>CM031234.1:513257680-513956430 GCA_018340775.1 Taxus wallichiana var. yunnanensis
CAGTTTGGCCTAGTACAGATAAAGCACTGCCACCTACACGCCGTATAAAGGGATAAAGCAGAGAGACGGATTTGCCGATTTTGATCCCGGCAGACCCATTGAGAGAGGCCCCACCCTCCACAGACAGTGATGATGACGCGGGGGTGGATGAGGGCTACGCAGCATGGTACGATACAGAGTTGCCACGACATCTCCCGCCCTCTATAGATGTTGATGAGGAGGACATAGCTGCTACGCTGGACAGATTAGAGGGAGAGCATGCCACCCTCACACAGACACATCAGGTAGCACTGGAGGAGATCAGGGCTTTGACGGAGGAGAGGGATGCCCTGATTGTGGAGAGAGACACCGCTCGCCAGGAGCGAGATACAGCGATCCAGCAGAGGGACCGCTACTTTCGGCATAGGGAGGCCCTCAGGGCCAAGTATGGGGAGACAGGTGCCACATCAGAGTCTGGCACACAGGGCACGACCCTAGGAGGGGCACCACCAAGCAGCCGCCAAGCGCCCCAAAGAAGACCAAAGCAAGATCGCACGAGCACCGGCACCGTGAGCCCGAGCACGTACTCGCCTCTCTCCGAGGTGAGATATTACGAGGATGCCCTAGCGCAGCATGCCCCAGATGTGCCTCGATACGGGGCGAGGAGGAGAGCAGCGACGGCTACGGCGAGCGGAGCCTCAGGCGGAGGGAGCACTGGGAGAGATCGAGGTGGGCCGAGACCTCCAGCGGCAGGTGCATCGAGCTCGATAGGCGGCGGCCAGGAGAGACAGCCAGGTGCAGAGGAGGGTGGAGGAGATAGTGTCCTCCACGCTTCGGATTTTACCATATAGAGATTTGATAGATTTTGTATTTGTACAGTGATGTAGCCTCGATTGGAAGGCATTGTATAGATGGCTTGATTAGAAGCCATCCATTTTTGTACAGACACACATGTATATATAGATTCATTATTTGTCATATAATTGTACTCATGCTTTTAGTTTAGATATAGATGGGTAGATGGATATAGATAGAGGATAAAATAGATGTGATTGGATAGATATAGATGATAGATGATAGAAATAGATGTGATTAGATAGATTGAAATGTGGATAAAATAGATGTGATTGGATAGATATAGACTGATAGATGATATATGTGATGTGGATAGAACTTTGATAGATGGATATGATGTAACTTGGATGTACATGTGTTTAAATATTTTGATGAATAAATAGATAGATGTGTTTGATGTATGGATTAGATATAGATAGATGTAATGTATCTTGGATGTACATTTGATGGATAGATTTAGATATAGATAGATGTAATTTTAATGAGAAATGAAAAAAGATAGATGTTTTGATAGATAAGAGGAATTTTGATAGAAGATAAATTTTGATTTAATTAACATGTGAAATGCCAATTTAACAGGGTTGCAAGACAAAGAAATGGGGAATACTCCTTGCAAGAGCCAAAGATGAAAGCGGAAACAACCGTGACTTAGAAGAGAAGATACTCGGAGAAGAAGAAAAATGATAAGTTGGACTTCCAACCGACCATAGATAAAATCCAGAAAGGAAACCGAAAGACCAAGCAGACAAGGCCCTATATAAGATTAAAATAAATCTGACACTAACTAGTCGCAAACCAGATCTAGGATAGAAACGGAAAGAAAAGTAAGTAAGTATCTTGTCGGAACTTACAAGGGACAGAATACATGTCCATAGTGGGAAAATAGGATTCTCCATATGATCGACAAAAAGGTCCTAAATCTCAGCTTCATGATTTTGACAGAAAAGCAAACTGATCAATGCGGGAAGTTTGCTTGATATGGAAAGACTGATCGATGCGGGAAGTCTTTCAGTGATGCTAAAAAGTGTATAAACTGACTGGAAGGCTGATTGATTACAAGAAGCCTTGAATATTTCTTTGAGAAACAGCCGTCCTTCAAGGGAGCGGTCTGTATTTTGAATTTGAATGATAGCCATCCTTCGAGGGTATGGTCTATATTTTTAGAATTTTTGATTCGCTTGGTAATATATGGATAGCTGTCCTTCGAGGGATCAGTCTATCTTTTTGGATAGCATCTTTTTCTTTTCTCTTTTTTTTTTTTTTTTTTTTTGAAACTTTTTGAAAGAAGCTGAGTTTAGACCTAGATAGATCAGATGGAGGGGAAGAGAGCATAGAAGAACATGTACTCATGCCCCGAGTAGATCCAATTAAGATAAGTACTTGGGACAGATGAAGTGGTGATTAAGGTATTCCTACCATGAGGAGGAACATATCCAAAAGAAACGTGCAATGAGTAGAGCCGCGATACTCATATTTAAGGTAGATGAGGCAATAGGCGGAGAACCACACGATTTCAAATCACCACAAAAGTAGATGACTGGTTATTAGGACGGATGAAAGATCTGAGTTGCGACTAGATTTGTGTAAGATAGATTTTAACAATAGAAGGGCCGTAAATGCAAAGCATTAAGAGGTTCCGCTTCAGGGATACCATCCATGGAAGATAAACGATAAGCCCCAGACCCATATTTATGAGTGATAATGTAGGGGCCCATCCAGTTGGGAGCAAACTTACCACGTTGACTCCTTTCGAGTGTAGTGACATTTTGATTTTCCTTAAGAACAAGATCACCAATTTTGAAGTCACGGTGTTGCAAGTGCTTGTTATAAGCACGTTTGACACGCTCGAGATAGACTTGATGATGCTCAAGAGCGTTAAGACGCCGCTCATCTAATAATTCAAGTTGTGCTAGACGATTTTGACGATAATCCTCATCGGAGACAAATTCTCTGAGAGAAACACGGAGAGATGGGATTTGGACCTCCAAAGGAAGGACGGCCTCAGACCCATAGACGAGAGAGAAGGGAGTAGCACCAGTAGGAGTACGAATGCTAGTCCGATAAGCCCAGAGAGCGAAAGGGATATGTAAATGCCAATCCCTACCAGCTCGACTAGTTACCTTTGCGAGGATATTACGCAAAGTTTTATTGGACGCTTCGGCTTGACCATTAGCTTGAGGATAGTATGGAGAAGAAAAACTGAGCTTGATATTGAAAGCATTGCAGAGATTCTGCAAATCAGCGTTCTTGAAAGACTTACCATTATCTGTGATTAGCTTATGTGGAACGCCAAAGCGACAAATGATGTGTTGATAGACGAAATCAACTATGGGTTTAGCCTTTGTTGAAGAAAGAGGGATAGCTTCTACCCACTTAGTAAAGTACTCAAAGGAATGATAGAATGATGACGTTGTGAAGAACGGGATTGATAAGACCAATAAGATCAAGACCCCATCAAAAAAGGCCACAAATCCGCCGCAGTCAAAAGCCCGACTAGGGATGTGCGTGAGATTGGAATGTTGCTGACATTTGACGCACTTCTTAGTGTATTCACAACAATCTTGATTAAGAGAAGGCCAATAATATCCCAGACGTAAAATACGCTTGGCTACAGCTAAGCCACTAAAATGTCCACCACAGATACCGTCATGGACCTCCTGGATAGCTTTAGATGATTCATGGGTTTTGAGGCATCGAAGCAAAATACCATCAAAGCCGCGTTTGTAAAGAATCCCGCCTAGGATAGTATAGCGATTGGCGCGTTGGACAAAAGACCTTCTACCATTGGAAGTCAGATTTGGAGGAAGGATCGAATGAGATAGATAATCAACAATCTGTTGATACCACTCATCCCGAGTATGGGTCAGTGATAGCATGGATTGAAGATAGTTGCCTAAGATAAGATGGTTGATCTAATCGTCAGCACACCCACATAAAGACGCGAGTCTTCGGTAAAAGGCGGGATAAGGGAGGCTAAAGAGGCCATGGTATCCGCGAATCGATTTGGCAATGCGAGGAATGGCTTGATAGTGAACTTATCGAAAGATTGAGTCAGGCAAGAACGATGTCACGATATTTTTGAAGGATATCATTCTTGCATTGATAGACACCCGTGACTCGATTAACGATGAGTTCAATCACCAAAGATGTCAATATGACGAGCGCCGAGATTAATGGCATTTTGAAGACCTAAGACAAGAGCTTCGTACTCACCATATTATTGGTGCACTCAAAGTTTAATTTGTGTGCAATCGGGATAGGCGTACCCCAAGGAGGAATCATCACGAAACCCGCACCTCCCCTTGCACGCATTTGATCCATCAAAGAAGAGCTTTACTTTAAATGGAGATAGACCAAAATCAATTTGTTGGATATATACTCATCGGGAAATTGAGCAAGGGGGTCTTGAGTGTCCTAAGAGGAGCATCAGCTAATTGATCCGCAATAACCCGACCCTTGATAGACTTTTTATGGGATAAACTCGAGGTCAAACTCACCATGAGCATAAGCCAACGAGTGATGCGATCATTGTGATAAGGTTTTGCATGGATTGTCTTGAGGGGATTGACACTTGTGACAATGTAAGTTTTGTGATTAAGGAGATAATGACGAAGCTTAGAAGTTGCGAAGAAGAGAGCACAACATAGTTTTTCAGCTTCGGAGTAACGTGTCTCATACTCATGGAGGGTGCGACGATGTAATAGATAGCTTTTGTTCTTTACCACAAGTGTCCCGATGCGAAATCATGGCTCCCGAGCATGGTCACCACGAGATATAAAGATAGAAAGGCTCCCCCTCGCGTGGAGGTGTAAGCACAGGTGGAGAAAGAAGATAAGCTTTGAGATCATCAAAGGCCTTTTGGCAATGTTCATCCCACTCAAAATGAACATTCTTACGGAGGAGATGGTGAAAAGGTTGACAACGGTCCGACAATTGGGAGATAAAACGACGCACTGATTGAAGACGTCCTTGGAGACTGCGGAGTTGCTTTAAGTTAGACGGGGGAGGCATCTCAAGGATAGCTTTTATTTTTGCGGGGTCGACTTCAATACCCCTGATGGAAATGATAAAACCTAAAAGTTTACCAGTGAGAACGCCAAACACGCACTTAGCTGGATTTAGACGAAGACAGAAGCGGATAAGCCTCTCAAAGAGAGGTGCAAGGATGAAAAGATGATCCTGACGGCGCGTGGACTTGCCGAGGAGATCATCAACATAATCCTCCACAGTTTTGTGCAAGAGATCATGGAAGATGTACGTCATTGCTCGTTGATAGGTTGCTCCTGCGTTCTTAAGGCCAAAAGGCATGACACGATAGCAAAAGGTCCCCCAAGGAGTTATGAAGGAAGTCTTATGTTGGTCTTCTGGTGCGATGAGGATTTGATTATATCCGGAGAAACCATCCATAAGAGAAAGCATCTCATGACCCGCAGTTAAATCTACGAGTTGGTCGATATTAGGAAGAGGAAAATCATCCTTCGACAGTGCAAGATTAAGATCCCTAAGTCGGTACAAATTCAATCTTCCCAAAGAGCTTTAGTTATCGGTACTACATCGACACCCATTGCGGATAATCGATGGGTTGATGAAGCTAGCCGAGAGCAAGCGCCAGTAATTCTTCTTTGACAAGAAGGGCTACTCTAGGGTGCATCTTACGCAATTTTTGCTTAACTCGGTTTGATGTTGGGAAGGGTAACGATATTGTGGACCACAATATCGGATCGAGTCCCGCATATCCTCGTATGACCAAGCAAAGGCTTGACGATGTTTGGAAAGAAAAGCGGTAAAGTCCCCTAATTCCTGTGGATTAAGGGATTGGCCGACCTTGATGATGCGAGGGTCTTCAGAAGTCCCTATATTAAGGTCGATAGTGGCTTCGTTGAGAAGGGTAGACGTGTCAGAAGGAATAGTCTTGGGGAGATATGAATCCTCTGCCCCCAGATAGGTGAGGACAGAATCATCATCCGCACAGTGGATAGTATTGATAGTAGGAGAGTTGTCTCCAACTATTTCAGGGAAGATTAATGGTATAGAAGCAGACCGATTGTTAGTCTCATAGACTAACGGCCCTAAGGAAATGGTATTGATCAAAAAAAAAAGTTAGGTGGGATGGAAATGTCATCGTCCACATCAAGTGATGCTTCTGACTTGGTGGGGGAAGATGGTTCTTCAGTAGGAAGAGGCTCATCAAGAATAGTGATAGTGGCCTTCGAAAGAGGTTTAAATCCTAAACCAAATTTCTGATGTGGCATGAGAGTAGGAATGGATTTGAGATCATGTATACCTTGTTCATATTTTCCAAGGCCAAAACCTTTCCACGCGCATCGATATAGATAAGTTTTTGCAAACGTGGGATTCTGTAGATAATCAAACCCTGTTAGGTAAGGTTTGGCTCTAGGAGGAGAATCCGGGCGATAATGAGGTGTATCAAGACCACCGTAGATGAAATTGGTCTGTTGATTGGGCAGACCAATGGTGACGATGCGACCGAGACCTGGTTGATATTCAGGTTGTTTGTCTGGTCTACCATACTCATTAGGTTTGAGATGGGCATCAAAAGAAAAGAGAGGAAGCTCTCCTAGTGAGAAACGCTGCAATGTCTCTTCCAGATTTTGTAAATCCGGTAGTTTGGTTGCAGGTATGGAAGAAGATGAGGCCTCGTCAGGAGAACATGCATTTTCTTTTAAAGGGGCAGACCTTGTGGTCATGTCGCATTGTGCGGAAGGAAAAGGATCTCCTGGATGAGTATATATTTTGCCCTCATATTGATATTTTAGGCATCGATGGAGGGTGGATGGGACACAATGCATTGCGCGAATCCAGGAGCGTCCGAGGATCATGTTATAGTGGAACTTTCCTTCGACGATGTAGAAGAGTTCATGAAGCAGCTTCTTACCTACTCGAATGGGTAAGACCACAGTTCCTAGAGTGACTGCTAGCTGATCGTTAAATGATCGAAGGGCGAAAGGTGGGGGTGACACCACATTCTTTGGTAACTTAAGTTGTTCGAATGTGTGCGAGGAGATGACGTTGAGTGCAGCTCCACTATCGATCATAACACGTTTTAAGGTAGTGTTATTGATTTGGACTGTGATGAAGAGGGGAGCCTCCAAATCTTCTGAAGAAAGAGAAGGAATTTCTGAATCTTCAAAAGAAATGGTAGTTGATGGTCTATTCAGTCCAACAACCAACTCGAAGGGCCAGGGCTCATCGGAATTTATCGCGCGATGCGACGCAGATTATCAATCAAAGCTTGGCGATGTTGTGGAGAGGATTGGATGAGGTCAAAAAGAGACATTTTGACCGGAGCCTGGGTGAGTTGTTTCATAACACTCTCCTCAACAGACACGGGAACTTGAGCCCGAGGTGCAGCACGAATAGAGACCCTGGGTCGTGGGGCTGATGAGGAAGGAGAAACGCCTTCAGGGGCTGCAGAAATGACAACTCGTGGTCGAGATGCTGAAGATGAAGATGGGTTATCATAGTGTTGGGTTCTAGTGGCGATATGGATTGTGTCAATTTGGGAAGGTGGAAGATCAAGTGGGATGGAACCACTAGAGGTCTGAGTGGATGGTTGAGGTTTGGATGGGGTTAAGATGACAGGAGGTAATTGTTCCTCCTCCAGCAAAAGGTCACTTTCTTCCAGAAGGTTCTTGATAACGGCTTGAAGAGCTTTACACCCCTCAGTGTCATGACCCGGGGTACGGTGGTAAGCACAAATCAGATCAGAGTTAAACCAAGTAGGTTTCACTCCTTTAGGATTATAAGGTTTAATCGGAGGAAGGGTTATGGATGAAGATTGGATGAGTTGATGAAGGATTTCGGTATAGAATCCGGTAGACGAAGAGGAGGATAGAGATGATGAAGATGGTTCTTTTACCTTAATCGACTGCCGAGGTAAAAGAACTTGCATGTTAGTTTAATACTTCTTTTAGGGATCCTCTTGTTTGTTTGGACATTTGGAGGAGCAGTCTTGGGCACTTGAGATGGGAGCAAGTGAGACATGATTGACTTTGGTGGAGGAGGAGCCCCTAAAATAGATTTTGAAGATGAGGGATATGCGACAAATTTTGCGGTCTTTGGAGACAAAGGGGGTTGCTTGGTCGAATGTACTGATGATTTAGATAATGTTGGTTTAGAAGAGGAAGAAGCTCCCAAAGTAGATGAGATTGGAGGGAGATAGGGTGCCTTGGTTTTTGGTAATGAAGATGATGATCCTGATAGAAGAGGTGACGTCTTTTTAGTAGGTAAGTCTACTTTTCGGGGTATTGATGAAGAATGTGTTGTGGAAGAAGATGATGGCTTTGATAAGTGTGTAGAAGAAGACGCCTTCTCAGCGGGCAAATCCAATCGTTTATGAGGCGTGGAGAGAGATTTTTGTGGAAGAGCACCAAGAGTTTTGATGGTCCGAAATATGGGCTTTCCTTTTTCAGGGATGGTGACGACTTCAACGGCATAAGGTGATTGTAACCTTTTTGGGGGAAGCAAATGGGGAGATACTGATGGTGTAATGTTAGATTTTGGTTGTCTCGGTTTAGGTTCAGGAACCGAGTGTATAGGTGTTGGTGCTACTTCTTTTGATTTTTCCTGAATAGGTGAAGTAACATTGGTGATGGAAGAAGGGGGTGATGACGAAGCAGTTCCTTGCGAAGGGACTACTTCTGATGCAGTAATCATTGGTGAAACTACTGTAGGAAAAGAGATAGGAAGGGTCAAAATTGAAGATGCTTCCGTTGAAGTTGGCACAATGATAGGTATGTTCACCAAGGGCATAGTTGCAGCGGGAATGGGAGCAACAGAAGTGGATGTGTCTGAAGTGGAAACTCGAAGGGATGTAATTGCCTCGAGTATTGAAAGAATGTCTGATGATGAGACAGATGAGGATGACACTGTCTCGGGTATGGATGGTAGGTCCGACAAAGGAACGGAGAAAGATGACTCCGTGCTTAGTAATGTAGGAATATTCAAAGGTGGGTCATCTGAAGATAGAGGAATTCCAGTGATTGATGAAGTGGAAGGGGGTTCTGATTCGATTGATGGGTTTGCAGATGGATTGGTTTCAGAAGAAGAGTCCTCGGTAGAGATGAAGTTGATGGTGTGGGTGTTTGGTTTTTGAGATTCCGAAGAATTATGATTTGGGGCATGATTGGGGAAAGGTTGTTTAAAAACGTCCAGTGCTTGATTTGGGGGAGCATTTGGGTTATCCAGAATGAGCTCGCCTTTATCAATGAATTTTTGGACAAGGTTTTTGAAAGTCTGGCATCGTTCGATGTCATGACCCTTGGTTCTGTGATAATGACAGAAATCGTTTTCCCTATACCAGAATGGGCGTTTCGCTTTCATCAATATCCCTAATGGGTGGAAGTTCGATCATGCGAACTTCCAACATTTTTTCTAAGATAGAGGCATATGATTCCCCCAAGGGAGCAAAGGATCGAGATGATGAAGCCCCTTTACGAACAGATGAAGGGTCTCTTCGTGGTGGTTGATTAGGAGTACTATCGGTTCTTGATGTTTTTAATACGATAGCATTTGTGGACCCTTGATTCTTATCTTTAGGAGGGAAAGAATTTGGTTTGGTGAACCGAGAAAATCTGGTTTGGATTTAGAGCGGAGTTTTAGCTTCCCTTGCTCAATGGCGCGAGATTCAAGTTTGCGTGCCATCGTGAAGGCTTCCTCAAAGGTATGAAAAGTTTGGATCCTTAACGTGGAAGAAATGTGATTAGCACAAGATCGGGTAAACAACTCGATTTGTTGGGATTGAGGAAGGGAGAAAGACAATTGGTTGATTATCCCTCTCCAACGAGCGACAAAGTCTGCAATAGACTCATCGTCGAATTGGCGAATGTTGTAAAGATCTGTAATTGAGATCTTATGGGCAATATTTATTGAAAAGTTTTCAACAAACATCTGGGCCAATTGAGAGAAAGAAAATAAGGAATGTTGAGGAATATTATTGTACCAGTCCAAAGCGGGACCCGCTAGAGACATAGGAAAGGTACGGAGCATGAGTTCCTGATCCTGGACGATGAGGTAGCAAGCATGTTTGAATGCTCGCAGATGTTGTTGGGGGTCTTCCCGACTATGAAATTTTGAGAATTTGGGAAGTTCCCATTGGGGAGGATAAGGCTTAAAAGCCACCGAAGGATGAATGGGTTCATTGCACACTTCTTCAAAGGAGTATGAAGGACGGGCTCCTTTTGTGGAGGCTTCCAAGTCTGCAATTTTCTTGAAGAGAATTTGAACTACGTCGGATTGGGGAGGAGGTATATTGGTATGTCCTACATAAGAAGCAAGTAGTGGGTGTTGTTGGGGTGTCAATGGAGGATTCATCTGTTGATGGATAGGATGATAAGAAGAATAACCAGGTGTTCTGGGTGACACCGGGTGGGGTATTTGTTGTGAGATAGCTTGCGTATAGGCAGGCTGTGAGATAATAAGTGGTTGAGCAAATAAAGGTTGGGTGACGGATGGAGCCTGTGATTGGTGGACTCCTATGTTTGTTGATTGGATCGGGACAGATTGAGGAATATGGGTGTTGGTTGGATTGGACATGTTGGGGAACAAGACCTGAAAGGGGCCTTCTACTGCCGGATCAGGTATTAAGGGTGCCGATGTTAGAGGATGGGCGAAAGTCACAGTTGCTGGAATATTGGAAGAAAGACCCCCTAGAGGACGAGAAGTAGGAGCCAACTGACTATTCGGAGGGGGTTGGCTCATGAAGAGGTATTGACCTTGGGACACGATGGAGGGCATAGATGAATTGACGGCAATGTGCGGGTGTGCAGACGCATTCATTATAGCCAAGGCAGAAGACCTCTCAGAAGTAGGTTGTGGAATATTTGAGGTAACTGCGGTGTTAGGGATAGGTAAGACTAATTGAGAACTAGTCGACATGGTAGGTGGAAGAGAAAAGGGAGGCATAGGGGCCTCGCCCTTCTCCGTGGCTCGAGGCAAGAGAGATGGTGCAAACTGCTCTACAAAGGCCTGGGATGATCCACGAGGATAATTGTACACTTGTCGGATTGGTGGGTCTTGGTCAGATATTTGGATCGACTTGTGTACTAGGTAGTCCATGAGGGCTATTGGATTGCGATCGAGGAAAGCCTGAAATTCAGGATCCCCGCGAGGAACATACTCCGAGCCAGATGATATCTCGGAGGGGCTAGGAGAAGCTGGACGTGATGGAGGCGCTTTGGTTTGATAGAAGGGATTATACGACCATGAGGGGGAACCAACTAACAGCGGTCCCGAGGAAGATTGGAGGGGTGCCGAAACATCCACGCTGGTGGTGATTTCGGAGGAAGAAGGAACCTGTTGGGCCATTTTCCTAGATTGTGACCGGGTGATAACCGTCATAAACAAGCAAGAAAGAAGATTGTCCTAACTAATGCACAAACAATTCAAGCAACGCAAGTGATTATCTCCTTTAAATTTTGATGCTTTTAAGAAAAGAAAATGTTAGGGAAGGCTTTTTAGAACAGGAACTACTCAGATAGCCAAACTAAGGATGGTTTGGGTAATGTTTGGTGAGGAGTCCCGAAGGCACTTCAGTAAAAGACCGGTACGTGGCTTGATATAGGGGCCTACCCCCGCACTTCACACACCGCTGCGATAAGGGAGTCGGGTGCTTTGCCAATATATACCAAAATCTTTCGTGAATTTATAGCGCGGCCCGAGTACCGCGTAGGCTCTTCCTCTTGGATATCACTTCCAAGTAGGTGAGGCCAGGGAAGGAGTTTTGTTTAGATGCTTTATACCTAGTGATTTTGGCTTTGTGTGCAAGGGTGAAAAATAAAAATCAAATAGTGTCACTACCGATTTTGATCAATTTTTCCAGCCTATTTAAAACTAGATGAAAAGCATGCAGCAACGACAAAGAAAAAGTTCTTTTTAAGCACTTAAAAATGAAGTGTTTGATTTCGATGAAAACAAGCCAAACAGATTCTTTCCCCGAATGCGATTAGGTTCTTTTTAAGCACCAAAATCAAGTGTTTGGATGTGATAGACAACCAACAAAGAAATCCTAAAAAGGAGAAAACACCGTAAAAGAGGAATACCTGTAGATTTAGCTCTCCAAGGTGTGTGGACTTCAAAAAGCACGTTGTTGAGCTCTTCCCCTCAAACAATCCCACGAACAAGCAAAGTGCTCCGCAAGAAAAGATCAAGCAAACAACAAACAAGATCCGGAAAGATACATCCAGATAATGGCGAAACGAAAAATTTCTATTTTAAGGAAATAGAAAAATTTCAAGATAATGATTTCGCCTAAAAGCAAGATTGAAATGATGAACAGAAATGCTCAAATAGGACTGATAGAAATCAGTGAAGAAAAGGAACAAAGTTCAAAACTAGAAAAGAAATGAACTTACCAATAAGGGACTTTGGTTAGGTCCCACCGGGCGTGCCAGAATGTAGATCAAGAATTTTGCGCTTGTTACCTGTCCAAGTTAATGCACCAAACTAAACACAAAAACCCTGAAAAACCTCAATGAAATTGATACCTGATGAAGATGTAGACGGATGAGGAAGCCGATGTAGATAAGACGGGCGCACACGAGCAATTCGCACAATAGATCCGAATAACCTGTAAAACACCGATGCTTGACAGAAAAAGACCACGTTAAAAGATATTTTAGTGGACTGCCCGAGAAGCGGGTCCGAGAAGCGATAAGC
The DNA here is from genome assembly GCA_018340775.1 of Taxus wallichiana var. yunnanensis. Taxonomy (NCBI): domain Eukaryota; kingdom Viridiplantae; phylum Streptophyta; class Pinopsida; order Cupressales; family Taxaceae; genus Taxus; species Taxus wallichiana. Next base: position 513,270,191 of record CM031234.1, read on the forward strand.
TTCCTCGGCGGATGTCAGTCCACGTTTTCAATTAAGAAAAGAAGCATACATGATAAAAGATGTAAATAAAGACTAGATTTTCTCGATCATGCAGAATAAGACAGATCTAAATAGCAGAGGCAGATAAAAGTACGTAAAACAGGAACTATGAAATAAATGCCGGATTTGTGTTACTCGTATCCTTTTACCTATCTCGCAGATAAATCGGCGTCGCCGACCGGGTAGAATCGGCGCGATCGAGACCGGTCGGTGTCGATTGAGGGGGATCGGCGCGATCGGATAAGATCGGGCGCCGATCGGAGACAGATCGAATCAATCGGGATCGTGCGACAAGATTCGGGAATCGGAAGGTGAATGTGGTCTCTGGATGTGCCGGTTGGTGAGACACTCGAACAGGTCACCGATGATGATGGTGGTGTGTACGATGCTAATGCGACAGGACAGAGTAATAACGGTGCTCCTCTCGTGGATTGATTCGACAGATCTCCCTAATTTGATACAATTGATGCTAAGAAGATCTCTTTCTCTCAACCTCGTATCTTTCGCTCTCTCGCTCACTTTTTTTTCACTCGTCGTAATCTCTTCTTGGTTTCTTCCGGTCTCTTCCGTCCCTAGAACCGAGTTCGACTTGCTTTTATAATCGGCGCCGCTCTAGAAAATCGGCGCCACCATATGGGTCGGCGCCGATCGCGGAAAAGAATCCCGAGATGGCCAAATTGATTGATTCGAGAAAGATAAGACTTATCCCGACTACGGGAAAATATCCCGCTTAGGGAAGATTAAAAATAGATGTGATACATGGGTAGAATAAATTTGGGGTGGATAAGTGATTAAGATGCATGGGAAGAAGCGTAATTAAATATTTAATATTTAATCACTCATGGGCAAGATGTGATGGGATGAATTAAATTTAGAGTAAGTGATTAAATCACAAATTGGATAATATCCCAAGGGGATAGTTGGTGACGTAAACGTGCCCCAGGTTACCTAAGCAGTAAAACGAATGTGAGGGACACTAAATTGGGTAACCAAATTTAAGTGTCTACACGAGCCCCCACTATGTAAGATTGAAGGTGTCGAGGTCCCAAATACACGCCATACCTTCCGAAGCTCCATCGAAGCCTAATGTAAGAACTTGTCATTTTTCTAGTATTATTAGCTAAAACATTCATGAATTCAATGATATCTTAGTTTCTTGCAAAAATAGCATCGAGGATGATATTGTTGCATCAATCTTTAATCTCATTTATTTTATTAGAGCTCTTACTCCCCTTTAGCCCCTGCACATTCCATATAATGACCCTCATTGTGAAACCTATTCAATAATAGTTGTCGAGATCTCCTACCTTCCCTCCTTTAGTTAAACCGTGACTGTATTCGAATATGGGAACTGTTTGATTGTTTGGTAAAGGGGCACGTGCCTCCCAGTGCTAATTTCACCGCTTTCATCGCTCTCACGCTTGCAAAACCCATTTTGGATTCTTCAATGAATTTCTCTTTCCCTTTGACACCTTTTGATTATAAAGAGAGGAATTATGGTGCGAGGTTTGCCACCAAAATTAGAAAAGCAAAAATAATTTTGTGGATGCCCTAAGTGGGTTTTTTTGGAATTGGTGAAGGCAGAGCATCTAGCGGCGCAGCCCGAGAATATTATAATTTATTGTTACGCAAAAAAAATGTTAGCCATCCACAAAATTCTAAATTTTTATATATTCATTTTTAAAATCACACGTGGGATGTCACATGGGAAAGAGTTTGACTAGAACACAAAATCTTCGTCCTTTAAATAGGTAAATGCATGAATATAAATTCGGTAGGCATATTTTTCACATTTATGGTAAAGTGGTGTGACTTTTATCTCGTGAAATGACAAAAATGAATAAAATTATACTCTTTTCCAAACTAAACTAACTACTACTAATAGATTTTACCAATCAGTTTGTTTGTTTGTTTGTTTGTTTGTTTGTTTTTTTAGGAATAATATTACTTCCATTAATCATCAACAAACATGTTACAAATGAGTACATTGCAAGCATTGTAACTAATATACCAGAAACCCCTTTAAAGATACCATGGTAACAACTTAAAGAATAGTACAATAGGAAGAAGTTATCCATGTAATTCATCCAAATGAATAATTGGATGAGGTGTTTGTCTTTTCTCCATGGACCACCCTATACGAATAGGCCTATCCCATGAACATTTTCTTGATCCAAAGCCCACTTGGCCAAAACATCCGCCACTTTACTACTCTCCCGAGGAGTCTAAACATAAAGAACTACCTAGAAAGTTTGAGGTAAAATAAAAATATTTTCTTGAATCTATGAAATATGCCAATTAGAAGAGTGAATCTTGCCTTACTTATTAAGCAATCGAATAATCACTTAAGAATCAAATTCAATAATAACTTTGGTCCACCCCATTTTGGCCGCTTCCTTCAAAGCATATTGAATGGCAAGGATTTCAACCATATTGTTTTTGGTAATTCCAATTCGCTCCCCATAAACAAAGTGTTGTTGAGTTGCACTATCTCTAGCTACGCTCCTATACTAGCTTGTCCCATTTCCTCTAGATGCCCCATCTGTATTAATTTTAATGCAACCTTTAGGAGGCGCCCAACATTTAGGTCACGGTGATGGGTTTCTATGAGGACCTTGTTGCATATCCTCCTTACGAAGTTCAAGAATTGTGAGGACTCTCTTCCATTTATCCGGTACCGGGAATGGCAATTTGACTTTCGTTTAGAGTGTTTCAGCAATATTAGCTTTGATATAGGTCCAGAAAGAGGCAAGTCCCTGTATTTTCCCTTTAAATATGCACCTATTTCTTTCTTTCCAGACATTCCATAACATTAATGTTATAGAAATCCAACAAGCAATATTCATCATAGGGGTATCTTTTATAGCTAATTCCCACCTACGAATAACCTGTACAAGGTCAGTGGTATCATTCCAAACTAGTGTGAACATGTCTGACATGTACTTCTATAGTTGTAAAGCAAAAGGGAAAGAGAGGAAAAGATGATCACACGTTTTAACCTCATTTAAGCATAACATACATCTAAAAGGTCCTTTCAACCCTCTTTTCATAAGATTTTCCTTGTGAGTACACGTTTATGAAGAAGGGTCTAGGTAAAAAAGCTCACTTTTGGCCATAACATAGGCTGCCATATCTTTATGAAGATATTTGTCCATGGATGATTGAGTGTTCGGAAAAAGAAGTATACCCCTCCACCACAAGTGTAATCTGTCATTGGATTGCCTTCCCCACCCCAGATTCATCCTCCATGATTGCGAGGATAGCCGACGCAACTATAAAATGTAAGTCGGTTGTTAGATTTGTTGATGTGATAAGGTCAATGGCCGAGAGAGAAAGTGAAAGCCACTCTTTCGATGATGTGATGTTTATAATGGTAGACTTTTATCCTCCCATGTGCATGGAGTGCATTCATAATAGGTAGAAAATCAGTGCGAGATATAATCGATGGAAACCCATTCCACGAGTCTATCCAAAAATTTACTTGGCAACCATTTTTAACAATCCAAAATAAATTATTTTTGGTAAGAGTCTCACCTAGATGAAGGACATATAACACAGGGTTCGGCTAGCGGTAGGGAATGTCGAATGAGCCGACACGATGGCAAACCACCTACATATTTATCATACACATTAATAGCCCACAATTGTTGCGGAATTTGGAGAAGCCTCAAATATAATTTAGTTGCCAAAGCCATGTTGTTCTTAACACTTTCTCTAAAACCAAGTCCCCTGGTGTGTTTAGGACTACATAAAATCTCTCATTTTGCTGAATTCCATTTTTTATCCTGTTGTTTTCCACACCAAACAAACCTCTGACTGATAGAATCTATGTCATGAAGAATCCTAGCCGAAATATGAAGGAGAGACACAATATATATTGGAATGGCATGTATGACAGCTTTGACCGTGTTCATTCGTCCTCCAAAAGAAAGTCATTTGCTTGTCCATTTGTCAAATTTGGCTTTAGTTTTGGCCTTAACACATGTCCAATCCATGCGAGCTTGTGAGGAGAAAGGAATACACCAAGATGATTGAGTGGTAAAGTACCTGCTGAAACCTCATTTTCTCAAGGATGTCCCGCTCAAGTCTTGGGGGACAATGAAATAAGATTATTTTGGATTTTCCTTCATTAATATCCTATCCAAAGAGCTTAAGAGAAAAGGTGTAGAATAGGTGCAATATGAGATGTTTCTATCGAGAGGCTTCCCCATTATAGAAGAATCATCCACAAACTACAAGTGTGTCAAAGTCCGAGCTTTGACGCACAAGCTATATACCTTTAAGCTTTTTTCATTTCGATAAAGCTTAACAATCGCACTAGAGACTTGATTAGTATTTATAATAAGTGTCATTATACGATCAAAACCTACTAAAGTGATGTAGCAACAATGTTTTTCAATCAAGAGAAGATAGTTTACCGGACGGAGTGTCACACTAGAGAAAATTGTGAATTATGTGAAAATCGCAAAAATAGTGAAATCTGCGAAAAATGCAAAAAGGCAAAAAGCTTGTTTTTTCAAAAATAACAAAGGTCGTGGTGGGAGATGGGTTTCCCGCATCGGGTGCTGGGGTCCTCACTGGTGTGAACAAGATCCCAATGGTAAATGGCTGGTGAGGTGGCACCCATGGATCAGCCCATGAACTTGAAGTGGAAAAGGTTGTGCTTGAATTGATAGGACAATTCGGTGCTAGCTTGGTTGTCAAAACCCTAGTTTCTTTGTTCGGGGAGTCGGTACTGGAAAACATGGCGGCGGAAAAATTTTTGGTGCAGGCTGAGCCAACCATTGAGGCGATACAAGAGGTCCCTTTCAATCCATCCCCGGTTGGGTCTGATAGGCTGAAGAGCTCGGAAGACTTCAAGGTTGATGGAATCGATTTCAAAATCGCTGCAGAAAGTTTACATCTCTCGGTGCCTCCTCCTCCCAAAGCTGATTTTTCTGATTCGCGGGTGAAAAGGGTGATTTTCTGCAAGTTTGTAGGCACTGTTTCTCTCGAGGAGGATTTCAAGCTGGGTCGCGCACTTTTGGGGCTCAAATGCTAAACCAAAAGTCAGTTTCCATGCCAATGACTTTTTCCAGGTATGTTTCCCCTCCCCTGTTGGTTCATGAACTCTTCTAGCCTATACTTTTGTCCTTGGTCACCAAATTTCAACCCCTGGAAGGAAAAAATTTCCTAAGGCCCCGCTTTGGTTAAGCATTCATGATCTACCTTTGGATCTCTGCAAATGGTCTATTCTGAAGCCAATTGCAAACTCCTTGGGGACCCTCGTGCCCATCCGTAATCCTGCCCTGAATTTCTAGCACAAAAGCTTGGTGCATCTTTGTGTGGCAATGGACCTAACTACCCCTTTGCCGCCGTCTTTAACTCTCTAAAAATTTCGCCCCAAGTGCTTTACCATTGAGTATTAGGGTTTGAATGCAAAGTGTTTTTATTTGCGCGGCGCTTGGGTCATCTAAGTAAGGCCTGCTCTTTGAAATTGGCCAAGGCTTCTAAGGAGTTGGATTCTCAGAAGGTTGGCTCTATGATGAAAGGGCTGGAGGAGAGAAAAATGGCATCACCCTTGGTGGGTGATATTTCACCTCTTTCTCTTCTAAAAGAAACTGAAGAAGTGCATAAAAACTCCGAGGAATTAATTTCCCTTATTAAGGAAGGTTTCGATCAAGGGAAAGCAACTTCCCTGAACTCGCTACAATCTTGGCTCCTTGATAAAGTTGAGACAGATAAGCCTCGGTCCCTTTTAGATGATGGCCTCTTGGAGGAAGGAGAATTTTTTTCAGATTTGCTGGTACCATCTTTAGCTTCCTCAAAATTGGCTTCGGTTCAAGCAGGGTTGAAGGAGGCCATATGTGGCTCAGCCGGAAAAAGGTAGAAAATCCAAACAAGAACTGGCACTGTTGGAAGTGGATGCACAAACAAAGTGTCCTGAACTTTGCCAAAGCTGTGTCCGAGAAGGTGAATGTCCTTCCCTCTCCTAAATGATAATACTTTCTTGGAATATCAGGGGTCTCAACACCTCGATAAACAACGCTTGTTTAAGCGTTATCTCTTCTCCTTGGAGGCGAGTGTGGTGTTGCTTCAAGAAACAAAGATGGCCGCGGTGGAAGCTGCTGCACTCTAGAAAAATTTAGTTAAGGGCTGGAATTTCTTCTTCTCCGATGCTACCAAGGCCTCATGGGGCTTGGGATTCTGGTGGAAGGAATTTCAGGTTCAGGTTGATCTTATCCACCAGAATCATAGTTGGCAGTTGGGTTGGGTTTTCTCGAAACGTTCTCATTCGGTCTTCTACCTCCTTAATGTGTATGGTCCGAATAGCATAATTGGAAAAAGAGAGGTTTGGAAAGACATCTCTAGGTATTTTCTCCCCCTCGAGGATCAACTGTTTCTTCTTGGTGGTGATTTCAATGCTATCACCTCTGAGAAAGATAAAAAAGTGGTATTTCTAGAAATCAGCAATCCCAGGAAGATTTTTGTTCCTTTATCTCTGACAACTCTCTTTTAGATATCGAGCCCAAGCAAGGTTGGTTCACTTGGAGCAATCGTAGGAAGGGCTTTAGTAATATTGTTGAAAGGCTCGATAGGTTCTTAACCGGCCCCGAATAATGTTGTCTTAATGCTCGATTCTACCCCAGGTATGACTCGATCATTTCCCGCCTTCCTATTAGTCATTATTGACTTTGCCCTCGCAAATCCCCTTTTAAGTTTGAGCTTATGTGGCTGAGGGATGCCTCTCTGGAAAACAACATTTCGCAATGGTGGCACTCCTATCAGGTTGAAGGTTCAAAAATGTTGGTGCTTGCACAAAAACTAAAACTTCTCAAAAAGGATCTAAGATCTTGGAACAAATCTTGTTTTAAGAATATCTTCCAAGAAAAGGCTAGAGTGGAAGCTGAGTTGAAAGCTCTGAATGAGTTAATTTTTGTCTCTGGCATGGGGGAGGCGGAGTTTCTTCTGGAGAAGTCTTTACTAGCCAAACTTGGTGAATTTCTTCTGTGCGAGGAGGTCTTCTGGAAACAAAAATCGCGGGAATTATGGCTCAAGGATGGGGACAAGAACACAAAGTTTTTTCATTCATCCGTAAAAGCAAGGTAGAGCTCGTCTTTCATCTCCAAGATAAAGAGTCATGATGGTATTGTCCTCTCTGATCAAAAATAGATTTATGATGAAGGGGTCCAGTTCTTTACTTCCCTCCTTCAAGGTGACATCGCATCCTTTGATTCAAAGAAATCCTCTTTCCTTGACAATATCCCGATGCTGGTCATTGATGCTCAAAATGTGGCCCTTATTAAGCCCTTCACTATGAGTGAAGTGAAGAAAGTGGTTTTCTCTATGGCCAATAACAAAGCTTTGAGTCCGAATGGTTTTTCAGGCTGATTTCTTTCAAAAAAATTGGAACATCGTTGGCTATGATGTTTGGGTGGCTGTGGAAGAATCTTACGAGATCCCGTTTAGTGCTTAAATCACTAAATTGTACCTTTATAAGTCTCTTCCCAAAGATCCCTCAACCCTCTTCATTCGCGGACTTCAAGCTAGTTTCTCAGTGCAATACCTCCTACAAAATCATCTCAAAGGGTCTGCTGGAACCTATGATCTCTCCGGAGCAATCTGGTTTCTTGCTGGGGAGGCTGATTTTGATGGTATTTTTCTCTCTCATGAACTAATTCATTCTCTCTCCTATAATAAATCCCCAGGTATGTGACTAAAACTGGATATTAGCAAGGCCTTTGACAAGATCAACTGGCATTTTCTAATCAGAATCCTTAGAAAGTTTGGTTTTTTGGTTCAGTTTATAATTGGGTGTTCAACTGCATAGCTGGGCCTTCTTTCTCCGTGTTAATTAATGGTAATGCTGAAGGTTTCTTTGAAGGTAATCGGGGTATAAGACAGGGTGACCCTCTCTCCTCTTTTCTCTACATTTTATTGGCTGACTCGAGTAGGGCCATCAACAATAAAGTTAGGGAAGGTGAATTGCAGGGATTAAGAATTACGGAGGGGGTGGATCCTATTTCTCACCAACAATTCACGGATGACACTTTCTTGTTTGGAAAAGCCAAGCATTCAGGAGGCTAGAGAACTGAAGGGGTTTCTCGATGCTTATGTAGTCACTACTAGACAAGAGGTTAGCAATGTCAAATCCTTCATCTTCTTTTTTAACTTCCCCCTTCTGTGGAAGCTAGAATTCTTGCATCTCCGCTTCAAAAAGGCTCCCTTCCGGTCAAATATATTGGTGTGCCTTTGTTTGGTGGCTCAATTCAGACATCGATGTGGAACAATCTCCTCTCTTTGGTTAATTTGAAACTCAACTCCTGGAAAGGAAAATGGCTATCACTAGCTGGAAGACTGGTCCTCATCAAATCTGTTCTCAGTGCCTCCCCCTTATACATGATTTCCATACTAAAAATCCCCAAAAGTGTTCTATCAAAGCTTATCGGGATTATGCAAAAGTTCCTATGGCAAGGTCCCTCTATGGAAAGGAAAATCCGATTGATCAGCTGGGAAACTTTGTCCAAAACCAAACATCTAGGCGGGCCGGCATTTTCAACTTGGGTATTCAAAACTTGTCCCTGGGCACCAAGCTTGTCTGGAGTCTCCTCACAAAACCTCTGTGTCTTTACAACCAAGTGGTGGAAAAAAATATCTGGGGGCCCATCTTCCGAATCGATTCTCCACATTGCTAATCCCCCTCATGGTTCTCATAAATGGAACTTCTTAGTTGAATGTCGGGAGCTCTTCTTATTCAATGTGGCCTGGAAAATCAAAAAAGGTGACAGGGTGTTATTCTGGGACGACCCTTGGAATGGTTTTCCTGTGCTTAGGGAAAATCCTGAGTCTGGGGAAATCAAGAGGCTCTTAGTTGAAGAATGGGGACCATATGTTTCCAACTATGGGATGATTCCAGAAAATTTTCCTGCTCTATTGGAATGGAAAAGTATTGATCACCTAAATCTCTCTTTGGAAACTAAGGATAGTTTTCACTCAGCTCTGCAGAACAACATATAGTGCTTTCTGGGGGTAATGATGAAATTTTCTGACTACGGCCTCTTCTAGGAAATACTCCCTGCGCTATGGCTATAAATTATTACATGTTGAGCAAGAAGTTGAGGCTCTAATATGGAAGGCATGCTAGTCCCCCTCGTGTCCCCCTAAAGTTGGCCTTTTCGCTTGGATGGCTTTCAAAGGAAAAATTATCACTCAAGAAAGGAGGAAGAGATTTGGTTTTCATGGTCCCTCAATGTGCTTTCTGTGTGAGAAGCATGAGGAAGATCATGATCATCTTCTGCTTCATTTCCCATTCACAGCTGAATGTTGGAGTTGGTTGTGTGCCAGGCTCAATCTCCCGTGGGTCCAACCCTCTACACTCCCTGGCAACCATTTTGGCTTGGCCTGTAAACCTCCACTCTGGCGCTCTCTCTTGATTTGGCTGTGTGGTATCATGCTACTTCTCTAGCACATCTGGTGGGAGTGTAACAAAAGAATCTTTAGGGAGGAGCAGAACTCGGTGGACAGGGTCATTCTCAGGTTGGAATGGGCTATCTCTGAGGTGGTTTCTGCTAATTGGTCCTGCTTTCATCACTTCTCCAACATTGACAGGAAATCAAGCGCTTTGGCCTAAAATTGACAAGCTCGGAGTAGGTGCTTAGTGCCCGTCGATCTCCTTAGGCTCGCTTCGTCGGTTGCTTGTTGGCTCCCCAGGGTTTCCTCAAACTAAATTTTGATGGAGTGGTCAGAGGTAACCTGCATCTCTCGTGTCTGGATGAATTATAAGAAATGAAAAGGGATTATTGGTCGGTGCCGCCTCCTACAAGCTTAGGGATGACACTTGTAATTTAGCTGAACTATAAGCTCTAAGAAAAGGTCTAGATCTAGCGGCCTCCTTAAAGATAGAAAAACTGAAATCGAAGGGGATTCACTAGTAATTGTGAATGCCATAATTAAAAAGAAATCCCTATCTTGGAAACTGGACCTAGGAGTTAAAAAGGTCCTTTGGAAACTCAGGAATTTTAGTGCCTGGAACATTAAGCACGTGTTTCGGGAAAGTAATAATTGTGCGGACAAGTTGAAAAATATAGTGATCGAGCAAGCACAACAGAAGATAGTGGCATTCAATTCCAAATCATGGGAAGGATTGGGGATATTGATGTTGTGCGAGGCAGATTTTAGAGCACACGTCGTCTAATAATATACTTGCGGGATGTGAAGGGTCTATTTAATGATTTGGACAAGGGTTTCTCCTTATATTTTTTTCTCCCTCCTTTTGCTAGCTATGGTTGTCCCTCATCTGCCGTGAATTTCCTTGAGCTGTGATCTACGTGAAATGGTGTTTCATTCTAGGATAACAGACAACCGGTTGAAAAGAATTTTTCATCTCTCCTACATAGAAGAGTTGGATGCGCTCCGTTGGACCCTATCCCGCCTGGATGGACCGAGCCGCGACTGCGGCCTGTGGCAGGGGCCTATGACTTTCTCTCGCTAAATTATGATAATTCAAAGTGAAAGTTGAAATGGAAGATGATACCAACCTTGGTCGAGTGTCTCAAGTTGTAAGTGTTGTTGTCACCTTGGGGTCTGGAGAGTAATCCCTCTCTTGCTTAGTACTATAGTTATAGTATATCTCAGATAATGTTGGCCTATGTTTGTGTATATCCAACTACTTTTTTCTCTTATGATTTTGTTATTTTTCTTTGAAATCTTGAGGTCGGGCTCATAGCATAATTTAGCATAGGCATATTTATTGCATTTTATTGCATTGTCTTTTATTTAATAATGTGCAACATGTGCACTCTAGTCTAGTGATTTGCATTCAATATTGTTATGTTGGATAACATTCAATATTGGTATTAGTAGTAATTACATGTGCATGTAAGATGGGTCTTATCATCTCGTAGTTGGTGTCTGCTAGGTGTCATGTCTATCCATATGAGGTCAAGTCTAATATCTATAAATATTACAGGCTCTTGCATTGTTATGTAATCTGATTTCATGATCAATAATATTTGTGAGGCTTCATCCCTCTTTGGTCATTGCAATCTTATTCTATTATATCATTTGGTATCTAAGTTATACCATTATTATCATTTGGTATCAGAGCTATACCATTATTATCATTTGGTATCAGAGCAGGTTCTATCCAAGCAAGGTTGAAGAGGAGCACTATTGGAGAGGATCCATTGGAGAAGAAGATCTGCATCAAAGGAGAGCCATTGAAGCATCCCGCAGCCTCCATTCCTTCCAAGCATCCCTCAACTAAAATTTGACCTATCCACTTATTTGGAAGGTAATTTTTTTATTAGTCATTGGTATAGCCAATTGATCTAACATATTGGCGGAATATTTCAGATTTGGAGATCTTTAAAAAAAAGGAGAAAGATCTTGAAAAAAATTGCAGATCTAAAAAAAAAAAAAAAAGATTTGTGAAAAAAAAGAGATCTTAAAAAAAAAAAAAAGAGATCTTGAAAAAAATTGCAGATCTAAAGAAAAAAAAAAAAAAGATCAGATCTAAAAAAAAAAAAAATCAGATCTGAAAGTGGAGGTGTGAAGAATTCGGGAGCAAAGGTTGAAGCAGTCCCGTCAACAAAATTCCAGCAGATAGCTCTTAGAAAAAAGGACATAAATTTTTCATACAGTGTTGGATTGATGTTCCATTTTTTTGCTGGAAAGATAAGAAGGAGGCGCACAACTTTGCAGTTTACATCATCTTCAGATTCGGCCTCTACATATGACGAAAAGTCTGTACAAGTCGGATCATTTTTTTCAAAAAAAAAATCAGATCTAGCTGGTAATTTGGTAAGATCTCAAAAACTAAGATTCTGATTCTTCTGAAATTTTGTGGGTTTCAAGAAAAATATTGTATGATACTGCTGTCAAAATTTTAGAAAAACCTAGATCACAATTTGTGAGAAAAGGTGAAAACAATATTCAGATTGTTTGTTTGGATCTTGGGAACAATCAGGTCAGCGGTTCAATTCCCACTCTCTCCATATTTTTTATTAAATTATTTTTTTGGAAAATTTAGAGAAATTACTAAATTTTGGGAGATTTCCAAATTTAGAAGCTCACCAAACACATTTAGAGCCACCACTAAATTTAGTGGAAAAACACCTATTGGGGGTAAAAATATTTTTGGCATAAATTGTGTATTTTGTGATTCTAGACCCTTTTTTTGTAAAGAGGGGGACACAAAAATTTCATTTTGATGTACTTTTGGAGCATTTTGTACTGATCTTGGTGCATGAAGTGAAAAAAAAAAAGTACAATTTTTTTATGTTTAGTTCTATCACACGAGATCTTTGATCTCATAAAGCGTTGGTATATATACGATGCCTCTGGGAAGTGCTTACGGGTGATGCCGTCGCGACTACTACTGCACTTAATGCCTAACACAGCTGCCTAAACATCGTCTGGGCATCGACCCTATAAAATTGACAGGAGTAATAAGAACACAATAAACACACATTTGAGCCCTCCCATCCGTTTGTGCTTGCACACAAACCCCTCTCCGTCTTGTCTACGTACCACGTACTAAATTCTTTCACGTGCGTTAACACCTCTTTCCGTACTGATTGGTATATTGAAAGGGTGATGTTCTTCCATGTACCGACGGGTATATCGGAAGGGAGCGTATATAGAAAGGTTTGGTATATCGGCCGACAAAGATATTGAGAGGTAGACCATAAACACGGAGTGATAAGAGCCTTACCCTTTGTCGAAATTCGAGTCTCAAAAATTTAGATTGCAGAAATGGGTGCACATGCACCAAAGTTCTTCTTACCGATTCTGGCAACCGCTTAGAGGAGACAACTATGCTGCATGGAAATTGAAGATCAAGACGTTACTTGAGTTTGAAGACCTATGGATAGTTGTAGATGGACAAACAACAAGATCACTTGATGATGGAAGACAACAAGTTCAATTTGACAGGGCAAATCAAAAGGCCAAGTTGATCATCTTGTTTAGCATAACAGATGATGTGCAACCCCACATTAGAGATGCCACATCAGCCAAGGATGCATGGGATAAGTTGAGCATAGTCTATGAGGCAAAGAACAAGAATGCCATCCTCAACCTACTATCACAACTGCATACTCTCAAGTTCAAGCACAATGATAAGGTTGAAGTTTTTTTGAGACGAGTTGCTACTTTGAGGGCATCTCTATTGGCATTGGGAAAAGAGATAAGTGATGAAGACCTTGTACCAATTGTGTTGCGAGCACTTCCTCCTTCCTACAGAATCTTTGTGACAACTATCAATATGAGTGAACACACAGTCACCTTTGAGAAGTTGGTCAATCTAATCCAACAAGAAGAGGCAATGAACAACAAAGATCAGGAAGATGAGCAAGCACTATCTTCCAATCATAAAGGAAAGGGAAAATTTCAGTCCAATCACAAGAAGTCCCAACAAAACCAAATTCAACAAGACAACACCAAGAAGTGTCCCATTTGCAATAGAGGGGGACATGACATCAAAGATTGTTGGTACAATTCCTATAAAAAGGGTTCATCAAGAAATTCAAAACCCAATAACCATCAGGGTAACAATAATTCAAATAAAGGGAAGTCCAACAATAACAATCAAGGGCAGAAAAATAGTAATTGGCAAAGAAAACCCAAACAACAAGGGTACATTTCCGAACATGAGGATGATTCAGATGAAGGACACCACATGTATTCTGCTCAATTTGATGAAGAAACCAAGTCCACACAAGATATCTGGTATGTTGACTCGGGTGCAACTCGACACATGACTGGACGTAAGGATTGGTTCTACACACTACGTGACTCACCTAACAAGAACCATGTGTCATTAGGTGATGACTCATCATACAGTGTCAAGGGGATTGGAAACATTTCACTACCTCTTGGAAAGCATGACTGTAAAATCACAGATGTATTGTATGTACCTGGGTTGACCAAGAATTTGCTATCAGTTAGTCAACTCCTTGATCACAACTTGAAGTTGGATTTTGACAGTAATAATGGAGAAAAAGTGTGCTTGATAAGAGATAAGTCAAGAGGTTCCAAGATTGTAGCAAGAGCCTCCAATGTGGGACGCATGTTCCAACTTGATTTTGTCCACAAGGATGATCAAGCTCTAGTGGCCAAAGACACACAATCTGCAGAACTATGGCATCGTAGATATGGTCACATCAGTTTTGGCTATCTCCAAACACTTCAAAAGGGCAACATGGTGAAAGGATTGCCTACACTCAAGCACAACACTGAAAAGTGTCACAATTTCCTAGCTGGAAAGCAACACAGAGTACCCTTCCAGAAGAACACATATAGAGCTAAGGGAAAGCTTGATTTGGTGCACACCGATCTTTGCGGGCCCATGCAACCAAGTCATTCTGGATGTCAATACTTCATGCTTTGTGTTGATGACTACTCAAGAAAGATGTGGATATATTGTCTAAGAAACAAGAGTCAAGCCTTTGAGACATTTCAGAAGTTCAAAGCACTTGTTGAGAATGAAGTTGGTCGCAAGATCAAAACTCTCCGCTCAGATCGAGGGGGGGAATTCACAAGCAATGAGTTCAAGACTTACCTGGAAGCTCATGGGATTCGTCGACAAATGCCTCCTACTCACACACCACAACAGAATGGTATAGTTGAGAGAAGGAATCGTACTATCATGGAAATGGTGTGATGTATGATTGACGACTCAGGTTTAACAAAGACATTTTGGGCAGAAGCTGCAAGAACTACAGTCTATTTGTTGAACAGAGTGCCCACAGTAGCTCTTGAAGGAGTGACACCTCAAGAAGCATGGTCAAATCGGAAACCATCAATTGCACACCTAAGAGTATTTGGGTGTAAAGCTAGCATGCACATACCCAAGAAGAACAGGAACAAGTTGGATATGAAAGCTGAGAAACTGATATTCATTGGATACAGTGAAGAAGCACTTGGGTATAGATTATGGGATCCGAAAGCAAAGAAAGTATACACAAGTAGGGATGTTGAGTTCTTTGAGAAGAAACAAGCAGATGCTCCACTCAACGACTCAACAAACATGCAGAATACACCTCTTGTGAAGACAAAATTTGATGTTCCCACTGAAGATGACAGTGATGAATTGGATGATGGTGAAAACTTGGATCCACCACAAGCCAATGGAACAGCTAAGAAGTTACCTAAATGGTATACTCAATTAATAAGAGATGCAAATTTGGATGAAGCACCTAGCACATCATCCAATCCTGGACCTAGAACTCGCAGTCAAGCTCGTGAAGAGGTCAATTATGCCCTAATGAGTAGATTTGTTGAAACAGTTGAGCCATCTACAGTTCAGGAAGCCCTACAATCAAAAGCTTGGAAAGATGCCATGGATTCAGAGTATCAGTCAGTGATGAAGAACAACACATGGCAACTTGTCGACCTTCCACCAGGGAAGAAACCCATTGGATGCAGATGGATATTCAAGACTAAGTACAAATCAGATGGGACTATTGACAAGTATAAAGCAAGGCTTGTAGCAAAGGGGTATGCACAACAAGAAGGCATTGATTATGAGGAGACATTTGCTCCCACAACCAAGATCAAGACAATCAGGATGATCTTTGCTCTAGCTACACAATTTGGTTGGAAAGTCCACCAAATGGATGTGAAAAGTGCCTTTCTTAATGGAGATTTGCAAGAAGAAGTCTATATGACTCAGCCAGAGGGTTATGTAATACCAGGAAAAGAGATGATGGTATGCAGACTCATAAAATCTCTATATGGCCTAAAACAGGCACCCCGGGCATGGTACATCAAAATTGATGAGCATCTCATAAGTCATGGATTCGAAAGGAATCCTTATGACCCCAATCTCTACCTCAAAAAAAAGCAAGGGGAGATTGTCATTGTGGTTGTTTATGTCGACGATCTAGTCATTATAGGTAGTTCTGTGAAGATGATCGATGCAACAAAGAAGGATTTTAATTGATCGTTCGACATGACAGATCTCGGCTCATGCACTATTGTCTTGGGTTGGAAGTATGGCAAAAAGAGAATCATATCTTTGTGTCACAGTTGAAATACACCAAGACAATGCTTGAGAAATTTAGGATGATGGACTACACTCCTATTGCTACACCTATGGAAGCGAGACTTCAGTTATCTCGTTCCGATCCATCACCACCGGTGAATGCAACTCTCTATCGGCAGTTGATCGGGAGTCTCATTTACCTAACATATACTAGACCAGATATCAGCTTTGCAGTCAGCTATTTATCACGCTTCATGCAAGAACCAAAATATGTCATTGGAAAGCAGCAAAGAGAATACTGAGATATCTAAAGGGTATAGTTGACCTTGGTCTAGAGTACAAGAAGAACGACAACTTCTTCTTGACAGGATATTCAGATTCAGATCATGCAGGAAACATGGATGATAGGAAGTCAACATCAGGCTTCGTCTTCTTTATGGGATCTGGACCGATATCATGGGGAAGTAAGAAACAGAACTTTGTTTCTCGCTCTTCTACAGAAGCAGAGTATCGAGCTGCAGGTGAAGCTGTTTGTGAAGCAATATGGCTACGCCAAATACTGGAAGGAATTGGTCTACCACAACAGAAATCTACTCCAGTATATGTTGATAATGAAGGAGTTCTGAAGCTTGTTCGCAATCTAGTATTTCATGAGAGAACCAAGCATATTGAAGTACAGGTTCATTTCATACGTGAGCATGTCTTGAAGCACAACATACAGCTCCAGTTCTATCCTACAGCTGAACAGAAGGTAGATGTTTTCACTAAGTCACTTGCACGTGACAAATTCACACTGTTCAGAGAGTTCCTCTCCACTTCATTGGAAACTATGCAAAATTAAGGGGGGGAATGTTAGCATAATTTAGCATAGGCATATTTATTGCATTTTATTGCATTGTCTTTTATTTAATAATGTGCAACATGTGCACTCTAGTCTAGTGACTTGCATTCAATATTGTTATGTTGGATAACATTCAATATTGGTATTAGTAGTAATTACATGTGCATGTGAGATGGGTCTTATCATCTCGTAGTTGGTGTCTGATAGGGTGTCATGTCTATCCATATGAGGCTATCTAATATCTATAAATATTACAGCTCTTGCATTGTTATGTAATCTGATTTCATGATCAATAATATTTGTGAGGCTTCCGTCCCTCTTTGGTCATTGCAATCTTATTCTATTCTATCATTTGGTATCTAAGTTATACCATTATTATCATTGGCCTATGACTTTCTCTGGTTGAACTGGGAGAATTTTGAAGTGAAAGTTGAAATGGAAGATGATACCCTTTGGTCGGGCGTCTCGTCAGTGCAAGTGTTGCTTTGTCACCTTGGGGTCTGGAGAGTAATCCCTCTCTTTCCTAGTACTATAGTTATAGTATATCTCGGATAATGTTGGCCTATGTTCGTGTATATCCAGCTACTTTTTTGCTCTTATGATTTTGTTGTTTTGCTTTGAAATCTTGAGGCCGGGCCTCTGTTTATGTAAATAGGGAACGGGTCCCTTCAACCCGCTTTATCTATAAAAAAACAATCGCCCTAATGACTTCGCCACAATTATAAACAGAAAGGGAGAGAGCGGGTCACTTTGTCTGAGTCCTCTCAAGGCTAAAAACCTAGGGGAAGGTTCCCCATACATGAGAACAAAGAAAGAGATTATAGTAATGCAAGCCTTTGGATCCACTCAATCCACCGAGCGGTAAAGCCAAATCATTCTAGAAGAGTAGCAACAAAACCGCAGATTCACTTTATCATACACTTTTGCAAGATCTAATTGTATGAACATAGAAGTCCTTTTTGAATTTGCATAGAATGAAGAACTTCTTGCCCCAAAACTATATCATCCGTAATTTTCTACATAGAATGAAACCTCCTTGTTTTGGCGATATGATTTTATGTATAATTTTTTTTAGCCTTTCATTCATCACTTTAGTAACGATTTTATACATGACATTACATAAAGCAATTGGGCGGTATTCAAAGAATGGTATATTCCTCCGCCATTTTGGGAATCAAAGCTATATGAGTGCAATTAACAATTCTCAACATATTTCTTTCCTTACGAAATTCCTCATTCACCTCCAAAATATCTATCTTAATCACTCCCAAAGCTCATGATAAAATTCTATCGAAAATCCATTCGGCCTAGCAATTTTTCTTTCTTCATAGTAAACACAACCTGATGTAATTCTTGTTCATAGATAGGCTTAAGAAATTGGTGATTATCTTCCTTTGTAATAATAGATGGGATATTATCATATATATCATGTTGTGCCCTTCCATTTATGGCATACCTCTGCGAAACAAATTGTTGAAATAATGTAAAATCATGGTTGGATTCCCTCTTGGAGGTCTCAAGATGGTCCATTTAATTAGTCAAGGATGCTATATAGTTATGTGCTTGATGAGCCAAGACTAATTTTTGGAAAAAGGAAGTATTCTTGTCTCCCTCATGTAACCATTGTACAAGTTCCTTTTGTTTCTAAAATATCTCTTCCTTTTCTCCCATTCACAGAGATCTCTAGTGAGCTCAATCTCCTTCTTCGTAGATCCAATGAAAAGCCTTGCAATCTAATCTGATTAAGGGCCCGAATCAAGTCAATGAGCTCCCCTTTTAAGTCATGCACATTTCCAAAGATATTCTTGTTCCACTCCTTAATTTATCTTTGAGCGTACTGAAGAGTTCGGTAAACTCTCTACATACATGTCCCATATCTTGGCTTCATTTCTTTCCACCATTTTGTAATCAAATCAGGAAATTGTTCATGCCTCATCCACATTAAATGATAGCAGAAGGGTGCCTTAAATGTCTTTGAATTTCCAATCTCCAACAATATCGGCAATGGTTTGATCCCCATTATCAAGGACATTTGCAATTGGGAGAAAATTCTTGTCCATCCAATCCTCGGATATCAAAAATTTGTCCAATATTTCCCTAATGCAGTTATCCCTAGTTATTTTGTTAGACCATGTCATAAGACCATTTTGGGTCTAAACATCAATTAGTTGAAGGTTCGAATAGAATTACTCATAATGGTTGATGAAGCATCCAAGTGTGAATTTCCACCATGTTTTTCCTATAGAGAAAATAATATTAAATTCTCCACCTATTATGCAAAGATACCCCAAGTGATCATTCACAATAGAATTAATAAGGTTCCATTGAGCTTTCTTGCCTTCAACATTGGTTGGGGCATAGATATTAAGGAAAAGCAATAATTGATTAGTTTCCATATTTCATACACCCAGATATAGAACTCCATACAAGCCCCACTATGTAAGATTGAAGGTGTCAAGGGTTCCAAATACACGCCATACCTCCTGAAGCTCCATCCAAGCCTAACACAAGTACTTGTCATTTTTGCTAGTATTATTAGCTAAAAAATTCATGAATTCAACTGATATCTTAGTTCCTTGCAAAAATAACATCAGATGATGATATTGTTGCATCAATATTTTAATCTCATTTATTTTATTAGAGCTCCCGCTCCCCTTTAGCCCCCGAACATTCCATGTAATGACCCTCATTGTGAAACCTATTCAATAAAGGGTGTCAGATCTCCTACCTTCCCTCCTTTAGTTAACCCGTGATCTATATTCTGAATATGGGAACTGTTTGATTTATGTCCTAGGCGTAGCAGAGTATCCAATATTATTTTTTTCTTATATTCTTGATACACCCCTAAAGGTTTTGTATTGCTACCACTCAAGTAGATGGGGATGGATCATTAAGGCAAGACAAATTTCTTCCAATTGATCCTCCTATGGACCCCTTTCTTCACTTGCTCCCCGACAATTTATGTTTTCGTTGAGAACATTTCATAGTATCTTGGAGAAAATTGTTGTCACTTTTTTACTGGAATAGGTTCATTCTTTGTTGAATTTAAATTTGCATTAGGAACAGGGGCTTCCAACATAATTTGCATATCGGAACTTATGAGGTAATAATATATTCCATATTCTCGGTTTTCATTTTCCGACTACATGACTACATAACGATTCGAAGTTGTTTTCATGTCTCTCTAGAGTTTTCCCTTTTACTATCTTTTTTAATTTTGCACCATAAATTCTTCTTGTTTCTCCTTCCCCACATTAGGGTATGTATTGCATGAGGCGAGTCTTTATGAAATTTTCCATATTCATGATATAATCTTCATATGAAGGGAATGTTCTCATAATCCACTACCTGCTCCCATTGTTCATCACCCAAAATAGGTATGACAAGCTTCATTCAAAGAAAGGCTTACCTTGTCTCGGAAATAACACACACATGAATCCTCACCAACCAATTTGTAGCCAATGCACAATTTTTCCTTTAAAATTGTCTCACATAGGTAAACATAGGTAAACAACCATACCCTATCAAAAATCACTATTTGTTCCTTAGAAAACAAGCTTCGACAATTGAAAATTTGGAAACCACTCATTTTTGTTTGAAAAATAAGCACAATATAATTTTTGACAAAAGATAACCATTCAAATCGGGGTTTCTTCTTTAAGGTATTAGTTTCTTCACAATGTGTTGGTGGTTAGATTGGATTGTTTAAATTTAATTATATTGTCAACGTGGAAATTTAAAGTGACATTAGTTGCATAAAGAAATTAACATTTAATTTTTGAATAGCATAACTCTCACATTGCCATAACAGAGGTTTTATAAACAACATACAAGTAATAGAGGGCCTATATAGTTCATAACCACTTTGAGGAACTCATATTAGATTTTAATTCTTTGCTTGCATCATTGTATTTTCCACGGAGGAGAGCCATATATGCAGTACTTATAAGCATCAATAGAGATGTTAAAATTTGACCCCTCTTTACAAACGTTCTTGGTTTTGAAAGGTGTTTGATAAATTCCCTACTAGAATCTTTGTGATGTTTTTTTAATCTTTTTTTAAGGATAGGATGAAATTTCATAGAGCTCTTGATAATCTCTATTGTACTTGCTATTAATTATTTTTCTTCATGTCTTTATCTTTCCAAATTTAAAAGGCCTACTCCTTAAAATCACCATGTGTTTGCCAAAGTACATTTATCCATTTAAACCCATCTTTCAAAGCCTGTTTGGGAGGCTTCTACATGTCCTTAATTTAGACTTACCAAAACCTAAGAGCTAAAGGTTTTTTTATTTGAATGGAGTGCAAATCAGATCTAAAATACCTTAAAAAATAAACTAGTGATCATCCAATCTACCCATAATCACTAGTTATTAAACTAGTGTGCTTGTATGTGTGATCGATGAAACAAATATGCACTAACTAACGTTTGAATCATATACTTAATATTTTTATTCTTAATTTGTGAATACTTACAATAAAATTAAAAATAACATAATGAAAAAAGTGTTTCCACCAAAAAAAAATGTGCCCCGCATGTGCTCATTCAATTAATTGATAAACATGGTTATATTAACCATTACAACTAAATTGGTTTGATTCTACATCACCAAGTAAAAGACAAAAATAACATCTACAACTCTTGAGTCAATTGTAGTTGACTAAATAAAACTAAAAATAGACTCAAAAAGTCAAGTATAACCTACTAATAAGATATGGTCAACATACAAGAAACCACTTTGTCACTTTAAGTGATACATGCACAACCATCATGCACATTAGTCAAACTAGGTACCCCAAACTCTCCTAAAAATAGAAATACCTAAATAATATTAAATTAAGTCATCTACACTTAGAAATGACGCCTCACCTATGGGGATGCATAGATAATGATTTAACCCCAATTAAGTGCATATTTAGTGAACTACATTCTAACGGCAGTTCCCAATGATAAAAATAGGAAATGCCTAAAAATAGATCATTTTCACAATAATTAAAAATCTATGAAAAAAATAACTCAAATAAATCTCTAAAACTAATTCTAATAGTAATTAAATAGGTGCTTTCATTGATATCATACTCAACATTTCCCCCCTTTGATGCAAATAACATAAATGTATATAATCTCCTTAAGGCTTCTATGAATTTGTTGTAGTAATCCCTTGGTGAAAATATTAAAAGTTGGTCTTCACTTCTCACATTTATCATTGACCAAGTATTTGATAAAGTGATGTTTGAGTTCAATACGTTTAGGTCTAACATGGAAAATTAGATTCTTGGACAATTGTAGCCTCGTTATTGTCACAAGAAATATGTGTAGGCTCAAGTTAAGCCTATTTAAAATATAATAAGTGTCTTCTCAACCACATACCTTGTGTGTAAGAAGATGTAAGTGATTTCACCCTTTTTAATTTACAATTTTCTAATTAACATATATGAAAAAGGATGAATAATGTTACATGTGGATATTATGATATAATTAATTTCCATCATTAATTTTACAAATCAAAATAATGTTTTTGAAAGTGATGATTGACCTAAAAAATGTCAAAAAAGGGAGAGAGTGAACTTAGCTAGTTCTATGTGGATCTAGAAGAGTCTGGGTGGGTTGAATGCAAGAACGGGAGATCTAGAATTGGAAACACTTAGTCCATGAAATTGTGATCTAAAATTGAGCACAGTGTAAACCATAAAACTCATTCTCTAGCGTATGTATGGTCTTGATCCTTTTGTACGATCTTTGATCTACTTGCAATCTAGGTTTGTAACTTCTTGAGTGCTTCACCTACCTAGAAATGTACTTCGCTATCTGTCATTTTTCTTTGTTCACCTTTATAATGACTCTTTAAAATTTGTTTAAACCCTCAAACCATTATAATACAAGAAGGAGTTCCTAAAAAACAAATTTAGTTGGGTTGTGAGCACCCTTGTGCAAAAATGATGTTGCCACTACTCCAAAGAGGGCTCAAACCATACATCATTCTCCTAACATGTTATATCTACCACGGGGTTCATTTTAAGAAGACCCCTCTGAAAAATTACTTTCAAATCATTGGCGAATCTCAAAAATTGACTTTCGAATCATTGGTGAATATCTAAAAAATGTTTCGTGGCAAAGGTGATTTCACAGAGAGCATTTTTTCCTCATTTCACAAAGTTGTTTGGGTAGGTTGGTCGGGAGTTTCCATTGGGCGGGAAGTTGGTCGGATAGGTTGGTAGGGGGTTGGGTGGTTGAGGGGTTGGATGGGTGAGGTTGGATGTAAGGGTTTGGGCGGATGGGTTGGACAAGTGAGGGATTGGATGACTATTGAGCGGTGGAGTTAAACAAGTGAGGGGTTGGACGGTTGAGGGGGTCGGATGATTAAGTGTTGGAAAGGCAAGTTGGATAGGTGAGGAGTTGGATTGCTAAGGTTTGGACGGGTGAGGGTTGGATGGATACATATTGGGTGGTGAGGGTTGGACGGATAAAGGGTGGACGGGTGGGTTGGACGGGTGATGGGTTGACAGATAAAGGTT
The DNA here is from genome assembly GCA_018340775.1 of Taxus wallichiana var. yunnanensis. Classification (NCBI taxonomy): domain Eukaryota; kingdom Viridiplantae; phylum Streptophyta; class Pinopsida; order Cupressales; family Taxaceae; genus Taxus; species Taxus wallichiana. The sequence goes on from CM031234.1 coordinate 513,293,555, forward strand.
GGATGGGTGAGGGTTGGATGGATACATGTTGGGTAGGTGAGGGTTGGATGGTTAAGGGTTGGACGAGTGGGTTGGATGGGTGAGGTGTTGGATAGCTAAGGGTTGGATGGGCGAAGGGTTAGATGGTTAAGTCTTGGATGGGTGAGGGTTGGATGACTAAGGGTTGGATGGGTGGGTTGGATGGGCGAGGGGTTGGATGGCTAATGGTTGGATGGGTGGGTTGGTCGGGTGGGGGTTTGGATGGTTGAGCCTTGAGGGGTTGGACGGCTAAGGGTTGGGTAGGTGGGATGGAAGGCAAAGCGTTGGCCGGCTAATGGTTGGATGGTATAGAGTTGGATGGCTAAGGGTTGGGCGGGTGGGTTGGACGATTAATTTTTGGTCGGTGGGTTGACGAGTAAGGGTTGGGCCATCACAGCCAGCCAATAGTTTTCCACCATGTGTCCTTTGAACCATACAGACCCCTATAAATACCCCTTCAACGTTCATTTATTCACTTTTCTACGAAAATTTCTAGTGCTCTGAGCTCTCCAATCTTCAAACTTCTCCCAAATTTTAGCAATGGCTAGCACCACATCTATTCCTACACCCAAATTTCAATACAAAAACCTCATGTTCCCACAAATTATAGCTCTACTAAGATAAAAATATGCACAAAAGGATTGACTTGAAAACTCATAATTTATCGGGCTTGTGAACATGCCCTAATTCGATATTGATACTTCAATCCTTGATTACCTTCTCGCCTCTTACAATGAGAGTGATGGTAAATTTTTCGTTCTCCTCGTGCATCCAAGACGTCATCAAATTTATTTCTCAATTGAACCCGAGGATGTACATCGGTTAATAGGTTTACCATTCAAAAATAAGCCGAATACTTACAAATGATGTTCTTACTGAGACAAAGACAAATTTTTTTGGAGTCTCATTACAATGTACAAGTTGATGGTAAGTTTATTATTTTCAAATGATTTTTTTCTTAACATTACTGGACCACCCAAGGCTCTAACGTTTCTTGTCTATTATTGCAGCTCCTCTTAATCATTCATCAAGAGGCCTTCTTCTACAAGGTATTACAAACAAATTCTTTATTGCAGTTACATCACTTTTTTAGGATAAGATTGTATTACAGGGTAGATCTGCAGACATTCCATATTGGGAAGTTCAATATTTATTGCGGACACTAGCAAGGAAACAATTCAATTGGTGCAATTATTTTTCCAACAGAATAAAAAGATATCTCCCATGCCCACAAACCTAATCAATTTGATAAATCCAGGACTGTATTCTCTTGTTGTAATTATATTCTTGCTTTTTATTATGAAGCGTACTACGAAATTCCATGCAAGATAAAATTCCAACTGCAATCAATGATCAAATGATTGGTCTTACTCTCGAAGAACAACAGGTAACAGTTACTTTTACTATTTACTTGTTATAAGGATTTCAAATTCAATATTTTTGAATAAAATAATAATTGTAAGATTTTATTTTGTAGAGAAAAATTATAGCTGCAACATCTCATAAGGAGGCAATTGCTAGAGGTAAATCCCCTCCAGAGGTCTCTACTGATTCTGACATGGATTCAACAGAATCAACACCAGTAAGACCTCCTCGTCAAAAGTGACCTCGGGGTCGATATGCGCATCACGTTTACCATCACATTTAACTTCAGGTATGAAGTTATCTTTTTTATAAATAACTAATTCAAATAATTAATATAGATTATGTATGTACTACTTGTATTTTAATATTTTCTTGTTCTTTTCTACATTTATTATATTCAGAAACTACTGAGTTTGATGATGAAGATCAAACTCATTCCGGGTGTGAAGATCAAAATGTCACAATTGTGTCTCCATCTATGCAAGGTATATTGTAATGTATAATATTTAGCATGTTTTGTTTCCTTACAATTTTTTAGCATTTACAAAGCCCAACCGTAATATTCTAACAATTTTTTGTTTGCTTCATGCAGGTAATATGGCTTTTGGGCACATTTTGCTTGCAAGGAGGCCACCAATACCTCCAACATGTCCAGTCCAAACAAAAAGAAGAACTGTAGGAAAGAATATAAGGTTTCTTGCAGAGTCAGTAGAGGAACAATTCATCCTGCTACCACAAAATTTCTTGGACTGTCACTAGGTGGTGTTTTAAGTGTAACAACCACACAACTTTTCAACAACATCGCCCTTGACGAGGAGTATTTGGGATTCGAAAGTGGCGATGTAGACAAGGGTAACTATTTTGACACCCACGATATGATTCAATCTACTCCGCCTCAACCACAAAAAAATGTGCATGTAATACAGGGCAGTGACTCTCCTCCTCCAAGAAATGTTCCACAAACAAATGATGAAAAGACACATTTTATATTAGAAAATATGATATCAGATAGTATGGGGGAAAAATTCAAGAGGTTGTAATGTATGATGTGGATTTGGTGCGGTCTTGGGAGAGGAGAGAATTTTTTTGATAAAAGAAATAAATACACGATACCATAATCACACTCAAAGGCATTCATTGTTCACTTCAGAGAGCCAACCAAAGATGGCGGTATGTTTTTCTAAAAAAGCTCACTCGAGGACTAATTTCATATAGTAATGATTACAATGAGGAAATTATAGATATAATGCTAAACAAGTTGGAGAATCTAAATGTTGAAGCACATGCTTACTACAATAAATGGGCTAAAGACAATACACATGTTTTAATAGCAAATGCTGAAAAAGAAAAAGTCATTTGTAAGTGGGCTTTTAGTTTTACATGCAAAATCCTAATATTATAAGCACTACAATATATTTTTTCATTTTATCTAATAGACTAAAAATTTAATATTTTTGTTTTGCAGGCAAAATATGAAAATTTAAAGAAAGAAGCAACTATATTTGAAGCACATTTGAAGAATGCCCGCAAAATCCTGAATTCATTTGCACAGTTGAAGGAAAAACTCATTGTTATAAATAAACAAAATAATACATTGAGAAGGATAATAAAGGAGCATAAGATGGATCCAGAAGTCTTACTGAAGGAAAAGACAGATACGATGCAACACTTTTGTCTACAAGAGATGTAGTGAGGGAGGAGATGAATATTCTAGAGAATATCAATACCACAACATGAGATCTGCATGCATCAGGAGTTATAGCAGATAGCTTTATACAAATGCAGCAGATTCCTCCACCTCTAATGCAAGAAAAAGAACAAGCTTCACCTGCAACATAAAATAAGATATGTTAGTAAAGTTCACCATGTGATAGGTGTGTTGTCACAATTCCGACACTGGCGTAGGAATTAAAAGATAGTGGAAAGCCCTTTTTAGTTTTTATTTTGTGTGGCAGACGTAAGGAAAACTATGATTTTGAATCATAGGCAAAAAAGAGGATGACCTCGTAATGTGTCCTTATATGAAAAAACTTGTTCTAAGCTTTGATATGTTATGAAAACCCCCCTTTTGGAATTGTATTGGCGATAATGCTTTATGAATTTGTACTTTTCTTCATAAAGTAATCCGCCACATGAGAGATCGATTTCAAAAGAACTTTGGAAATTAGAATTGTACAATGTTACTATATGTTGTTAATACAAACTATGTTTCTTTTTTATTGTTTACGTAAATGTTGCTTAAATTTACTTGATTTTGTTTCTTTAAAATATTTACGTTTATGATTTGTTGCAGATGTAAAATAAATCAATTAACAGATATAAAAGACAAATGTGTATTTATTTCAGTCTGAATTTGAAAACCAAATATAAAACACAAATGGGATAATTGAAACATATAATGACATTGTTCCAATGGCAAAGTTGTAATCTCTATATGAAATAAATCAATACTTATTACATAACATTATTGTAATGAAATCTATGTGAATTGGAACAGTCTTGGAGCAACACTTTCATTTGTGTCTTGGAAATCAACTGTAACATGATTTGTGGATGTGTCTCAATCCCCTGGGTTAGGCAGAATATTACTAAGTCCTCTTCTTTGTACTAGTGAATTCCACAATGTCAGTGCTCTATCATAAGGAAAAGACTCCATTGAGTAACGTGATACATATAATCTGAGACAGACTTTCTAGATTCCTATCCAATCTATTTCGAACTTTTGACTTTAAAAAGGATAGTGCACTGAAAACCCTCTCATCTTCTACAGAACCCAGAATCATTGTTTGGAAGAGCTCAAATGCATGGCTTAATATACTTACTCAAATCTTCACTTAGAATACTACTGGAACATATATCCTTCCAAATAATTTTCATGGCACCGTAATCTTGTGGGTTTTGTAGAAGCTGAACTTATCGTATCATAGTATTAGCAAAATCCATTGACTGTGAACTAAGTAGATTTATTTTCAAAATACCTTCTAAAGAAACGCCATTTATCTCTTCAAGATTAGATAAATGATCATTTAGATCACCCATGTTTTTATAAATAAAGGACCAATAGATGTATAAGGTTTGGCCTTTGAAAAATTCCAAAACTGCAGATTTACAACTCCCATTACTTCAATTATTTTATCATTTTTGAATATTTCCCGGAAATCTTTAGCTAACGATTAAGAGATCTTTCTCAACTTATTCCTAGTTTCCATTAATAATGCATTATATAAATTTCTCATCACTTACTTCTTCTATTTCTGAGTTAGCCATATCAACTCTTTTTTGGAACATATGAAGTGGAATCTCTCTTCCATGTGTTATTATACACAGATGATCATGTATATTGTACTTTAAGAAGCACCTGGAATTTTTCAAATCTGTCAATGCATTCTAGTTTTCAAAAGCAACACCTTGAAAACTCCCATTAGAAATATATAAACTTTCTAGACTCCAACAAACACGTCTTCTAAGTCTTATGAAGTCTGTAATGTAGAAAGAATGATCTTGTGCATGCTTCATTAAAATATTAAGCTCCCTCAACATGGGAAAAATACCACAAAGTGTGAGTAAATTTTCTATGTCAGTTAGATGACACAATAGATCTTTAGCTTTATCTACATCCTGTAGTATTTAAACATAAATCCTATCAGTGAAGGATATTCATCAAATATTCTATAGGAAGGTTCATACATAGATATCCATCTGGTATCTACATCTTTGAGAAGTTTTTTTCCCTCTGTTAGTCTAATAGCAAATTTTGAAATTCTAAAAATCTCTTGATTTGCTCGAATAATAGGCATGCGATCACGTATCAATTCCTCCACTTTAGCTACATTTTCAAATGTGCTCACAATTTTAAAGCGAGATTCATTCTGCAGGAGCCATGCGGTGGAAAATAACCATAAACAGAGTAATAGTTGTCTTAAGTCTAACACACAGACCATATTTGGATCCCTACATTATAGCTGCACCATCGGTTCTGACACAAATTAATTTTGTTGCAATGGAAAATTCATCCATTCCAGCGATATCCTTCAGATTTGACACCACCAATTTATAAATATTTTTAGAATTACAATTCTCAGTCATTTTATGAATTGCTAAGAGGTGTGGAGTCCTTATTTCATTAGCAAATGTGTAAACATGAATACATATCCATGAAGTATTATTGACTGCAGTAACCTCATCTAATGAAAGGGAAATATAATTTTCCTTTTGAACACATAGTTTTAGATCCTCCTTTTCTACCATAGATAGACATTTTACAATCTCCCAGCCACTGGTATCTGACCAATGAGATTGAGGAATGTTTCAGTAGACCAATAACTTGATACATCATTTTATTTTCTCTGAAATATGACATCGGTCTTCCCCTTTTCATTATATGAAATACAATAGCAAACTAAATACCCTTTGCTTGCATTTCTACCTCCATAGCTTTGCTCAATCTTGCTACTATGGTCCCACCTTTTTCATTTACATATTTTGATACATTTTTTTCCTTTTCATATTCTTCTGTGTATTTGACATGTAGACAATCTTTTGCATCTTTCCATTTATGTGTTCTGACTATGTTGTCATCCTTTAGATTTTGGGAAATGTATATTTTCCCACAATGTGCTTTTCAATTGTGTCCAGTTTGAGCTGCATCGTGTGATCCTTCCCTGTTTCCAACCACATATTTTGCATCGACATTATGTTGGAACATCATTACAATTTTTAGTGTACACAGGTTCAATAAAAGGATATTTTGCAGCCCATTTGAACTAGAATTTCCTTCCAATTGTCCAGTTTTCCCTCTTTCTTCTGACATATTTTCTTTGTTTTTCTTGGGATTTAACTTCTGCATTTGAGTTGTCAATAGGAATATTTTGATTCTCATGTCTCCTTTTTATGGAAATAGACCTTGGTTTGAAGCTTCTTCCGTTGGTGTACTTTAAGAATTCACCGAATTTTCTTGTACTTCTATGTCATCAAGGGACGAAATGTTTTCCTCAACATATAATGTATCATCAAAATATTTAAATTGATTATTCTATGAAGGAATTTCTAAAACGTCTGCATATAATTCTATAAAATTATTACTTATATAGTATTAATTTTATCTATAGTTAAATTTTTACAAAGTATAAAGAGTTCCAAGAATAATATGATAAACATAATTATTAAATTATGTAAGATTAAATAACCAATAAATAACACGTGCCACATACCAATATTTTCAGCTGATGCAGAAATCAACTTCATTTTTTTTGATTTTCCAAAATAGCCAAGCAAAGTATTTGCACCCTTTTTTGAATTGGCTGAATTTGTAATCTTCTTGCCTGATTTCTAGTATCCATGACTGCTTACTACTTAGGCCCTTAGGGGTGGCTCTTATGTTCGAAGGCTCTAAGAATGGATGGTTTAAGGTTAGACGGTATTGGTTGGATGGTAAAGGGTTGGACGACAAAGGGTTGGATGACTAAGTCACTGAGTGGTTTGACGACTCATGATTGAGGGGTTGGACACCTAAGTTATTGGATGACTTAAGCCTTAGGGTCGAATGCGACTTAGGGTTGGACGGCCAGGGGTTGGATGGTTAGGGGTTGGATGGCCAGGGGTTGGGCGAGGGGTTGGATGACTAGGGGTTAGATGGATCAAGGTTGGATGGATTAGAGTTGGAATGATCAGAGTTGGACGGATCAGAGTTGGATGGATAAGAGTTGGACGGCTCGAGTTAGACGGATCGAGTTGGACAAATAGTGTTGGACGAATCAATGTTGGATGGATTAGTGTTGGGTGGATCAGATTTGGACGACTAATATGTTGGATTTGATTAGATTTTAGAGTTAGATGGGTCGGTGTTGGACGGCTTGTGGTTGGACGGCTCAGATTTCAGTGTTGGTAGCTGAGGATTTTCTTATGTTTACTTTAGTGAATATGCGCACTATATGATTTGAAATGGTGGCGAATTACATTCATAAGCTCTTATATATGTGTAAAATCTAGGTGAAAGGAATAGTATAAGGGACATGTTAGTTGATTTTTTTGGTGAAAAAGTAAGCTATAAACCACATAATATTCGCCAATTCAAATTTCCATAATCATTGATTTTTACGAGTTTACGAAAATTCGCCACTAAAATTTAACCTGATCTACCGTAACACAATCATAATTTGACAACAGTGCTTTGACAATTCTTTTCTTGAGTTTCACACTTGTTCAAATGTTTGGGAAGGGTCACTTTTCTTGTTTGTATGATGAAGATGGAGAAACCTATACCTAGGAGGAGACTTCAAACTAGTAGAAGGTGCTACCCTAATGGATTTGTATGAGATATTTCACAATTTAGGGAGCTTTGGATACCTTTTATGTTAGATTTTGTATGAGGAGTTTGTAATGTGTCAGGTCCCTAAATGAGGTATGTTTTACTTTCTTATATATTCTTTCGATGGTTGTTGTGTCATGAAAGGTTGACCAAAGGGATATATTTTTTTATATGAATGTGATGGAATTTAAAGAATTAATTCACAACATGTGATTCTAAAACTATACAATAGGGTCGATATGTAATTTTACAAACCGATGAAAACCAACATTTTTGACGAGAATGGAGAAAAAAATCTCATTTTGACTTTATGGGCCTAAGCATAGATGTTTCTAGATGTATTTTGTGAAATTATATTTTAGAAAGCTGAAGGTAGAGAGGTCTGCAAAGATAAGAAAGTACATGAAGTGTTATCAAGGTGTGCTAAGTAAACATTAAGGAGAGTGTATTTGTCTATACAAGTGTGCAATGTCAAGTTTAATAGTGTCAAAGGATATATTCTCAAATTTAAATGTCTACATTTTCCCCTCCTTTCAGGATTAAATTACAAATTAGATGCTTAAAATAAATACATACTTGATTGTGTAGATACACTTTATCTTTTCTCGCAATAAATTTGTTTTGCAATATCATGTTGTGTTGGTGTTGGCATGCTCTAAGATGAAACCTACAACACAGTGTGGAGTCAATGCCTAAGATAGGAAATCGAACCGTAACTCAAATGTAATGAAAGTACTATAGAGAAATGTGCAACAAGAAATTCCAAAAGAGATGTAAAACATGAAAGAAATACACATATTGTTTTGTGGAGGGAATGTGCTCCCATTCTTGTACCTTGAGATTTTGAATTTGCTAAATTTCGATGGATAATTAGGGGTGACCAGGTCCTAATTTTTCTAAGGAGAGGTTGATGCATTGGGTGTAACAACGCAACACACAAATGCCAAAGAGAAAAACCAAAAGATGAGGAGTCGAAGCACCTGTAAAGGAAGAAGACCTTGTATTAAAGTTATTCAAAAAATCTTATATTGTAATGCCTGCTTTGTTTCCCTAACTTGGTGAAGTGTGGATTCCACCTTCACACCGTGGCCGTTGATACGAGATTGTATTCCATCAATTTCTTGAATGTTGGGAAGTATCGGAATCCCATGTGTGGTTGCGTAAAGTCATATGAGGTCCCTCTTATTTCATAATTTTCATAAAATGATAATATCATAATTTTCATTTTGTCATGGTATATATTCTTGTGACTTTGAGAATTAAATGAATAAACAAAGGGGTATTTAAAATAATAAAAATAATAAATTAGTGATTATATATATATATATATATATATATATATATATATATATATATATATATATAAACTTATTGATTAAAGGTTCAAAATATAATATGAAATATCCCTTGTGGGATACCACTTAAAAATGCACAAAATATTGAAAATTTGTAGCCAAATAAAATACTGATTTTTAGCAGATTTTTATAGTTAGGGCAGCGAACTAAAGAAAATTAATATCTCCCAAAATATCCACCCAAATTACTTGAAAATTTAAAGAGAGCTTGCTAATATTATAAAGAACATAAGAAAACTATTTTTGGAATTTTTCAAATAATAAAATGCTGCCAAAAAATTACAGCGTGCCCTAGACAGCGGAAAACTTCTAAAATTCGTAACTCTCTGAATACAAGTGCAAAAATTATGAGACTTTGGAAATAACATTTACAAATATAGGAGATGATATTTCAACCTTCAGATCTGAAAATGGCCAACTGGAAACCCTCCAAATAAAGGCTGCAATATTCCAAACAAGTCACCTAGCTTGGAAAAGGGTTGGAAATTGATGAAAAGGCCTTCTAAGTGATGCTAAACCCTGCTCAAATGGCTGCCGTAAATCTGATCTAAAAACCCTCTGATTATCTTCCCCAAATGTCTCCAAAACCCTCAAAACCCTTCCTCTAAAACCTCTGAAAATATCTCTATAAATCAGCCCTGAAAATAGCTCCAAAATGACAAGCTAGGGTAGATCTCTCACTACCGAAGAATGCCCTACTAGCTAGGGATGGATCTCTCACCACCAAAGCTAGGGTTCCTGTGGGATTTCACTCCACAAGCTGTAGATTTGCAAACAACAGTTGCATATGAAAGAAGGTAATTAGGTATGCAAAGATGTCATCTAACACTCCCCAAATCTTTTTATATAACTTCTCCAAGGCAAAAGAGCCCCAATAAACCCCAGTCACATTTTCCCCTTGGAAGGGCCAATAAAATAAAAGTAACTTAAGTTAATTTTCCCCTTTTAAGTCGTCATGGTCTAAAAGTGACCCCCAACACAAAATTAGAATATTAAGTGTCATGTGGCCCCTTCCTAATGACAAAACATAATATCTAGTCCCTCCAAAACACTTTATGCTTATGTCAATGAAGAAATATAACAAAATGGACTAGATATTCATACCCAATAGCTCCCCGTGTCCATAGCCCCTTGGGTATGACCAAGGCTTGGACTCGAATTGGCCCTTAGGCCTTAGGCATAGGAAAGGGGACATTACAATCCTCCCTTCCCGAGAAATTCTTGACCCCAAGCATTATCCTGTCATGCTGCAGAAGCTGAATACCACAAAGTAAGTTTCTCCACCTCACCCTGCCATCAACCAAAGATCGGTGTAATTCAAAGTAACCAAGAAACCTCGTGTAGTCATCATGACCTCCGTATTGTATCGAGAGAAATGTTGTTCATGAAGTAGAATGATACCCAAATCGACTCTCCACTGGTACCCCCATTAGAATTGCCAATCTATCCACTCCTTGCCACTCTAATGCCATCATCTTGGGACTCATCATTGTCTCTCTAATCAACTCCCGAGTAAAAATTCCACTCCCTCAAATCTGTAGAATCCCTTGGATCAATCTATGAAACAACCTATATACATACAAATGGTGCTAACTCTCGCACATGACCTGCGCTCGTGTGAGAGCAAGGCTTCTCATAATGTATCTCAATGTGTCTCATGGGGGAAAAGTACCAAGAATCCAGTAGATAGTCAACCGACAATATTAGCTCCACATAGTCCACCTCCTGCATTGAATGTGAACCTACTTAATAACCATGAGTCAATTTTGTCTCTCCACTGACTAGCATGTGACTGAAGTGCTCATCGGGCATAGAAGCAGTAAAATACATAGGATTTTAATCCCATGTCGACTCAAAAAATGATGAACCCGTAAGCTCTGACTTATCATAGTGACAAACCGTACATTCTGTATAAATTTTAGGATATCCTCCCTCAACTTATGCCATATGAACCTCTCTCATGAACTCCAGTAGGTCTCATTGAAGCTCAAGTACCCGATCCACGAAAGAACAATGCACATGTCACAATATCTCCATCCTCAACCATGAATCGACACAAGGTACAATCTGTCTTGAAAGAAGATCATCTTATCCTTCAATCTGTAGCTTTCATCCTGTATGTGACCATTCGAGATCTCACAAGTGTGTCGAGTTCTTGGAGTACTCAACAAGCAAAAGAGATCTCCAGTCTACCGAAACCTCGGATAACCAACATAATGATAAACTTGGATGATCTGAACCTCTAATCCCAATCTTTGTAATCTGTCTCATGTGCAACACTACTGGTTACACCCACATCTATGACTCCACTCACCCCATCTAGCGTCAAAGTTTCCATCATATCTAACTCATTCCCCAATTCAACATCATCCGACTCACTCTCCACATAAGTCATCATAGTGTGCTTTGTGTCTTGTTATCCCAGTAAAATTGACGAGGGAAATTTTGCGGGTAACCATACCAAATTTTGTCCTGGTCCCTCGTCAGGGGCCCCTCAGCGTTCGAATGTTATAAAATCCCTTTCCGGGAAATCTAGTTCTCCGAACTTAGTCATTTTGGTCTTTTTGGCTGGGCACACCTTTTATCTATGCAACACAGACTAAATTTGCGCCCCCTTCATTTCCTTTGGCGCACCCTTTGAAGTGTTGACACATCAATTGTTGCGCCTTCCCATGATGCGCCTTTCTTGCATGCGCCAAGGCGCATGTACCTTCCTGTCAACAACAAAATTGTTGCGCCGTGTTTTGGTGCGCCTTGGCGCTCGAAATCTAGTGTTGACAGTCCTTAAAATGTGCCAAAGGCGCACATAATTCCATGTTGACATGCGTATATCTCGTGCCAAAGGGCACAAAGTTTTACGTGTCGACACATGTTTTGGTGTGCCCTTTTAAAAAGTGGTTGGCGCATTTATTACACCTTTGCCTATATATAGGCGCATCCGCCCTGTCACTTTCACAATCAGAAAACACGTGATAAATTTTATTCCTCTGCACCTGTCAGCAGCTTGTCCTCCTCGTATCGTGTTCGTGGACCCCACTTCATCTCTCACTTTCTATATATTTCCGGGTAAGTGGTCCTCATTCCTCTTGTGTTTTCGTTTTTGCTGGTTGTTTGTGAGTTTGGTGAAATGGATCTGAAGCTTTAAACCCCTCCTGTCGTTCTTGCAAAATCTCTCTTCCCAAACCGTCTTTCATCCTTTTTCCAGATCTGCTGGCCAAGAGAGCTCGCCCTGAAAACAAATCCAAACCTCTCTCTGTACCCCCTTCACCATATAAATCGATGCGGAGTTAAGCCTGAAAGATCACAAACCCATCGTAAAGGAAAGAAAACTTGAAAGTTGTTCTCGGGCTGTATTTTCCTCTAGGTGCAATCACCACCTTTGTTACAAGAAACACAGTCATGCCAAGAAGGTGCACCACCCTTGATTGCAACATGCAGTATCCCTGCGCCATGCGAAAACCAAGTAAATCCTAAACCTGCGCAGGCGCATCCCGTTACAACAACAAAGTGTCATGCAAGCTTTCCTGTCGCTGCGCCAAAGTCCCCTTTTGCGCACATAAAGTTAATGCTACATGCGTTAATCCTGCGCCCTTCGCGCACCAAAGTCCCATGTTACACAAAAATTACATGTGCCATTGGCGCATCCTGCTCCCATGCAACACTAAAATTATTTGCGCCCAATATAAACCGCATATAACGGCGCAGGCGCACTCCTGTTTACAACAACAAATATGTCATATGCAAAACCTTGCGCCCTGCGCCTTTGGTGCTGATTCATTCCTTGTAACACTCTGATTCAGTGTGCCATTCTATTAACTCTGCAGCCTGTAGTGTCCCTGTGCCCTGCGCCCTAAGGCCTTAAAATTGCTAACTCCTCATTCTGTAGTGCTTTAATGGAATATCTGACAACTAACATGGCTCTTTTGCATTGGACTTCGCTCCTTCTTCTTGCAGATCAGCAACTGAACTCAGATCCATATATGTCTACATCAAGAAAAAAGTACAACCAAGTCAAAGGGTAAGGCTAAGCTTACAGAGGAAGAGATGAAATACAAATACCAGAGGGTCAGAATGCCCGAGTCCCAAGCGAGAATGTGACCTGGACATAAGGGATTCTGAACTTGGCCACATTGACATGGAAGATTTCTGGGCCAGAACCAGGAGAGTCACAGGAAGTCCTTGGATGGACAAGCTGGTGGGCAGTGGTCTACATTTTGCTGGGGGAATCCCCGTCAGCATGGTAAATAACGAATTTATGATGGTGGTGGCCCGTTGTTACAACAAAGACACAAGGTGTGTCGAAAATGAAAAGGGTGAGGTCATAATCAACCTCACTACCCAACGGCACTTCGAAATCATGCTAGGCATTCCTCACCACCGACATTTTGTGGTTGTAAGCCAAGAGGACTGCACCAAGGCATGGGAGGATAATGAAGACAAGTGCATGCAGCTGATGAACGAAGTGTACTTGAAAAATAAGAAGGTGATAACCAGATGGCCACAGGTTATTCACCGCAGTGACTTCTCCGAGGAATTGAGCGACACCATCATGTTCCTAAGTAGAGTTTTTGGGCTTTCTGACGCCCATTACTTTCACAAATGGATGCTCGTACCTTTGACTTATGAATAAGAATGTGCCGATCAATGCTTTGAGTGGCAGAGATCATAAGCAACACCATATCCGAGCTCCAACAACTCACCACAACAGGGAGGTTCTACATGAACTCCTACGTAGTCTACGCTACAGCCTTAGAGAGGGATTATCCAGCACTGAGCCGATGCGGGGTTTGGCCCCAGGTAAAGATATATGAATACTACCCGGAGTTGAAGCTGGAGAACAACATCCCGCAGTTTACCAAGATCAATTATGCTTTCTTCTATGGCATTGTCTGCCTTTTGAGGCCAAATATGACTCATGGTCGATGACCAAGAGCATAGTCACAATGACTGAGAAGTGGGGGGCGTGCTATTTACCCAATTCCCCACCTTCACCTATCTCAGAGCGGCCAACTTCTTGGGGGAGCCCACCAAATTGCTGAGATATGCTTGGCCCCAAGTTGATCCTGTTAGAGCTGTCCAGACAGCTCATAACCTACCATGAGAAGTGTTTGAAGAGAAAGAAGGGTGGAACCCCTTTCCCCCTCACAGTGGGCAGATATACCTGCACTTCTCACACCAAGGCCCGGAGATGTTTGCAGAGCTAGAACTGCTCAATCTAAAGCACAACTTCTCGCAAGGCCCACCTTCGATCCAAGAAATTGCCTTCCCAAGGAAAAACTCGATCCAATCCACATTCCACAGATCGAGGACATCTATATCGACCTGTATCATGAGGTCAAACTTAGAAGGAAGGATCACTCCCGCCTTGGCCTTGGTGGAGATTATTCAATACGGCATAGCCATTGTTCCAAAGGGTTATCAAACCACCGATCAAGAAGTTGATCAAGTGTATCTGGACACAGATGGGGACAACTGGCCATTTGCTGCAATTGATAGAACAAAATCACCCCAGACCATTGAAGAGAGGGTCAAAGAAACATTGCGGCGAATAGAACACTGGTGCCGAATGAATGGCCTTATCTACCTCGGAGTAGATTTCACTACGTCCCCATTGGGAAATGCACCTGTCAGTGAAGCATCTGCCAAAGGTCAAAGGAAAGGATAAAGAGGGAGAATCAAGCTCTACTCAAGAAGGAGCTCCTGAAATCCCTCCTTCCGCTACACAAGAACAGGTTGTAAGTCTGGTATCCCCAGAGAAAGAAGTGGAAGGTGTTCCGACGGGCACATCCACTCAGGGTGTTGCCACAGCTACAATTACCGAGGTCCCTTCTATTCCTTCTCCCTCTCCTCCTTCCCCTCCTCGTGTAACTCAAACGACCATTCCTTTGGTCGTATCTTCTCCCCCATCTTCCACTGTTCCCCCTTCCTCGTCTTCCATCTTCTCTTCTCTCACGGAGCTGTCCCCCACTATTTCTTCTCTCATCTCTCAGCTCCCTTCCTTTCCCGCGTCTACCTCCCCTGTAGTATCCCTTCCTCCCGTGAGCACTTTCTCGGCCTCCCTCTTGATGCCACCACCAAGTGTCTCTACCCATTTCCCTCGTCCACTGTAGCTGCTCCCTCTTCTACCTCTAGTCCCGTTCCCTTAAGTCCAGCATGGATCTCCCAGCATCTGAGCCAACAGAAGAGGAAAGTCCCCATTGCACCAATGGACTTCTTTGTCATCCCAACAAAGGGGGCTAAGAAGCAAAATCCTATAACCCGCTTCTCTCAGAGTGCATCGGGAGAAAGAGTAATGGAGATCACATATCCCGATCCTTCAAAGGGTAAAAAGGATCTGTCCCTGACAAATTATACAGTGACGTAGGTCACAATGGGAACGTCTTCTGAAAGTCTTCAAGGAGAGGCCCTATTTGTGGTAGATGCCCTTTGCAAGAAGCTCCAAGAAGCAAAGGAAGAGAAGAGGCTATTAAAAGAGCAGAACAAACATCTTCTTCACGCCCTGCAGAAAATGGGCAGTGCACCTCCTACAACTGCCACCGAAACTCCTGAGGTCCTAAGCCAGGATAAGATAAACGAGTACACCAAAATTGGCGAACAAGGTATGGCAGTTTCCGCCTGGAGAGATCAGATCCTCAAAGACAGTGAGGAGGTAATTGTCAAGTTCACCGAATTGTATCAGAACATCAGTCGGGTGAACAAAGATCTCCAGTGATCGCGGGACCTATCTCCGAAGAGTTGGACCATGCTAGGTTGCAACACGAGACGTTCTAGAAAATGCTCGACTGCTCAGTCGATGATTTGGTGAAATTCAGAATTTTCGATCACCCCAGGGTACCCAGCAAAATCCTTGCTGCGTTAGACTACCGGGTCGATCAGATGGAATTTGTCCTAGAGAAGATTGACAAAGTCAAGGAGGAAGCCCTGGATGCAATGCACCAAATGGAGAAAATTGTCCTAAGAATGTCTCCTGGGCTTGCTTACTCCTTCTTTCGCCTTGAGGAAGGTAGACGAAACTATTTAGATCTTCAAGGAGATCGTCTCGTAAGGGCTAGGGCCGGAAGCCACTTTCGACACCGAATGCATCAACAACCTTCTGGCTTGCCATGATTTTGTGGGGTTCCTGATGGAGGTAGGCAATGAATATTTCAAGCTCCCTAAAAAACTCAGAGATGAGTGGGAGACTTGTGAGGTCATCGGTGATCATACAAAGGGTCCTGCCTAGGATCAACTTCAGCCAATGATCAGTAAATTCATGGAATATCGGACTCAGTTCCACATCACCTCTCCCGAACAATAACAGAAGCAAGATACCCCCTTTCAGCCGCGAGACGACGATGAATAGCTTTCTTCCTCTTGGCTTCCTTTTTGTAAATATCTAAGAGTATGTTGGTACAAACGATGACCTCATCCATGTTGCACCATGGGATGTTGTCATCCACCAAGTTGTCCAAAGTCAACATTGACTTTTAGATATTTTGTAGATATTTTGTAATTAGTTGTTGGTTTCTTTTTGCCTTCTCTCTTCTCCTTCTTCTATATATACTTGGATACTTGTTGTATTCAAGGTGTGGATACTTTTTAGATGAAAAATAGAAGTGAGAAGAAAAGACTTTGAGCTTTTTGTAACAGAAGAAAACATTAATACAAATATTAAGACTTTGTGTTGAATATGTGTGTTATGGGCATTTTAATCTTTCTTATGTCAGATTTAGGCATTTATTCTGTTGAATCTATCTCTACTTTTTTGTCATTTATTCATCAGTATTGCTTTGTTTGTCTATGCAAGTAGGTTTGGCTCTGTTTACTACCAGCCCAAAACATAGACCCTCTGACCTTTCTGCTTTGGAATTCATTTCTTTTCTCCCTTCGATCTATCCTATCTCCTCACTTCACTTCTTTCCCTTCTTTTCACAGTCAGAAACACCCCAACTGGGATGAGATCCCAAACCCCGAAGGTAGAATATTGTGAGACTTACACATGATTCCTACTAGTAGAATAGCAATAAACCAGTTTCACTTTGCTGACTCAAAGAGGGGTTATGCCCTGCACACTGTTGGCTTGTCTATCCATAGATCTATCCACCCGACAAATTTTCGGACTAACATGTCTGCAACAAACAATCCATCGAAATAGGAGTCATCAAATTTCCCACCTGTCTCATACCTTGTGATGTCACCATGATCCACAATAGGCTTATTTCCTTCGCAATTCAACCGCTGCAACGACATACTTCTTTCTTCACCAATCACATCTTTTTCAATTTGTCTTTTTATACCATGAAATCTGATTTCTTTGTTTTCCTTGAAAAATTTCATTTTATTCACATGAGGGATGAATGAAAATTTCCCAAAAGATGGAAGCCAATATGTCCAATGAATGATTCCAACTTCAAGTAACCCAAATGTACAAACACATTCAAGTACTTCACATCTCTTAATGATAATAAAGAAATGAGTTACCTTCTTTGTGCAAGACATGTCTTTCCATGGACATAACTCATCAATTCCTTCTATGTTGGGAATACACATGGCTGCTCCCTCATCATATTTTATCCTCTTTCCCCATATTTTCATTTCATCATAAATGCAAGAAAAAGGGATATCAACATTAGAACTCGTGCATCCATAAACTTTATCATAAGGAACTTCATAAATTTTGTTGTACCCATTGATTCTCGTCATGAGAGAAGACAACACATCTGAAATAACATAACTGGGGCTGCTCATCATACCTTTGTAACTTAGAATTTCTGATATAGGATCAACATCTTCATTCTCCTTTTATTTTTAACCCATGCATCATCGTCTTCCTTAACATCATGCAACCATTGAATCCCAAAAAAAAGTCTTACCTCTAGCAAATTCAACCAAAATAAATATACCACATACCTCATGTCCTTTGAATATCATGGGATCTTGCATTATTTTCTTTTCCAACATATGCTTATTAGCTGAATCAAGAGCAATGTGAATGGAGGATGTGTTTATCCCATCTAGCATACCTTGAGACATGATTATGAAATAGTCTTCCTTAATCATCCAAACATGTAAATGTTGTCCCAAATAATGGAAACATGGCAACAACATAGAGAACTCAAGAAGCTAGGAAAATGGTAACCATTCTCATACCTTGGGATGCTAAAGTCATGAATGCACCTTGAATTCAACTCTTCTTTTTAACATCAAATTGCACCTTGATTCTTTGAGCACTTTGAGGACTAAATGCCCCCATTAACCCTTCCAAGGGTTCCACCATGTAGCTGGTATTAAAATCAGTCATGGGATCTATTAATAAAGTATTTTCTCCTCTCTTTATGACTACTGTTATAGGCAGGTCAATAGGATGAAGATGATTAAAAATATTCTCTTACCCTTTTTAGAAATTAAAAAACCAATGCTAGTACCTTGAGAGGTACTCTCTGTCTTGCCCGGAGTCTCCAATGAAGAAATCATGCTTGCCAACACTTGTAATCCCAAAAGACACATTTGAATTCCTTCTTTTGCTTATGAAATAAGTCACAAAGTCTTCAAAATCAGAATTGATAGTTTTGGATAATTGCAACATATTACCAGGATCCCATACCTTATAATTCCCATGAACCCTTATATCATGTAAGGTCTTCCATCTTTGCTTCTCTTGTATCTCTTCATAAAGAAGATCATCACTCTTTGTCTTCATGATGAATTGAATTTGATGTACCAAATTCTTAGCATTCTTATCAACAATAGGCTGAATACCATCATGATAAAATTACCCTCAAAATTCCCCTCTTTGGAAGTTAGGTTTCAAAAGATTTGAGTTGGTCTTGTTATCCATATTTTGCCCCGAGGTAAAATTGGTCAGCCACAACTCCACACAGAAGAAACCAGAGAAATCACGTTCAAATCCTATAATCAAACAACAGAGGGACTCTACAATGGAGTGGCGGGGCCTGCAAAGATCAAATGACCCTTGCAAGAAGAAATTCAAACAAATGGCTCTGTCAAATGAACCCATTCTTCAAATCTAGAAAACAAATTGCAGGCGGACTCTAAAATGGAATAGCAGGGTCGGGGAAGGAGAAAATAGTGTCAAAGAACTAGAGGCTCAAGGAGAAGAAACGATGAAGGCTCGAAGTCGTCGAGCTCTAAAATGATTCAAAGAGCCCCAAAAATTGGCTAAGTATAGAAATTCATGTTGACGCTACGCCGAGTGTCCAAACGACACTCCTTCAAAGATTAAATCCCAAGCTAGATCCCCCGAAATGAGCGCCAGGCCTCCACACATCCAAGAACCCCAAAGGTTGCACTAGACGTTGAAAATTCTTCGACTCAACGGACGCTGCCAAGTGTTGACTAGGCGCAATTTCAAGACAGGAGCCCAAGGCGGGGACTCAAACTTGCAGAGCGAAGCTCCACATTTCCCAGTGCCCAAAGAGGGGCAAAGTCAACAATTAAAAGTCAAAAGGGGTAGAAAGGGTGGGCCTAAAATCGACTAAGTATAGAGAAATCCCGGACGGTGCCACGTGTTGTATCAATGTAATTTCAAAGAAAATCCAAATCCCAAGCTGATCCCCAACGTGTCAACCAACTTGCCACTTATTTAGGGCCCAATAAAGTAAGAGCGGGGATAGGAGTCAAAAATAGTCCAAGAGCCTATGGAGGCTTCCAAGTGTCATGTTGACCAAGGTGCTTTCAAAGGTAAAATCCTGAGTGGGTTTTCAAATGAGCACCAATCCTCCACGTGTCAAGGGTAAGATTTTTGGCTCACCAAGTAAAGAAACTTATGAAAAATACAAAGGAACCCAATGAGCTTGTGGAATTTGCCACGTGTTAGTCCGGACGATTAAAGAATGTAAGGAAGAAGCCAATCTTCAAAGTGTGTAAGGCTGCTGTGTACCCCGATGACAGACATTCTTTCAAATATTACGCCCTGCGACCTAATATTCAAATGGGAACATCATTCGATCCAGTGCTTGAAATTTGACAAATTTAGTACCGTTGGAAAGATCTCAACCTCCTCCACACCATGGAAACATAAAATATTATTTTTGGTAGGTTTTGATGGGTGAAAATATAAAAAAAGTACGGGATCTCTTCCACTCCATTAGTGTGGGATCTGACTGCTTCCACTACTGGTATTGTTATGGATTTTGGTCTACCATCTTCTCTAACATGACAAACAAGCATGGGGAACCAAATCTAGTAGATTATGGGTGAATTTGTAGGAGCACTAATGGTTAGTGTTTGAATTTCTAATCTGATTTCCTACCTCCTTTTCTTCTTCTCTCGGGGCTTGATCTATAAAAGCTGAGCTTGGCTCATTGTAAAGGGTTGGATCCTGAGACTCTGAAAGGTCATAGATTCAAAGTAATCAATACAAAAGTTTTCCCCTTTTTTCCTCTACTTTTCTTCTTTCCGTGTCTGAAAACTTAAGAATCATCCATCTTTTATAATAGGAAACTTTGTGTTCTTGTTTATATGATTTCTAGAACTTTGTGTCTGTGGAATTATATTGGTTATGAAAGTAAATGATTCTATTCTACAACTCCCGGTTCAATACGTGTAAGGTTATACTCTTCCATCTATATTACCTGAAAGTATTGTTGTGTTCTTCCTTCCTCATCTCCTTTATTCTTCCATCCTTTCATATTGATGATCTTTGGCCTAAAACGTTTCAAAGTATCAGGACTCCACACTTTGAAAGTTGTACATTTGTATATAAGTTTTGTTGCTTTCTTTCAATAAGGGAACCTCTCCCATTAAAGAGGAAGGACTTGTTGTCCTTTGACTGTGGTTTCATTCCAAGTGCAAATCTAAACCCAATAGTTTTTGGTGACTCTACTGGGGACTTTTATTTTAAACGTATCCCTTTCTAAAAGAACAACTTCAAGATCATTTTTGATCTAGTGACTCTATGGTATACACGTGAGAAGAGAGCTCTTGGGGTAGAAGATTCTCATTTTCAACTTTCTAGAGCAACGAAACTTCTCTCTTCCAGCAAGAAGGAACAGAGGAAATCTGTTCTACAAGCACACCTCCTGTTAAAGACAGATTCAAAGAATAACATTCCTCAAGAACAACTCAGTCCTACTCTTCATGCTTTGATACTTGCTGGTGTCTCAGTTCCCCTTCAACCTTTTCTTCCAAAGATGGTGGCACCTTTTCCTTGGGGACAATGGGTTGGACCTCTTACTCTTCCTCAGCCATTGCATGAGTTACCTAGGGGTAACAGGAAAAGTTTTCCTAAATTCAGAGGTGATGGGAAAGTACACCCAGATGAACACATTATAGCCTTCATTGTTGCATGTGGGATTCTTGGGGTTGAACATGAAGATGTCTCTGTCAAGTTTTTTGTGGAGACATTGCAGGATAATGTTGTTGATTGGTTCTATCATCTTCCTGCTTGGATCAATTACTTGATTGACCACCATGACAACTTAGTTTGAGCAATCGTTTCAAACATGCTAAGATGTGCATGCTCTGTTAGCTCAAATCTCTCATATCAAGAAGGAACCATTCGAGCCCATGAGAGAATTTGTGGCCAAATTCAACAAGCTCATTCATAAAATCCCACAGAACACTCGTCCAGTGGATCAAATCCAAAAGTGCTTCTTCCTCAATGCTCAATTACCTAAAGTAAGCTATGCACTAAGGAGAGCTAATCTTGCAACTCTAGATGTTGATCAACGTTTGGCTATCAGTGTTGAAGATGATTTAATCATGTCTGGTAAGTTGAAAAGAGAACCTTCCAAGTCTAAAGCATTTTTTCTTCCTCCTCTCCTGAGCCAACTCAGATCAGTTGGTATAGAAGCTTGCCAATGACCTCATAGCTATCAAGAAACAATTGGCTCAACATGCTCCTTACCAAGACATTCCAAGGAAGAACTTTCAGCCCAGGAACCATTTTCCTTCTTCTCAGACTAGATTGGCTATTGAAGGCCCACCCATCAAGGTTCCAGTCAATGCAACTTGTGAAGTTGAAGAACCTGATGATGAGGAGCTTAATGAACTTTATGAAGAACCAAAAGAAGAGGTTGATGAAGAACTGGAGGAGCTTGGTGGATCTCAAGTTCATTTCCTCACCACTGAAGGTATGGATGATGAAGATGACTATGATGAAAGAGTAGCAGATATGAATAGTGAGTCATATGTTGTCATGACTCGGAGAAAACAAACAAGAAAGAAAAAGTGGTGTAGCCTACTAAAAAATCCAAGGAGTTTCCTACAACTATTCCAGTGATTTCCAAAAGAGGAGTTATTCCCACTACTTCCACACAAAAGGTGAGTAATACTAATCCTCCTTCTTCTACTTCTATTTCCCAAACTCCTTGTCCTTCAAATCCTAAAGCTGATAAATCCAAAGTCTCTCAAGTTCCTAGTAGTGATGCCCCATCCACCTCTGGATCTTTTGATATCATTGATCACCTAAAAAGACCAAAATCCAAATTTCAGAGGCAGAATTTTACCAAACCCATCCAAAAGCTTTTGCTAAAATGGTAGACTTTATCAATTCCAAATCCAAAGCCTCATCCAATACTTCTAAGGGTCTTTTTCCCACTCCCTCTTCCTCACCTCAACCAAGCTTTGTGGTTGCAGTCACTTCCCCTAATGAGAAAGTTGAACCATTCTATGTGACTCTCCTCATAGCTGGCCATAAACTCAGTAAATATGTCATAGACTCAGAGCATCAGAAAATGTAATGCCTACAAAAGTAGCTCATGCTTTGGGCCTGACTCTAACACATGCCTTTGGCTCCTTATTCCATGGAGAGTAGAAAAGTGCCTTTGGTTGGGAGAATTAAGGATGCACATGTAGCTTTTGCTTGCTTTTTAGAGAAAAGGGTCTTGGCCACTATTTTGGTAGCTGATATTCCTCCCTCATATGGGATGTTGCTAAGTAGAAATTTTTGTAAGGAGGTTGGGGGTGAAATTCAGATGGATTGGTCACATGCTTTGATCCTGTCAATGGAAAAATGAAGAAGTTGCTACCTGAGAAACAAACTGAGTATATTGTGCAAAAGATGATGATCCAAAAGCACAAATACTCTATGTAGATATAGGACATGGTAACTATATGATCATGTCAGAAGATGAGGCAAAACTTCCTAAGGGGTGATTCATGATCCTAATGGCATTTGGAATCTAGAATTTGATGGAAGCTACTCTTCAGCTAGTTCTTGGGGCTGGTGTGGTGTTGACTTCTCTAGAGGGGAAGATTCATCCATTTTCTTTCAAGCTTCATTTTGAAAATACAAATAATACAGCTGAATATGAAGCTCTCATACTTGGATTGAATATGGCTAAGGAAATGGGAGTGAAGAATCTTTGTGCTCGTGGTGATGCAGAGCTGATTGTGAAACAAGTCAGGATCTTTACCAAGTCAAGAATAGAGATTGAAACATTATAGAAATCTTGTTTGGGATTCCATTGAATTTCTTGATGCTTTCTCCATTGAAGCCGTGCCAAGAGAAAAGAACACTAGAGCTAATTCTCTAGCTGTCTCTAGATCTTTGTTGATTCCTCACCCATTTCTCTCAGGAGAAATTTACCATTGAGATGATTCATAGGCCCAGTGTACCAGATAATGCAAATAACTGGCAGGTTTTTAATGATGATCAACACTTGCTCTCATTCTTGGAGCTTAAGGATAACTTTGATCAGTTGTATTTTGAAGGAAGTGACACTTTTCCTAGAGAGTATGTATCCTCTAATGAAGGAGATATCAAAGAAGAGATGGACCAAGATGGATGCATCAAATTGAAAGGTAACAAGATCCCTAAAGGGCTGGTGAGTTTGGAAGATCTTTTTGATAAACATGATAGGTACATGAAAATCTAAAGTTTCCAAGGAGCTCAAAAATCTGCCGAATGTGAAAAGGTTAATATTGGGAGTCTTGATGAACCCAAGATGGTCAACATTGGAAAATGTTGCACTCAAGAAAGAGAAGAAGAAAGGTGGTAATCTCTACTAAAAAGGTATGTTGATGTTCTTGCTTATTCATATGATGATCTCAAGGCTTTTCAACCAAAGGAGATGCAACACTTTATCCCTCTGAAACCTAGGATCAAACCATTTCAAGCAGAAAAAGGCAATACAATCCTAAAATTGCTGACACCATTTTCCAAGAGATCCAGAAGTTGTTGAAGGCAAGGATCATCTTTCCCCATACATCATTCAACATGGATTGCCAACATTGTACCCGTCAAGAAGAAGAATGGTGAGATTCGATCTGTGTTGATTTTAGGAATTTGAATCAGGCCTCCTTGAAAGACAACTATCCTCTCCCCATGATGGATCAAGTATTGCAAGTTGTCATAGGCTCAGAGATGCTATCTATGTTGGATGGATTCTCAAGGTATAATCAAGTAGAAGTCAATACTGCAGATCATCATAAGACTACTTTTACTACACCTTGGGGCACCTTTTCCTACAAGAGGATGCCTTTTGGTCTTATCAACGTTGGTGCCACTTTTCAGAGGGCAATGGACCTGGCTTTTGGCAGCCTAAAGGGAAAATGCATTGTTGTATACCTTGATGATTTGACTGTGTTTTCCAAGACTAGGAAGATCACTTTCAGCACCTTGAAACAATCCTCCAAAAGTGCAGAGAACATGGAGTCTCTTTAAATCCCAAAAAATCTGTCTTTTGTGTCACTGAAGGTAAATTGTTGGGGCACATTGTTTCCAAGGAAGGAATCAAAATAGATCCAGAGAGAGTTCAAGCAATCCAACAGATTCCTCTTCCCACAAGTAAAAAGGGTGTGCACTCCTTCTTTGGTAAGATCAACTTCCTGAGAAGATTCATTCCTGATTTTGCAGAGTTGACTATGAGCATTGCTCAAATGATGAAAGGAAAGAAAACATTTGGTTGGTCCTCTAAAGGGAAGGAAGCATTTGAAGGCATCAAGAAAGCTATTGCAAAGACTCCCATCTTGGCATGCCCTGATTTTAGCAAGGATTTCATTATCTATTGCTATGCTACGGAGAATACCTTGGCTGATGTGCTAACTCTCAAAGGATTTTGAAGACCATGAGCTCCCAATTGCATTCATGAGTTATGTTTTGAAAGCTCATGAATTGAAGTACACTATGATGGAGAAACATGCTTTTGTGGTCAAAGTTGTTAAGCAGTTTCGTTTTTATATCCTCAATTCTCACTTTGTTGTGTTGTGCCTGATACAACAATCAAATCTATTCTTACACAACAAGAGTTTGGAACTAAGAGAGGTAATTGGGTAGAAAAGGTTCAAGAATATGATCTTGACATCAAGCCAAAAAGTTTGTTTGGGTAAAGGCTGTGTGAACTCATTGCTGAGGAGGAGCTGAAGGAGTTGTCCAAAGAAGCAGTTGATGCTCCTATTGTCCTCTTCCTCAGTACAACAGATGAATGGTATGCCGATATTGCACATTTCCTTACTTATGGAGAGTGTCCATCCTACTTGAGTGCCAAGGAAAAGAGAGCTATAAAGCTGAGGTCTGCACAATATGTGTTATGGGAGAATGCTTTGTTTCAAACGAGGCATAGATGGAAGATTCTTGAAGTGTGTGGACAAAGAGCAACAAAAGAAGTTGTTCTCATCTTTTCATGATCAAGCTTGTGGAGGCCATTTCTCTTATTGTATGTCACTACTCATAAAATCCTTCATGCTGGGTATTATTGGCCTACATTGTTCAGAGATGCATCCAAATGGGTAGGCAAGTGTGAAGCCTGTCAAACGACTTTGTTGGGAGACCTAAGTTGGTTGCTTTTCCACTAAAGCCAGTAGTGATTGATGAGCCTTTTCAACAGTGGGGTTTGGATTTCATTGGAACTCTTAACCCACCTTCCAATGTTGGGCATACTCATGTGTTAACTACTACAGTACTACTTCACAAAGTGGGTAGAGGCCATTCTAGTCAAAAGCACTACTTCTGAGGTAGTGTGTAATTTCATCAAGGAGAACATATTGATAAGGTTTGGGGTACCAAACAAGATTGTGACTGATAATGCTTCAAATTTTCCTCTTCTGAGATGATGGATTTCTGCTATGGTTATGGAATTTCCCTTGCTCACTCTTCATACTACTACCCCCAAGGGAATGGACAAGTAGAATCAACAAACAAGAATTGGTAACCATCATTTCAAAACTTGTCAAATGATTCTCAGAGGAATTGGCACAAGAAACTCTATGATGCTCTCTAGGTAGATAGAATTACACCCAAAAGAGCAATTGGGATGTCTCCTTTTCAAGTGGTGTATGGTGTTGAAGCCCAGTTACTAGTGACAATGGAATTACCAGCCTTGCACTTAATGAAGGCTATTGAAGATTCAAGTTTTGCTAGTTCCTTGGACAAGAGGATCATGTATCTCCATGTGGATGAAGACAGTTGTAGGTTTTTGATAGGATATCAACTCATCAATTGAAGGTGAAAGCTCTATTTGACAAGAAAGCTAGACCCAGAGATTTTCAAGTGGGAGACATTGTTCTGTTGTGGGACAAAAGGCATGAGCCATCGAGGAAGCCATGGTAAGTTTGATTCCCTTTGGCTTGGTCCTTTTAAAATCAGGCACTTTGCTGGAGAAAATTCATTCTATTTGGATTACATGGATGGTTCTCCTCTCCCACTTCCTTATAGTGGGTAGTATTTGAAGTTGTTCAAGTCCTAGGTGACTAGGTGGTCCTTCTATATATTCTATATAGTGTTTTGGTTTTGGTTCATTCCTTTGTGTTTTGTTTTTGTTCTTCCTTTTTGGTTTGTTTTCTTTTCGTGTGTTTTCTTTTATGTTGGTTTTCCTTTGACTCTATTTTCCCAATGGATAAGGCATTGGTCTACTTTCCCTTGAGTTTTTCTATGGTTCTTGATCTTGCCTCATTCCTCATCAAGTCATCCCTAGAAAGAGCCAGCTTGTTTTCGCCCTCAAAATTCCCCTCTTTTGAAGTCAGGTTTCAAAATTTTGAGTCGGTATTGTTATCCATATTTTTCCCCCTTGGGTAAAATATGGTCAGCCACGACTCCGCACAGAAAGAAACTAAAGAAATCACATTCAAATCCTACAATCAGGCAACAAAGGGACTCTACAATGGAGTGGCAGGGCTTGCGAAAGATCAAATGACCCCATGCTAAAGAAAATTCAAAAAAATGGCTCATTAGAATGAACCCATGCTTCAAATCCAAAAAACAGGTTGCAGGCGGGCTCTAAAATGGAATAGCATGGTCGGGGAAGGAGAAAATAGTGTCAAAGAACTAGAGGCTCAAGGAGAAGAAATGGCGAAGGCTCGAAGTCGTCGGGATCTGAAATGATTCAAAAAGAGCCCCAAAAATTGGCTAAGTATAGAGATTCAGTGGACGCTACCAAGTGTCCAAAATGACACTCCTTCAAAGATTAAATCCCAAGATGGGGACCCAAATGAGTGCACCAGGCCTCCACACATCCAAAACCCCAAAGGTTTCACTATCATTGAAAAATCTTCGACTCAAAGAGTGGAAGTGTCGACTCAACAATGCAATTTCAAGACAGGAGCCCAAGGTGGGGACTCAAATGTGCGCAGTCCTCCACGTGTCCTAAAAGAGGGGCCCCGAAGAGGAAGAGTCGATCTTTGAAAATGATTAAATAGTCAAAAGGATGGCTCCACATGCCATCAACGAATGCAATTTCAAAGCATGGTCCAAAAGGTGATCCCCAAATGAGCAAGCTCACCACGTATTTAGGGCTCAAAAAGTAAGAGCGTCATTAAAAATCAAGAGGCCGTGAAAGGCTTCCACGTGTCAAAGGTCCTTTCAAAGGTAAAATCTTGAAACGGGTTTTCAAATGAGCGTGGGCCTTCCACGTGTCCCAGGTCCAAAAAAGGGGATAGGGTCGGAGTTGAATAGTCAAAAAAAGACAAGATCGTATGGAGGAAGCCAAGTGTCAGCACATAATGCTATTTCAAGAGTAAAATTTGGGAGAAGGTTTCCAAACAAGCGCCAAGCCTCCATGTGTCCAGGGTCAGATTTTTGGCCCGCCAAGAAAAGAAACTCAAGAAAATACAAAGGAACCCAAGGAGCTCGTGGAAGCCACCACGTGTCAATCCGATGACATTTTCAAGAAGAATGTAAGGAAGAAGTTGAATCTTCAAGGTGCACGAGGCTGCCATGTAGACCCGTATGGATAGACTCTTTCAAATATTGTGTGCCCATGACCCTAATATTCAAATGGGCACATCTTTCAATCCAGTGCTTGAAATTTGACAAATTTGGTACCATTGGAAAGATCTCAACCTCCTCCATGCCATGGAAACATAAAATATTATGTTTGTAGGTTTTGATGGGTGAAAATCTAAAAAAACATCTTCCACTCCATTAGTGTGATCTGACTGCTTCCACTACCGGTATTGTTATGGATTTTGGTCTGCCATCTTCTCTAACATGAAAAACAAGCATGGGGAACCAGATCTAGGTAGATTATGGGTGAAATTTGTAGGAGAACTGATGGTTAGCATTTGAATTTCCAATCTGATTTCCCACCTCCTTTTCTTCTTCTCTCTCGGGGCTTGATCTATAAAAGTTGAGCTTGGCTCATTGTAAAGGGTTGGATCCTGAGACTCAGTAAAGGTCATAGATTTGAAGTAATCAATACAAAATTTTCCCCTTTCTTCCTCTACTTTTCTTCTTTCCATGTCTGAAACTTAAGAATCATCCATCTTTTATAATAGGAAACTTTGTGTTCTTGTTTATATGATTTCTAGAACTTTGTGTCTCTATGGAATTATATTGGTTATGAAAGTAAATGATTCTATTCTACAAACTCCCAAGTTCAATACATGTAAGGTTATACTATGCCATCTATATTACCTAAAAGTATTGTTGTGTTCTTCCTTCCTCATCTCCTTTATTCTTCCATCCTTTCGTATTGATGATCTTTGGGCATAAAAAGTTTCAAAGTATCAAGACTCCACACTTTGAAAGTTGTACATTTGTATATAAACAACTCATACTATCACTGAAAAAGAAGCTAATTTAAATAACATACATGATTGAAACATTATAATTACAAACAATAATTAAAATACTTTTATACTAAAACTAAATAAGTGAGATAACCTGGTGTGGTTATTCACCTGTGTAAATGTGTGAATCTAGATGAAAGACAACTAATTAACTTAATTGAAAACCTTCAATCTTACCTTAGAAGTGAGGAACAAATCATAGCTTCTCATAAACTATCATTCCCCACAACTTACCTAGAAATATTGAAAGCGCTCCAACTAAAAGAAAATGATTCACTACTCTATTTGATAATAACTTTGACGATTTAAACCCGGAGTTTACCGAGAAGAGGCAAATCCAGGTTGTGTTGTAGCTTGTCCCATCGTGAGTGATATCTTCGTTCTTGCGTGTTCACATGAATTCAGAAATAGTAGGAGTATAACAACATTGGCAAGAGACGGCACTGAGACGATAGTTTCTTTGAAGTAAAAATGGCACAAAGCACAAGTAGGAGAGGGATGACGTAAGTGAACTAGCTTGGCCTATGTGATTCCTAGCAGGGTCGTTGCAGCAATGATGAAACAAAATGATAAACAACAGGTACTCAAACAATGAGCAATAGCAGCTTCAGAGAAATACAACGAAGTACAAGTAGGAGAGGGATGGCACAAGAGAACAGAGCTTGGCCTATGTGATTCCTAGCAAGATTGTTGTCGGTGTACAGTGAGGCATAACTAAATATTCAAAATTCTAATCCATGCTAACGATAAAATGATTCATAAACAAAATCTAGGACTGAGTATTGAAGACTAAAGCTCAAGAATGAAGACTCCAGACCAAAGAACCAAGACCATTTGCTTGTAAACAAGTTGCATATTTATAGCATTTGCAATCACCAGAAGGCAAGTTCAAATTGAACTCTCTCACCATTAAACAAAGAGAAATTACTATTTACTAGCGGCTAAAACATAAATGCAAGCAAGAGTGGTTGAGAAATGTGGATGCAAATTGAATTTTTACGTTTGAAGAAATCGTTGGAACGTTCTTGAAAATGTGCACAGGACCACCGACCTATGTAGGGGCGGCGGTTATAGGACCGCCGCACTATCCTGGGTAATGGTTACAGGACTGCCACCCTAGTAGGGTGATGGTTACAGGACCACTTCCCTGGTAGGGAGGCGGTCCTATAACTAATGAAAAAATGCAAGGAAAAGAGAGAAAAGGTTAGGAAAAAACATGTAGATGCTAGACAAGGATTTTTAGGATGCAAATGTATGCTCAACAAGATTTTCTGGATTCTGAACACCTTGCGAAGAGATCTGAATCATCATTGGGGTTTTCCGTAACCTCTTTCTAACAGTACAATACATATAATTTTGGGTATGTACGTATTACCTCCTTGAGAAGCATTTTATCCATTTAGAGGAGTAAAATGGTGGGTCCGAGTATGGTGGTCCTAAAATGGGGAGTTAGAAGCTATACTTGACGCCCGGTGTGTTGACCCGTGTGTCGAAATGTCACCATCCAAATTCCCGATATCATTTGCATGAGGATAAGAAATTACCTCCGTCGGTGCTCTAACTCTATGAAAAAACACTCAAAACAAGATTAGAATACTATATATATATATATATATATATAACGAGCTCATTTTACTATTCATTTATGCGTATCGATTTGGTAATTTTTGAGCTTTGGGTCCACGGTGATCACTCTTTTCGTTTTTGAGTATGATTGAATTGGAATGAGCTTGGGAATGGTATTTTGCATTAGGCTTAGATTTTTGTTGTTTTTGAATGCTTTTGAGAAGAACTCCTAAGAAATTCGTAACTAGAGCAGATCCTGATGGGCCTTAAAGGGCGAGATAGGTAGAGTTCCTTTATTGCTTAGTCTCCATTTTGTGAGGCATGTATGATTTTGTTTTTTTGGTATTTTGTGCTTATTGTAAGTGTTTTGACCATGCCTAGTGCATGATGGTATTATATATAAAACATGATATATATATATATATATATATATATATATATATATATATATATATATATATATATATATATATATATATATATATATATATATATATATATATATATATATATTTGGATCTAGATCTTCTTGTATCTAGAATTTTGTGATTCGTTTCCCATGTGTACACTAGATGTTTTTAGAATCTTTTTTTTATATGCTTTTCAGAATGTATGCAATGGATGACAAGTGATAACAAATGTTGAACATAATGTTTCTCTTTTATTTGTTTTTGTAATGCTGACACGTGATGATGTAAACATATTGTAGTACTAAACTTTTGGATTCTTTGGGCAATGTTCATTGCTTCTTCTTATTTTGGAAAAATGTGATGAATATATAGTGATAATGAGATGAACTTGCCCCATTCCTAACTCCACGCAACTAGTAAGATGCGAGGGCTCAACACCAAGAGTTGGGAAGGGCACAAATTATATGAGTTTGACTCGAATGGAAATGATGAGAGAAGGACAAGCTATTGACAGACATAAAATTCAGACTTGCGTACTTACTCTTACTCGAAACTACTACATAGTTTAGAATGCAACTTATTTTCCAGTTTATCTAGACTTAGATCCATGGATGGCAACTTGGTCGACAAAATCTGGTTTTAAGGATTTAATCTCTTTGGAATTTAGATACTTAATTTCACTTAATATACTTTGCTTTAAAATATTAATATTCACTAACTTGCGTGAATAGACCCCCTACGCCCTGCCCCATGCTACTAGTAAGAAGCATGGGCTCATCACCGAAGGCAGGACATAGGCGAGTAAGGGCACTTCTTTCCTTTCTCAACCTCGCATCACCAGTAAGAGATGCGGCTCATCACCGAAGGTTGGTGGGGCAAAGAAGTGTGTAAAAATAAAATATTCTATTTGGTTTAGCATTTTTTATTTAACTTGACACTTCTGATTTGTGACTTTGGAGTATCCTTGTTTCAAAGAGATGTAAGAAGGATAGATGTGACACCAAGAAGCTTCTAGAACAGACCGTAGGCAAGAGCAACTTAACCAAGTAGAAAATAATGAGTATGACCAAGTATGTATGCCTTGGTATGGTTTTTGTCAAGACTTTGTCTGTCGATTTGATGAAATGATTTTGAAACTATTTTTTGATATTATGAAAATTGAAGAGATGTGATTTGAATGATTTTGCCAATATTTTCAGAAGCTTGTAATAAATTGCTTAAGAATAAGTTCCTTGGCGACAACATTATAGAATGAGTGAATAGGATGAACTAAATAAATTACTAATGCAATGAAATTGCAACCATGTACATATGAAAATGCAGGTGGAACTATATGTCATGATGTCTAAGGCGAAGAAAGTTGACGAATATCAAATTCTTCACCCCTAGAAGGACACAGCGGAGAACCATTATCCTCAAAGTTTTCGTTTTCTTGATGAGGGCCTACCATTCTGGGTTTGAACTTACAACCCTTGCCCATAAGTGTATAGGTCCCATTATTAAAAACATTTTTCTGAAAGAGGTGTTCGCGTGCCTCTTTGTCATGTTTTTGAGAGATGGCATGTGGGTGAGCATGACTATGCTACTCGACCTTTTCTCCCATATGGAGCATTGTGTTTATTTGTAAATTTTGTCGAATGATGAGGTCTTGCCCCATGGATAGGGAAAACTTAGCTTCAGATGCACATGGGTCAAAACCAAGCTTTAGAATAGGGCAATGCCTAGAGATGGTTTTGATAGGCATCGTTTCAATTTTAAATTTCCCTTCTTCATTTGTTAATTCTATCATGTTCATATCTAGATCTAGGTCATCGGAGGGAAGAGATGTTATACCGAGAAGACTACCCATTCCCTAAGGTTCAAATGGGAGAAAGATTGGCTTGTCATTCTCCAAGAGTTTCATAATTCCTACTTGTGGTTTTAGTGGAGACTGTTTCCATAGAAATTGACTTACCTTTATTTGTCTTTTCCACCTCATATATTTTTGGGTCAACAACTTCAACCTTTGGAATGTCTGGGGTGACCGAGACTAACTCTTTTGTTGGAGGTGGTTTATTTAATTGATTCATGGGAAGTTCATGCTCTGTATGGACTCCTTTCTTTTTCTTGAGGTTTTCTAAGTGTATATCGAAGGGTTTAGGATCCCCTTGAGCGATCAAGACTTTTCCTAGGTGTAAAAACCTTACTTCTTGGAATAACATGGAAGGGATTACCTTCATGCAATGTATCCATGGATGACCGAGAATCATATTATAGTTGGTTTCCCGATCTATAATATAAAATTCAGTGAGGATTGTTTTGGGCCCTAGAGTGACTGGTAGCACTATAGTCCCGATTGAAGTTGCCTTGAGACTATCATAGCCCCTTAGCGTGTTTTGTGTTGAAGAACAATTCGTTTCTCCATATCCTAGCTTTTGAAGAAAAGTGAAGGGGACTATGTTAACTGCTGCCCCATCGTCAATCATTACACGCTTGACGTAGTTGTTGTAAATCCAAACCTGCAAGTGCAAGGGTGGATCACCTCTACATGAAATTTTAGTGTCTGTTGGCATCTTGCTTATGTCAAATACAAACTCAGTATCCCTATCTGGCTGCCCCGGAGGGTAGACATCAAAGTCTACATGGTTTATTTGAGCGCTAGGAGGTGGCGTAACGTGGATTAGATGTCCAAGACCTAATGCTTTGAGTAACGTAAAGCGATGCGCGGGTGAATTCTTTAGTAAATCTAGGAATGAAATGTGGGAAAAGGTCTTGTTCAAATCTGATATTAACTCATAGGATCCTACTGGTTTTGCTATTGTAGGAACTTCATCTCGTGCATAGAAAATATCGGGTAGGGGCTGTGAAACATACTCCTTTGTCCAAGTTGTTGCATTAATTTCATGCTCAACCTCCAACTCAACTAATCCTAAGATTTTTGTATTACTTTGTTTGAACCTAGGTTAGGAGCAATCCGAGAGTTGTTAGGAGTTGAGGCATCTTGATCGTTATTTCCCATTATGACACCTTTGTTTGTCCCATTTGGGTCTAACTTGTTATTGTTAGAATGATTTGGGAGAGGATTGTTGAAAATCTTGAGAGGTGCGTTTTGAGGGGAAACTGATCCCATATAGGTGTTTGGCGTAGGTAGTGTAGGACTTGCCAAAAACATGTCTATAAAGAGTTTTTAATCATCTGGTAAACGTTGTAAGAATTTGTTGTAGTCATGATAGGTCCTAGTATCATGACCTCAGATTTTGTGAAAGCCACAATATAGATTGGGATTATAGTCCCGTGGTCGTTGGTTCGAACCTAGTTGTGGCCCAAAATTTCAGTTAGGCTGTTGATTGTTATAGTTGTAATTTTGAGGTTGTGGCCTTTGGCTTTGGTTTTTATATCCATCTGGGCCTCGAGCAAGGGCTTGTGACTGGATTTGCTGTTGTTGTTGTTGTTTTCGTGGTGGTTGTTTAAATTCCACCGTATTGATCGCTGGAGTGAAGTTATTATTGCATTGATTGTTAGCGGTTTCTGGGGTGTTCACAACATTTGGTCCTTTGACTTGGTCAGTTACTCCATCTGTTGTAACTCCATGGTTTTTGTTAAGGATCTTGGGTCCTTGATTGGTATTTGCAGCATAAGGATAGGTCATAGTGTTTTGATTAGGAGTGATTAATTTTCCGTTTGTTCCATTTGTCTTACAACCACTATCTATCATTTGCTTGATCGATTCAGAGAGCACTCTCGAGTACTTCATCATAAGTTCTTAGTGGGAACTTCTGGACTTCTTCCTTTATCTCTATTGAGGGAATGAAGGAATAAATCACATAGTTCCATTTGATCCATGTTTGGAGCACTTGTTGATGAGTAGAGAACCGTACACCATATTTGAATAAAATGAGTAGCGGATTCATTGTGCTCTTGTTTAATATGTAAGAATTCTCTAATTCATGTTCTTAACAATTTGTTCATGTCAAAAGATTTGATAAAATCTGACACAAGTTGTTTGAATGAGTGTATCGAGGCTTCAGGTATTCTGTAATACCAATCAAGGGCAATACCCTCTAAGGTTTTAGGGAATATCTTAGCAACAACCCCATCCCCAGGAGTAATTCTCGATGGTAGTGGCATAGGCCTTGATATGTGCGTTGGATCCCCTCCCCTTTGTATTTGGGTAAATCGGGAAGAGGTCTTGGAAGCATGACATTTCATATGGTGAAGTCTAGGGGATCTTTTAAATATTATGAGTAAGTCCCCACCGCATAGGCTTCGACCATCGATGGTGCCTACTGAGGGGGTGGAGGTGGAATGGGTTGTTGATATGGCATAGCAAATGTATTTGCAGGGACATAAGGAAATCCTTGTGGTTGAGTGAACATCCCAGGAGAAGAGAACATGTCTCCTTGTGGTGATTTTGAATAAATGTTCAAGTAGGGAGGAGCATTGCTCTGGTATGGGTTGTTTGGTGCTAATCTAGAGGTATCATATTTTCAACTAGAGTGGCATTTGAAAACATGGTTCTAGTTGGTGTTTTTTGTGGATAGCTATATGAATGTTGAGGAGGCATGCCTAATGTGCCTGTTCCTGTGAGGAGGTCAACTTGGCTAGGATGATGCGAAGGTTGGGGATTCCTGCTTGCCTGAAATATGAATTTTGATTTGCTTGAGCAAGTTCTAATCCTCTAACCTTCTCAACTAAGGCTGAGATGACCTTGATTGGCGAAGACGTAGTGTTTTTCCTTAATAGCATTTGTTGTACACCTTGAGGTTGTAAATGGGTATGATACCTGTGCTATGAATTGATCATTACCCCGCTGCTTCACCGAGAGTATTTCCCATAGGTGGAGGAATGGGGGTGTTTTCTTGGAGTAGGGTATCGGGTTGTGTTTGCAAACCGCCCTATAGGTGGGTACATGTTTTGGAATCTTTTTTGCTTCTATCATAGTGCGCTAATTACTCCTCATCCAAAAATGGGAGTGGATCTAACTGTCTACTAATTTATGGTCTGAACAAAACTCGAGGAGATGAAGTGGATTCTCTAGTAAACATCATATTGTTAGATCCTGAGGGCTTTGGTTGTTGTGTTTGTGTGAGTTGATCCAAATCCTCAATTTAGAATGAAGAACTAGAGCTAGTTCTTTTAGGAGGAGTTTGTGATGACAAGTAATTACTTGAATAGTTGTCAGCCCATGCAGAAAGTGAGGGTGACGGTTGTCTATTTTTTTGACCGTAATGCACTTCAAGACCTGAGAGAGGTCTACCATATGCGTCGTATCCCAACATATTTGGGAGTATATAAGTACCCACGAAATAATGGGAAATATTGAAGATGGATGAAAGAAATGAAAAATAAAAGGGGAATAGTTGTTTCTTCATGTCGGGTTCACCGATTTGTATGACAGAAAAGTGACAAGTGAGGATGATAATTGACAAGTGACCTTTCCTGCACTCCGACCTCCCGAGGTCGTGTCTCGAGATAAATGCCAAAGGGGTTTGAAATGTGGGTGATTTAGAAGAAGCCACAATCGGGATTACACAATTTCCGTGATAGAGAAGCGACAGGCAGAGGATGAGAATCGGCAGGATGAGAATCGGCAAGAAACTTTCCTATAGCTAACTATAGGAGGATTAGTGACTATGATCTGGTAGTGTGATCTCCTGGTAGTTGAATTGACAAAGGGGATATTTAGAGGCTATGAATGGGTAGCGTAAATTCCCTATGGTTTTCTTTTCTTAACTATAATTTTAGTGTTTAATCTAGTTTGAAAACTCGAATTAACTTAAACTGAAAATAACAACTTATACTACTACTGAAAAGGAAGCTAATCTAAATAACATACACGATTGAAACATTATAATTACAAACAATAATTAAAATACTTTTATACTAAAACTAAACAAGTGAGATAACCCGGTGTGGTTATTCACCTATGCAAATGTGTGAATCTAGATGAAAGACAACTAATTAACTTAATTGAAAACCTTCAATCTTACCTTAGAAGTGAGGAACAAATCATAGCTTCTCATAAACTACATTCCCATAACTTTCCCGGTAATATTGAAAGCACACTTAACTCAAAGAAAATGATTCACTACTCTATTTGATAATAACTTTGACGATTTAAACCTGGAGTTTACTGAGTAGAGGCAAATCCAGTTGTGTTGTAGCTTGTCCCCTCAGAGTGATCTCTTTGTTCTTGCGTGTTCACGTGAATCCATAAAGAGTAGGAGTATAGCAGCATCGGTAAGAGAAGGCATTGGGATGATAGTTGCTTTGAAGTAAAAATGACACAAAGCACAAGTAGGAGAGGGATGGCGTAAGTGAACTAGCTTGGCATATGCTATTCCTAGTAGGGTCGTTGCAACAATGATGAAACAAAATGATAAACAACAAGTACTCAAACAATGAGCAATAGCAACTTCAGAGAAATACAACGAAGTACAAGTAGGAGAGGGATGGCACAAGAGAACAAAGCTTGGCCTATGCAATTCCTAATAGGATCGTTGTCGGTGTACAGTGAGGCATAACTAAATATTCAGAATTCTAATCCATGCTAAAGATAAAATGATTCATAAACAAAATCTAGGACTAAGTATTGAAGACTGAAGCTCAAGAATGAAGACTCCAAACCAAAGAACCAAGACCATTTTCTTGTAAACAAGTTACATATTTATAGCATTTGCAATCACCAGAAGGCAAGTTCAAATTGAACTCTCTCACCATTAAACAAAGATAAATTACTATTTACTAGGTGGCTAAAACATAAATGCAAGCAAGAGTGGTTGAGAAATGCGGATGTAAATTGAATTTTTACGTTTGATGAAATCGTCGGAACGTCGTAAAAACATGCACAGGATCGCCAGCCTGTCCCGGGTGATGGTTACAAGACCACCACCTTGGTAGGGCGATGGTTACAAGACCGCCGCCTTGGTAGGGAGGCGGTCCTATAACTAATGACAAAAATGCAAGGAAAAAGAGAGAAAAGGTTAGGACAAAACATGTAGAGGTTGGACAAGGATTTTTGGGATGCAAATGTATGCTCAAGTGGGATTTTTGGATTTCGAACACCTTGCGAAGAGATCTGAATCATCATTGGGGTTTTCCGTAACCTCTTTTGATAGTACAATACATACAATTTTGGGTACGTACAGAACCTCTCCCATTAAAGAGGAAAGACTTGATGTCCTTTGACCGTGGTTTCATTCCGAGTGCAAATCAAACCCAACAGCTTTTGGTAACTCCCCTGGGACCTCGTTTAAAACATATCCTTTCTAAACGAGTAACTTCAAGATCATTTTTGATCTGGAGACTCTACGGTATACACGTGAGAAGATATCTCTTGGGGTAGAAGATTCTCATTTTCAACTTCGAGCAGCGAAACTTCTCTCTTCCAACAATAAGGAATAGAGGAGCTTATTCTACAAGCACACCTCTTATTAAAGATAGAGATTCAAAGAATAGCATTCCTCAAGATCAGCTCACCCTACTCTTCGTGCTTTGATACTTGCTGGTGTCTCAGTTCTCCTTTAACCTTTTTTCCAAAGATGGCGGCACATTTTCCTTGGGGACAACGAGTTAGACCTCTTGCTCTTCCTTAGCCATTGCATGAGTTACCTAGGGGTAAGAGGAATTTTTTTCTAAATTCAGAGGTGATGGGAAAGTACACCCAGATGAACACATTGCAGCCTTCATTGTTGCATGTGGGATTCTTGGGGTTGAACATGAAGATGTCTCTGTCAGAATTTTTGTGAAGACATTCCAGACAATGCTACTTGATTGGTTCTATCATCTTCCATTGGATCAATTATTGATTGGACCACCATGACAACTCAGTTTGAGAAACGTTTCAAACTTGTTGAAGATGTGCATGCTCTGTTAGCTCAAATATCTCATATCAAGAAGGAACCATTCGAGCCCATGAGAGAATTTGTGGCCAAATTCAACAATCTCATTCATAAAATCCCACAGAACACTCGTCCAGTGGATCAAATCCAAAATTTCTTCTTCCTCAATGCTCAGTTACCTGAAGTGAGCTATGCACTAAGGAGAGCTAATCTTGCAACTCTAGATGTTGATCAACATTTGGCTATCAATGTTGAAGATGATTTAATCATTTCGGTAAGTTGGAAGAGAACCTTCCAAGTCTAAAGCATCTTTTTCTTCCTCCTCTCCTAGAGCCAACTTTGATTAGTTAGTACATAAGCTTGTCAATGACCTCATAGATATCAAGAAACAATTGGATGAACATGCTCCTTACCAAGACATTCCAAGAAAGAAATTTCAGCTCAGAACCATTTTCCTTCTTCTTATACTAGATTGGGTATTGAAGGCCCACCCACCAAGGTTTCAGATCAATGAAACTTGTGAAGTTGAAGAACATGATGATGAGGAGCTCAATGAACTTTTGAAGAACTAGAATAAGAGGTGATGTAGAACTGGAGGAACTCTGTGGATGTCAAGTTCATTTCCTCACCACCGAAGGTATGGATGATGAAGATGACTATGATGAAAGAGTAGCATATATGAATAGTGATTCATATGTTGTCATGACTTGAGAGAAAGAAAACAAAAAGAAAACATGGTGCATCCTCGCTAAAAATCCAAGGAGTTTCCTACAACTATTCCAGTGATTTCCATAAGGGGAGCTCCTTTTCCCACTCGCTTCCACACAAAAGGTGGTTAGTAATAATCCTCCTCCTTCTGTTTTCCAAACTCCTTGTCCTTGATATCCTAAAGCCGATAAATCTGAATTCTCTCAAGTTCCTAGTAGTGATGCCCCCTCCACCTCGGGATCTTTTAATATCACCGATCACCTAAAAAGAAAAAAATCCAAATTTCAGAGGCAAAATTTTACCAAACCCATCCAAAAGATTTTGCTAAAATGGTAGACTTTGTCAATTCCAAATCCAAAGCCCCATCTAATAGTTCTAAGGGTCTTTTGTCCACTCCCTCTTCCTCACCTCAACCAAGCTTTGTGGCTGCAAATCACTTCTCCTAATGAGAAAGTTGAACCATTCTATGTGACTCTCCTCATAGCTGGCCATAAACTCGATAATCGTGTCATGATCGAGGAGCATTAGACAATGTGTGCCTGCAAAAGTAGCTCATGCTTTGGACTTGACTCTAACACATGCCTTTGGATCCTTCTATTCAATAGAGAGTAGAAAATTGCCTTTGGTTGGGAGAATTAAGGATGCACGAGATAGCTTTGGCTCTTTTCCAGAAAGAGAATCTTGGCCACTATTTCCATAGCTGATATTCCTCCCTCATATGGGATGTTGCTAAGTAGAAATTTCGTAAGGAGGTTGGGGTGAAATTCGGATGGATTGGTCACATGCTTTGATCCTGTTAATGGAAAAATGAAGAAGTCATTTACTTGAGAAACAAACTAAGTATATTGTGCAAAATACTAATGATCCAAAAGAATAAATACTCTTTGCGAGATATAAGACATGGTAACTATATGATCATGTCGAAGATGAGGCAAAACTACCTAAGGGGGCGATTCATGATCCTAATGGAATTTGGAATCTATAATTTGATGGAAGCTGCTCTTCAGCTGGTTCTAGGGCTGGTGTGGTGCTGACCTCTCCAGAGGGGAAGATTCATTCATTTTCTTTCAAGCTTCATTTTCAAAATACGAATAATATAGTTGAGTATGAAGCTCTCATCCTTAGATTGAACATGGAAAAATAAATGGGAGTGAATAATCTTTGTGCTCATGGTGATGCAGAGCTAATTGCGAAGCAATTCAGGGATCTTTACCAAGTCAATAATAGGAGATTGAAACATTATAGAAATCTTGTTTGGGATTCCATTGAATTTATTGATGCTTTCTCCATTGAAATCGTGCCAAGAGAAAAGAACACTAGAGCTGATTCTCCAAATTGTCCCCTGGATCTTTGTTGATTCCTCACCCGATTTCTCTCGGGAGAAATTTACCATTAAAATGATTCATAGGCCCAATGTACCGTATAATGCAAATAATCGGCAGGTTTTTAATGATGATCAACACTTGTTCTCATTCTTGGAGCTTAAGGATAGATTTGATAAGTCAGTATTTTAAAGGAAGTGATACGTTACCCTAGAGATTATGTATCATTTAATGAAGGAGATATCAAATAAGAGATGGACCAAGATGATCGCATCAAATTAAAAGGTAACAAGATCCCTAAAGGGCTGGTAAGCTTGGAAGATCTGTTTAATAAGCATGATAGGTACATAAAATCTAAAGCATTTCAAGGAGTTCAACAGTTTGCTGAATGTGAAAGGTTAATATTGGGAGTCTTGATGAACGCAATATGGTGAACATTGGAAAATGCTGCACTCAAGAAGAGAAGAAGAAAGCAATAAATCTACTAAAAAGGTATGATGATGTTCTTGCTCATTCATATGATGATATCAAGGCTTTTCAACCAAATTAGATGCAACACTTTATCCCTCTAAAACCTAGGATCAAACCATTTAAGCATAAGCAAAGGCAATACAATCCTATAATTGCTGACACCATTTTCCAAGAGATCCGTTCTTTGAAGGCAAGGATAATTTTCCCCATACACCATTCAACATGGATTGCCAACATTGTACCTGTCAAGAAGAAGAATGGTGAGATTTAGATCTGTGTTGATTTTAGGAATTTGAATCAGGCCTTCTTGAAAGACAACTATCCTCTCCCCATGATGGATCAAGTATTGCAAACACATGTACGAGCTTAGAGATGCTATCTATGTTGGATGGATTCTTGAGGTATAATCAAGTAGAAGTCAATACTGCAGATCAG
The DNA here is from genome assembly GCA_018340775.1 of Taxus wallichiana var. yunnanensis. Classification (NCBI taxonomy): domain Eukaryota; kingdom Viridiplantae; phylum Streptophyta; class Pinopsida; order Cupressales; family Taxaceae; genus Taxus; species Taxus wallichiana. The sequence goes on from CM031234.1 coordinate 513,335,279, forward strand.
CATAAGACTGCTTTTACTACACCTTAGGGCACATTTTCCTACAAGAGGATGCCTTTTGGTCTTATCAACGTGGGTGCCACTTTTCAGAGGGCTATGGAGCTAGATTTTGGCATCCTAAAGGGAAAATGCATTGTTGTATACCTTGATGATTTGAATGTGTTTTCCAAGACTAGGGCAGATCACTTTCAGCACCTTGAAACAATCCTCTAACATTACAGAGGACATAGAGTCTCTTTAAATCCCAAAAACTGTCTTTTGTGTCATTTGAAGGAATCAAAATAGATCTAGAGAGGGTTCAAGCAATCCAATGATTCCTCTTCCCATAACTAAAAAAGGTGTGCACTCCTTCTTTGGTAAGATCAACTTCCTAAGAAGATTCATACCTGTTTTGCAGAGTTGATTATGAGCATTGCTCAAATGATGAAAGGAAAGCAAATGTTTAGTTGGTCCTTTGAAGGGAAGGAAGCATTTGAAGGCATCAAGAAATCTATTGCAAAGACTCCCATCTTGGCATGCCCTAATTTTAGCAAGGATTTCATTATCTATTGATATGCTACAGAGAATACCTTAGCACTGTGGTCGACTTAGAATAAGACAAATGAATGGTATGCCGATATTTCACATTTCCTTACTTATGGAAAGTGTTCGTCCCACTTGAGTGCTAAGGAAAAGAGAGCTATAAAGCTGAGGTCCGAATAATATGTGTTATGGGAGAATGCTTTGTTCAAGCGAGACATAGATGGAAGATTCTTGAAGTGTGTGGATAAAGAGCAAAAAAAGAAGTTATTCAAGCTTGTAGAGGTCAAGTTTCTCTTATTGTCACTACTCATAAAATCCTTCATGTTGGGTACTATTGGCCTACATTGTTCAGAGATGCATCCAAATGGGTAGGCAAGTGTGAAGCATGTCAGAATTTTTTTGGGAGACCTAAGTTGGCTACTTTTCCACTAAAGCCAATAGTGATTGATGAGCCTTTTCAACAGTGGGGTTGGGATTTCATTGGAACTCTTAACCCATCCTCAAGTGCTGGGCATACTCATGTGTTAACTGCTATAGAATACTTCAAAAAGTGGGTAGAGGCCATTCTATTCAAAAGCACTACTTCTGAGGTAGTGTGTAATTTCATCAAGGAGAACATATTGATAAGGTTTGGGGTACCAAACAAGATTGTGACTGATAATGCTTAAAAATTTTCCTCTTTCGAGATGATGGATTTCTACTATGGTTATGGAATTTCCCTTTCTCACTCTTCATACTACTACCCCCAAGGGAATGGACAAGAAGAATTAATAAACAAGAATCCGGTAACCATCGTTTGGAATCTTGTTAACGATTCTTATAGGAATTGGCACAAGAAACTCTATAATTCTCTCTTGGGAGATAGGATTACACCCAAAAGAGCAATTAGGATGTCTCCTTTTCAAGTGGTGTATGGTGTTGAAGCCCAAGTACTAGTGAAAATGGAATTACCAGCCTTGCACTTAATGAAGGCTATTGAAGAATGAAGTTTTGCTAGTTCCTTAGACAAGAGGATCATGTATCTCCGTGTTTGGATGAAGACAGTTGTAGGTTTTTGATAAGATATCAACTCATCAAATGAAGGTGAAAGCTCTATTTGAAAAGAAAGCCAGACCTAGATATTTTCAAGTGGGAGACATTGTGTTGCAGTGGGATAAAAGGCATGAACCTCGAGGAAGCCATGGTAAGTTTGATTCCCTTTGGCTTGGTCCTTTTAAAATAAGGCACTTTGCTAGAGAAAATTCATTCTATTTGGATTACATGGATGGTTCTCCTCTCCCACTTCCTTATAGTGGGCGATTCAAGTTTTTCAATTCCTAGGTGACTAGGTGGTCCTTCTATATATTTTGTTTAGTGTTTTCATTTTGGTTCGTTCCTTTGTGTTTTATTTATGTTCCTCCTTTTTGGTTTATTTTCTTTTCATGTGTTTTATATTTTGTGTTGGTTTTCCTTTGACTCTATTTACCCAATGGATAAGGCAATCGGTTTGATTTCCCGAGTTTTTATATGGTTCTTGATCTTTCCTTGTTCCTCTGTTAAGTCATCCCCAGAAAGAGCCAACTGTTGTCACCCTCAAAATTCCCCTCTTTGGAAGTCAGGTTTCAAAAGTTTTGAGTTGGTATTGTTATCTATATTTTGCCCTTGGGGTAAAATTAGTCACCACGACTCCGCATAGAAGAAACTAGAGAAATAATGTTCAAATCCTATAATCATGAAACAGAGGGACTCTACAATGGAGTGGCAGGGCCTGCGAAAGATCAAATGACCCCGTGCAAGAAGAAATTCAAAAAATGGCTCCGTGAATGAACCCATGCTTCAAATCCAGTAAATAGGTTGCAGGTGAACTCTAAAATGGAATAGTAGGGTCGGGGAAGGAGAAAATAGTGTCAAAGAACCAGAGGCTCAAAGGAGAAGAAATAGCGAAGGCTCGAAGTCGTCAGGCTTTGAAATGATTCGGAAAGAGCCCCAAAAATTGGCTAAGTATAGAAATTCATGTCGACGCTGCAAAGTGTCCAAATGACGCTCCTTCAAAGATTAAATCCCAAGTTGGATCCCCAAATGAGCGCCAGTGCCTCCACATGTCTAGAACCCCAAAGGTTACATCGGACATTGAAAATTCTTCGACTCGGCCAGACGGCGCCAAGTGTCAACTTGGCACAATTTCAAGACAGGAGCCCAAGGCGGGGACTCAATCATGCGCCAACCTTCCACGTTTCTTAGGCCAAAAGAGGGGTAGAGTCAACAGTTAAAAGTCAAAAGGGGAAGACAGGGCTTGCCTAAAATCGACTAAGTATAGATAAACAATGACGAAGGCCACATGTTGTATCGGTGCAATTTCAAAGATTAAATCCTAAACCCGATCCCCAACCGAGTGCTAGCTTACCACGTATTTAGGGCCTAAAAAAGTAAGAGCGGCCGTTAAAAAATCCAAGAGCCTACGGAGGCTTCCACGTCTCAACCTGGTGCTCCTTCAAAGGTAAAATCCTGAGCGGGTTTTCATATGAGCGCCAAGCCTCCACATGTCCAGGGTTAGATTTTTGGCCCGCCAAGAAAAGAAACTCAAGAAAAATACAAAGGAACCCAAGGAGCTCGTGAAAGCCGCCATGTGTCGATCGATGTGATTTCAAGAACGTAAGGAAGAAGTCAAATCTATGAAGTGCGTGAGGCTGCCACGTAGACTTGGTATGGATAGACTCTTTCAAATATTGCATGCCATGACCCTAATATTTAAATGGGCACATCTTTCGATCCAATGCTTGAAATTCGACAAATTTGGTACCATTGGAAAGATCTCGACCTCCTTTATGCCATGAAAACTTAAAATATTATTTTTGTAGGTTTTAATGGGTGAAAATATAAAAAAATCTTCCACTCGTTAGTGTGGGATTTGACTACTTCTACTACCGGTATTGTTATGGATTTTGGTTTTCCATCTTCTCTAACACGACAAACAAGCATGGGAACTAGATTTGGTAGATTATGGGAGAATTTTTAGGAGCAACGATGGTTAGCGTTTGAATTTCCAATCTAATTTCCTTCCTCCTTTTCTTCTTCTCTCGTGGCTTGATCTATAAAAGTGAGCTTGGCTTATTGTAACGGGTTGGATCCGAGACTCAGTAAAGGTCATAGATTCAAAGTAATCAATACAGAAGTTTCCACCTTTTTCCTCTACTTTTGTTCTTTCGTGTCTAAAACTTAAGAATCATCCATCTTTTATAATAGGAAACTTTGTGTTCTTGTTTATATGATTTCTGGAACTTTGTGTCTATGGAATTATATTGGTTATGAAAGTAAATGACTCTATTCTACAACTCCAAGGTTTAATACGTGTAAGGTTATACTCTACCATCTATATTACCCAAAGTATTGTTGTGTTCTTCCTTCCTCATCTCATTTATTCTTCCATACTTTTGTATTGATGATCTTTAGACCTAAAAGGTTTCAAATTATTAGGACTCCACACTTTGGAAGTTGTACATTTGTATATAAGTTTTGTTGCTTGCTTTCAATAAGGGAACCTTTCCCATTAAAGAGGAAGGACTTTTTGTCCTTTGACCGTGGTTTCATTCCGAGTGCAAATATGAAACCCAACAATGATATAGGATGAAGACGATGAAATAAATCCATGCTACTACTAACCTCCTTATAAATAATATCATCAAAAGGTTCACCTTCTATTGCTGATTTAGAAACCTCCAAAACAACACCATCCCTATTGTGATTCATGATTTTAGATGGAGAATAAGTGGAACAAGAATCAACACCTTTCACAAATTTATGCTCATTACTGCTTGGTAAATCCATCCCATATGATAATGACTTATTCTTTGGAGGATTGATAGGTACCTTTTGGATTGAAATATCTTTTTCAATTTTGCAACCAACCAACCATGTTTGTTCCTTCTTGCCACAAATATTTTGCTCATTAAAAGTCATACATTTTTCTCTAGAAGCTTCTTCTTCTTTCACTTGGTCTTCAATCATCTTTGGATCAACATTATCTCCATCATCTAAAATTACCTCATGTGGTGTTATTGGTTGTTCAAATGAGTTCTTTTGTAATTCAGGTAGCGGAATATGATGATCTCGCTTGGGCTTGCTACTAATCTTCATCATGCAATAATCTAGAAATGGAAAATTATCTCTAAAACCTTTACTCAAAGATTGGTATTTCCTCCAAAAAGAATCCTCATCAATCACCTCTATTGGCTCCCCTTTATCCTTGTTCTCACCTTTTTCTTTATCGTCCCCAATTTTTGTTTGATTCAAACTTTGAGTGAGCTGGCTCAAGCAAAGGTTAGTGGTTTCCTGTTATTTCACCATGTTGATGAACATTTTCTTTATAAAACCCACATTGAGATCTTTCCAATCTACCATATTTAACCCACACAGGCTGGAGGAACAATAGCTCTGATACCACTGAAATATCCCTTATGGGATACCACTTAAAAATGCACAAAATATTGAAAATTTACACACTAAATAAAATACGATTTTTAGAAGTTTTTTACGATTAAGGAAACGAACTAAAGAAAATTAATATCTCCCAAAAAAACCCACCATTTTAAAGAGAGCTTGATAATATTATAAAGAACATAAGAAAACTATTTTTGGGATTTTTTCAATAATAAAATGCTACTGAAAAATTACACAGTGTGCCCTAGTCACTTGGAAAACTTCTAAAATTCGTAACTCTCCGAATACAAGTGCAAAAATTATGAGACTTTGGAAATAACATTTACAAATATAGGAGATGATATTTCAATCTTTAGATCTGAAAATGGCCAACTTTGAAACCCTCCAAATAAAGGATGCAATATTCCAAAAAAGTCACCTAGCTTGGAAAAGGGTTGGAAATTGATGAAAGGGCCTTCTAAGTGATGCTAAACCTTGCTCAAATGGCTGCCATAAATCTGATCTAAAAACCCTGTGATTATCTTCCCCAAATGTCTCCAAAACCCTCAAAACCCTTCCTATGAAACCTCCGAAAATTTCTAAATAAATCATCCTGAAAATAGCTCCAAAATGACAAGCTAGGGTAGATCTCTCACTACCAAAGAATTCCCTACTAGCTAGGATGGATCTCTCACCACCAAAGCTAGGGTTCCTGTGGGATTTCACTCCAAAAGCTGTAGATTTGCAAACAACAGTTACACATGAAAGAAGGTAATTAGGTATGCAAAGATGCCATCTAACACTCCCCAAATATCCTTATATAACTTCTCCAAGGCAAAAGAGCCCCAATAAACCCTAGTCACATTTTTCCCTTGGAAGGGCCAATAAAATAAAAGTAACTTAAGTTACTTTTCCCCTTTTAAGTCATCATGGTCCAAAAGTGACCCCAACACAAAATTAGAATATTAAGTGTCATGTGGCCCCTTCCTAAGGACAAAACATAATATCTAGTCCCTCCAAAACACTTTATGCTTATGTCAATGAAGAAATATAACAAAATGGACTAGATATTCATACCCAATAGCTCCCCGCATCCATAGCCCCTTGGGTATGACCAAGGCTTGGACTCGAATTGGCCCTTAGGCCTTAGGCGTAGGAAAGGGGACATTACATAATAATAATACTATTTCAATAAAATTTTAATTAAAAATGGCAATATGAATAAATAAAATAAAAGAAAATTAAAATCAAATAAATAAAGATTTTAAATCAATTTGTTTTGGGGATTCAGTGAGAGTTTTAGGTGGAGTTGGTGGAGCCTTGATGGAGGATAGTGGGTCGTGTCGGGTAGTGATGTGAGAAGGCATTGATGTCTCTACAAGTATTAAACCACCCACCTTTTGCAACCAACACACATGTAACTCTGGTCTTCTCACCTTTTCTAGTGCACTCATGGTGCTTCAACTGTGTGGTGTTTTGGAAATAGAGCTTTGAAATAGTTGGAAATTGTAGAAGAGATTTTAGTTTGGACAAAATTTTTGTCACCCTCGTGGTTGTAAAAGGGACGAGAACTATTTGTTTGAACACTTGAATAAATTCATCCTCACATCCCGCCATGACTTGTTGAATATGCACAAAATGGGGTTGTTAAAAGGTGTTGAGAATTCAAACAAATGCATTTGACATGTGTGAATCCTTCCTCAAGTACTTTAGCGACAACTCCTTCCTCCCGTTGGGTGCATGGACTATGTGGAAAAATGTGTTGAATATGCTTTAGAAACTGTCAACTTAATGCAATAAATAGGTGTCCAACCCAAATTAGTTCATCTCGTGCCAACGTCCCCAAGTATGTGCAAAATGTGAGCTTTGAAGCAAAGTATGGACATCCACAAAAACACAATGGAATAGGACGCCTTGACAATGACATTGGTTTGTTTTTGTTTGTTTTTATTTGTTGCTTTGCTGGATGTGGACATCTACAAAGGCACATGAATAGTTTGACAATATGCCTCAACCAATGTTGTCTCACGAAGTGCAATAATTGTTGTTTATGCACAAAACAAAACTCTTTTTGTTTTTTTAAAACATGGAGGTGTTGAAAAGGCATTAGAAAATTTCAGAAAAATACAAATTTTTAAGTGTTAAACCACTCCTCAACCTCGGGTAAGTGCACCAATTTGGGGGCCAAAAAGTGGACATAAATCAAATCAAACAAAATGCGTACGCATTTTGTTTTCCTGGTTTGTGTTTCCCAACCTAAAACACGCACGCGTTATAACACATATGCATTATAACGCGTACGCATTTTTAGTGTTAGGAAATGCGTACACATTTTGAGTTATATGAATTTTAGAAGGGCCCGAAGGAGTCATATTTACTAAAATATATGTTAAGTATAAGATTTCTTGTATTATTTCTTTATACTTTTATTGTTTCTTATACTTTATACTTTTTTAGTAAATATAATAAATTAGGGCCACTCTACACCTGATGGAAGTGGTCTTGTAGCTTTGACAATTATAATCTAGAGGATAGTTTTTCAAAATCTAATCAGTCGAGTACTTACTCATTTTCGATTTCAACAATCACCTAAAACTTTCAGTGTATATATTGTAGTCGGTATTTGTTTTGGAAAAACATATAGTTGTTTTGTAGGTTTTCGACCTTCTAAATTGGATTTTGGCCTTACCACTTTGCTTGAATTGGTACCAATTTTGAAATTTGGTCCATAATTCACTTTAGTGACCATAAATAAACTCTATGATGCTTGTCTACTTCTTACTAAAATGAGATCCTCACTTTGTAGATAGAGGATTGATCCCTAAATGGGATTCCTGTCATATGGCCTAAATGAGGTGATTGTAATGTTCCTCCTCCTTAAGGTGTGATCACACTACTAGGTGTTGAATGAGTTTTTATGAATAGTACCAAGTGAATTGCATCAAGTGAACTTAGATGATTGCTCATTCTTAGAAACATGGTGCTCCATATAAAGATCATCCCCTCACCTTTCCTGGATATAAAATCATCCTTTCATGGAATAAAATTCACAATTCTCATACATTTATTTACTCATATGTCTCTCATGGAGATAGACGATGACTTAATACGTCACACATAATGGTCTTGGATACCTTGATGGCATGACTGGCTCATTTTAGCTTCTTCTTTAGAGATTTGGGTATAATGATGGAGTCTGCGGACGTGATGATCATCAAGTCACTCCTTGAGCTCCACATTTCACCTTTGAACATGATGAATCCTTCAAAATTAAATTTATTGACCAAAATGAAACTTGGGTGTAAGCATACTTATGGTACATGGACACCTTTTTTCTCAAGTTATTCCTCATGGAAATCGGTTTCCTCCTCAAGATAGGGGATGAGTCCTTGAATGAAATTTGAGGATGAGTTACATGTTCTTGACCTCCATACTACAATGAAACACTAAAAATCACATTTTATGATCAATTAAAATATTCTAAAAATCTAATTATGTCTGCAACTCAAAATTTAGGTCCTATTTCATTTTGAACTATAAGGGGAAATCAAGAGTTTTGCAAAAGACCTAAAGAAATATTTAAGCCTTGAATCAATGTTGATTATTCCACCTTGTAGAGTATTCTAATAGAATTCCAATGCCTATTTTTTTAAATCCTAACTCTTTCCAAAACTCTTGGAATCATCCAGAGAAGTTAGCTTTCATCGTTTTAACTTTCATTCCATGCACCTGAAAACCTTGTCTTAAAAAGATTGCTCCCGAATGAGATTTTATTTCATAAATTTACTTAGACATATTCAATTCTCTCTTAAATCACCCTTAGATGTTTTATATTTTCTCTAAAAACTCTTTAAGAGTGTTCAATTAGCTACATAATGGCCAAAAATGGTCTTTTCAGTGCCTTCCAAGGAAGTAGTCTATCATCAAAACTAAATGAGTCGATCAATCAATTTAGAAAATATTCCCTACATACTTAAACACACTGAATGATATTATTAGGAAATTCCTTTGAACTAGGGTAAATTTTGAACTGATGACAGGATTTTCGGATGTTATAGAGTACCCTGCAATCCTCTCAGTATAGAACTTTAACTCAAAATACAACTTCCCTAATTCAACTTTATCCATTTCCCTTGTTTCAAGTAGGTCTAGTTAAGGTTTGAAAGAAAAATTAAGGGTTTAATGGATTACAACCTATTTCATCCTTACATCCACCTTTCAACACACCCATACACCTTACTTAAGCACACCTCAATGCTCCATTACTCATTTATCCATCATCTTGTTAGATTTTCAACTTTTGGCTTTTAAAGAGTCCTTGTTTGCTCAAGCTCTAAACAATATTCTCAACTTTTTTTTTCACCTTCACCTTGAATTTTACTCAATATTATTTTCACTCATGTCACTATGATTACCCATCTCCTAATTACTAATGTAAACCACTCAACTCTTCCTCTTTAACTTAAGGCTTTTCATACAAACCCTTACTCTCTCTAGGCTTCTTTATGGGCTGTGCAAAAGGAGACAATCAATAGGTCTTCTTGATTAAATTTGTATAAGGATTTTCCCATGTTCCTCAAGGATTAAGAACATTATAACACCACTCCCTCAATGATAGATACAACTTCCTTATGAGTTTTGTTCTGAGACAACTATTTCTTAAGGTTGGTCTTGTGATCCATAAGAAATAAGCATGATTGTGCGTTGCTTCCTTTACCTACTAACCACTCAATACTCTATCATTATGCCATGATTTTATGAGTCCTTAATTTCATTAGGACTTCCTCCAACTTGTGAGAGGATTTTCCAAATTCAAACACATGGAATAAAGACTATTTTTCTAAAACTACATCTTTCCTAGCCCTCAAACTCGACATTAACACTACTAGAATGTATTTGCACATTAATTTTATTTTATTCTTATTCCAACCTATACTAGGGATTTTGAAACTCTTGGTCTTCTTATTACCTTCCTCCACACTTATTAAGGACTCTACCAGGCATAATTATTAACTTTTACAATGAATGTTGTACTCTAGGCCCTTATTAATGGGAACACATGGTTAGGATTGTAGACACAAATTTAATTTAAGAAATCCTCCTTTAGATGGCTTATTACCTTTTCTTGACTTTTGCAACACCAAGTCCTTGTGATTAATGCCATGAAATAGGCTCAAGGATTCCCTTAAATCATTATGCTCATGTTACATACTACTTGTTGGTCGTCAAATAGGACTTTTTAGAAGAGCAAATCAGGGGACAAGAAGTCCCTCCTCTTTAATGGGAGAGGTTCCCTTATTTAGAAACGAACTTATTTACAAATGTACAGAACATTGTTTTATGGTCAAACTTGGATTTTACGAAAGTGTTTTCCACAAGGATCATCAATTACACAAGGATCGAGGAAAGGGAATAAGAGGATGAGCGAGAATAAAGAACATTCGAATTATAGATAGCGAATAATAATTCTTCGTGTATGCGAAGCTTCAAAGAATTTAAGACAAGATCATTTGCGTTGGCTGAATGAGATTAAATTTAAAGACACAAAGTTCCATAAATAACCTTCTTCAGATTTTTTAATCAAGGACACAAAGTTCCTTCTTGGTTGTACAAGATCACTTGTATTTGCAAAACCTAACAAAGATACAATCAGAGAGACTAACGAATTAGGAACAAAATGATCTTCACAATATTAAAGGAAAACACAGAGATAACAAGAATTAGATAGACAAAGAATGGAAAGCCCTTTTGTATTGATTTCTTTAAGATCTATTTACACTTTCAGCAAATATCCAAGTTCTTCCTCCCCTGCAAAATGGCGTGGAAAGGCCATTATATAGCTTACAAGTCGATTACTCTTAAGTAACCGTTTCTTTTAATTAAAGAATAGTTAAGGATCGCCAGTTGCAATACCTTAACTAATTACAAAGAATACGAAAAGAACGGGAAGAAGAGAAAAGAAAGGAGAAGGAGACAGGTGGCCAGCTACTGGGAGGGACCCACTGTCTTCAGAATCCGCTGCCTGAATTTCTTCAATGCCTCAGCTATGTCTCTGCCACGTGGAACTGACGTGTTGGCTGCAGACTGAGTCCAAAATCCCAGACACTTCTCCATCTCTTTATCAAACTCGACGTGAGTATGATAATCTTTATTTGCTTCTTCAATGGCAGATTGAAGAGAACAAATTTCCTTCATCTTTTCCTTAGAGATGGAGCTTTCCTTGAATAGATTATCTTTGACAAAAGCTCAATTGAGCTTTGATTTCTTACAAGGACAGAAAAAACACCAGAGTTTTCATCCTGAAGATGACAATGTATATCCTTGAAAGCAAAGAATAACAAAGTCTTGAAAGCTTCTCCCTTCTGCCAGCTGTTCTTCATTTCTCCCAAAGCTTCCTCCAAAACTCTGATCTTCCACTCCACGCTGTAGACCCAGGATTTTGATAGATTGTCCTTAGCATCATCGAAAATCTTATTCGCCAGTAAGATGTTCTCATCTGTCTGTCCCATAAGGCGAAGGTCTACTATACAACTACTCCAGATTTTTAGTTCTTTATCCATGGTACTGATAGTGGAGGAGAGCTTCAGTTGCACATTACTCACCTTTTCATGGAGTTTGAAAGCTTCATTGATGAAGTTTAATCCAGCAACAAGCATGTCATCCACCATGGCTTTAATAGCTCTACCATAGACGTAATACTTGTGCATATCTTTGATACTCGCACTTCATCTTGGCTTAGAATTACAAGAGGTGGAAGAGTAGTCAATGGGGTAGGGTCCAAGACTTTATCCTTAGATAAAAGAGACTTGATGAAACCTGTGAGAATCCGGGCTTGTTCTTCCAACTGTTCAATAGTTTGCTGCCCTTTCTCTACCCTTCCAATGACTCTTGTGACTGTTTCCTGGAGGTTGTGAATTTCACCTTCAGGAGTAGACTCTCCCATAGGGATTCTTGAAAGCTCCAAGTAAGATGCCAGCAAGTCTGATTCTGATTTGTCTACTGTAGGCTTAGCAATCTCCAAGAATTGCTGACCTTGGGCATCAGACACTATTCTGGAAGTGGTTCTGGCTTTCTTGGCACGAGAAGGAGTGGTGCCCAACAAGGCTGCAACAGCATCGAAATTTGGTCCCAAGCTTTGAGAGGAGGATTTCCTCTTCCTTCTGTCAACCAAAGGTTGCACCCACGCAAAAGAGGAAGAAGAATCTGCAGGAGAAGCAAGGGGACCAAGAGACAGGGAGCTCATGACACTCAGGGTCTGCAACGTAACCGTTGACTCAAGCTGAGATGTGAGTAGGGCACTGGAGGCAATAGCGGTAGAAGAATCGTGCACTGGAAGTTCGGTGCTCGGACCTCCTTGTCCTTATCTCTTTGGATCTTCGAGAACATTTGCAGGAGTTGGCAGGCATCTCACTTTCTTCACTTTCACTGAGAACAATGATGTTCTCTGGCCCTATAGGCAACTCTGCCTGTTTTCTTGGAGGGTCATTCTCTGCAGGCTCCTTCTTTACCTCTTTGAGTTTCTTCTTATATACCTGGGTAGATGAAGAGGGAGTAGATTCAGTAGGTCCTTGTGTTGATGAGGCAGGAGGGGTTTGCATTAGTGTTTCAGACCTTGGAACTGATGCCTCTCTTATTGGTGTCGAGTCATCCTTGGAGCTGGATTCTCCTGAGTGCCTCTTGAATTCTCGGATCTTCTTACTGAACCAGACCTTAGTCCTGACTAGGACTGGAGCAAGAATCTCAGCCAGATCATCCCTCTCTTTCCTGTTCCAATCAAGGTCCTCCAGAGGGGTGTGCTTAATCACATTTTCATACTCATACGAGTATAGGTCAGAATTGTCATCCTGGAGACCTTCAGGAACTTGGTACAGACCGAGTTCTTGAATCAATTGCAGGGAGAACCTGCCACAATGCCTTCTCCTGGCTTCAAAATCATCTGCACAGTCAGCCCAGTAGTCTTCTGTATCTGCCCTATGATGGTAGATTATCTTGATGTTCTATTCAATAAACTTCTTCAAGTCAAAGCAGGTTCTTGGCTTGAAGAAATGAACAGTGATAGGGACCAGGGCTCTTTCTATGTTCTGAGCATCCAGAGCTGTTTTGCATGTGTAGTTTCCCAGAGAGATGGGAAAGTGCAAGCCAGAAATCTTCTTATCTCTGCAAGTTCTGTGCAACTTGTCTAGTTGCCTGCATATTTCTATCAAGGCCATTTTATCATTGCAGAACATGGGAAGCCGTAGAGGAGTGCTTTCATAGCCAGCAAGCCTGATATAGGAAAATTTCCTGAATTGGATGAAATAGGCTCCATACTGCGATATCAGGTTCATGGCTTCATCTGAAAACCTTCTAGCAGTATCACCTTCGAGCAATCTGACCACGTACATGGTGAAAGCATCATTGACCCTTCTGAAATTCCGATTGCTGGTCTCCAGGGTGAACTGCGGGCAATAGGCATACACTGGATCATCTTTGTGTGCATCTATATAGGAGAAACCAAACCACTGCCTTGATGCTGCTAGGGTATACATCAGGTATGAAGTCATATAGAACTTCTTTGTTTGCTGAACGTTGGATAGCTGCTCCGCCAAATTCATACTGATGATCTCTGCCCAGTTGATGTTTTGTGTTCCCTCGCACACCATGCTGATGAGCGGGCACATCCAGAAATGAAACTCATTGGTGGAGGGCAAACCCATAACTCGAGCCAGCAGGATTATGAAGTCTGACAATTCTTCATTGAAATCTGCTCGGAAGAGGGTTTTGGTTAGGCGAGAAGCACCTTTCTTAGGGTTCTTCAACCAAGACTTCGCCACTCGTGCCTTATATTTGTCACTGTCTTGATCGAATAGGGTCTGTGCTTGATCCCGGGAGACGACTATAGCATTGTCCAACTCCGGAATCCTCAGAGCAGCGCCAATGGCGGCAGCGTCCAGCTTGGCAATGAGTTCCCCATGTACATTTGTCAATTCGCTCGAAGCGGGGTCGAAGTGAGCTCCACATGAAAGCACAGTATCAACACACTGTATTGAGATTGAGAAACCACCGGCAAAAGCCAAACCGCTATCATGAACCGTTTGTGCTATAGGCGTAGGGTTTGCATCTGCCATTCTTGCCCAAAAATCGCCGAAGTCGAGATGACGAGCTTATTGTCCCCAATATTGCTAACAAAGCAGCTAGATTCAAGCGGAGAAATTTGCTCCTGTCTCGAAACTTGATCTTCATATTAATAGTCTCGGAGCTGCAACCTAGACTTGGGAAGGAATTTGCAAAGGGAAGGGATATTTGTGCAGGTTTTCAAATGGCAAGGGTTCGAGAAAAGATAGCATGGAAGCAATGTGAAAAATGCAAAGGGGAAATGCTCGTTATATAGCATTGAGGAGAGAGAAATGAATTTAATTCGCATTGAATACACAACCACCAATTTGAATAGCATCATACTCGGAGCGAGCGGGAAAAACTAAGTGTGAATGAAACTTGGTACGCTTGGAACATGTGAGACGCGAATGCGCGAAACACGCGGCTCGGCCGATTCGGGTGAAACAGGGAGAGGATGCACAAATGCTTATTGGAACGATTGGGACGAAAATGCGCGGAAGACGCGGTTCGGGTGTTTCGGCCGAAATTGGAACAACTCGCACAATAAGTTTTGGGACACTTGGGACAAAACTTTCCGACGGGCCCGAAAATGGGACAGCTTCGGGGATTTCGGCCGATCGGGGAACAGAGTGCACTTTCGTACTTGGGACAGTTGGGACAAAAAGTTCCGACAGGCCCGAAAATCACACAAAATGACCCAAAACACAGATTTTTTCAATTTCACGACTTAGGCACTTCAGAGAAAAACACTTAAACTCAAAATTTTGAAATTTTACTCTTATCAGAGCGGGGAATTTTGAGTGGACAACTAAACTTCTAAAACATGCTATAGTCCTGTCCGAGTAAGTCTTTCTATCTATTTTTGATTCCCTGGACACCGTGAGCATTCCATGAAGCCTTGAACAACATTATAGATAAAAAGATAATCCAAAACAATATATTTACTCGTGAAAATTCTTTGCAAATTAGTCTCTAACCTCCAAATCTGATATCTCGGTCTGATAGGACTGTGCCACTTAACACCTAAGCCTATAACATACCTAGAGTTAGTTCAAATATTCAAATTATACATTTGGAGGGAAACTCCTATTCTTTCCTATGGAGTCCAAATGGACTAGTACAAGCTATGATCATCTCAAGTGGACCCAAGATACCCCTAGTCACCTAAGAAGGCTGAAATTGATTATTAACAAGATGTTCCTACATCACCAGAGGAAGGATGCACAATGATTGAGAAGCCTTATTTTCAATTAAGGGCTTAGTTGTCATGCTTCAAAATTTTCAATTTCCATGCTAGTTATTTTGGCCATTCTAGAGCTATTAAAACACCCTCCAGGGAGAGTTTAGGAAATATATTAAGCATCCAAAGGTGATGTCGGGGAATCTTGGAAGTGTTGAAGGTAATTTAGGAATATTTAGGAAAGGTTTGATCATTCAAGGACTATCTACTCAACATCGGGTTTTCTAGGTGTAGGGAACAAACACTCTAATGGTGAAACCTAACTTCTCTGGAAGATTCCAGGAGCTCTGTAAGGAGTTAGAAGGGAAAAAATAGGCATTGGAAAGCTACGTAAATCCTCTACATGTTGGAGACATCCATTTTCTCTAAGGCTTGAAGGTGTCATGAATAATTTCAAAATAGTGAAGCTGCCCATTTTGGTTCCAAACCAACACTTCACCAATGCAACACTTCATGACACCAAAACAGGGCACTACCAATCAACCTTCATGCTTCTTGATGATTGACACCTCATGCTGACTCCTATGCCACCTAGACACCCTTTTCTATCAATGTAACTTGACATCAATGACAACACCAATGACACTATGTCCAACATGTGTATTTTGATTTGTTATGTATTATAAGGAATTTCATTTGTGCATAGTGTTTCACCTGATTCTTAGATCATTTATTTGAAGCATTGACAAAACAGATAGGGTAATGGGCGTAGGAGGAATACCTGTTCAAATTTTGGTTGATGGGTTGTTACACGCGTATGACTTCTGAATCCACAACTGATCGTGAGAGCTTCCTTTTGGCTAGGAGGAACTACCTGTAATGAAAACAAGACCACTAGAAGGAATTAAAAAATATGGGTAGTGAACTACCTAGCGTATGCTAGATTCGGGAAGTGTGATACTTCCTAGATGGATGTCAGTCCACAATTTTAAACAATTTAATGTTGTAAACAAAGTAAATCCTATTGTTATTTAAAATGATTTAGGTATCTCACTTAAAACACAATAAGAAATAGATCTAATCTAACAAGCTAAGCTAGAATAGAATCCAAAGGTCAAATGATTGGTTTTGGGTCTTTGCAGGTTTGATAGAGGTATCGGGTAGACCACAGGTAAATGGGGGTGAGATGAAATTTGGTGGGTAGGACTCTATTCTAGGTTGTATGAGCAAATACGAGACCAATGTTGGTAAGGGATGACCGACGGTGGTTAGGTGTAATCGTGCCGCATTCTTTGTGAGATCTAAAAATGTCACAGAACAAGTTGTGGTCTCCTTTGTGATTACACAAAAGACTTTGGTGGGTCGAGATGAGGAATTAGGTGACTGGAGTAGGCTTAGGTGAGGTTTTAATGGGTATATGGAGGTGAAAATGTTGGAGAAGGTCAATAAGGGGAAAAGTAAACAATGGATGATAATATGATGATGAAATGAAATAAACCAGGAAAGTATGATGTTATACTTACTTGGATTCTGGTCTTGAATGCTTGTGTGTGAGGGATGGAAGTGCTTGATGAGGGGTTTGAAGGTTGCAAGTGATCACTAGCTGCAAGAAAGCTTTTGCATGGGCTGCATGTACACTCCTCTTTGCTTGGATAGATTAGATCATGGTTGGGATGGCTATGCAGGAGAAGATGCTCAATCTCCTTCCTTGCATGCGGGTTTTCGATGGAATTTGATCTCTGAAGATGCGTTATCTCTCTGAGATGTGTTCTTGCTCGTCAACCTTCTCTCAATGTTTGCCAAAATTTTACCAACCTTGAGAATAAGGTAGTTTAGGGGTTAAAGGGGAAACTGACAAAGGGTCCGGCTTAATCAAGGCGATGGTTAGGGGTAACCGACATCAGTCAAGGCGGGATTTCCTAGGTTTACTAAACTAGGGAGATCCTCCTAATTTCCTTGGATCTCGTGTCATTATCCCGTGGATTAGACTGGGAGCTTCTTATGAGCATCCAGGGAATGTGGTTAGAGGGAATGTAGGCATTGATTTTTAGGGTTTGGGTAAGTCTTAGTTAGTTATGACAACTTGCTAAGAATAGGTCTTAGGTTGAGTTGGTTTGATGAGGTGTCTAAGTGAAGTGTATGTGTGGATATTATTTAAATAATAAATATAGTGAGGATAATGAATTAATTTAATTAGATTAATGAAATTAATATTAGTGGGGTGAATGGGGTCATGGCTAGGTAAATGTAATAAAGGGTGCTTATTTTTCAAGGGACCAAAGGGGAGTGTGACCTAATTTTAGTGTCTACATTTTGCCCCTTTTTGTTGTGTAGCTTGTATTGGTAAGCAACGCTAACAAAAATAAGATGTGGTTGCCCCATGTGTGGGTGAAGGTGATCCCCCTCAAACCAGGAATTGACGAGGCAACAGGCTAAAGTGGTGAGTGGTTTGATAAAAGGAAAATGTGGGGAAAAGGTAAGTGGGTACAGGGGAAAAGGGTGAAAGGTCTACTCGGGAAATCTAGGTAATGGGTTAGGGTCAAAGGTAGCAATAGTCAAACACACGCACATGTATAAACTGCAGCATGCTACCGGGTTGAAGAGCAGAAAACTCTACATCATCTAAGGTCGATAGGTTTATCCGAACAAGGTTGAAGTGAATCCGGTATCCAAGGTATAGGATATGGTTAGGAAACACAACATAGGTTAGGTGTAGGAACGTTTAGGTATGTTCTGGTACACTAAAGGTAGGGTCAGGATAAATGGTCACTGCTATAGGCTAGGTAAGGTCATTAGGCCAACAACACAGGTAATAGTGCCGCAAGGTATAGTGAACACGTGAGGTCAAAGGTCACTAGCAATGGTCCAGGTCCAAATATCTAGGTCATGGCACGGGTAAGGCAAAGGTAAGGGTAAAAGAATAAGAAGTCCCCAAAGGAGGAAAAATGGAGGTAGGAAGTGACGAGGTCAGGAAAGGTAAGGTAATGGGTTGGGTAAAGGTTGGATGGGGTAAAGGATCAAGGTAAAGGGTGGGGTAAAAGGGAAAAGTAAGGGTAATGTGTAGGTGAAGGTGACCGATGCCGGTCATGGATAACCAACGTTGGTATAGGGAAATTGATGATTGTTAGGCGGGCACTCGACCGATGCCGGTCAAGGGTAACCGACGTTAGTTAGGTTGGGTTTGTTATAAAAAAAATCCACGTTTTTATTATTTATTTGTTATGATCGTGAAGTGAAGAAACGAAAAAAAGAGAACAATGAGTCATCAAATGTCAAATTTGACGAGGGTCGATGGGTGAGTAGTGGGTCCACAGGATCAGGGAAAGAGAGTTGATTGGTTAGAGGTTTTGAGTAGATATTTAGTGATGGCAGAGGCTGGAGAGGGATCGGATGGACACCCGACACAGTGGCAAGATGTGCCACCGAGATGGTGGCAGCGTGATGATGTAAGCACCTAATTCTAGATTGGTGATTAGATAGATTAGAGGTTTCGGTTATTGTCATTTGTAGAGTTTTGTGGGTTTGGGTTTTGTGTGGGTGGTAAAAATAAAATTTGGACAATGGGGGAATAACGGGAAAAAAAAGAGGGGGAGGGTAGTAAATTGTATAAGTGGGGTGGGTAGGGGTATTGGGGTAGTGTAGGTCATCAGTAGGTGGGGTAAAAGGGAAGGGGGTGTTTTTAGAAAAGAGGGGTTTTGGAATTCATGATTCACTGACAAAGGACCGGTGGTCATTAAGCTTGGTCGGCGTCGGCTGGGTAGAACCGGTGATCGGTCACCAAACACGTGACCGAGGCCGCGATTAAGGGTAACCGTGGTCGGTTAAGGTAACCGATGTAGCACACAAACAGTGACCAATGCCGGTTTAAAGGTGACCGAAATCGGTTAGAATAAACCGGTACTAGTCAGATGTTAGGAACAAGGGTGCAAAAGTGATGTAAGTTAGGTAGTCGAGATGGGTAGGGTAAAAATAAGGTGGAGGGTAATGATAATTGGTGAATATGGTCATGGTAAATAGGGATTAACATCGTGCTTGGATTGATGCGGGGAGAGCACACGCTTACACATGTGGGATAGGGTTTCGCCTCTCTGGTGATGTTGTGTGGCTTAGCAACCCCTTTGGAGCTGCAAAGCACGTGGAGGCAAAGTGGGCTTGAGTGGGATTCAGCGCTACCAACATGTTGTTCGGTAGCAGAGCTTGATGGTTGCGCTCATCGATATATGGGACTCGGTGACTAACACATTCCACCTTCCGACGGGTGAGATGATTATAACCCTGAGGACGTGTTTTGATTTTACGATTACCCATATTGGGTGCCTGTGTTTACTCTATCTCCTCCGAGGCCTCATAGGAGCTGATCGAGACAGCTTTAGCGAGGGGAATGGATCGAGATTCCATGCGCGCGCTTTAAGCTATGGCGAGATGTACCTAGCCTTTTCGGATGAGACGAGGCTAGTGGTTCTATTGATGGAGGCAGTGTGTTGTTATACATTGCCAGATGTAGAGGGTGGATTCTTTCTCCGATCACTGATGGGGGTGATCCATGATATGATGGTAGAGGAGACCCGGTTTTCCTGGGCACCAACATTCTTGGTGCAGCTATACCGAGAGTTGTGGGCATATGGGTGGTTGCGCAGGTTTAGCCTGTGTTGTACATTTATACTACAATGTTGGGCCTATGAGCACATAGTTTGTGTTCGACCTATAGGGATGCCTTGAGCAGATACATTCCTAGTGAGATCAATGCGGGTGGGATATAGGAGATGGGTGCCAGTGATAGGAGAGCAGAGATCAGATAGGCCGACATATGATGTGGCCCATTTTTGCAATTGTTGGAGGGGTTTTCCGGAGTGGACATTATTTGGAGGCCATATGTGGGATTCCCCTCATATAGGCACATGCATGAGGAGCTAGTTGAGCTCCATCTAGAGAGGTGGATACAGGGTCACCGTTTCGGGAGGATGAGATGATCCTAATAAACAGGATACGATGGCGGTTTGGGCTTGTATAGGATATTCCTCTGTCCTTCCCACAATATCAGAGAGATGATGTGGAGAGGCGTCTACCTCTACCACAACCTATCGTGCCTACAGGAGAGGAGGAGGAGCCAAAGGATCGGTGGATAGATAACGCCGGATGCACATAAAAGTATAGTAAAGGTGGGGGTGGCTCAATTACGAGCCATACCACCTAGACTGGGGCAGCCAGACTTAGCTACCATCACAGTGTAGAGAGATGCCCTACAGGGGCAGGTAGCAATGCTGATTACCTAGATAGGTATACTACAGACACAACTGAGCGATCGAGGCAGGCAGAGTAGCAAATCTACAAGTACATGTGGCCAGTGCTGCAGCCCGTGATGGCGGAGGGAGGGAATGGAGGAGATGGAGGGGATGGATATGGAGATGGTCAGGTGGCAGCCTTATTGGTTCAGTTAGCAGGTTTACAGGGCTAGTTGGCCACAACCTAGGCATAGATTGGGGCCTTACAGGCCCAGATACAGCACGTGGTAGGGGCACCACTATAGGCACTTGGGACAAAGGGCACCACCACAGGCACAAGGAGTTGGTCCTAGTTCGTAGGTCAAAGTGCGGGTAGGTACAAGGGCCGAGACCTATGGGACCACCACAGACTATGCTTGTATCCAGGTTATGGATGCCCTAGGTGAGGCGAGATATTATCAGGATCAACTCATGGCAACTAGGATAGACTTCCTATCTTATGGAGAGTACAGGGCACAATAGGCATCCAGTGAGAGGACGAGATCCCGCACACATAGTGTGGAGAGAACAAGAGGTCAGCAAGATCTGAGGCTCAATCAGGGAGAGGCCACCAGTGCACGGTGACTAGAGCTAGGTGATGTGCCGAAAGGGACACAGAGGCCGAGGTGTAGGTGACACAGATGGAGGACATCCGGTGAGATGCTTGAGATGTGGTCACCTGATTTTTGATGTATACTAGTGATTTTTTGATATATATGCTGCCCCGCATGTTGAAGATAGTTGTAGTTTTGATCCCATTCCGGCCTACATGCCGAAGAGATTTTGTATTGATTCATTCATTCTTTTTGTATATACGAGACTGACCTATGTGTCGATGACATTTTGTATTGTATATCAACCTGCATGCCAACATTTTTGAGATGATAGACATGATGAGGTAGACATGTATATTGAGACACACATTTATTGATTTATATGATGAGATACATGGTATTTTGTGATTTGTTGATGTGTTTATGAGACATTGGTTTATGGCTTGTGTTAGATGAGATATGGATTTGTTACTTTGATGTGGATGGAAATTAGGTGAGTTAGGCATGATGGAGTCAGGTTGGTTTAGGCATGGATCGAGTCAGGTTGGTTAGGCATGGATTGAGTCAGGTTATAGGCATGGTTGAGTCAGTTAGTTTATGATTCATTATTTTGGCAATGAATGATACTATGGGTCATATGTGCAATGTTCTATAATCTATGCATAGTGATGATAGAGAGATGGTAGGTGTAATAAATGTATGGCATGTTAAGCAACTTGTTATGTATGTGGCTTAATTTCCAATTGTGTTATAAAAAGGGAACTAAGTGAAATGTGATGTAAATGGTGAGTTAGGCTGGTTGATGAATTTTTTAAGGTAGAAAATGAAAAATGGCGAGCTAACCTCCAAGGACCCGATGCCCTTGGAGTGCAGCCTACATAGTCCCGGTGAAAAGGACCTCGTGACCGATGTAGTTCTCCCATGAGCTAGGGAAGAATATGAAAACGAGTTGGTAGGTTTTGGGCATGTTGTGTGTTTAGGTTTAATAGGTGTGGGTAGATTATAGGTAAAATGATGTAGGCAAAGTCAATTTTGGTGAAAGGGGAGGATGACCTAAAAGGTAAGCGTCGAGGACCAAGTCTTGTATAAGGTAATCAAAACGTAAACAAAGATGGTTAAAAGATAAGAGGGGGCAATAAAGCCACCTGATTGGGTAGGATCATACCGAGTAGATCATACCTTGGAGGGGGTGATGAACATAAGACCCAAAAGGCATTGCATGATTAACTGTTCTACGATGAAGGTAGTCACAGGATCACCAAATGTCTAAATTCTAAGATGTCCCTTGAGGAAATTGAGGAAATGAGAGTGGAAATGGTAAGGAGGGTGAAAGGTAGTTAATTTTATATGTTTTGAGTGACAGGGCCTTTTGGGCAAGGGGTCCTAGGTCATAATGGGCAAGTCCATGACTAAAAAGTTTTTTTTTGTTTTTGATAGACTGATCGATGTGGGAAGTTTATATGGATAAATAATATGGTACTCCTTGAGGTCTTCGTGAAGCTGATCGATGCAGAAGCTTCAGCTTTTCTCATTTTTTAAAGCGTCACATATCTATCCTTTGAGGGAGCAAATATTTATAGTTCCAATTTTGTCGAGAGGAAGATGTCCTTTTGAGGGAGTCATCTTTTATTAGAAGTTTTACTTAAGGATTTTGGTCCCATATGAGGTCTTTGAAATCATGGACAAGACCAAGGTGGAGGATAGGACTCTTGTTCAAAAGACAAGGTGGAATGACCATGGGATCTCATCTAAAGGTAGACGAAAAGTATCCATGAGAATCATGCTATGTGCAACACCATGGTACACATATTCAAGAAGAAGATAAAAAGTGATGGGTACTCTCATGATTCTTGTTTAATCATTAGGGAGGTGTATGGAGTGGATAACGCTCAAGGGATGAGCTTGTAAAGAGATAAAAGGTGAGGTAGGACAACGAGTCAACAATAGAATGGTTGAAGATGCAATGTGTTAAGGGGCTCAGTTTGGGTTTACCATCAAGTGAGGATAAATGATAGGCACCTAATCCATAGGTATGAGTTATGATGTATGGTCCAAGCCAATTAGGAGAAAATTTTCCCGTTTACTTTTTTCTGCTTTGGTTACGTGTTGATTTTATTTCAAGACAAGGTCACCAACTTGGAAGGTTCGTTCATGAACACGTTTGTCATAAGCATGTTTGATTCGTCATTGGTAAACTTGAAGGTGATCTAGAGAATTAAGATGATGTTTGTCTAATAACTCTAGTTGTGCTAGGTGGTCCCGACAAAATTCATCATCAAGTAAGCATGTCATGGAGAGAAACACAGAGTGAGGGGATCTGGACTTTGAGAGGCGTAATGCCTCCGCATGCAGTAGACAAGAGAAAATGGTGTGGCCGCAGGTGGAAGTATGAATATTAGTGAGGTATGCCCATAGGGCAAAAGGAATGTGCATATGCCAATCCTTCCTAATATCATCAACCAATTTCATGAGAATTTTGTTGAGGGTTTTGTTAGTGGATTCGGCTTGGCCATTAGTTTGTGGGTAATAAGGTGATGAGAAACTAAGCTTAATTCCAAAGGCGTCACAATGTTTTTGCAATGTTTTGTTTTTAAATTATTTTCCATTGTCACGTGATTAGGTGATGAGGACACCAAAGCGAAAATGATGTGATGGTTAACGAACTCACATATTTTCTCGGCTTTCGTGGAGATGAGTGGTATGGATTCCAACCATTTTTGTAGTATTCAAGAAGCTTATGATCCATTGATGGATTTGGGAAGAATGGGGATTGATTTCTCCAACAAGATCCAAACCCCATTGAGAAAAGGGCCAAAGGTCACGAGTGACTTGTAAGGCATGACTGGGTGTATGATGAAGGTTGGAATGTTGTTGGAATTTTACACAATGTTTGACATAGTCACAAAATCATGGTTAAGGGTCGGCCAGTAATAGCCTAGGCGAAGAATACGCTTAGCAACAACAAGGCCACTAAAGTGACCTCCACATATGCCATCATGAACCTCCTTAATGGTATAAGGAATTTTTGAACTTGTGAGGAATCGTAAGAGAATACCATCAAAGCCGCGCTTATAGAGGAGTCCCCCCAGAATGACAAAATGAGAGACCTTTTTAAGGAAGGTGTGTTGTCCATTACGGGTGAGATTAGGAGGTAAGATGGAGAGAGAAAGGTAAATGCCGGTATTGTTTATACCAAAGGTTACTCAGTCAGGGGTGTTAGCTCTAATGGAGTAAACATTATGAGGTAAATAAGAAGGTGAATGGAGGCATTGTACGATGACAAAGATTTTAGAATCGGTGGGTGAAGCGGGTATTTGGGAAGCTAAGTAGGCCATGGTATCTACAAATTTGTTGGTTGAACGTGGGATGGTTTGAAGGGTGTAATGATCAAAGGTGGTCAAAAGTATGTCTACATGATGTTTATAATTTTGAAGTATCTCATTATGACATTGGTACATACCATTGACTTGGTTGATGACCAATTATGAATCACCAAAGATGTAGATTGATTTGACATCTAGGGTATATGTGGCTTAGAGACCTAGTACGAGCATTTCGTAATTGGCAATATTGTTGGTGCATTCAAAGTCTAGTTTGAAAGACAAAGGCACAGTTCTCCATCGAGAGGAATGAGGATAATACCAGCACCTACCCCCACGCCGACACTTAGAACCGTCGAACAACAATGTCATTTGATAAGGGGTTCGTCCAGTGAAAGAGTAAGAATTGACTCATTGGGAAAGTCAAAATTAGAGGGTTGATCCCCAAAAAATATGTGCGCCGACAATTGGTTGGTGATAGCTTGGCCCTTGATGGACTATTGATGAATGAATTTGAGGTCAAGATCAGCTAAAAACATAAGCCATCGCACGCAAAGCTGATTTTGATAAGGTTTGGCGTACATGAAATGTAAGGGATCAGTGTTGGTCATGACATAGGTTTTATGGTTGAGTAGGTAATGATGGAGTTTGGTGGCAACGAAAACTAAGGCTAAGCAAAGCTTTTTGGATGGTTGTACTCGGGTTTCATAGTCCAAAAGAGTACAACTTATGTAATAAACTACCTGCTCCCTGTGTTGTTCATCACGATGAGCGAGCATGGCTCCCAAGGAATGATCGGTAGCTGATATGTATAGGTAAAAAGGTTGATCGTCTTTAGGTGGAATGAGTATAGGTGGTTGGAGAAGGTATTGTTTTAGGGCCACAAAAGCTTTGTGACAGTCATCATCCCATTTAAAGGAGACATCCTTCCTAAGCAGATGATGAAATGGTTAACACCGATAAGATAATTGTGAAATGAAATGGCGAATGGATTGCAATTTACCTTGCAAGCTATGGAGTTGGCGAAGGTTAGTAGGCAGAGGCATTTCGAGGATGGCCTTGACTTTAGCAGGGTCAAATTCTATACCATGGAGGGAAACAATAAATCCCAGGAGCTTTCTTGAGAGAACCACGAAGACGCACTTTTTAGGCTGAAGGTGGACGTAATATTTAATGAGGCGGTCAAAGATGGTGTTGAGGATAGCGAGGTGCTCGAGTGATGTTTAGATTTGGCCAAGAGATCATCCACGTAATCTTCCAATATGTGATGCATGATATCATGGAAGATGTAAGTCACAACCCGCTAATATGTGGCACCAGCATTTTTAAGGCCAAAAGGAATGACTCGATAGCAAGATGTCCCCCAAGGGGTGATGAATGCGTTCTTGTGCTTGATATTCCGGGGCAAGAAAATTTGGTTATAACCCGAGAAGCCTTTTATGAGTGATAACATCTCATGACCAGTGGTGAGGTCAACCAGTTGATCAATATCGGGCAAGGGAAAGTCATCTTTCAGGTAGGATAGGTTAAGGTCACGGAAGTCCATGCAAATGTGAAGTCCCCTATTGCTTTAGTAATAGGGACAATGTTAGAAATCCAACGAGGATAATCAATGGGTAAGATGAAGGAAATGGAAAGAAGGCACTGAAGTTCTTCTTTGATGAGAAGAGCAATGCAAGGGTACATTTTCCTTAGCTTTTATTTGATGGGTTTGACATCGGGAACAGATTACGATATTATGGACCACTATGGTGGGGTCAATACTGGGGATGTCTACATAATACCAAGCAAAAGCATGGTTATGATCTCAGAGAAAATAAGTGATGGCTTCCTATTCAGCAGCATCTAAAGATTGTCTGATCTTTAGGATGTGCAGGTCGTCCTGAGTATGAATGTTGATCTCGATAGTCAATTCATTCAACATGGTTTACATCTCAGAGGGTAATGACCAATGAATATATGAGTCTTCTGCACCAAGGTAGGTGAGTATGGATTCATCATCCTAACATTAAATAACGTTAATTGTAGGTGTGTCATCATCGATCATCTCAGGATATAGGAATGGAAGAGTGGAAGGGGCCTCACCTTCATGTTGATAAGTCAAAGGCCCCAAGGAAATGGTGTTTATGAAAAAAAAAGTTAGGAGGGATAGATTCAGGATCCATCGACTCTATCGGTGAGGGTGGTGATGAAAGTGGAGCGGGTGAAGGTGGTGATGAAGATGAAGGTGGAGAAGGGCTAGGGTCCTCAATGAGTTCAATGCGGGCCTGTTTGGTAGGAGGTTCGGGAAGCCGATACCACTATGGTCGTTATGTTTGTGGGTGGTACATGGAATAATGGTATGGCGGCCTTGCTCATAAAAAGCCAAAACCAAAACCATTCCACGCACAACAATGCAAGAAGGTGTGGGCAAAACGATGATTGGTAAGTGATTGGAAGTCAACGAGAAAATGGGTGGGTTTATGATGGTGGTTTAGGTGTGTAAGTGGTAGTATCAAGTCCCCATATGAGACTAGTATGAAGATGAGGAGGACCATAAAGGAGGATTTATCCTATACGGTTATCATAAATGAGGGTGTTGGTGAAGGCTTACATACTCCCGTGGAGTAAGGAATTTGTTGACACTATATAGGCGGTACTCCTCCGAGTGAGGCATTGAAAACACCTTCCAAGGGATCAGTGGTGGTCAAGTAGGTAGCTGGAATGGATGATGTGTCGAGGTCGATGCGGAGGTGGTGTTAATGGATTAGGAAGCTAATGGGTCAGCCGTGGAGGTTATAGCAGAAGGTAGGAAAAAGGAGGAGGTATGTGCGGTGAAAGAAGGTCACTCAGACTTGGTAGGTGAAGGTGTAGGTGAAGTGGTATTGGTTACAGAGGTAGAATGCTTGATGTATGAGCACATCATTGGGTTGGTAAAGCATGTTGCATGTTTTGAAAGGTGATGGGTTAGTTGGAATGGTATAAGTGTGTCCTTCATGTTCAAACTTTACACAACGATACAAAGTGGAAGGAATGTAACCCATGACATGGATCTAGGGTCTACCAAGCAACAAGTTATATTGAATTCCCCTCTAAAATGTAAAACAATTTTGGAACAAGTGCAGGCCCACACGAACGTGGAGGATGACAATGCCTAGTGTGGAGGTGATAGCTTCATCAATGAACACAACATGACCGGATGTTTATGCATGTAATTGTCAGTATGCACATTTGAGAAAATGCATGGGATGAAATGATGTTAATGCTAGCGCCTCCGTAAATCATCACATGATGTACCCACATGTCATTAATGTGGACGGAGATGAAGAGGGCTAGGTCCAGTCATAGTTTTTGTGTGGCGCAATCTCTTCCTCCGAGAAGCTAAGGAGGCTACTTGGTGAAAAGATGGGGTGAAGATGAAGGTGGTAATTTGGTGAGAGAGGCTACATGATGGGGTGTGATAATGGAGGCTACGAGTGTAGGGTCATTGGGTAAAACCTCAATAGATTGAAAAACCTCCATGAGAGCTTGATGATGGGATTCCCGTGTTTGATGAGGTCAGACAAGGAAATTTTGAGGGGAGATTGATGTAATTGTTTGAGCATGGTGAGATGTGTGATGCCATTAGAAACGGGGTATGTGGGGTTGTGGATAGTTATTTTAGGTATGGTCAGAGATGGTATGTTGGTTATAAGATTGGTTGATAGGTCATTTGCCTTTTCTTTTCCATTCTGAGCACATGTAGTGACATGTATCATGTTGATTTGAGGAGAGTTAGCAAATGGAGAAGGTCTAGGATGAGTGGTATAATGACATGAAGGGAAAAAACCTACTGGAGGAGAAAATCCTTGTGAGGTAAGCTGGGCACAACGACATTGGGGTGGTGGCGTGGCAACTTATATCCGATGCAAACCATGTTAATTTCAAATCTTGGGAGTGGCTCTACGAGCTGTGAGGGTGGAGGTTGTGGTTCTTGAGTGGGTAGTGTAGGAATGGGTGTTGGTGAAGTAAGATCCTCGTCAAGGTCATCGTCATCAAATTTGGTTTCAGTTGGACACAATTGGATAAGGACGGTTTTCAAGGCCTTTCAGTTCTCCACATCGTGCCCTAGCACACGATGGTATGCACAAATTTTAGTATCATCAAACCCTTTTGGCTTGGGTTTGAGGGGGTCGTAAGGTCGGAGTGGCGGTAATGTGATAACAAAGGTCTCGAGGAGGTTGGTTAAAATTTTGGCATAGGATCCTGCTAGTGGATCACAATGGGAAGTGAATGTGGGTTTGGGTGTAGGTGTGGTTGATTGTCAAGGAACTATTTTTGGAAGAGTAGGAACGGGTCGAGTTACGGTTTTAGGTGCCAGTGTGGTTTTAGGTATCGGTTGTGTTTGTTTGGGTAGGGTTACGAGATGGATGGGTAGGAGTGTGTGTGGTTGTTTTGACTACCTTATTGTGGGGTAGTGGGGTTTTGTTTTTGGGTTGCACCTTCTTGGGTAAAGGTGATGTGGGTGTACGAGGTCTAGAAGGAAAAGTAGATAGAGGAAGAGGGTGAGTTACCCATGGGGATAACATGGGTCTTTGTGAAGGTAGATGACGCGGGTAATGCTTGGGGTGTGAGGGACAATGACCGAAGTGTAATGGGTAGTGAAGAAATAGCCGAGGGTATTGGAGGTATTAGTGGTAAAGAGACCGCATGTGCGGGTGTAAGTCGTGTTGTGTGCCCGGTAGGTTAGAGGTTTGTGAGGAATGAATGGGTTGTTGTGTTATTGGTTTATGGATGGGTGAAGGTCGCTTGACCATGTTGGGTGAGGTCTTAAGACACAGATGAAAAGTGTGGGTGTGATTAGTGCAATGAGGTATGAGGTTGATGAGTTTGTTTCTTTCGCTTGGGTTTTAGAGTAGATGTGGAATTGATGTTGGAGGACGTATCTAAATCTAGTTTAATAGGTGGATGAGTGAGGCTGGTGGTCGGGGTGACCCCTAAAGTGGTAATAGGTTTAGTTGAGGCAAATGTTGTAGAGGTGTGGGTTTGGGTTTAGATGTAGGTTGGGTTATGGGTAAGAGTATGGTTTGAGCGCTAACATGTATCGTGGAGGGGGTCATGCAGGCGAGGCGGTTTATTTGGTTTGATTGGTCGAAATGTGTTTGGGTAGATAGTGGAGGTATCGGCGAGGATCTCTGCATCTCGTGTTGAGACAGGGGAGTAAGAGACGCCCCCATAGTAAATCCCTATCCACATAATATAAGTGATCAGCCAAACGTGAGAACGAAATGTCTGTGGGTGGATTTGGTGAGGACCTAATGGTAATTCCCGTAAAATGTGTCTTATAAATGGGGAATTGGCTAGCTTTAGCTTCTGTGGGTAAGCGAGCCAAAAGTAGGTCGGCGGGGTTATGGGTAGTTGATGGAGAATGCTCGCCAAGAGGAAAAGATGTCTCAACTGGGTCTATGATAGGTGGAGGAGATGATGGGAGCTCCTCTATAAGTGGAGGAACATATGGGCACTCCTCTGTGGAAGAGGCAATGGGTGCTCCTCTTTGGGTGGAGGAGATAATGGGAGCTCCTTTATGGGTGGAGGAGGTACTGTGGGTAAAGGTTCTCTAAGTGGTGAAGCTAGGGGTGATATGGGATCAATGTTAGTGGAAGACCCCCATTGGTGATGAAGGAGATGAAAGTTGTTCCTCCGTTGGTGAAGGAACAAGGGAGGTTGGTTCTAATGCGGAAGGAGGATTTCAAGGCGAGGATCTCCTCATCGAAGGAATATGGGGTAATTGGGAGGCGACAAGTACCTCATTAAAGATAGTCCGAACCTCGCTGGTATGGGTATCGTGAGTTTATGTCTCACCGGTTTGATTAGATGAAGGGGCATGGTTGGGAAATGGTTTTTGAAGATTTGTAGAAAAAGTGATGCATTGCCATCACTATGACCCTTTACTCTATGATAGTTATAGAAATCATGTTCTTTATACCATGTGGGCATGTGGCGAGCATGGTCAAAACCAGTGTGTGGTTTTATAGGTGGAAGGGTGATGGCTCTAGATTTTATAAGCTTTTCTAAGGCGGAAGAGTAAGGTTCCCAAATGGGGTATATTTTCGCCGCTCTCGTCTGAATTGAAAAGTCTGGACAAGTGAGAGATTAGATGAGGGGGTATCTTGATTTGATGGATGACCTAGGCCAGCCTTTAGTACCACTGCGTTAGTGGTGCCCTTAGCTTTTGAATAATTGGTTTGTGGTTTGGAAGAAGAAGAGGTATCATTCGACTTGAATGCCGTATTCTTATTGCGTAACTGGATTTTCTTCTCTTTGATGGCCCAAATCTCTAACTTACGTGCCATAGTGAATGCCTCATCAAATGTTCAAAAGGTTTGGACCTACAAGGTCGGGGAGATATGTCTAGCATAAGCCCGTGTGAAGAGCTTGATGAGTTCTGTTTCTGGCAGTTGGAAGGTAAGTTGATTGATCGTGTCATACAAAAGAGTGACAAAATCATGATAGATTTTTCCTCATACCGACGTGTTGAATATAGATCGTCATAGTAACCTTCTAGATAATATAGATAGAGAAATGATCCAAGAAAGCTTGGGCTACCTGATTGAATGATAATATAGAGTGTTTAGGTAACCCATTGTACCAATCTAATGCAGTCTAGTGAGGGACATGGAAAAGGTTCTCAAAAGCAAGGCATCATCATGAGCGATTAGATAACACCCATGTTTAAATGACCGAAAGTGTTGCTTTGGGTCTTCTTTGTTATTGAAACGATTGAATTTATGCATTTCCCAATGCACAGGGTATGAGCGGATAGGAATGGATGGGTGAATAGGCTCGTTGCAAATCTCATCGTAGGTGAGAGTGTTGCGAGAAAACCGATGCCTCTAATGTATGCATCTTTTCCAACATCAATTTAATTAGGTCATTGGTGGGTTGTGATGATTGGATGCCTCCTGTAGCATGAGAGGGTTGGTTTTGGGCATATAACAAGGGTGGCACTCTAGTGTATGGGGCTGCCATGTAGGGTGGTGGAGAAGAAGGTAGTGAAATAGGGGGTACGCACTGCAATGTATAATGGATGAAATAGGAGGTTGTTGGTAGTATGTATATGGGGTGGAAGTATCGTGATAACCCTAGTGGTAATAGGGGCTAATGATTGTGGAATAGAAAGCAACACGTTTTGAAATGGGGTAGGGGTCACCAACACCGGAGGTGGTAATGTAGCTATGGGTATGTGAGAGACATTAGGTGCGAATGAGCTTGTGTTTGGGGTAGTTGTCGAGGGTATGGTGGATGTAACGGTGCCACAGAGGTAGCATATGTGGTAGTCATAACAGGTATAGGACCTAACAAAGGTGAAATGACCGGGGTAAGGTCGATGCGGGCAAAGACGGAGCCGATGGGGCCGATGCGGGAGTGGGTACAAGAGTTGGGGGATAGATATGGGCATGTCATATATCAACTAACCCGAGACGCGTCTCGAGTGGACGAGTGGGAAAGATAAAACCGCAAGGTGATAGGGTTTTGGTTAAGGAGTCGTGCAAACTCCGCATATCCGTAGCGATAGTGGTAGGATGGATGGGATCCATGGCTGATGATAAAATAGAAGGTGGTGAAGGACTAGGTGGGAGTGGTTGACAACCGGCATGAAAATATGAGTGTGTTTTCTTATCTTCAGTCAAGATCATGTGAACCAATACTAATCAAGTAGGGTTGTTTTTCCTCAGTAAATGACATAGAGAACAACAGAACAGTGAATCAAGACAAAAAGTGGGTTAGGTACCAAATGGTGGCTGAATGTGAAACAGCAACCGATGCCCGTTAGGGAAACTGACGCCGATCAAGGGTAACCGCGGCAAGTTACCGTGAGAAAATGACAAAGGAGTAAATAATGAGGCGTAAGGTAAAATGATAGGTATGCCAAATATGAGGATGTTTGAAACGCTAATGGGAATAATGATGGTGACTGGGACTGTGAAAAGTGGAAGAAAGTGAAGTAAAATGTCCTTTTGAGTAGGTTAGCAAAAGGAACCGAACTCGACGCGGTCGACGTATAACCGATGGTGGTCGAGGTAACCGACGGCTTCAAGCCATTGAAATTGAAACAAGCTTGATGAAAGAGTGTGGTTGTGAATTAAAATATGATGTAGAGTCGACCCATAATTCTAAGAATGATGATGATATGGCCCAAGCACACTCAAGTGAATCCAGAATACACCAACTGTGATGAGGAGTGTGTAAGGATGAACACGAAAAATGAAGAACGTGATCTCTCACCTCAAAATGCAAGCCAAGCAAAAACACTAAGAAAAATGTGATCCTAGGAGTGCCTTCTCTATTATGTTTGTTTAGCTTATGCTATTTATGGACTGACACATGAATTGTGAAATAGAGTTTTTGGTGAGGATGGCTTCTTACAAAGAAGGAGATCTAAAAGGTGAGGTTTCGTGCGTTATGGTGGGGCGGGCTTTGCTCAAGTATGAATCGACAGAGCAGTGAGCTAGGTGCCCACTGTGCCATGATCCTGTGATCACCTACAACTTGTTCCAAGTAGGATGTTGTTTAAGAATGTATGTATTTTGAATTTTTGTGAGGTTTGGTAAGACTCAGAGAAAGAGAAAAGGATAGAAGTGCTTTTCTATGATTCGTTTGTCAACCATAAGCTGGGCATGACTTCCAATGATATAGGTTGCCCTCAATTAATGTGAGCTAATTCAATAAATCAGAATGGAATGCACTTATTTTTAACCCCAAATCGAAAATGTGAAATTGGATGACATAATAAGATGAAGAGGAAGAGGGATGCTCTTTCACTATAATGCAGAAAACATGAAGAAATGGTTCTTTTTAATTACACCAAAAGAAAAGTTTCCTTTAGAGCAAATAGAAAGAAGAGGTGGATTACCAGGGAAGAAAATTAGTGTGTATGCTTTTTTAAGGGAAAAAACAAACAATTTTTTCCTAGGAATGAATGAAATGTAAATAATCTTGGATGGATCCCACTAGGTTTTCCAAAACTTTTCACCGATTCTTAGATCGCTTTTCAAGCATTGACGAAACAGATAGGGTAACGGGCATAGGAGGAATACATGTTCAAATGTTGGTTGATGGGTTGTTGCACACGTATGACTTCGAATCCACAACTGATCGTGAGAGCTTCCTTTTGGCTAGGAGGAACTACATGTAATGAAGAAAAGACCACTAGAAGGAATTAAACAATATGGGCAAAGTGAACCGCCTTTGGCGTATGCTAGATCCGGGAAGTGTGATACTTCCTAGATGGCTGACAATTCCACTATTTTAAACAATTTAATGTTGTAAACAAAGTAAATCCTATTGTTATTTAAAATGATTTAGGTATCTCACTTAAAACACAATAAGAAATAGATCTAATCTAACATGCTAAGCTAGAATAGAATCCAAAGGTCAAATGATTGGTTCTGGGTCTTTGCAGTTTGATAGAGGTCTCGGGTAGATCACAGGTGAATGGGGGTGAGATGAAATTTGGTGGGTAGGTCTCTGTTTCTAGGTCAGTATGGGCAAATAATACAAAGACCGATGTTGGTAAGGGGTGACTGATTTGGTTAGGTTAGGTGTAATCAGCTGGTTACTTGAGATATGAAAATGTCACAGTAACAAGTTGTGGTCTCCTTTGTGATCGTACAAAGGACTTTGGTGGGTCGAGATGAGGAATTGGGTGACTAGAGTAGGCTTTGGCAAGGTTTTAATGGGTATATGGAGGTGAAAATGTTGGATAAGGTCAATAGGGGGAAAGGTAAACAATGGATGATAATATGATGATGAAATGAAATAAACCAGGGAAGTATGATTTTATACTTACTTGGATTCTAGTCCCGAATGCCCGTGTGTGAGGGATGGAAGTGTTGATGAGGGGTTGAAGGTTACAATTGATCACCAAATGTAAGAAAGCTTTTGCATGGGCTGCATGTACACTCCTCTTCTCTCGATAGATTAGATCATGGATGGGATGGCTGTGTAAGAGAAGATGCCCAATCTCCTTCCTCGTGCATGTGGGTTTTCGCTGGAATTTTCTCTTTGAAGATGCGTTATCTCTCTGAGATGTGTTCTTGCTCGTTAACCTTCTCTCAATGTTTGCCAAACTTTTTCCAACCTTGAGAATAAGCTAGTTTAGGGGTTAAAAGGGGTAACCGATGGCGATGCAGCTTAACCGGCGACGCTTAGGGGTAATCGATGTCGGTCAAGGTGGGATTTCCTAGGTTTATCAAACTACGGAGATCCTCCCGATTTCCTTAGATCTCGTGTCGTTATCCCACATATTGTTAGGAAATAAGGGATAAAATATGCGGAATAATCCCTCACGTAATCGCAACAGTAAGAGAAACTAATATGTAGAAATTATTACAGATTTCAAATAAAATTGCGAATAAAATAACACCACACTAGAGAGACAAAGATTTAACGTGGTTCACCCAATTTGGGCTACGTCCACAAAGAATCACTTGCTCGATTTTATTACAAGCCACCGCTCTCTCAATACAATACCCAGATCCGTTTGGAGCTATGCTCAACAAACTCTACGACCACACCCGAATTCAAAACACATCTGCAATACATTTGCTTGTACATCTATCATATGCATAAGACCATATATATAAACAATTGCTTAAGCGAGTTTTACAAAACCATGGGTATCAAAACCATGGGAAAAACCCGTCCCATAAACCTATGGGTCAAAAAACTTGACCATATGAGAAAATCACGTTTCCCGATATTTCGGTGCAATGGGTAGTGAAGCAATAGCTTAGGGTATTGGAGGTATTAGTGGTAGAGAGACTGCAAGTGCGGGTGTAAGTCGTGTTGTGTGCCTGGGTAGGTTATAGGTTTGTGAGGAAGGAATGGGTTGTTGTGTTATTGGTTTATGGATGGGTGAAGGTTGCTTGACCATGTTGGGTAGCTGAGGTCTTAAGACAGACGGAAAAGTGCAGGTGTGATTAGTGCGGTCGGGGTATGAGGTTGATGAGTTTGTTTCTTTGGCTTGGGTTTGAGTAGATGTGGTATTGATGTTGGAGGACGTATCTAAATCTAGTTTAATAGGTGGATGAGTGAGGTTGGTGGTCGGGGTGACCCCTAAAGTGGTAATAGGTTTAGTTAAGGCAAATGTTGTAGGTGTGGGTTTGGGCTTAGATGTAGGTTGGGTTATGGGTAAGGGTATGGTTTGAGCGCTAACATGTATCGTGGAGGGGTCATGCGCAGACAGTTTTATTTGGTTTGATTGGTCGAAATGTGTTTGGGTAGATAGTGGAGGTATCAGTGAGGGATCTCTACATCTGTGTTGAGACAGGGAGTAAGAGAGACCCCCATAGTAAATCCCTATCCACATAATATAAGTGATCAGCCATACGTGAGAACGACATGTCTGTGGGTGGATTTGGTGAGGACCTAATGGTAATTCCCGTAAAATGTGTCTTATAGATGGGGAATTGGCTAGCTTGAGCTTCTGTGGGTAAGTGAGCCGAAAGTAGGTCGGTGGGGTTATGGGTAGCTGATGGAGAATGCTCGCCAAGAGGCAAAGATGTCTCAACTGGGTCTATGATAGGTGGAGAAGATGATGGGAACTCCTCTATAAGTGGAGGAACATATGGGCACTCCTTGTGGGTGGAAGAGGCAATGGGTTCTCCTCTTTGCGTGGAGGAGATAATGGGAGATCCTTTATGGGTGGAGGAGGTACTGTGGGTAAAGGTTCTCTAAGTGGTGAAGCCAGGGGTGATATGGGATTAATGTTAGTGGAAGACCCCCATTGGTGATGAAGGAGATGAAAGTTGTTCCTCTGTTGGTGAAGGAACAAGGGAGGTTGGTTCCAATGCGGAAGGAGGATTTCGGGCTAGGATCTCCTCATTGAAGGAATATGGGGTAATTGGGAGGCGACAAGTACCTCATTAAAGATAGTTTGAACCTCGCTGGTATGGGTATCGTGAGTTTATGTCTCACCGGTTTGATTAGATGAAGGGGCATGGTTGGGAAATGGTTTTTTGAAGATTTGTAGAAAAAGTGATGCAGTTGCCATCACTATGACCCTTTACTCTATGATAGTTATAGAAATCATGTTATTTATACCATGTGGGCATGTGGCGAGCATGGTCAAAACCAGTGTGTGGTTTTATAGGTGGAAGGGTGATGGCTCTGGATTTTATAAGATTTTCTAAGGTAGAAGAGTAAGGTTCCCCAATTGGGGTATATTTTCGCTACTCTCGTCTGAATTGAAAATTCTGGACAAGTGAGAGATTAGATGAGGGGGTAGCTTTATTTGATGTATGACCTAGGCCAGCCTTTAGTACCACTGTGTTAGTGGTGCCCTTAGCTTTTGAATAATTGGTTTGTGGTTTGGAAGAAGAAGAGGTATCATTCGACTTGAATGCCGTATTCTTATTGCGTAACTGGATTTTCTTCTCTACGATGGCCCAAATCTCTAACTTACGTGCCATATTGAATGCCTCATCAAATGTTCAAAAGGTTTGGACCTACAAGGTCAGGGAGATATGTCTAGCATAAGCCCATGTGAAGAGCTCGATGAGTTCTGTTTCTGGCAGTTGGAAGGTAAGTTGATTGATCAGGCTGTGCCAGCGAGTGACAAAATCTGTGATAGATTTGTCCTCATACTAACGTGTTGAATATAGATCGGTCATAGTAACCTTCTTGACAATATAGATAGAGAAATGATCCAAGAAAGCTTGGGCTACCTAATTGAATGATAATATAGAGTGTTTAGGTAACCCGTTGTACCAATCTAATGCAGGTCTAGTGAGGGACATGGGAAAGGTTCTCAAAAGCAAGGCATCATCATGAGCGATTAGATAACATCCGTGTTTGAATGACTACAAATGTTGCTGTGGTTCTTCTTTGTTATTGAAACGATTGAATTTATGCATTTCCCAATGCACAAGGTATGAGCGGATAGGAATGGATGGGTGAATAGGCTCGTTGCAAATCTCATCGTAGGTGAGAGTGTCATGAGCCGTGAAACCGATGCCTCTAATGTATGCATCTTTTCCAACATCAATTTAATTAGGGCATTGGTGGGTTGTGATGATTGGATGCCTCCTCTAGCATGAGAGGGTTGGTTTTGGGCGTCTAACAAGGGTGGCACTCTAGTGTATGGGGCTGCCATGTAGGGTGGTGGCGAAGAAGGTAATGACATAGGGGTACGTACCCGAATGTATAATGGATGAAATAGGAGGTTGTTGGTAGTATGTATATGGGGGTGGAAGTGTCGTGATAACCCTAGTGGTAATAGGGGCTAATGATTGTGGAATAGAAAGCACCACGTTTTGAAATGGGGTAGGGGTCACCAACACCGGAGGTGGTAATGTAGCTATGGGTATGTGAGAGACATTAGGGCGAATGAGATTGTGTTTGGGGTAGTTGTCGAGGGTATGGTGGATGTAACAGGTGCCACAGAGGTAGCATATGTGGCGCATAACAAGTATAGGACCTAACAAAGAAATGACCGGGGGTAAGGTCGATGCGGGCGCATGAAGCCGAGATGGGGCCGATGTGGGAGTGGGTACAAGAGTTGGGGGATAGATATGGGCATGTCATATATCAATCGAACCGAGACGCCTCGAGTGGACGAGTGGGAAAGATAAAACCGCAAGGTGATAGGGTTTTGGTTAAGGAGTCGTGCAAACTCCGCATATCCGATAGCGATAGTGGTAGGATGGATGGGATCCATGGCTGGTGATAAAATAGAAGGTGGTGAAGGACTAGGTGGGAGTGGTTGACAACTGGCGCCAAAATACGAGTGTGTTTTCTTATCTTCGGGTCAGCACCATGTGAACCAAGATTAATCGTGTAGGGTTGTTTCTCTGTAAATGACATAAAGAACAACAGAACAGTGAATCTGGCGACAAAAAGTGGGTTAGGTACCAAATGGTGGCTGGAATGTGAAACAAAGTAACCGATGTCGGTTAGGGGAAACCGACGTCGGACAAGGGTAACCATGGTCGGTTCTCAGAGAAAATGACAAAGTGAGTAAATAATGATGCGAAAGGTAAAATCTAACAGTATGCCAAATCGAGGATGTTTGAAATGCTAATGGGAATAATGACGGTGGATCGGACCGAAAAAAGGGAAGAAAGTGAAGTAAAATGTCCTTTTGAGTAGGTTAGCAAAAGGAACTAGAACTGACGCGTCGGTCAAGTATAACCGATGGTGGTCGAGGTAATCGATGACGCATTCTTGTGAAATTGAAACAGTTGATGAAAGAGTGTGGTTGTGAATTAAAATATGATGTAGAGTCGGACCCATAATTCTAAGAATGATGATGATATGGCCCAAGCACACTCAAGTGAATCCAGAATACACCAACTGTGATGAGGAGTGTGTAAGGATGAACACGAAAAATGAAGAACGTGATCTCTCACCTCAAAATGCAAGCCAAGCAAAAACACTAAGAAAAATGTGATCCTAGGAGTGCCTTCTCTATTATGTTTGTTTAGCTTATGCTATTTATGGACCGACACATGAATTGTGAAATAGAGTTTTTGGTGAGGATGGCTTCTTACAAAGAAGGAGATCTAAAAGGTGAGGTTTCAGAGGATGTTATGGTGGGGTGGGCTTTGCTCAAGTATGACTCGACAGAGCAGTGGTGAGCCGGGTGCCCACTGTGCCATGATCGTGTGATCACCTACAAATTCTTCCAAGTAGGATGTTGTTTAAGAATGTATGTATTTTGAATTTTTGTGAGGTTTGGTAAGACTCAGAGAAAGAGAAAAGGATAGAAGTGCTTTTCTATGATTCGCTTTATCAACCATCACCGGGAATGACTTCCAAAGATATAGGTTGCCCTCAATTAATGTGAGCTAATGCAATAAATCGAATGGAATTCACTTATTTTTAAACCCAAATCGAAAATGTGAAATTGGATGACATAATAAGATGAAGAGGAAGAGGGATGCTATTTCACTATAATGCGAAAAACATGAAGAAATGGTTCTTTTTAATTACACCAAAAGAAAAGTTTCCTTTAGAGCAAATAGAAAGAAGAGGTGGATTACCAGGAAGAAAATTAGTGTGTACGCTTTTTTCGTAAGGAAAAAACACAATTTTTCCTAGGAATGAATGAAATGCAAATAATCCCGGGATGGATCCCACTAGGCGTTCCAAAATGTTTCACCTGATTCTTAGATTGTTTCTTTGAAGCGTTGACCAAGCAAAGATAGGGTAACGGCATAGGAGGAATACATGTTCAAATGTTGGTTGATGGGTTATTGCGCACATATGACTTCTCGAATCCACAATGATCGTGAGAGCTTCCTTTTGGCTAGGAGGAACTACCCGTAATGCAAACAAGACACCAAGAAGGAATTAAACAATATGGGTAGTGAACCCCTAGCGTATGCTAGATCCGGGAAGTGTGATACTTCCTGATGGTGGCATCCACTATTTTAAACAATTTAATGTTGTAAACAAAGTAAATCCTATTGTTATTTAAAATGATTTAGGTATCTCACTTAAAACAAAATAAGAAATAGATCTAATCTAACATGCTAAGCTATAATAGAATCCAAAGGTCAAAGGTATAATAGAGGTCTCGGGTAGATCACGGGTGAATGGGGGTGAGATGAAATTTGATGGGTAGGTCTCTGTTTCTAGGTCAGATGTATGGGCAAATACAAAGACTAATGTTGGTAAGGGGTGACCGACGGCGGTTAGGTGTAACCGGTGTTGGTTCTTGTGAGATATGAAAATGTCGCGAACAAGATGTGGTCTCCTTTGTGATCGTATGAAAAGGACTTTAGTGGGTCGAGATGAGGAATCGGGTGACTAGAGTAGGCTTAGGTGAGGTTTTAATGGGTATATGGAGGTGAAAATGTTGGATAAGGTCAATAGGGGCAAGGCAAACAATGGATGATAATATGATGATGAAATGAAATGAACTAGGAAGTATGATGTTATACTTGGATTCTTGTCGTGAACGCTTTGTGTGTGAGGGATGGAAGTGTTGATGAGGGGTTGGAAGGTTACAATTTATCACCAGCTATAAGAAAGCTTTTGCATTGGCTGCATGTACACTCCTCTTTGCTCGGATAGATTAGATCATGGATGGGATGGCTGTGTAAGAGAAGATGCCCAATCTCCTTCCTTGCATGTGGGTTTTCGCTGGAATTTTCTCTTTGAAGATGCGTTATCTCTCTGAGATGTGTTCTTGCTCGTCAACCTTCTCTCAATGTTTGCCAAACTTTTTCCAACCTTGAGAATAAGCTAGTTTAGGCGTTAAAAGGGGTAACCGATGGCGGCCCGCTTAACTGCAAACCAGCTGATTAGGGGTAATCGATGTCGGCCAAGGTGAGATTTCCTAGGTTTACCAAACTACGGAGATCCTCCCGATTTCCTTAGATCTC
Source organism: Taxus wallichiana var. yunnanensis (assembly GCA_018340775.1). NCBI lineage: Eukaryota > Viridiplantae > Streptophyta > Pinopsida > Cupressales > Taxaceae > Taxus > Taxus wallichiana. The sequence continues at coordinate 513,375,953 of CM031234.1, forward strand.
GTGTCGTTATCCCACATATTGTTAGGAAATAAGGGATAAAATATGCGGAATAATCCCTCACATAATCGCAATAGTAGAAACTAATATGCAGAAATTATTACAGATCTCAAATAAAATTACAGAATAAAATAACACAACACAAAGAGACAGTATTTAACGTGGTTCACCCAATTTGGGCTACGTCCACAAAGAATCACTTGCTCAGATTTTATTACAAGCCACCGCTCTCTCAATACAATACCTAGATCCGTTTGGAGCTATGCTCAACAAACTCTACATAATTCACACCCGAATTCAAAACACATCTGCAATACATTTGCTTGTACATCTATCATATGCATAAGACCATATAAATAGACAACTGCTTAAGTAGTTTTACAAAACCATGGGTATCAAAACCATGGGAAAAACCCGTCCCATAAACCTATGGGTCAAAAAACTCGCCCATATGAGAAAAGCACGTTTCCCGATATTTCGGGTGCAATTTTTCGAGGCCAAAAAATTTATGCCTAATTTTTTTTTTTTTTGGCCTGCGCCCCGAACCCCTATTATCGGGGCTACCACCCCGGACCCCGCTTCGGGGCCCGGCCTGGCCCCAAACCCCAGCGAGGATACATGAAAAGTGTACAGTACTCTTAGTGTACGCTTCAACACTTTCACACATGAAAACAGGCCCCACAACCTAACAATCTCCCACTTGAGACTAGTTTTCCTCTCGAGCAAGCTTCTCAACCCTTCACTAGTTTCGTGAAGACCAACCAAAGCTAAACACAACTTTAGTTTTTCCTTGTGACCACATTGGTCATCATGTCTGCAGGATTCTCGACTGGTATGAATCTTCTCGCAACTTCATCTTCTCTTCCTCCAAAGTCATCCCGATGAAATGATACCTTAATCAGTATATGCTTTGTCCTAGAGTGGAAAGCGAGTTCTTAGCTAGGTGTATAACACTCGACTATCACTATGCAGCTTACATTCCTCCCGCTTATGCCCCAACTCCTCAAGTAATTATTGAACCAAATCATCTCTTTGCTAGCCTCTCGTGGCAACAACATACTCACCTCTGTGGTTGACAAAGCCACCAACTTCGTAGTCGTGAAATCCAACTCACCGCTGTCCCACCTACAAAGTGTAAATATAACATGCCATGCTCCTCTTCTTGTCTACATCTCCAGCCATGTATGAATCTACATAACCATGTAAAGTGTTGTTTTATCCACTCGTAGCACAAAACTATCCCCCATGGTCCCTCTCAAATACCGAAGGATCCACTTTACTTGCTTGCACATTCTCTTTACCTCGGATCACTCATAAATTTACTCACACTCCCACCGCATGGGAAATATCAGGCCTAGTGCACACCATAGCATACATCAAACTACCAACTGCTGATGAGTAAGGTACCTTGGACATCTGGTTTCTTTCCTGCTCTGTCTTGGGACACTGCTCCTTTGATAACTTAAAATGGCCTGCCAAAGGAGTCCCAACCGGTTTAGCATCCTACATGTTAAACCTATCCAATACCTTCTTAATGTACTCTTCCTGAGATAAAGTCAGCTTCCGTTCCTTCCTATCCCGAGTTATCCTCATACCAAGGATTTGTCTGGCTGCCCCCAAATCCTTCATATCAAAGGATTCACTTAGCTGTTTCTTGAGTACTTTTATTTCCTACATGTTTTTACCTGCAACCAACATGTCATCTACATAAAAACACAGGATAATATAACTTCCATCCTCAAATTTCTTTATATACACACAATGGTCAGAATGACATCTAATATAACCTTTCTCCATCATGAAGCTATCAAACTTCTTATACCATTGACGTGGAGCTTGTTTCAGGCCATACAAGCTCTTCTTCAGTTTGCACACCATCTCCTCTTTACCTTTGACTTCATATCCTTCTGGCTACTGCATATATAGCTCCTCCTCCAAATCACCATGGAGAAATGCAGTCTTTACATCTAACTATTCTAAGTGCAAGTCTTCTGCTGCTACTATTCCAAGAACAGTTCTGATAGAAGTCATTTTTACTATAGGAGAAAAAATCTCATCAAAATCTATACCTTGTTTTTGTGCAAACCCCTTGACCACCAACCGGGCCTTATATATTTTCTTTCCTCCTTCTTCATCTTTAACTCTATACACCCACTTGTTCTGCAATGCTCTTTTGCCTTCCGGTAGCTTCACCAAATCCCAAATGGTTCTCCATGAGAGACTTATGCTCCTCATCCATGGCTTGCTCCCACTTCTTACTGGCATCTACCTACATTGCTTCATCAAAGCTCTCTGGCTCTCCACTATCAGTGAGTAATAAATAATAAAGAGAAGGAGAAAAACGTTCAGGTTCTTTTCTTACCCTAGAAGACCTCCTCACTGTAGGAGTTTGGGGTTCCTGTTGAGTAGGTTCCTGAACTGATTCATGGGTCACTTTCCCATCCAGAAGATCCTCTACCACTGCATATTCTTTCTTGGATTCTTCCTTGTTTTCCTACAATGTTGCTTATACATGACTTTCTCATTAAATACCACATCCCTAGATCGAATGATTTTCTTGTCCTTAATACTCCAACATTTAAATCCAAAGTCATCACCACCATAACCAATGAAAGTACATTTTTCTGATTTAGCCTCTAGCTTGGTCCTATCATCCTTGTCTATATGAACAAACACCTCACATCCAAAGACTCTAAGAAATGAATAATCAACTTTCTTACCGACCAAGCCTCCTCGTATGCCTCCATCCAAGGCACTTAAGGGTCCTTTTTTTATCAAGTACACGACTGTGCTCACCGCTTTTGCCCAAAAAGAAAGAGGCAGTCCTGCATGTAACCTCATGCTCCTATCACGTTCCATTATTGTTTTGTTCATCCTTTCTGATACCCCATTCTCACAACTGCGAGTTCCTTGAACCGTATTTTGCCTGCGGATTCCATACTTAGAACAGTAATCATAAAATTCATTGCTGCAATACTCCCTCCATTATCTGACCTGAGACATTTTAGCTTAAGACCTGTTTCATTCTCTACCAAGGCTTTCCATTTAACAAAAGTGTCAAATACATTAGATTTGTTTCTAATACAATAAACCCAAACTTTCCTTGTTGCATCATCAATAAAAGTAACATAATAACTTGAACCCCCAAGAGATGATACCTGAGCTGGTCCCCACACATCAGAATGTACCAGCTCTAACTTACTCTCTTTCTTCGTAGGTCCAACCTTGAGAAACCTTACTCGCTTTTGTTTCCCATATATGCAGTTCTCACAGAAATCCAAACCTATTTCTGTATATCCAGGCAAATTCTTCTTTATGATGTTCATGCCCTTATGGCTCATATGACCGAGCCTATAGTGCCATAATGTTGTATCTACATCTGAAGCCACAAGATTACAAGGGCTACTATCCGAGTGCCTACCTCGCTTAGGGATAAGCGCAAGACTCAAGTATCTACCTGCGTTAACTTTATTCATAAGAAAGATGCCTCTATAGCTATGAAAGTGGTGGAGCTATTGTCTTTAATTAAAGCGCCAAGATACACGGTACACGATAATTTCATAAAAACATCTGTTTCACCTTTGCGCGTTCCTACAATCTATACCAAAGTCTTCATTGACATGGGTCCTCCACTTCGTATAATCAATGAATTTATTAGAATGAATATGATCCAACCAACTACTGGAGAGTTATTGAATGATCCATATCCTATGAACTCTGACAGGGTGAATGAGCCTATTACAGGCGTGTCTCTTAGATCTATTCTAATATCTCTGGTGCCAAAGGATTTGAGTGTCAACGATAAGTCAAAATGGTATAAAAAAATTGATGATACTTGTGAGTTGTTATGATAAATATTTATATACTATGTGCGGTGAAGCTCAGCCTAAGCATGCTTTGGGAGGCTTCATGCTGAGAAGTGGAATGAATTTCATTCACTTCTCAAGAGTCGGAGACTCTCGGTAACTACATGTGCACTTTTAAAATGAAAACCATGTACAATGCTTATTCGAATTTAAAGTCATTAATCGAAAGGGAAAGATGCTAGGATCCATATGTAGGATTGAGAATAGCTGAAGTTAGATTTAAACCACCTTACTTGCGATGTGCTTGACTATAAAATGATAGCATTGGCGATCTTGTGGCTGTTAATGAAGTACGCATATAATACTCGAGTTTGAGTATGGTAAGTTTACCATAAGTTATGTCATGAAAATACCGATCGAGATGTTGCCTATACAATTAGTACCGCTATTTTTCTTTGAATGATAAAAGTAGAAATGCAGCTCCTAACATGGATGTATATGCAAAGATATTGAAACTCTGTATTCATAAAGCTGAGGATTACGATGAAGCACTGCTATCAGGTATATTCGTTTGAGTGTATCTGAGAGGTATGAAGGAAAAAGAGGTACCTCTTAGCTCCGATGAAGTAGATGCCATAATTATGCAATTAATGAAAGCCGACATAGATGGTAGTGGTGATCCCAAAGAAGTGGAAGCTATGGGTAGGAAGAGTCGTTATCCCAATCATATACTCCGCACTCAAACCTAAAACTAAGGAAAGGAGGCCTTTCATTGTTGCCGATACTGAGACTGCTTTTAATCAATAATGTTCATGTACCCTACGCAATGGGTTCATAGCACTTAGGGTATGGTGAAGATATAGACCTCAAGAAATAGTGAAGTCAAACCCCGCCTGTCCCAAAAGGGTAGGTATGTTGGTAGGTATGTAGGTATCACTGCCTCCTTTCACAGGCACCCTTGCCCAAAGGGGATGATCCCACTTCCTCCCTTCCTCCCTTCCTCCCTTGTCTAGAACTCCCTTCCTCCCTTGTCTAAAGGGTAAGGTACCACCGAAACCCTAAGGGCACCCTTGGTCTAAAGGGTAAGGTACCACTGGAAACCTGTGGGGACAGCCCTCCCTTTAGGAGGGTGCCCGTGGTACCCTACCTTTACACAGGGGATGGTTCATTGCGATGGGTGGGTGGTGGCTAGTGATGGTTGTTCGGTGGTAGGGTGGTGGGTAGTGAGGGTAGTTCGGTGGGTAGGGATGGTTGATTGGTGGCTAGTTAAGGTAGTAGGGTGGTGGTTGTGAGGGGAGTTCGGTGGGTGGCTAGGGATGGTTGTTTGGTGGGTAGGGATTGTTGTTTGGTGGGTTGTTAAGGGAGGGAAGGGTGTCCTTCAAATAATCCAGAAGGGACAACTGGAATGATGATTATCCCTACTTTCGGTAGTTAAGGTAGGGATGGTTGTCCTTCCATCCGGGAGTTAAGGTAGGGATGGTTATCAAGACTGGCCATTGGTATCTGGCCCTCCTCCTGCCATCGGTCCATCCATCCAACCTTGGATGGCTCGCCCACGAAGATAGGGACCCGGGTCGCGGGCGCCCCTTCCACCGATCAATCCTCCGACCTTCCAACCTACCATAAATTACCACCCCACGACGAATGGTAGGGGATGGTGAAGCTAGTCCCGGGATGGTAGTTCTTGAAGGGATGGGGAGCCCTTCAAATAAACCGAAATGACCACCAAACCTTGCCATAAAAAAAAAAGCTACCTAGCCAGGTTAGCTAGTGTTATTCACCTACGGCTTCTAGCCCTATGGCACCTTACCCTTCCCCTTCCGCTTCTCACTCTTGCCCTTCGCTTCTTACCCTTCCCCTTCTCCTTACCCTTCCCCTTCGGCTTAAGAGGTTGCTTAAATAATAATACTGTTTTGGGATCGGTCGGAGGAGGCGTTCTGAGGCTTAGCTAGAGACTCGCGTTGTAGGGTGCTTGACTTAGTAGGTGGCTTAGCCGCCGCAGATAATGATTTAATCAATTCACACCGTTTTTAGCCAGCTTTTGACTCCATACTAGCAATATTTGACTCCGTGATCAGCAATAGTCCGAGCATTTTCTTCCAACATAGCAATAGTCTAAGCATATTCTTTATCTTTCTTGTCAAGCCTATGAGTATATTCTTGATATTTCTTATCTAGTAGCTCCTAAGGATCCTCAATTCAAATCTCATAATATGGCTTTCTTGGCCTCTGAAGTCAGTTACATCTTTGGGTTGTGTGTCTACCCATACATTGTTATTATCGTAGACAGTGGTCTCTTTTGTTGCCTAGTTTGATACCGAGGTTGATTTGGTAGGCCTTTTTGGCGATGTTAAGGGTGTGCCAATTGATTCTCAAAGTTGATTCGACGGTTATATATGTTTGGTTCGGGAGAGATCAACGTATTGTGATTCGAACCATTCAACATTGACCAAGTCTTTAACAGGACTTTATGCTTTATAATATCCCCAGCCTCATTAGTGATTAAGGTATAGCTTTTGGGTGCTAAGAAGATACCTCTCTTGACAAAGTGCTCTATCTTTAGCTTACCTAATTCGGTGGGAGATATTTCATCTTCTGGGAGAGGACTTCCTAGAATGGCGGAGTCGATATCGTGTAGTAAAAGTCAGATCTGGAGATGTATTTGTACATATGAATACGAGAGTGAGCTGTAATTGCAGCTGCCAATTGAATAGCTGAGATCTTTGGTGGATTCCAGTCTTTGTCTTCGACATTTCCGGTATTGCTGACGTAGCTTAGATATAGTACTGTTTGCTCATCTTGTCCCCAAAGATCAAATTGTCCCTCTATGTCAAATAGTCATATCTATCCCTATTACATACCTCTGTTATGGTACTTTTGGGGTTGATACCAAATCTACCGTAGAGCGAGTTCATGAGGATCTTGTAGCTATAAGCCATAGCATCATCACCGGATAGCTTAGCATCTTGCCTTCTCCCAAAGAGGGATGTAACAAAGCTATCGAAAGGACTAGACTTCTTCTCAAACAAGTAGCCCCTTATTGGGAATATCTTGTAACCTAACTCGCGTGCATAAATCAATTCTTCGCTGAAATACACGCCAACGAATTTACCAATTGGGAACAGTAAAGTGTCGTATGATCCCTATATGGTAAGAATGGTCTTTTAATGGTACTAGGACACACTACATAAGTCTCAATAAATCCATACAAGTTGGACAATTCCTGGCCTTCCAAATTAGCATGCCATACAAAGGCACTTCCCCTGCATAGGGCATGATTTCATGATATATGGATATAATGAGTTTACGTCGTAGTAGTATGATTTTCACCATATGGCTTATACGTATCAACATGGCCTCCATAATACCCACGCCGAATGAATGTATCTTCGTTCCTGCTTGGGATATGGATAGGCCAACTAATTGGATCGTAATAGCACGCACGATAAATGGTCATAGCTAGCATTGACAATGTCAAGCAATTCTCGATATCTACTTTGTACTGACTCTAATAAATATCTTGTGCCTTGAGCATAACACCCCCTAACAGATGAATATCCTGTATCATATACTCCAGCAGTTGCTCTCTAAGATCCTTCAGATTCGACACTTGCACTTCGTCATGTGGGAAGGATCCTTTAGAGCCTAATTGCGGACATAAAGTCTTAGCCAATGTAGCTAGACTACTTGGTAGCAGTGTTAATGAATCTCTTAGATGCGAACATCCGTTTATTATCCTTATACACCGATAACTCGTAAAGTCTAAGATTCCTCATGAGTGGTTTGATGGTGTATCCCTTATCCGCACGAGAAGCATAATATTTCATTAATAGAATCCCATCGAATCGTGAGAAGTTATTGAAGTATACCGTTCAAATATTAGTTCGATCAAAAGGATTACTAAATGCTCTATAAAGTCGAACAACATTTGATCACTCCTGTCTTTAAATTCAGTATATGAAAGAGGTCATCCTCATTGAAATATGTTTTAAAGGCTGAATCTAGGTATACCCCTATATCTTCACCCGGCCTAAGCGCTATGAACCCCACTGCGTAGGGTACATGAACATTATTGATTAAAACAGTCTTCGTATCGGCAACAATGAAAGGCCTCCTTTCATTAGTTGTAGGTTTGAGTGCAGGTACATGATTGGGATAACGACTCTTCCTACCCATAGCTTCCACTTCTTTGGGATCACCACTACCATCTATGCCGGATTTCATTAATTGCATAATTATGGCATCTATTTCATCGAGCTAAGAGGTACCTCTTTTCCTTCATACCTCTCGGATACACTCAAACGAATATACCCGATAAAGCAAAGGTGCTTCATCGTAATCCTCGGCTTTATGAATACAGAGTTTCAATATCTTTGCATATACATCCACGTTAGGAGCTGCATTTCCACTTTTATCATTCAAAGAAATAGCAGTACCAATTGTATAGGCAACATCTCCTATTGGTATTTTCATGACATAACTTATGGTAAAATTACCATACTCAAACTCAGTATTGTATGTGTACTTCATTAATAGCAGTAGTACTACCAATGCTATCATTTTATAGTCAAGACATCGCAGGTAAGGTATTTTAAATCTATCTTCAGCTATTCTCAATCCTACATATGGATCCCGGCATCTTTCCCTTTCGATTAATGACTTTAAATTCGAATAAGCATTGTACATGGATTTCAAGGTCCTTTAAAAGTGCACGCTGTAGTTAAATCCGAGAGTCTCCCAGCTCTTGAGAAGTGAATGAAATTCATTCCACTTCTCAGCATGAAGCCTCCCAACATGTGTAGGTGAGCTTCACCACACATAGTATATAAATATTTATCGTAACAACTCACAAGTATCATCAATTTTTTTATACCATTTTGACTTATCGTTGACACTCAAATCCTTTGGCACCGAGATATTAGAATAGATCTAAGAGACACGCCTGTAATAGGCTCATTCACCCCCCGCGAGTTCATAGGATATGGATCATTAAACAACTCTCCAAAGTAGTTGGTTGGATCGATTCATTCTAATAAATTCATTGATTATACGAAGTGGAGGACCCATGTCAATGAAGACTTTGGTATAGATTGTAGGAACCGCAGCAAAGAACGGAAAAAATGTTGTTATGAAATTATCGTGTACGCGTATACCGGGCGCTTTAATTAAAGACAATAGCTCCACCACTCTCATAGCTATAAAGGCATATTTCGATGAATAAAGTTAACGCAGTAGATACTTGAGTCTTGCGCTTATCCCTAACCGAGGTAGGCACTCGGATAAGTAGCCCACCGTCTCTTCAAGAGCACCCTATCATAAAGCCATATATCTGCTTTTATCGCTACGGATATAATCCTCGACAAAGGGTTAAGTATGAAATACTATAGATCACAGTAGATCCAAGGTGAACAAAACCAACCTATTAGGTTAATCAACTTCATTAAATTGGCTATGTATGGATATTTATTGATCCGAATTCATGGTAAAGTTTAGCGATGTGTACTATAAGTGGTTAAATACAAGGTTCCAACCTTCTTACCTCTTCACGCCTGCCACAAGAGTACCCTTGGTAACCTTCCAAGAGTTAGCTGTAAATATCACAGTACAACCATCACTTCCCAATTGCCCTGCCGATATCAAGTTTCTCCTTAATGTAGGCACATGTCTGACATCCTTCAATAGCCATGTATTCCCATTCTGCATCTTAACCTGAATAGAACCTTTTCCAACTATGCTGCAAGGCTCATCATCACCAAGAAAAACATGCCCAAAATCTCCTTGAACATAATCAACAAAATAATGCCTATGTGGAGAAGCATGGAAAGAAGCCCCTGAATCTAAAACCCAAGATTCAGTAATATTGTGCAAAGAAAGAATCAAAGCATCCTGACATACATTACCCGTTGCCACATTTGCCTCCTTGTTTTCTTCTTGTTGTTTCTTCTTATCCCGAAGCTCCCAACAGTCCTTCTTTGCATGCCCAGGCTTTCCACAATTCCAGCATACAATCTTGTTCTTGGATTTTGACCTTGCCCGATCTTTTGATTTTCCACGGTTTCCTCTATTCTTCTGTCTCCCTCTAGTTTCCACTGTCAAAGCATTCCCTGAAGTAGAAGATTCCTAGATCTTTTCTTCACATTTCCTCACTTAGAATCACCCCTACAACATCCTCAAACTTCAACTTCGAGTTAGCTGGAACCGAGTTACTTACCGCCATTACCAGGCTATTCCAACTCTCAGGTAAAGAGCACAAAATTAATAAAGCCCTAACTTCTTCATAAAATTCTATTGAACTCAAAGCTAGCATATTCACTACTTCAGAAAATCATTTAAATGATCTCACACTCAACTATTCTTAGACATCTTCATATTAAACAAATTTTTCATTAAAAATATCTTGTTAGAGGCAGAGGGTTTTTCATACAACTTCCCTAATGCATCCATTAGATCTTTTGTAGTCTTTTCCTTTGAAACATTAAATAATACCGAAGATGCAAGACACAACTGATTGTCCCAAGTGCTTTCCTATCCAGCAAATCCCATTCCGCATCTGTCATACTCGAGGGTTTGTTCACCTTCTCAGACAACAGAGTATAAAGATCCTTCTGATAAAGGTAATCTTCCATCTACATCTTCCAAAGACTGAAATTCTACCCGTTGAATTTATCAACCCTAGATATTCCTTCACCTGCCATAGCTCCCACTCAAGCTAAAAACTTTCCCTATGATTCAACACTTCAGCAAACCAAACCAGGCTCTAATACCAATTGTTAGGAAATAAGGGATAAAATATGTGGAATAATCCCTCACAGAATCGCAACAGTAGAAACTAATATGCAAAAATTATTACAGATCTCAAATAAAATTGCGTAGATAAAATAACACAACACAAAGAGACAAAGATTTAACGTGGTTCACCCAATTTGGGCTACGCCCACCAAGAATCACTTGCTCGATTTTATTACAAGCCACCGCTTGCTCTCTCAATACAATACCCGAGATCCGTTTGGAGCTATGCTCAACAAACTCTGCTGAAATTCACACCCGAATTCAAAACACATCTGCAATACATTTGCTTGTACATCTATCATATGCATAAGACCATATAAATAGACAATTGCTTAAGCGCTTTTTACAAAACCGTGGTATCAAAACCATGGGAAAAATCATCCCATAAACCTATGGGTCAAAAAACTCGCGCCATATGAGAAAAACACGTTTCCCGATATTTCGGTGTAATTTTTCGAGGCCAAAAATTTACGCCTAATTTTTTTTTTTTTTTCGGGCTGTGCCCCAACCCTTACTTCTGATGGGGCTGCCGCCCGGACCCCCACTCGGGGCCTGCCTGCCCCGAACTCCCGGCGAGGATACATGAAAAGTGTACAAGACTTTAGTGTACAATCTTCAACACTTTCACACATGAAAACAGCTCCACAACCTAACACATATTAGACTGGGAGCTTCTTATGAGCATGCGGGAATGTGGTTAGAGGGAATGTAGGCATTGATTTTTAGGGTTTGGGTAAGTCTTAGTTAGTTATGACAACTTGCTAAGAATAGGTCTTAGGTTGAGTTGGTTTGATGAGGTGTCTAAGTGAAGTGTATGTGTGGATATTATTTAAATAAGATATTTAAATAATAAATATAGTGAGGATAATGAATTAATTTAATTAGATTAATTAAATTAATATTAGTGGGGTGAAGGGGGTCATGGCTAGGTAAATGTAATAAAGGGTGCTTATTTGTCAAGGGACCAAAGGGGAGTGTGACCTAATTTTAGTGTCTACACAGATTGGAGGAGCTATTATTTTTTTTTGAGAGTTGTGAGGTTTGTAAAATCTAATTTTGACACATCTAACACTCCTAAAAATGTCATAAACAATCTAAAAGGTGTCAAAACCTAAACAACGACTATATTCATTGCAAAATAGACACCGATCAGTAGAATTTAAATGCTAAAAGATTTAAGTTGAATGTCGAAATCCCGAAAATTACCTATGTCGACCATATTAGATTATAAAAACTATCTCCTAAACCGTGACTCATGGAGTGTGAGACTAGTTCTATAAGGTGCAGAGTGACCCTAATTTCTTATATTTACTAAAATAAATTTAAAGTAATTTTTTTCATTTATATAATAAATGAAAAAAATTACTTCAAAAATTATTTTTGTAAATAAAATAATGACCAAAACACATATAATGCCTATACTCTACAGAACGCATACGCGTTCCCTTTATTATGCCCCCAAACCAAGAATTTACAGGCTTATAATTACTTTGGTTTCCCAACCCGCTCCTTAGACACTCAGTAACAACACAACAACCTACGTGTTTTTGACAAAATATGTAAAAACTCACCTTCCACCATGCTAAATCCTACAAAAATGTTTTCTATCTTTCTTAAAAAATTTCCTACAACGTCAAGAAAACTATCCTCTTTCTAAATATGTAATTTTTATATTTTTCTGACTATTCTAAGGTTTCCATTTATATTTATTTCAAACTATGTCTTTTATACCTCTATTTTTAGTGATTGTAAATTCTTATCTTTTGTCATGTATCTTTTTTTCACTTCTCCAAATTGAAAAAAATTTATAGAGTCCCAAACTAGGCCTAATTCTATACATATTTTTTCTAATTTTAAATATTTTTGAGGTAGTTAGGGGGACACAAAAAGTTATCTGTTATTTTTTAATTTTGAAAATATTTCTACTTGAAAAATCATAAAAATAAATACTAACTAAAAAAATATAAAAAATAATCTATCCTAAACTAGATTCTCCTATATATCTTTCTACCAAAGGGTTTTCAAAAATACTAAATAGTGCTAAAAAATGGGTGTGGGGGCACAACCGATTGTCTACTATGTTTTTTACAAAAATTGGAGCACCTATTGACATTTTCGATATTTAACCCACTTACACTTAACCATTTAAAAAATAGTGGTTTAAAAACTAGACTCGAAATGCATTATGCTACAATTCATGTTCTTAAAACATTTTCAAATTTTGAGTGTAACTATCTCAAATAAGTCGTACAAGTTGAAGTTGTCTATTTTTCAAAAAAAGGTGTCCACTTAAGACCCCCTTTTGGCCCCCCAACTTGGTGCACTTACCCACATGTCCATTGATTTACCCCCACTATGCCAAAATAAGATCTTCGAGATTGAGTATGGACAACCGAGAAAAGCATGAAAGATAGAGGAATATTTCGAGATGTTGTAGCTGCAAACTAGCTCTATCATCTCTAATGATATCAATGCTCTTGTGGATTTTATTGGTGCTACTTAGTGAAGCAAGATATGAGCAAAGAGTTGGCCAACAGCACTATAACAAAGGGGATGCCTCAAGGGGGAATAACCTACCTTTATGCTAAGCATGTGAACAATTTTTAAAATGCTCGTAATATTTTGGCTTCCGGACAACAATGATTACACGGTATGCAAAAATGGTTTTGTTGAAGAGGCTATAAAGACTTTCAAGAAAATGTAAATTGTTATAAAAATGCCAACTTCTCAACTATTTCTAACACCCTCCATATTCATGCAAACTAATAGCTTTGAAATGCATTATGTGTGTTAAATATGAGGGCTTATATTTGGCACACCAAGTGTTGGATAAGGTGTTTGAAAGAAATGTAATCTCCTGACAATGATGATATCTTGGAAGGTGAAAAATGGAGGATTTGATGGTGCACTCAATCTATTGGCATATTCCTAAAAGAGAGTTGGAGTCTCATGGAATGCGAGATGGACCCACCTCGTAGCCCTCGTACACCGCTTGCTAGTTAGCATGCATGGCCTTCTACCTCTATCTTTCATAAATTTCGTACTTTTAGTTCTTCATTTGCAACATAATAGAAATTTAAACCCATGGAGTATATTGCTTTTGTTTTTTTTTTTTAAAAATTGTAGTGCAAACCAATAAAGTGTTACCTCATGTCTTACATAAACCAATTGTTACTTTGACCATCATATGTTCTTGTAACCACAACCTTTTACATTGTTAAACCAAGGTGCAAACTAGGTGTTTGTGCCCACTTGAACCGACAAGAGTTAGACGACCCTTAAACTAAAACAACCATTTTTTCTACCTTGCAAAGATAGTAAAACGTGTTTTTGGATACTCGAAAAATCCTTCATACGGACCCCGTAAATGAGAAGTCAAGTTGTTTTTGTGTTCCTTGTCATGTAGGGTGTTGCATCAAACCATAGAAAAACCTCGAATTACCATTTGTGCTATTTTCACAACCCTTTAGGAGCCTGTTAGCCCCTTTTGTAGTTTTAGGAACCTACTAAAACCGCAACCCTTAGTTCATGGAAGAACACCTTGCTAGTCAGGTTTTGCAAAGGTTTTTACAAATCATGGCATATCCAACCCTATCCATGATTAAGAACATGCACCAAAATACACAATCAAATTTATCACAGCCTAAACATCACATATGTTCACATACACAATCGATGTGGGTATATACTACACATAAAACACACCCATAAGTCACAAGAAATAATATAAGGAAGGCCGAGTAAGTTGGAAATATGTGTGACACTACGGTAAGGTTACATCATCTCCATCTTAACCACAACATGAGCTCCACAGGTCCTCTCAGAACTTTGTTGAGTTGAACAAGGGGAGTCCTTGTTATCAAGTGTAGTCATCGTTCCTCCTCATTACTTTCTCAACAAAATAAAATCAATTTGTATACACAAACCTAACAAAGAACATAAATAATCTACATGAGTCACAACCTTCTTTAAGTTAAGCCCAAAAATAACCCTCAAATCTAGGTTATTGAACTATTGGGCAGCAGTGACATAGTGCCTCCTCAGTGCTAATATCACTACTTTTCTCATCATCGCTCTCGCAGTTCTTGCACCACCCATTTCTTATTCTTCAATGAATTTATTTTTCCCTTTCACAACTTATGATTATATAGAGAGGAATTATGGTGCATGTTTTCCACCAAAATAAGCAAATAAAAATAATTGTGTGGATGTGAGGTGGGTTATTTGAGGAATTGGTAAAGGTAGAGCATCTAGCGAGTGCAACCTGAGAATATTATAATTTATTTTTACCCCAAAAACGTTATTCGTCCACAAAATTCTAAAATTTTATATATCCATTTTCAAAATCTCACGTGGGAAAGAGTTTGACTAGAACACAAAATCTTCCTAATTTCAATAGGTAAATGCATGAAAGTGGTTTAATATAAATTCAATAGGAATATTTTTCACATTTATGGTAAAGTGGTTTGACTTTTTCTCTCGTGAAATGACTAATTACACCGAAGGTGTTTTCACAGTAGAAGGCCACCCTCCCTCTGACACGCATTTGATGATAGTGAGGGGCGAGATCCTTCGATTGATGACATACGGACAACCTTGAGCCATACAGGGTGACATCCACCACATGGTTTATTCATTGGCTCATGGAAACTCCTGCGAAACGTATGGTTTATTTGGCCGAGAACTCAAAACTCGCCAAAGACAACATTTTTTCCTTTTTGGCATTTTTTCCCATTTTTGGATTTTGGGCAAAAAAATCAGAAGCACAAAAAAATTGCCATTTTTGGAAAGGGTTCAGAAGATGTAGTAGCAAAAACTTGCATGTGCCATAACTTTCATTCCGTGGCTCCGTTTTATCTAAAAATGCATATTTTCTTGAGCTCTACACATTGATGGCAATATTTTTATTTTTTTCATAAAATCCATTTTTGCACCTTTTTGACCAAACAATTTCTTGTAATCTTCTGAAAGAATCATGAGTTTTGATCACCTATAGACATATTAGTAATTAAAAGTACTGGATAGCTTTCTAAAACTTGATGAGTATTCTCTATAAAACGTGTAAGAGGTGGTCGGCCAAGCCTTTAAAAAGGCTTACACAGATTACAGACACACGTATGTGGGCCTATTCCCCCACCGCTTAGGATCCCATGGAGGTCCACGTGGTACATGGGAAGTGGAGCAGGCCTACGTGGTCATGAGGGGCGGAATGTCCAAAATGGAGACCCGCGTATATGAAGTAGACATGGTGTTTAAAGCAACAATGGTTACAAAAGGTAATGTGGACCAGTCAACATATAAAGCCACGTGGACATGGCATTTAAAAATGCAAATTGTTTTCAATATAAATGTCTTAATAAGGATTGTTAATGGTTGAGGTAAATATTAATAGTCTTTTTCACCGAAAGGCGTTTGCCCTATGGGGAAAGGCTCCCCCCTCTCTGACACGGATGACAACAACAAGGGATAACGTCTTTGGATTTTGAACGGATTTCCCTTTCGAAGCACATGAAATATTAACGACTGATAAATAACCTACCAAACAATGACGCAGAGGACTATGTGCACCTTGTAAACGGAAGTTCGCTAGAAATATAGACTGATATACTTTACAAAGCAAAAATGTATAATCTGCAATATCCGATTAAGGTGAAGTCATAGCTTGGAGCCTTCGATTTCTGTAGAACATTAAAATTTACCATTAAAACCTTGGACACATCGGAACTTTCCGCAGTAACGATGTCTCATGACAATTTTAGAGGATAAGATTTCGCAGAGCGCAAATGTATAATCTGCAACATCCAAAAAGGAAAAATTAGAATCAAGAGCTTTAAAAGTTGACGAGGAGTTAAAAATGATGAAAATCGTACCTGCTGAGATTGAACTTGGGCAAAAATCCTGAAATTTGTGCCATATGTTTCTTCAAACACGTCTCCGCCCTCATACCCCTTCTTCGCCCATCTTCCTCTCGCATTGTTCTTTCCCTCCACTTTGACTTCCTCACATGATAGCTTTCGGCATTTCCATCGTACACTTCACGTACGATTGCTAGTAATAGAATAAAATTAGACTCTTTTCCAAACTAAACTCTACTAATAATATAATAAGTTTTACCAATCAATTTGTAAGAGTTTATTAGCCAATCCACAATTTAGGAATGTTGAAATTAACATATATTAAAAAAGGATGAATAATGTTAGAGGTGAATATTATGATATAATTAATTTCAATATTGATTTCACAAATCAAAATAACGCTCTTTAAAGTGACGATTGACCAAACAAATGTCAAAATAAAAGGGAGAGAGTGCATTTAGTTGATTCTATGTAGATCTAGAAGAGTGCGGGTGGTATTGATGCAAGAATAGAGATCTAGAAATGGAAATGCTTTGTGTGTGAAATTTTGACGTGAAACTACGTTTTGTCAAAATCGAAAAAATCATTCTATAACATATGTACAAATTCCTAACCATTTTATACGGTCTTATACCCGTTTGGAATAAGAGTTAAAACTTCTTGAGCACTTCTCCTACCTAGAAATATGTGTCAATATCTATCAGCCTTATTCACTAACATTTAGAATAGCTCAGAAACTCTGCTCAATCCCTCAAACCCTTATAATGTAAGACGAAGTTCCTACAAAAAAAAGTTAGTTAGGTTGTGGGAACCTTTGTACACCGACGATGTTGCCTATAATCTAAAGAGGGCTCAAATCACACATCATTCTCCTAGCATGTGATATCTACTTTAGTGCAATCATAATTTGACAACCGTGCTTTGGAAATACTTTGCTTGAGTTTCACACTTGTTCAAATGCTCGGAAAGGGTCACTTCACCTACTTGTATGATGAAGATAAAGACTCCTAGACCTAGGAGGACACTTCGCACCAATATAGGGTGGTGCCTTAATGGCTATGCATGAGATATTTCACAATTTTGGGAGCTTTGGATGTCTTTATGTTAGCTTTTGCCCTGGTACTTTGTAAAGTGTTGGGTCCCAAAATGAGGTATGATTTACTTGCGTATATATGATTCCAAAGGTTGTTATGTCATGAAAGGAAGACTAAATGGATATATTTGTTTGTATGAACGTGACATAATTAAAAGAATTAATACACAACATGTCAATCCAAAACCGTAGAGTATGGTCAATATGTAATTTTACAAACATATCGAAATCAATGTTTATAGACATGAGGGAGAAAATATCATTTTGAATTTATGGGAGCAATAATATATGTTTCTAGGTGTTATGTAGTCATGTGAGTCCCCATATGATGTTACTCAGATGTCAAGTATGAAGTTTGAGTGATTGTGTCAAGATTTGGTGAGTTTAGTGAGGTCCTGGTGCATGGTCTAGTGAGCTAAGTCATGGTTTGATTCTTCCCAAGATGGTTGGAGTGTTTCATGAGGTCAAACATGACTAGTATGATGTGTCATGGGTGTCTATGGGTCTTCATGAGGCCAACATGGTCAATTCATGGTTGAGTCAAGTCATTACAGACTTGTTTCTAGCCTTAAAGCATGAAGAATGAGGTAGAGATACGAGTTTTGGAGCTGATCAATCATATCTAAGCATGGTGGTAGTGTACCTCGGTGTATGGAGAGCTTTAGGTCGACCTCATAAGTTTGATGCATATTTGAGGTCCTTGGGAAACAAGTAGTTGAGAAAAAACAATTTAGAATGGGAAAATGAGATTGGTGAGAGTTTCGGACATATATGTGCTATGAGGTGAGTATATACATTTAGCAGGTGTTTTCATGATGCTTCATGACAATTTTTAGGTCATTTGACAATGGTAATTTGAAGATATGCAAGTTTTGGTAAAACCGGGTAAGTTTCAGTGTGATTTTAAAGCAAAGTTGGACCTTTTGATGCTCATTGTGAACTATATGATTTTCATGGGGACCTAATATATTTAGCATAGTTTCTTAGGTTAGTTATTCATCTTTCAAAAAAAAATAATGAGGTGGTTTTATCGTTACATTTTTATGAACGATTGTTAATAAGGTAAAGTTGTTTGAAACCCTAACAAAACCCTAGCTAGGAGCATCTTGCAGAAAAGTGCTTGTACCAAAAATTTTTGATTGGTTTCTAAAAATTGATGATTGGATGTTGTAGATGACTCTTCTAGATTTCTAGAAAGATATGTTAAAGCTTGTGACCATATGTGGGACCTACTTGAATTTTATTGTTTATGAAGAGTTCCAGTTGAAGGAGAAGTTTCCCAAATGAGGTAAAGTCTAAATTTATATTTATGAAATCCGGGAGTTTTTATATATTTTTATGAAAGTTTCAAGTCATGGTTGCAATGAAAAAGTGCAAAGTGTGCCCTATTTGTGTTGATTGGTTTTTGGGGCAGTTTGGAGCTGTCTAGAGTAAAATTGACATTGCATGAGCTACATGGTGATTTAGGACTCCATTAAAGTTTTTCTATGAATATGATTCATAGATATTTCTATTCGTATATCAAATTTGTGTTTTTGATATGGTATGCAAAAGTTATGAGTTGTTCTTTGAGGCTCAATTTTTAAGGATGCTTGTTCTAGCAGGGTGCAAATGGCTACAAGAGGTAAAGTGATGAATATAAATTATTCATGTTTGGTGAAGGTTTTTGATTGATTAGGAATCATTTATAAGTATATTAAATTATTTGGTTCAATTTGAAAGTGAGTTTTGGTATGTTGGAGTAAGTTGGGCTAAGTGTCAGTTCTTGAGTCCAAATAGAGATAAAAAGTAGTTTGCAGAGATGAACTTGGTGAAGGCCTTCCAATTTGAGTTGGAAGGATTTATTATATGTTATGGAAATTTAATTTAGATATTTTTGTAATTATGTATGTCTCATGTCTTGGTGAGGTCATTTGATTTTCCTTTCAGGCTAATTTGTGAAGGAGTTTGTATGTTGATTTTTAAGACAATTATGTTCTTATTGAAGTATTGAGTTGTTTGGAGCATCAAATGAAAGATTTGATGCTTGATATCACCTGGAAAGTGAAGAGGGGTGAATTTTAAATCTATTTAATGAATTTTGAGGTATTTAAAGTATCATCAAGGGTGTTTATCAGCTGAGTTTGGAAAAAATGTTTTTGAGAATCTTGATTTGGTGAAGACAAAAGTTGCGCTTTGAACCAAGGGATGATTCATGAGCTCTAACTTAATTAGATGTGTTTTAAAATTCTTTCCATTTCCATTTATTTTTCACATTCCATATTTTATGTGTTTTTGGTGGTCTTGAGGCCCAAAGTCAGATTCAAGTTGTTGTTAACAACTATTTGGTGAAGGAAATGAGCTACTGGGCCCATTAAACAAAATAATTTGATTGGTTCATGTAAATTTCAACCATGTATGATGTTTAAATGTAATTTTAAACATGTGTGGTTATTTTTAAATCTTTTTTAAAAATAGTTTCGGTGTTAGGATATTTTTGGCATTCTAATGGTAGGGTTTTGAGGCTTATTGGTGCATGAAAAGTGGTTTTTGGTTAGGCTGACATACTTGGGTTATATGTAACCATTGTAATGAATTTTGTGGGATGTTATTATTATGATTTGGTCATGCAAGAGGTTTAAGACCAACCTATGACAAGTTTGAAAGGAAGAGAAGGCTATAAAGCTAGTGTTTTAGTTCATTTTTGAACTAGTGCTCTTGGAGGGAAAAATGTGACCTAAAGGAAAGTATTTTGTAGGTATGGGTGGATGATTTGAAGGATGAGGAGGAGCATGAAAAATTTAGGAATGATTGAGAGCATGTGTGGAAGTTATTATAGCAAAGACAAGCCAAAGAAGAAGAAGATAGAGCAAGATTGAAGACCTAGAGTTTGAGCTAGGGTTTGTGAGCTAAATATGTGATCTTCAAAGAATTGTGGCAAAAAAATCGAGATCAAATATCTTCAGTGTTTGAGTTGGTGCTTAGTCATATTAAGGGGTTGTAGAGTGTACTTGTGGAGGGGTGCTTCACTAAATTAGGGGTCAGGTGCTCCTTGTGGGGTTGGTGGCTCATTAAATTTGAAACATGCAATATAATGTTTGTGTTTCAATGAGTTTTCTTCCCCATGAGGGTTTCCCACTTAAATCTTGTGTCTATGAGCTCTCTTGCATGTGTTATGGTTCTTTGAATGCATTGTGCACACTTAATATGCTATGGTTGAATGTATGTGAATGGATGAATGTTATTGATTGCTGAAACTAATGGTAAATGAAATAAGGAATTTGTAGGACTGATTCACCCCCTCTCAGTCCATTGTTCTTCCAACATAATTTCGTAACTAATATTAGTGCTACCCATATCGAATTGATACGTGAAGTGTTAGGCAATAGAGGCAACAACAATGTTTGGCAAATTTAGGGATGTTATTGGTGATGTCTCAGTGAAACCCTAGTTTATAAGCATAGATTGTCATTCAATGAGTAGGGAGCTAACACATTTTAAAGGGAAAGTAGAAAGTTGGCAGTATTTCAAAAGTTCATAAGGGCACGCCAATTCAGAATAACTATTTTCTCCCAATAATTTAAATGGGCGTCATGAGGTTTTTGCTATATTTTATTATTATTTTTGCACTTCTTTTGTCTTGTTTGCAACAACATCAACCGATGAGGAGGAGATGGTATCGAATATTAGCCAAAGATGAAAACACAAAATAATAAACAATTTTAAATGTAATTTATAAAATTGTTGGGATATTTTATTAATGGTAAATATGAGATTTTTAATTTCGGATTTAAGAAGAGACATGCTTATGTTATGAAAGGTAGCCTTGTGTTTTTTTAGCTAGTGAGTGATATTAACGAATTTGGGGATGACATTATTGTCTTTGCACCTTTTTAAGAAAGTTAAATCAACGAACGTGCAAGTAATTTTTATCTCGGATCTTTTCAAAAAGTCTTACATTGTTTTAGATTTCCCCTCCATGTAGGGATGTAATTAAATTTATGAGATTTCCACAAGTAGGCGTTTTTGAAATAGATCTGGATTATGTTGTGTATGCAATTTTTGGTATCGACGTTTCGGTCGACTTCTGACCCATCATCGGGGATGAGATAGGATTATGATAGCTGATTTGAATAAATAAATATAATCAATTTTAACTATTTAGGATAGTGCAGGGGTTCGGCCATTCATAGTTTCATTTAATTTGTTTATATATATATATAAAATTTTATTTCTTATGTTTTAATGTTAAGAGTTTGTTTCAAGAAATAAAATTATTTAGATTAATAATTTTTTTGACAATTAATTAATTTTCATTATTTACTTATAGCTATGAATTAATTTGCTTAGGATATTGATTAATCCAAAGAATGAAGATTAAAGATAAGATACTACCACTACCACCGAAAGTGAAAGTTACCCTTGGCTTTAGTCGATTTGGTGCAGAATGGAAATGGAATATTGGTATTATATTCCCCCACAATGTGAAATTTCCATTTATTCAAACCGTATAATAAAATAGGAGAACACACCAGTGGAAAGCAAACACCGAACTAAAATTAAAAAAACCAACAAATGTGATATAATACCCCATCGTTAATGACTGATGAAAGGATGTTAAATTTCCTCCATTACATCCATCCTCCGATTGATGTGCTTCTTGCTCAAATGGTGAACATGACACTCAGTTTACAACCCCTTTAGAAATGACCACCACTTTTAAAGTTTCCTCCTTTTGTTCTAATACACCACTTATAATATTTGTGACCGAAAAATGCAAGCGAAGGACGTAATCCCTTGACCAAGTGGATTCAAAGTTCTAACAAAAGGTCATAGCAGCTGCCTACGTGCATTTACATGTGTGTTAATTTACTAACTTCAATTTATAAAACTTTTATGACGTTTGAAATCACATCTGTCTCCACACACGGTACAATGCAAGGTGTCAGGTGTTACTTTAATGCAAGATATATCTGGATAGTCAATTCAATGAACTCGGCAGTCTAAAATGGTTTTTCTATGCAATTGAGTCAAGACTCAAGTCTGTATGGACATAGACGTCTTGATGACGTGGGTGAGGCCAGAAACAAATGTACAGGTCGTGCTCAATAATGGACTGTGATTCAATACAAAAATTTAGAAAACTCCACCTGTAGATGTGTCATATACAGGATATCGCAGCTGTTAGAAGAATACCCACATGAACATGTCAATCGCCATGTTGAGATCATAAATTGAGGCGAGTTCTATCATTGCATGTTTTCTCCTCCTCTTATATGTGTTATGACAATGAACGTATGGAAATAATCAACAAATGATGTTGAGCAATCCAAGGATACAATCTAATTCGCTGGAGGCGTTCACCTTTGAAGATGTCCCTACTGGAAAATGTCAAATTTCCGCAGGGTCTTTTTAGCGACGCATTTCCAGCGACATTGTTTCAGCGTCAATATTTTTATTGAACAGTCATTTTGGTCAACTGTCGGCTAAATATAGCAACTTTGGAATTAAAAAACGGAAGATGAGTATTGGCCCTGGTGGTGTTGATGATTAGGATTCATGTCTAAAATTCGTTCTGTGGTGCATCTACTGTAATGGGTTTTCATGGATGGATTAAACTTTAGGTCCTCAGGTTTTTCTCTATTCTATCAATCTTCAAATATGTTAACAGAGGTTTGTTTGACGTGATCTGCAGTTGTGATTCCCTTTTTGACAAAATTGCAAGACTTCCTTTCGCCATAGAATCGAGACCTATCTCTAAATTTTCTGGACATAACAACGTGCCAATGGTTTTTCACAGCATTGTCTGTTCGGCTTGGAAAAAACTGGGTGATCATGGCCCATTTATTGCCATGTAATGTATGGGCGGCTAAAAGTCGTTCTTTTTCTGTGAAGGGCATGCAATTGATGCACGGATCTAGCTGAGTATACCATCTCAACCTGCAGCTCTTTCCTGCATAACAAACATTATAAAAATGGTGGATCATAGGAATGATCTGAAATGTCCATTAAAAAAATCACAGAGTTTTATCCAAATTTTTGGATTGTGAAAGTATAAAAATATGTGATTTCTAATGATAAAATAATTTTTAATGCTTATCTAAAACTAGAAAAGACCAATGAAATGAAATTGACAAAAGAGCCATATTGATTAGCTGATCTCCCACAGAGTTTTGATGCGTAATGATGAAACAGTGCTTCACAGTTAAAAGCCTGCGTCGTTGTTTATTGTGATTGGTGAAACAGTAACATCACTTAGAATTTATGGCTTTTACTCAAAAAAATGCAACGAAGAGGCTTATTTTGTATTGGCTGGATAGAATCCGAAAAATTGCGGAGAAGTATTTTAACAATGTACAAAGTCTGAATGAGTGAAATTCAGCAAATACTCAAAAACCGTAATCTTAGCATAACTCAAACAGAAAGGATTGATGTTGAAGCATTAAAGACTCCTAGAGTATGTGGATAATTGTCAGGGAGAGGAATGCGAAATTATTATATTATCTCTTGTAAGGAGTAACAAAGTGGTAAGGGTAGTAGGATCGAAAGGAAGTATTGGGTTTATCAAAGTTTCGGCAGCCAAGATTATAGGCAGTGGAGGATGGAGGATGCAGCAGGCCTTGTGAATCTCAGTTAAAATGTGGTCATGCTTGCCCAAGGAGGTGTCATCCCTTCGGTCATGATAGTATAATTTGCTCCAAACCTTGCCCCAAAAAATTTGAGGATTCATGTGGTCATCAATGTACAAAGATATGTCATTTTCTCGAGGAATGTCCAGTATCCGGATTCTCCTTTCATGTGGGCATCTTATAGTCGTTGCTTGCTCTGATCTCCTTGTTGATGCTCTGTACTACGAACCCTGTCCTATCAAGTTTGAGTGTGGTCATCAATGCTCCTTCATATGTGGAGGACTTTGTAAATGTTGTAGAGTAAAAGTTGTCAAGAATCGCCTCGTGGTCACAAGGCAATGTCCTTGTTGTGATGACCCTGCTACCTTCTCCTCCATAGAACCCTATGCAAAGATTCTAAGACCGGATGCCAACATATCTGCAAAAGGACATGTAGATTATGTAAGCAAGGAACCTCCCACATCCCCTGCAAAGAAGTGTGATGCAAAGATCTACCTTGTGGCCACCAGTGCATGGCAGGTTGTTCAGAGATATGTCCACCTTGTGAAAAAAGGTGTTTACATAGTCGTTGCACTCTTACATGTGGATCATTCTGCATTCTTAGCATGGAAAAATGTGAATGTAAATGTCAACATTATAATTTTAATCTTCTCTTGTCATGGGACCTGCTAGGCTCCGTTGTGATCAGCGACATTGAGAAACCCTAAGTTGTGAACATCCTTGTATAGGATTTTGTAGGGAGACTGGCCCAAGTGCTATCCCAAGCATGTGGGTATCATTTCACAAATGACTCTAGAAGAATATGATTCGTTTGATGCTTGGTTATGGAATGAGTATATTTGTTTGTTGGGCCTTCCCCTCACTTCTTATGTATCTTTTATTGCAAGTCGACTATATCTTTTAATACATCTTAGAATTATTTTGACAATTTTAATGTCCTAATGAAATAAGACTTCTCCTCGCAAGTGGATTATTTTTACAATTCTAATGTCCTAATGAAATAAGACTTCTCCTCGCAAGTGGTTTTCACCCCATGTTGAAGTGGTATGTACATTTTGTTTACAATATTTGTAAAAGTACAAACATATAGTACACTCAATATATTTTTATACAAGATATCCCGATCTTACCTACAAATTACCATGACATACCACATAACCAAATAACATTAACAAAATACCAAGAAAGTGTTTACAACTATCAACCCAACCTTACAAAGAAAATATTTCCATATCACACAAAAGAAATTAGTATAATACACCTTTAACCTATAAAAACATTTACATATTAATAATATTATAGAATATCACGACAATTTTGAAAAGCTACAAATGTATAAAACAATTAAGATCTAAGACGTATTATTAATATTTTATAGCTGAAATCATTACTTATATTGTTATCCTCTCCGCGTTGTTTGCAACTCATGTGCAATTGCTAGTACACAACCTTTCCACCGTTAGATGTGTTGAAATTTTTTGCAATGTTTACTTGAACAATATTATTATCATAAGATAGGTTGGAATGACAATGGTAAGCGCATAGAAATCCCTCTTCAATGTGAAACAAATGCTAAAGTTGTAACATCAGTATGCTACAACTAGATGGAAAACAAAAAAATAGAGGTCGAATGTTGATTTTCATGTCCAATAGTAGATTGATCCAATAAAAGAATCCTTCTAATTTACTATTCTCCATAGAAAATTGATACAATGAACTCATGTTTGGGGGCAAATATACTAGTAAAATTTTCCCCCTACTTTCCTTCTAATTCTTCATACAAAATTTAGGTCTAAATATTGCTTTGATATCAAATATAAAATTTGGATTAGTCTTTTCTATATCATTACATGTTGATTTTTACAGATCTATAAAATAGGAGATCTAACTATCTCCAAAAACAACTCTCCTAAAGATGTATAAGTTGTTCCAACAATTCGTACTATTATATTTCACTCATACTATTACATGAGTTCTTATTACACACACACACACACACACACACACACACACACACACACACACACACACACACACACACACACACACACACACACACACACACACACACACACACACACACACACACACACCATGTGAGTACTAAACAAAGTATTCCTAACAGTTTATGCACTCTCATGTGCTTAATTATTTTGGATAAAAGGCAACTAACCTTTGATTGTGACACGAACTTGGGGCATATTTTCATCACTCTTAAAGTTGGATTTTCTATTATTGCTACTCCATTTTTGTTTCCGCTTATATTAATTCATGTTACATGTGTCTAAGCTACCCTTGGTTACATTTGTTTATGGCCATACCTTTTTTTTACATCAATGTGTCAAATTTATTCATAATCAACAAGTGGTTACTATCAAGGGAATTCCATTCAAACAACCTCTACCTCCACGGTATCACCAAGCTACTAAAGTCATTACTCATATCCCTCTTGGATCTATGGAAAACATTTCTGGTTTACACGTTCATTCGTGGCTCGCTTATTCCAATTCCATCTACCCTTAGTTCTTATAATTCACCGGCTAATGCTCATGGGTTACTTTCTTCTAGCTCCTATGCTCAGTATTCTCATTTACATGTTATACATAAAAGGTCAATGTGTCTTACACTCTCTTCTAATTTATATGCTACTTCTTGAGGGTCAATCTCTACTTTGATTTTTGCTTGAATTTTTCTCACACATAGTCACCATCTTGCTATGTTTAACTATTTATGCATTACTAGCCCTTTTGTTCACAAAAATAGCTCCATGGGCATTTCTAACATGACTATACCCACCATGGCTCCATCTTTACCCTTAGGGGAAAATGATACTACCTTGATAACTATTCTATCACATATCTATGAGCTATTAAGAAACATCACATATGTTTTTATAATGGAAATCTATTCAAGTTTTTATATACATTTGTAAGATGAATCTTCCCATTATTTTGATCATTCGATATGGGATTCATAAGTTTATGTATTTTATGTACATTAATTTAGTTGTATATTTATATGCTTATATTTACCATTGAAGTACTTCGGATCCTACTAGTTACTCGCCACTATTCACACTAATGGGTTTCATACTCCTTTCGCTACAACATTCATATTTATTACGTATATAGTTATATCATTTGTTTCACTCGAGGTTATCACCTTGTCCCCCTTGGCATTATATTAGGCTTCTATACACATGTTTCACCCATCATGGGTCCTCTCACCCTAGGTCTTATATGACACATGCCATGGTTTTACATAAATTATACACGAGCATCCTTTGTCTATGTTTACAATTGTGTGGCCTACTCCTCCTTTACCCTCTAACATAGATGTTCCTCTTCACGAGGCTCTTATTGGGTAGCTCTTGTGATTTCCCCTTTCCTTTACATAAGCGTGTTAAAAAATTTCAAAAAATTAGACAAACACATAATAACAAAACTTTGACATATTGGCAAAAATACAAAATCAAGACATGTTTATGGTTTGATTAGCTAGCTTGATATTCTATACATGTTGTTTTGATGGGTAACAAATATTTTATATATAATCTTTACAGACATGTGTTCACAAGGTATATTGAGTGCAATGTAGGACATACATAGGTTGGCACACAATGAAATTTTTGGTTTGATTCCTTCCCATTGACACTACTCTTTGGAGGCATCTTCTACGCTACACAAGTTCTTTTATTTTAGTACAATTATTTTACACTTCCTCAACACACTTGACTATATACATAATTTCTATTCTACCTTTTGATCTAACAAGACTTACATGTGTCTCGTGTCGTGCAAACCTATCTTGTTATTTACGTGCTTATTATCACTTTTTCCTATACTTGTTTGACACATTATTATCATTACTTGCTTATATGAATTATTTCTTTGTTTGACTACTATATTGTTTGTCTCCTTTTCTATGGTTTACATGGTCAATACTTTCATTTTATATTTTCACGTTTGAGTCTATCTTCATCTCCAATCTGTCCTTTCATTTCAAATTTATGTATTTATGAAACTATTCAATGTAAATTTTCAATGTATGCATTACACCAATAATATGAGTAAAGAGGATATCTTTTTGATATAAATTAAAATTAAATACTCGACAATATCTTCATTGCATTTGGCATTATGCCATTTTTATCATCGAGTAATTTTTGTGTGCATCTTCATAGAGATTATACTAGTTACTTAGGGAAAACACCTTTGAGGATCTCTTATCTCAAGTGTGATATCCGTAGACAAAAAATCACGCACTTTGGGTAATTATCTAGTCTCAATCGCATACTACTATTCATATGGTTCATAAATAAGAAAAGTACTAATTAATCCATGTCGTTGGCCACCTTTCTTTTCTTTATGCTTCGCTTTTAGTCTTGCACTCTTACTTGCTTAGTCTGTCTTTTTACCTTTCGACATTTGTCATTCGAGCATTAGCACCAAACCTGTGACGCTAGTGCACTCGTGCTCCCATCCCCTCTGGGTGACCTTGTCCTCTTTTTACTTTGGTCATACATTTTGGGTCCTTTCTATCTATTTGAGTATCTTATATTTTTGGTAGTCGGCCTTTTCGGGGTTAATTATGAAATTCAAGCAAAGGAATCATATAAATATAAAGTTATGTGATCATAATAAGGGACCAAACACTAAACACTAGCTATCACCAGCTAAGGTTTCATCTATCAAAGTATCTATATCTCCATTTGCATCCATCTAGCTCCGTCACAATGGACAAAGTGTAGACACAAAATCATGCACTTTTGGTAATTATCTAGTCTCAATCACATACTACTATTCATATGGTTCCTAAGCAAGAAAATTACTAATCAACCCATGTATTTGGCCATCTTTCATTGATTTCTATTGTTACTTTCGGTCTTGCACCTTTACTAGCCCAATCTACCTTTTCATACTTCAGTTTTACCCCTTCGGACTCGGGTTCCCACCAGACGCTAGTGCCAGAACCCTTGTCCCCTCTAGGCTCCCCCGTCTGCGCTTTGTACTTTACTCACACTTTTTGGGTCCTTTCTAGCCATTTAAACATCTTATATTTTTGGTAGTCATCCTTTTTAGGGTTAGTTACAAAATTCAAGTGAAGGAACCATATAAATATAAAGTTATGTGATTGTAATAAGGGACCAAGCATGAAGCACTAGCTATCACCACCTAAGGTTGCATCCATCAAGGCTTATATTTCTCAATTTACATCCATCTAGATCCCTCACAAGGAAAAAAAGATAGTTCACCCGCATCACACTTCATAGGAGGGTAGTTTATTCTATTCCATGCATACATTATTTACATTATACATCTAACTACTTTCTCACTACTTCAAGTGTGACACACACAAGAACAACTTAGGGCACAATTACGTACACACACACACAAAAATATATTGAGTTTGAAATGTAGTGAAATGCTCAAGTGTAATTCCACCATTGTGGCAAATGAGGAGAGTCCAACCCCTTTATTTGCATCTTTCTTCTCTAGGGTATGATGATTTTTTTAGGGTTTTGTAGGTGATTTCCTCATTGCGATTTACAATGACATCTAGAAAAGTTCGACATACATGCGACAGAAGCAAATAAATGCAAATCTCTAGCAAACATGTCGAACCGGTTTTGACCATTTTCACGAGACCAGGGTGCCCATAATTCATACCAGAGTGCCCCATGTGCTCCCATCCTTCTCCAGGCGCCCCAGTCCAACTGAATCACTCCTATATGCATTTTCTCAAGCTCATGTGTGACGATTTTCCATTCTGTTCAATCGGTCTCCACTACAACACAGCCCCACCCACAACCTCTTCAAATCACTCGGGCTCTTCTAACTCGCTTTACACATTAGGGTTTCTACATTTCATTTCTTAGTTGGCTTGGGTTATTTCCTTTATTTATTTATTCATTATTTACTTTGCAAAATTGCATTAGATTAGGCTATTATTTTACATTTTAGCATAATCATTTTGGTGAACCCGAACGATCAAACCCTTTCTTTTGAACATGTCTTCTCCTTATCAAGTCATGACTCAATCATCTTATCCTTCTTTCACACCGACTAAAGTCTCTGGTATAGTTACTATTGCTGTTGATTTCATGCAAGTTCATACTCAACATCCTCCTCACTTTATTATGCCTAGGGTTGATCCTTCCATCAATGTAGTTACTACTCACTTTGCACTCATCCTCCTATGGCTCCACCCACTTCTCTTCCTCCACCTATCACTTCCTTGGATCCTTTTGCTCCTCCTAAGGGTTATGATATCATTGAAAAACTTAAAAAACACCAGATAAGATTTCTCTCTATGACTTATTGCGTAGTGCACCAAACTGCTGTGTAATACGCTAGAAGAATCCTTTGTGCCATTCATATAGAAAGTGATAACTTTGCGGTGGCCTTTACACACCTCATTTAGTCTCTCAGAAATCTTCCACATGCTATATCATTCACTAATGAGGATATATCACCTTTTGCTAAAATCAATCCATGTGCGCCTTGCTTATTACTACCATTGTTAACACCACTTGCATTAAATGTGTACTCATTGATAATGGATCAACCATCAACCTATTGGATCATTCCCTTCTCAAACAATTATGTATTAATGATAACCTGATTTCTAATAATTCTACTCTTATTCGGGGTTATGACTCTACTACTCACACATGTCTAGGGACTATTTCATTACATATTCAAGTTGTGCCTAAGACCGTTCTCGTAGTAATTCTATGTTATCGACGCTTCATTCTAATTCAATTTATTACTTGGTAGACCTTAGATCTAGGAAATGCAAGTGGTCCCATCTACTATCCACCAATGTGTCAAATTATTACACGATGGCTATGAGCATACCATTACTACTGATCCCAAACCATTCAAATTCTATTGCATAGACCCTATTACTACTATGCCTATTCCTCCATCACAACCTATTCCATATAATAGCATTGACACATATGAAATTGGTCAATCTAGTGCCCCGCCATATTCTTACGCCGCTCGCTCCCGGTATTTCGACTATTTCTACTCACACTACAAAAATTATCTCACCCAATGTATCTGCTCTAATAAGCACTACTTCTTTGCCTATTGAGACTCCTCTCACTTCTCCACCTAGTATAGTTCCTAGAATATACTCGATAAATCTATACAACATGATAATGCTAATACCAATGATTCTGATGATGAATTTGATGCTGTCAAAACTTACTGATGAAGCATTAGGCCAACTTAATTTTACACCTATCAATGTTGACGAATCCTATTTCGATGACACTTTTATGGTGATGGCCCGGTGAATACAAATTTAAGACCCCTCCTACTAATGCTATGATACTTTATCGGGGTTTGTCGGCACCTTGACACCTGTACCACCCTCCCCCGAGCAGTCTGCATCTCCACCACCACCTTTCACATGCAAATTATTGATCAAAAACTCTTTTTGGCATCATATTTTGGTCGATCCCACTTGTTCATATACTATTTGCACACATGAAGGCTTAACTAGGCTTGGCTTAACACTTAACGACATTCTACCACCAATTCACTCACCTCACCTTTACCATGGTTATTGTCACATTACGACTACCTATGATCTTTGTGTGTTTCATTTGAAAGTCTTCATTGCACGTACTCCTCGCTCTTCTCCACTGACACTTGGGAAATCTGGCTTGACTATATTGGTGGCACTTTAGATACCGACCACACTTCTATCATGTTCCTTATGCCATTCGGAAATGTTTCTATTGCTAATGATTCATCTCCTACTTATTCTCATAGGCATTCACATGACTGTCCCTGTAGACACAAAATAATGCACTTTAGACAATATTTAGCCCGGTCTTATAATACTATTTAGAAGGTTCTTAAGTGTACAAAGTGCTAATTAATCCAACCTTTTGGCCATCTTTTTCTTATATCTTATTTCATCTTTCCCACATATTTTAGAGCACCTATCAACCCATTTTACAACTTCCCCGACATTCTAGCCCAAAATCAGGGTGCCCCAACCTAACACAGGGTGCCCAGAGGCCCGGTCCCACCTTGGGCGCATCGATCTATGTAAATTCCCTTTCGCTCATTTTTGGGTCATTTCTAGTTGTTGGTCATCTTTATCTTTTCTAGTCACCTTATCGGGATTAATTATGAAATTAAGCTTGAGAGCCCTATAAATATAAAGTTATAAGACCATAATAAGGGTCCTAGGTCATAACATTACATACTACTATCACTCCATCTAGAGTTGCATCCATTGCATCACTTACATCCACATAGTACCATACATCAAGGCTAGGATATTTGCATCACACACACTTTGCATAGGGGAGGGATTCTATTCTATTCCATGCACACATGCTATTTACATTTTCTATAGTTACTATTGCTCGCTACTTCACAAAGTGTGACTGACACGAGAGCACCTAGGGCATGACATGCACACACACACTAGAACTACATCCGGGTCTGAAATGTAGTGCAACACTTAGTGATATTTTCTAACTCATTCAAGGTAGATCCAAAGTCGGAATTCAACTTGCGACCATACCAGTTTCAGGTTTTGAGCATTTCTAGTGATGAGAGCACCCATATTATAGACTAGGATGCCATGGGGTGTCCTAGTACACTCCTGAGCACCCTTGAGTCATCTAAGATCTTTTAGATCTGTCCTTTGTAGGGCCCTTGAGTGTTTGTTTGCAATTTCAAATTTTATTTATAGATCTGCAATCACGTATGCGGAAATTGCAAATCAACTAAGTTATTCCTCTTCTTTCTCTTGCACATTTAGGGTTTTATTTCACTTAGAATAGTTTACTTGTATTTATTCCATATTGCTTTAGTTCAATTTATACATCATTTTAGTCCTCCTAATTAGATTAACATTAATACCCTAGTATCCCCTTTTAGGTCATTTAGGTTTTATTTTTGTTAATCATTTTGGTGAGCCCGATGTCTCCTTCTTGGAATTTCATTTTCTTGCCATCATGATCTTTTACTTTCCTCTTTCCTTTTTCTACGCCATTTCTTTTCCTTCATCCTTATCTTCTCCCCTCTGTAGCCATTGTTACACCATGAGCATATCTATTCATGCATACTTGCAAAAATACCTGGATTGTCTCCTTCACCTCCAAAATACTTAGCTACCCACTATGTCTCTCCACACATATCCCCAGAATATGTTTATCATAAATTTGTTTTGGATTTGTCCCTCAATGAAGATCAAATCACTTTCACCTCTGATTATCTCCCACCACCATAGTTCTTAGCCCATGAACCTCCCTTATATATCTAGGTTTGTGTTATTAAGTGTGCCTTAGTGGACAATGGATGTTGCCTCAACATTTATAACATAATTTTTCTCCATCATATTGGCATGACTCTAGCATCCCTTGTTCCTTCCACCATCTCTATTTGTGGTTTTGATAACATCCCCAAATGTGTTCTATGCATTGTCTAGTTTCCAATTACCATCGGCCCTTATACGCTTACCATCCCATGTCACATCATTTCGGTGTGGTCTTTATTACCCCACATGGTGATCTGCTTCTTTTTGCATACCGGCTAGGATTTTCCTGCACAAATAATATTGCTGAATATGAAGCCCTCATTTTAGGTTTACTTACAACTAATTTTTTTCTTATTCATAACTTGTGTATCTATGGGGATTCCCAATTAGTCATTAACCAAGTCAACAATGTCTATCATACTAAGGAGGAACATCTTATTCCATACAATGATTTTGTAAAAGACATTTTAGCTACCTTTGAGTCTTATTCCATTTCCACTATTCCCCACAAAGATGATCACCATCACGACGCCATGGCCAATGTAGCCTCACTTATCCCACAAGATGTCACTGATGACTAGGACACTTTCATCGTTACTCACTTATGACAGCCTTCTATCTCCACCATACCTATTACATCTTGTGCCATCACTCGTAGTCACGACACCACTGAATGGTTCACACCTATTTATAACTACATGTATAAAAAAACTATCCCTGATACTTTGTAACCTCATGAAGCCCATTGATTACGTCGCAAAATCACTCGTTATATTATCGTCGGCTATGAATTATTCAAACATGGTATTGATTTTCATCTTCTCTGTTGTCTTTCCCTCACAGATTACCCCATGGCGATATCAACATTCATGATAGTCTCTGTGGTGGGCATTTTTCGGGTAAAGCCATGACACAAAAACTCTTACGTCAAGGGTATTATTGGCCAACAATGGAACAAGATTGCCTTGATTATGCTAAGCATTGTGACAAGTGTTAGAAACATGGTAACCTCCATCATGCACCCACATATGATCTTCAACCCATCGCACCCATATGGCCTTTTTCCCTTTGGGGATTTGACTTAATTGGCCTTATCAACCCAAAATCCATCGATGGCCACAAATTCATAATTACTTGCCATGGAATACTTCACCAAGTGGGTTGAAGCAGTACCCTTACGTACTACCACTAGCATTGACATTTGTAACTTTCTTACCATGTCGTATGCCATTATCACCGATAATGGATCCTCCTTAAAAATAAAGACGTCAAGAAATTTTGTGCTAAGTTTAAGATAAAACAATCATTTTCCACACCTTATTATCTGTAGAAACAACCAAGCGGAAGCTACCAATAAAACTATTGTCAAAATTCTACGTAAGACTATTGACTCTAGTGGCACTAATTGACATAATCAAATTTTCTACGCATTATGGGCTTATTGTACTAGCATTCACACTCCTATTAATGCCACCCTCCTCCCTAGTTTATGGCGTTGAGGCGGTTATTCCATTAGAACTTGAAATACCAACCCTACGAATCTCTCTTAAGGGCATCCTTAAAGAAAATGAATATCACAAAATAATTTACACAAATTAGAAATGTTAGACTCACATTGTGTCCAAGCATTGGAAAACCTCCGCGCATACCAATCCTGCATTTCAAATGCTTACAACCATAAGAAACATTCTAGAGACTTCAATATTAGTGACCTCATCTTAAAAGAGAACCATAAAAATACAAAGGCCGAAGTAGCCCTAAAAGGAAAATTTAAGCCTAATTGGCTTGGTTCTTACGTTGTCATAGATTGGCTTGGTGGTGGTGTTTACCTCCTTTCCACCATTCTCGAAAAACCACTTAAAAACCCGTTAAATGTCATGCACCTCAAGAAATACTACACTTAACTTGATGCACTACACCCACTACCCTATGACGCACTCTAGTTCCTCGGTCCATACTCGATTGTTGAGGGTTTACCAATCAAATGGACCTTACATTCACCAATGTGACATTTTCCTCCTCCACCATTTTCCGCGATAGTGACATACACCTTAGGTTAAATTTTCACCCCTTCTTATCATCTTGTAGTGGTATACGCTTTAGGCTAAATCACCACCCCCATTATCATCTTGTAGTGGCATACACCTTAGGGTACATCACCACTCCCTTCTTATTCATCCCATAGTGACATACACTTTAGGCTAAATCGTCACCCATCTTCATCCTTTCATCTTATAGTGATATATGCTTAGGGCTAAATCATCACTCATACATTCAACAAATCATGGTATACGTTTAGGCTATAAGATCCACGCGTATATTTCCATACGCCTCATCTCCATTCAATCATGCTATAATGATATACGCTTAGGTATAAATCATCACTCCTTCATTCAAAACGTTGTGATATATGATTCAGCTATAGCATTCATGCACATCTTCCCACGTGTCGCATTTCATCACCACTACACATCCATACTCATCACAATGATCGCTAGATAAAACCTACACTACTCGACCATTTCCCAATGAAAAACTCTCATTTACGGTTCATTTTTTGACTGTTGAGGGGGAAAATTAAATGAACATCATTGCATACAATTCCATCCACTTAGGGGGGCACAATGCTCCTATCATTCCATCTTGCATTCCATTCCATCCATCCACAACATACTGCATTATCTTGGGGGAATTTACTCTTTCTTACTTGTGTTTTACATGGTCACTTTATTACACATGTTGGATTGATTTATTAAATGACATTATCATACACACATTCACATTCACATATTTTTTTATTGTGATCACAGATATAGGACTCTACACGTGACATGGATGCTCACCTTCTACCATTCTTATACCAGTCATTGGGGGCATCCACATTCAATGATCCAGTGCTTCTTGTTTATTTTTGTACTTAGCATCTTGTTATTTATACACACTTTTACATATTGGTTATCACTCTAACATGCTAATGGGTGTTCCATGTGCAACACTTGTTTTGTAGGATTACATGTTTCCATGACTACTTGTTTGTTTCTACTTGTCTACATTGTTTTCCATTGTATGCAAGATTTTCCCTTTTCTTGTGTGCACACTTATCTGCTATTTGTGGCCATGATGGCTTGAGTTTCTTGCAACATTATGAGTGATGTCCCATGTTTGAAACCCGCTTTATGTGGTCTGCTTGTTTTCTTGCATGTTTACATTGCTTTGTTTGGTAGTTACTACATTGTCATGTATTTTACACTTATCTTATTGCATGCATGTGTTTTCGGAATAACACTTGTTTTGGCTAGCCATCCTTTTGTGCGTGCCTTGGTATATACCAAGCACTTTCCCTTTCCCTCTGCAGGAAGAGTTCTACATGTCGAATGTAGTTGGGTTCTCTTTTGGAGCCACATTCTTCTTTTCTCAACATCCATGCGCCCCCAAGAGGGGGGCATCATTGAGGGTTTTCTACTAACACAACATATTTACACCGTTCGGATAGAACGAGTGAGATAAGAACTGTCTACGAACTCCAGACCCAATGACCATAACAGAACATGGTGTCCTTCGGTGATTTTGCGGAGTAGTTATAGGTTTGGGGGTTACAGTGGGTGTTTCTTTCTACACTTCTCCATCCAGTGGCATTGGATCACCCAAAAAACTAGGAAAGTACAAAGATCTCTTCACACATTTCAACAAAAGTGATTAAAGTTAGAGGACACAACACATTTCCTCCCTATACTTCTTCAGCTAGGGTGGCGTGAGATCACCCAAAAAACTCGCGACAGTACATGATATCCTTCTACACCCTTTTTCTTGACATGGATCAGGTGCACATGTTCTATTTACATTTTTTATAGCATATTTTACATTTGCATATTTTACATATTGTTTTTACATACATATGTATTTGAATACTTGATCATTTTCTCCTTGCGCAGTTTGCCGTATGAGAAACAAGTAGTCAAATCGGGGGCAACAACAAAAAAAACAACGACAATGACAACACACCACCATAGGAACTTGCCTTTACTAACCATACAGGTACACTACACACAACAACTATAGACACGTTCTACCCTAGGTTCACTCTCATCACTTTTTATGTGAATTTTTCATCTTTAGAATCCACACTCCTCCACATTTTTATTTTTTTCATTCCATGCTTGAGTCTAGTCCATCAACACATCTTCTTCTACACTCTACATGGATATCAGGTACACATCTCTATCTACTTTATGTTATTGAGCGTTCTGCTCACCAACATAAAGTGGGGAAAAATGTAGACACAAAATCATGCACTTTAGGTAATATTTAGCTCGGTCTTATACTACTATTTAGAAGGTTCTCAAGTGTACAAAGTACTAATTAATCCCACCTTTTGGCCATCTTTTTCTTATATTTTATTTCATCTTTCCTGTGTATTTTCTAACACCTATCAGCCCATTTTATAACTTCCCGACATTCTAGCCTGAAATCGGGCACCTAGCTTCGATCTTTGCGGCGCCTCGAGGTGCCTTGGTCCCACCTGGGAACCCGATCTATGCAAATACCCTTTCACTCCTTTTTGGGTCATTTCTAGCTATTGGTCATCTTTATCTTTTTCCTAGTCGGCCTTGTTGGGATTAATTACGAAATTAAGCTTGAGAGCCCTATAAATATAAAGTTATAAGACCATAATAAGGGTCCTAGGTCATAGCATTACACACTACTATCACTCCATATAGAGTTGCATCCATTGCATCACTTGTATCCACATAGTGCCATGCATCAAGGCTAGGAGATTTACATCACACACATTGCATAGGGGAGGGATTCTATTCTATTCCATGCACACATGCTATTTACATTTTCTATAGTTACTATTGCTCGCTACTTCATAAAGTGTGACTGACACGAGAGCACCTAGGGCACGACATGCACACACACACTAGAACTACATCCGGGTCCGAAATGTAGTGCAACGCTCAGTGATAAGTCCACTAGTTTGGCGGCTGAGGTCAGTTCGACCCATTCATTTACATATTTTATTTTTCTATGGTTTGATACTTCTCTTTGCATTGCAGGTCATTTTCTAGCTCATTTGGCGAGATCCAAAGAAAAATCAAGGAAGGTTCAGAACCAACTTGTGATAATACCAGTTTAGGGTTATAGCATTTATAGTTATTAGAGCACCCAGATTGCAGACTAGGGCACCTCAGGGTGCTCTAGTACACTCCCATACACCCCATTCATCTCAGATCTTCCAGATCTATCCTTTGTAGGGTCCATGAGTGTTCGTATGCACTTCCATATTTTATTTCTAGATGTGTGACACTATGCGAAAGACTCTACAAATAAGCTAAGCTATTCCTCTTTTTCCTCTTGCACATTTAGGGTTTTATTCCACTTAGAATAGTTTACTTGGATTTATTACATATTGCTTTAGTTCAATTTCTACTGACATTTTAGTCCTCCTAATTAGATTAAAATTAATACCATAGTATCCCCGTTTAGGTCATTTAGGTCTCAATTTTTGTTAATCATCCACCAATACCCTTCACTGATGAAGAATCTGCAATGAGTTTCTACACCCTACGTTATAATGGTTATTTATACGATCCACATCGAGTCTCTTGCTTATCAATGCTACTCTAGTATGTTTTGATCATGACAATGATAATATATTAGACACTATCACATGATCATATTCACCACTACATACTTGGGGGCATTACATATATCTCTTCCCCCTCCCTATTCATACATCTTCGAATTTTGCATATAAATATTCATACACACATATTTTGACCATTACCCGATGATGAACTCTTGTGGTTAGGTTCATGGTTGGTTTATTTAGGGCACCCTATACACATGAACCTCACACACTACATGACACATACTATAAATTATGCCTTACACATCCTCACACATCCTAAACCTTTGTACATACTTATCATCTTACATCTTATATTCCACATTTTACATCTTACATCTATCACATGTCATTCAAAAGTTGTGTTTTATACGTCACACCTCTTCTAAACCTATATTATCCACACATATTGCGATACATCCTAACAATGCACATTACACTATGCCTACTACACATCTTTTGCATTTTACACATCTACTTTTACGTGCTGCACTCATTGCCCTATGACGCACTCTAGTCTAACGGTCCATCTTGGATTTGTTGATAGTATACATCAAAAATGGACCTCCTCACATTCATGCATCCATCATTTAATATTTTTCTCATGCGACATCCCTAGGTTAGTGATATATGTCATAGGCTACATCACCACTTCCTCTAGAATCTTGTAGTGATATACGTCATACGCTCCATCATCACTTCCTCTAGCGTCATCTCTTGATATACGCTTTAGCCTAAATCATCACTTAGTCTACTCATCTTGTAGTGATATATGCTATAGGATAAATCATCACTTCTTCTAGCATCCTTTAGTGATATACACCATAGGCTACATTATCACTACTTCTATCATCCTTTAGTGATATACACTTTATGCTAATAATCACTTCTTTTATCATCTTATCGTGATATACGATTTTCGATACATCATCACATATTCTCACACTTCATCTCTATGTCACATGTCATCACTACACAATCATCACACCACACTACACACAACACATAGTTCGAACCATTTTTTAATGATGCACTCTTGTTTATGGTTCATTATTATTTCTTGAGGAGCATAAACAAATGAACCTCACTGCATACAATTTCATTCACTCGGGGTACATGGCTTCTATCACTCACTCGATTTCCATTCCATCCATCCACATCATACTGCATATCTTGGTTGCATTTACTCTTTCTTGCATTTACTTATACATGTTCACTTTATTACACATGCTAGATATATATCTTGTATGTCATTATATTTATCATACACACATGCACGTTCACTTTCCTTTCTAGTTGTGATCGCAGATTATACAAGTCCATTACATGCAACATGGATGCTTGGTGCAATACCTAGTACCAACCCAAATTGGCTCTGGGGCATCCAATTTCGTGCAATGACAGGTGTTATTGTTTCATTTTGTTTCATAACACTCTACTTTATCGATCATATATGCTATTGACACATTTTTTTATCTTTCTAACGTGCTAATGGGTGTTTCATGTACAACATTTAATTTGCGGGACTATTTACCACCATGATTATTTGTTACATTTCTTGTCCTTTCTTATCATTGTTTGCCCTTTGTTTGTGAGATTTTCCCTTTGTCTAGTGTGCACACTTATATATTGTTTGGCTTCATTGGCCTTGATTGTCTTGTGACACCGTGAGTGGTGTCCCATGTTTGCAACCCACTTTTCATGGTCTACATTGTCTTTTTGCATGTTTTAGCTTACACATTGTTTTTCTAGCTTACACTTCGTCTTATACATGCATGTTTGTATTTGCTTGTACTAACACTATTCTCCCAATCACTTGTTTGCATGTGCCTTGGTCTATACAAGGCACATCCCTTCCCCCATGTAGGGTATAATTTCAGTGGTTGGTCCTCTTTTGGGCTGTATAATCTGAAAATGACGCGCATGCACCCCAAAAAAGGGGGACATCATTTGGGTGAATCACTCACCCCATACAAAGTATACAAAACACAATACCGGTATAACATAACATAGTTCAGGTCTCAAAATCAGACTTAGGACCTTAGTACAATGATTCCTTTCCTGAAGCACCTATAACTAGGGGGTAGTTACACAGTGAAAGGGTTCAACACAATCTACAGAACTCTACACAATAAATTTTATAGGGCAGGTTGTCCTTAGCACATGCGTTGGTACACATCATCTGCAATGGTGTTTTATTCTATGAAGTAGTTAAAGGTTAGAGGATAAACCAGACCTTCCTCTCTATAACACTTCGCCATGGTGTTAGATTTCTAAAAAAACCAGACATCTAAAGATCTCTTCAATTTTGGGAAGCGGTTAAAGGTTGGAGGATAAATCATACTTTCCTCCCTATACTTCTTCGGACAGTGGCATGAGATCACCCAAAAACTTGCAATTCATCGACAAGATCCTTTCTAAACTCTTTTCGTCAAGCATAGATCGGTGCAGATGTCCCTGTTTCACATATTCAACATTTTCTTTTACATAATTCCTTACAAGCTTTTATACATAAACATGCATATTTGACTACTTCATCATCTTCCTTTTGCAGTCTATCCGTATGGGAAATAAGTAGTCAACATCAACATCAACATCACTCAAAATCACACATATCGATACTATCAATAGATACATACATCACATACATTAGCATTCACACATGCGCTTTCACCCTAGGTTCATTTTCACCACTTTTCACACTTTTACATCTCTAGTCTCCACGATCTATATTTTTATCACTCCATGCTTTGTCTAGTCCCTTGACACACTTTCTACATCAATCTACATGAATATCAGGCACACATCTCTATCTACTTTATGTTACTAAGATTTATGCTTACCAACATAAAGTGGGGGTAAATGTAGACACAAAATCACACACTTTGGGTAATTATATAGTCTCGATCACATACTACTATTCATATAGTTCCTAAGCAAGAAACATACTAATTAAACCATGTCTTTAGCCATCTTTTGTTGATTTTTATTTCTACTTTTGGTCTTACACCTTTACCAGCCCAATCTTTCTTTTCCTACTTTAGTTTTACCCTTTTTGGACCGAGGTTCCTAGCCAAGATGCCAGCACCAGATTTCATCATCTCCCTGGACGTCCCCATCCTTTTTTTACTTCACTCACACTTTTTGGTCCCTTTCTAGCCATTTGATCATTCTTATCTCTTTGGTTGTTAGACTTTTAGGGATAGTTACAAAATTCAAGTGAAGGAACCATATAAATATAAAGTTATGTGATCATAATAAGGGACCAAGAACTAAGGACTAGCTATCACCACCTAACGTTGCATCCATCAAGGCTTATATTTCTCCATTTGCATCCATATAGATCCATCACAAGGGAAAAAAGATGGTTCACCTGCATCACATTTCATAGGAGGGGAGTTTATTCTATTACATGCACAAATTATTTACATTCTACATCTAGA
The DNA here is from genome assembly GCA_018340775.1 of Taxus wallichiana var. yunnanensis. NCBI lineage: Eukaryota > Viridiplantae > Streptophyta > Pinopsida > Cupressales > Taxaceae > Taxus > Taxus wallichiana. The sequence continues at coordinate 513,418,464 of CM031234.1, forward strand.
TACTTTCTCGCCACTTCAAATGAGACACACATAAGAGCAATCTAGGGAAAAATTCTGCACACACACACACACAAAAATACATTGGGTCTAAGATGTAGTGAAACGATCAGTTGTAAGTCCACTATTGTGGCAGCTAAGGAAAATATAACCCCTTTATTTGCATCTTTCTTTTTTAGGGTTTGATGTTTTATTTGGGGTTTTGTAGGTGAGTTCCTCATTACATATTTACAACGACATTTGACGAAGTTTAGCGACATACACGCGATAAGAAGTGAAGAATTTCAAAGCTTTAGAGACACTATCGAATCGGGTTTTGACTATTTTCACATACCAAAGCACCCAAAATTTATACTAGAGCACCCTCGGTTCCCCCATCCTTCTCTAGGTGCCCTAGTCTAGCTGAATCACTCAAAGATGCATTTTCTCGTGGTCTTGTGCGGTGATTTTCCATTCTGTTCATCTAGTCTCCACTTTGCATCACGGTCGACAACCTCTTCGAATCAACTAAGGATATTCTAACCCGCTTTACACATTAGGGTTTCTACATTTCATTACTTAATTTACTTGGGTTATTTCCTTTATTTATTTATTCATTATTTATCAGTAAACTTGCATTAGATTAGGCTATTATTTTACATTTTAGCATAATCAAAAGGATGGTTCATCTCGCATCACACTTCATAGGAGGGGATTTTATTCTATTTTATGCATAAATTTTATACATTATACATCTACCCACTTACTCACTACTTCAAAGTGTGACACGCACAAGAGAAACCTATGGCATAATTCTCGCACACACACATAGAGATCTACATTAGGTCTAATATGTAGTGAAACACTCGATTGTAAGTCCACCATTGTGGTGGATGAGGACAATCTGACCCCTTCATATGCATCTTTCTTTTTTAGGGGTTTGATTCTTTGCTTAGGGTTTTGCAAGTGTTTAATTCATTCTAGATCCACAACGACATTTGACAGAGTTCAACGACACAATAACGACAAACATCAAGGGTTCGCAGGCATATGAAGACCCTATGAAATTGGATTCCAAACCTCTTACATAGATCACGACACCTAGAAACATGACCAGAGCACCCCAGGTGCCCCTATCATTTCTCCAGTGGCCCGGTCTAGCTAAATTTTCCATATTTGTAATTTTCTAGGCTTCTATGCGGAGGTCTTCCACTCTTATTTAGTTGGTCATCACTGCAACATAGTTCAACAACCTCTATGAATCGGATAAGGCTCTTTTAACACTCTTTTCATTTAGGGTTTCTTTATTTATTACTTAATTTCTTGTGTATTATTTCAGTATTTCATTTTTAATTTATTTAATTCTACCATAGCATTTAGATTAGGCTATTATTTTACATTTTAGCATAATCATTTTGGTGAACCCCACTCGTGATCGGTCTTTCGGATCCTTTTTTGGCATATCATCTTATTTATCATGGATCCTAATATTCCTCAAATTTATTTGTCTGATTTACTTCAAATACATCTTAATTTCCAAGTTGTTCTTAAAAATCCATAGACACCATGTATCTTCCCCAAGATATGCCTCCACATTAAGTAAGTGCTATTTTTGATCATTTATTTGATGAACCTAGTCTTCGTGATCCTCCATCTAATCAACCCATGTTGGAGTCAATTCAAGATTTGAATTCTTTATTTCAAAACAAATTTAAGGCTATGAAATCCAACATCTTAAGGACGCTTCTTAGGCTCATGTTTGTTCTCCTTCTATATATCATTTTCACTCTATGGCTACTGCATGTGCTCATATCAGTGAGTCTCAAGTCATGCCATTACTAGAGCCTCTCACATTTAATCACAATATTAAGCAACATGACATTCTTACTGAGTTCTTTAGTCATCAATTGATGAATTTATGACCTACATATTACTATCCTCCTTATCAGATATAAAATATCAAGGTCATCCATATTGGAATTATCATCGAATCAATGGATGTAATGATAATGATTGCTACGCTTTACAATGGAGAATCAAACATCTTGAGCATCGGGATTTATCTCATTCAATAGAAAATATTCTTTGTATGCCCATCTACAAATGTTACATCTCAATGGGTTCCTAAACCTAATTCATCTATGTCTAATGAGCACCACGCCATCACTTCTAATGGTCATTCTATGGAAATTCAAGCACCGCCTAAGAAACCACCTCTCAAAATCAATATAACACCTCCTCCTCTCAAGACATCTACAACATTACCAAGTCAAAGTACACAACCACCTCTCAAAATAAATCAACCTTCTTCTCCTATCAAGTCTTCTGCAATGTCATCAATACCACCAAAGCTACCACCATTCAAGCTTTCTCCCCATCCCACTCCACTTCTATTTCCAATTCATTTTTTCAAAGCAACTACTCCTTTTACTAATGGTCAAGACACATTTCAAATTCCACCACTGTCACATGGTTCTCTCTATACTACTTCTACCATGACATAGGATTGCCCAAAAACCCAACATTTCATAGTGCTTTACATCTTTGGGAAGTAGTTAAAGGTTAGAAGATGCCACGAGACATTTCTCCCGACACTTCTTCTAGTACATTGGCATGAGATCACCTAAAAACTCACGTACATCAAAATCATCTACAATATCCTTTCTACACTCTTTCCTCATCACAGATCAAGTGCACATATTCCTTTTTCATGGTTTTCATCATTTTCTTGTACATACTTCCTTACATGATTTTTATACATATACATGCCTATTTGACTACTTGATTGTCTTCTCTTTTGCAGTCCATCCATATGGGAAGAAAGCAATCAAAACCACTCGACATCACACACACCAACACTAACAATAGGTACATCACACAATCAACATATAAACCCCCATTTTTTTCCCTAGGTTCACTTTCATCACCTTTTTACACTTTTGCATCTTTAGTCTCCATGCTCCATCTTTTTATCACTCCATGCTTTTTCTAGTCTCTCAACAGATTTCTACATCAATCTACATGGATAACAGGTACACATCTCTATCTCCTTTATGTTACCAAGCATTCTTCTCACCAACATAAAGTGGGGAAAATGTAGACACAAAATCACGCACTTTGGGTAATTATCTAGTCTCAATCACATACTAATATTCATATGGTTCCTAAGTAAGAAAATTACTAATCAACCCATGTTGTTGGCAATCTTTCTTTTACGTACGCTTCTACTTTTAGTATTTCACTCTTACTTGCTCAATTGGCTGTCGTTTTACCTTTCGAATTTTTCATTCTCGACACTAGTGCCTAACCAGAACCCAATGCCAGTGCCCTTGTCCTCTTTGTATTTTGCTCACACATTTTGGGTCCTTTCTAGCTATCTCAAGATCTTATATTTTTGTAGTAGGAATTTTTAGGGTTAATTACAAAATTCAAGTGAAGGAATCACATAATTATAAATTTATGTGATCATAATAAGGGACCAAACAATAAGCACTAACTATCACCACCTAAGGTTGCATCCATTAAAACATCTATAGCTCCATCATAAGGGAAAACAGATGGTTCATTTGCATCACACTTCATAGGAGGGGAGTTTATTCTATTCCATGCATACATTATTTACATTCTACATCTAGCTACTTGTTTGCTACTTCAAGTGTGACACACACAAGAGAAACCTAGGGCACAATTCTACACACACACATAGAACTACATTGGGTCTGAGATGTAGTGCAACACTCAGTTCTAAGTCCACCATTGTAGCGGATAAGGAAACTCTGACCCCTTCATATGCATATTTATTTTTTAGGGGTTTGATGCTTTGCTTGGGGTTTTGTAGGTGATTCATTCATTTTAGATCCACAACAACATTTGGTGGAGTTCATCAACAAAATAGCAAAAAACAACGAGGGTTTCGCACCATCCGCGACCCTCTCGAAAATTATCTTCTCGAACCTCCTACACGAGACAGGGTGCCCAAACCTTACCAAAGCACCCCAAATGCCCCCATCCTTTCTCCGGTTCCCAGTCCATAAATCTGCCCGATTTATAATTTTCTAGGCTTCGTATGAAATTATTCCACTCTGTTCAATTGGTCATCACTACAACACCATCCAACAACATCTACGAATCAGCTAAGGCTCTTCTAACCCTTTTTACAATTAGGGTTTCATTATTTATTACTTAGTTGCTTGGGTATTATTTCAGTATTTCACTGTTCATTTATTTACTTCTACTATATCATTTAGATTAGGCTATTATTTTACATTTTAGCATAATCAATATCAAAATTTCTATTTTCCAAATCATGGAAGGGGTGGGTTATTGTGACAAATCTCATGTGCTCCTATAGACAATTTTTTTGATTTTTTTTTTTACCATCTAGAGGTTACTTGATTACAACACATTAGACATGTATGATTATCCTTCATACAAATACCTATGTGTGTGTGTATCAAAATGTATTTCATTGTAAAAAAACTAGTATGAAAATGAAATCTAAAATAGTCGATACTTAAAAAAAAAGAAAATCCTAAGTATTCATAAACATACAAACACAAAATTCCATACCATACAAATTCTTTGTTAGTAATTAGTCTTGACACATCAAACATGCGTACACCATTCCAAAGCACAACGAACTCATTTATGATTGGTGTAAGATGGACGTACATGCATTTCAATCGATTCTTCATTGGAAAAATAAGTGAAAGTATAAGGTTCTCATTTCTTATTGTCAACCATGGAGGAATATTATAATTAACCAAAATGACAGACATATTAAAGAACTTGTGGCCATGTTACCAAAGTGGTTCACTCCATCCACAACTATCCCAAGCTTCACACTAGATGGTTTTTTACAAAATTTTATAGGCCACATGTTCTCAAAATGTTTCATTTCTTTGCAGTCATTTGGTACATAAAATACGCCACTTTCACTCTTTCCATTATCATAATTCAAGCTCATTAACATTGCCAAGTCTTTGCATCAATATCTATGCTTCAATGTTTCTATAATAGTGAAATTCTAGATTACCTAATGTAAAATTGGGATCCCATTTACACCTTCCCAATAACATTCCGACTACAAATATGAAATCCTTTGTGTGTTCATAGTCTCCCATATAAATCATATAATCATTTATACAAACATCATACTTCTTGTAGCCAATCCCTAGGGAGGAAAAATAGTTCCGTGTGTCACTATATATATTTCAATACAATTGTGTTTCCTTCTATAAGTAGTTCATATTGTCATAACCCACTCAAATTTTAATTATAATTTATATTACAAATAATATTTCAACTAATAAATGGAATTTATACATAAAATAAAACATATATCTACAAATGCATAATTTACTATAACAAACTAAAATTAAATCAATAAGTTGGTGTAAATATTATACCTCAAAATGTAGTAAAACTTGTCTCTATCCAACCAAACTTTACATTCAATTCTAATAGTGTTAAAATAACATGCAATAAAGGTGGCCTACATATACCTGGACTAAAACAATGGAGTTCTAGAATTTTGTTTCACGATATTATATGACTTGTAGTTGAACTATGCATGTTCCTCCACCATAATATATACTTCATATTCAACATGAATTCCTCTATTTTTCATGTCCATACCAAAATTATTATCATTAATTTCATAATTGATCAAGTTTTTGCATTGTGTAATAAATTATTTTTTCAACATGTCATCAATGATACCTTGTACTTTTTTTCTTCTAGCTCTAGTTGGACTAAAAGAGGGTAGAAATTATAACAATTAATAATCTTATTGATTTCTTTATACTTCTTCCACCAACCAATACCATAGGATTTTATGTTTCTATCTCGAGTATCCGTAAGGATCTTCAAAGAAAAAATTGAATGCACATGTAGTTGCAGAAAATGAAATAACTAACAAACATAAAAGTGTAAAAATAATTCAATATAGCAAAGCCAAGATTGCTCCAAATACAATGTTGGAATGGATCACAAATGAAGATGTACATATATGAGATTGAATGTGTTACTCCTCCATTATTAGTGGACAAAGATCCCAAATATAACTATAAATCTCACACTTGGCATAGTCAAACAAGGAGTAACTCCCACTTAGCTAACAATGATGGCCAAGTGTAACTCTTATGACTAACTTCGAGTGTAACTCCTATGACTAAGTACACCTAAGAAATCTAACTCCTTAAGTATAGGATTAATCCACATAAATGAATAAATGGAATAAATAATATCCTACACTAACATCCCCCTAAGCATAGCTTTGGTGTGCGAAAAAAAAAAGTGGGTACTAAGAGCAAGGCATGATGAGGTACCCATATACAATACAAATATCACAAAGTGGATTAAAATGAGAAAACCAAGTGTGAAAAAAATCCACCCCAAAAGATACAAAAAGAGAAGGTAGGACTAAAAATCCCCATTCGAAGATACAACTACTTGAAGCTACCCCAGTATCCTGCAAAGGAACCCCTGGAGTGATTATGGATCATAAGTAAATGAAAAAAGAGTGGATAACCATGGAAGAGTGAATGAAACCACAAAGTGAATGATGGATCTCCAACCAAAGTGTGGTTCATAAATAAGGAACTATGCTCCTCATGCAAGGTAGAAGTGCCAACTACTTCATGAAGGGATGGTGTACCTAAAACATTAGAAAAGAAAGAATGTGGAAGGCCTTGTAACCAGGTAGACGAATTAATGCTATATGATCAGTCCTAAAGCAATGTGCATATGAAAAGTCTGTCATTGATCAAAAGTAGCTAGATCAAGAAATAACTCCTCTAAAACTAGAAGGTGACAAAGAGATGGTGGAGGTGGTTCCTCATCACTATTGTAGTCATCTCAGTCTTTGGAAGAGAAGTCCTCATCATTAGAAATGTGCTAAAACTCAAAAGTGTCATCAATTATAGGTGAATTTGGTGAAGAATATGGAGGGATAAAGTGAGAAAAGGAATATAGTTAATTCTGATGATCAACTACACCCACTACAATGATAGTGTTACTATGTTACTCCTTAAGAAATATTGAATCTAGAGTTAAATCAAATCGTATGCCATGATCATGGTGAGTAATATGGTAGACTGATAGGATATTAGTTGATAGTGATGTAATACTTAGAAAATTATTGAATGTTCCTTCACTCACTTCAACAAACCCTCTCCCAAAAACATATGTAGAACTATCGTCATCCAATCATACAGTGGACATGTCATGTGGCTCTAAGGAAGTGAACTCGACATGTGAAGAGGCCATATGATGTGATGCTCTAGAATCAATAACCCATGTAGGAGTTGGTGATACAACTACAACTAGGGATCTCCCATTTTTCTCCTTTCATGATTATCTATCTTTCCATTTTCCATTGCCAATTTCCTTGGAGGATTTATGGTTGATGAAGATGGTTTGATAGACTTAGGGACACCTATGTTTTTCTTCTCAAGAAGACTCATGAGGTGGTCAATATACTTATTCAAAAATTTTCTTTCATCATGTTTACTTGTGCAATACCCACATTTTATCCTCTCTTTCTTGGACTTAACACTAGAAGAGGAAGTTCTAGAGTTTGATTTTGAGGTGGGTTGATCCTTCTTTCTCTCATGATCCTTGTTGTTCTATTTATTCTCTTTTGAATATTTTTATATGTCATGCCAAGTAGAGTGCATGTGTATTAGTGGATATTAGTGCACCCATTTGAATCATTTTATCTTGTCCATGAGTTAAGTCAACAACAAACTCATCAAAGGAGGGCATGCTCCATTTTGCTCTAAGTTCTCTTTTGGTTGCATGGAAGGTAGAGATGAAAACAAATGTCGGGACCTCATTTAAAAAGGATAGAAAGAATAAAATGTGATTTTTTTTATCAATTCCACATTCTTTCAATTGCATTCTCATATATTTGAACTTGGTGAAGAAGTACTAAAGTGTGTCAAAAATACTAGGGCTAAGACCAATCAACTCATTTTCTAGTTTGTGCCCTCTCATTTCATCTTGTTTCCCAAAGAGTTGTTCTAAGGTGTCCCATACTTCCTTGGGTGTTTTGGTAGTAGTTAAATGAAAGTGCAGATCTGGTGACACAAAAAAGGACAAGAATCCATAGGCTTCATCACACTTGTTAAACCATTTCTCTTTTTCTTTATCTTATATTGGTTCATTTTGCAAACCCATGGTTATTTTGTAGAGATCCTATTTCGCAAAACCAAGTGACATGGGAGTCTTCCATACATGATAGTTGAAGGGAGTAAAAATGAATAATTTAGGTCCCGTTTGGAAATTGGAGTGTTTTTTCAAAGGAAAAGAATTAATGTGGAAGGAATAAAAATAATATTACACCCCCCTAAATTAATATTTTAAAACCCACCCAGATTTAACACTTTATAATTTGAGTGCATTTTACAAAAAAATATTCTAATGGAGTAAGCATGAAAAATAGGCACTTTTTAAAAAAATGGCATTTAAATATGAGTTTCCTACATAAATTTACAAGCATTTTTTTATTTTTCAGCTATTATAATTTCATTTCAATTTGCACTAAAAAAAATACTTGAAAATTTCCTTGGAGGGAGCAAAAATATTATTTCAATTGAAAATCAAAGGGGGATGGAATGAAACACTATTGGTTGTAGAATTTGATCTTTTGAAAACAAGCAACAGTCAGGGGAAAACAGTCCCTCCTCTTTATGGCAGAGGTTCCCTTATTGAACACAAAATAGAAAAAGCAAAGCTTGTTTACAATATAAACATTTGTTCAACATTTTGATGAGGAATTTTATACTTAAGATGCATTCATCAAAGGTTCTCAATACAGAAGAAAAATGAAAAGTTAGGACTGATATTCAGAAGAGAGGAGAGCACTTTCAGAAATATAGATAGTAGAAATATATCTTATTGATGCTTTATAAAATAACAAGATTTAAACTATGCATAGAGAAACACAAGACACACATGTATTAGACACAAAGTTCCAAATACACTTATCAAATGAAAGACACAAAGTTCTTGTTTAAATACACATAGCTTCATATGAATAAGACAAGGAACATAAAGAGATAAAACATGACAGAGGGTGAAAAATTCTTCTGTATTAAATAGTTAAATCTTCCTCTACATCCAGATATCAAAATATTGATCCCTTACAATGATAAGAAAAACTCTTTAAATAACCCTAAGAAATGGTTACAAAAACCTTTTCAGTTTCCCTTATTTTAATCTCAAAATCCAATATCTAATTAAATATTAAAAACTTTAATTTGTCTCTTAATTTCATAATACACGACTCAAGAGATAAAGCCACCTTAATTAGATATTTCTAAAATAAGAAAGAAAATATAAACTAGGAAGTCAAGACGCTAGCAGAAACACTTGTATTCCCCTTTGCCTTTAGCACTTGATTCCTGAATCGCTTTAATGCTTCAACTATGTCCATTCCTCAAGGAATTGTTGTATTAGCAGTGGCATGAGTCCAACTACCCAAACACTTCTCCATGTCTTTCCTAAACTCTGCATTTTCCAAGAACTCTTTGTTGGCATCTGTGATAGTAGCATGCAATGTGAGATATGGTGTCCTTCTTGAACAAATTTTATTTAACAAAATCCTTGAATTGAGATTTGATCTCTTGAATAGTGAATTTATCATTTGAATTCTCTTTGAAGATTTAGCAATGTATATCCAAGAAGGCAAACATGACACAAGATTTAAAAGCTTCTCCTTTTTGTAACATATTCTGAGTTCTCCAATGGCCTCTTCCAAGTACCTTTATTTTCCAGTCAATACTAAAAACCCACTGCTTGGACAAATTCAATTTTGCATCATCAAAAACCTTACTTGTAAAAAGTATGTATATCTGTCTCACTCATCACTCTGAGATCTTGAATGCAATCACTCCACAATTTCAATTCCCTATCCAGACCACTGAGTGTTGTAGAGAACTTTAGTTGAATTCTGACAATTTTCTCATATGCCTTGAATGCTTCTTCAATAAAATTCAGACCTGTAATTATCAAATCATCAACCATAGCTTCCATTGCCTTCCCATAGGTGGCATTTTTGTGAATGTCTTTAATGGCTTGGACTTCATCACTAGACATGATAGCAAGAGGTGGGATGGAAGCTAGGGGAGTAGGATCAAGTACCTTATCTTCTAGCCAATAAGGATTTGATGAAACTTGATAAAATCTGATTATGCTCTTCTAACTGCTCTTGTGTTTGCTTCCCTTTTTCAACTCTTTCAATCACTTTAGATACAGTCTCCCTAAGATTATGCACCTCACTTTCAGGTGTTGATTCACCAAGAGGGATTCTTGTCAACTCCAAGTCACCCATTGATAGGTCTTTTTCATCTTTGTCAAACTTGGGTTTTACAATTTCCATGAATTTTTGGCCTTGGGAGTCTGAAACTAGTCTTGATGTGACTTTGGCCTTTTTAGCTAGAGGAGGAGCAATACCTAGTGTAGACACCTAAAATATGCTTACACCTAGTATTTCCTCCAATGCAACCGATTGATGTCATTTTGTTAATTAACACTTCTTCGCTCCATTCTCGAATGCCCATTTACGACACCTTCTCAATCGCATTCCTCCTATAATCAAATTGTTTGGCTAATATCTCTCTTATTAGCTAAACATTCCTCCTTTCGACCATTCAGAACCTCCCTAGTTCTCTCTAGACCACTTATATTGGCTTCGTAGGCTATCTATCAGTCACAATTGGTTATCCAGACCCCTCCCAACTCTCAATGAGTCTCTAATCACTTGCTAATCAAGTTTAACTAGCCTAAAACCCTAGTTAACTAGCCTAAACAAATCTTAACTAAGCCTAAAGCATGTTTATCCTAATCTAATCCTAAAGTGATTTTTAGACTTTAGTCCCACATGCACCCAAATTCCAAATTCTTCCAAACCAAAAACTATAAATACAAGGCTAAGCCTACCCATTCAACTTACACCTTCACACCTAGGATATCTTATTAACACTAAGAACACCTAGTTTTGGGATTCCATTTGTATTAGCTTTAAGCTATAAGACATTTGATCTTAAACTTACTCCCTTCATTGATCTTGAGCTAATAACCTCCATTTGCATCCATAATCCAAGTTTTGAGTAAATAGAGAGAACCATTGGCCTTGAAGCCATTAATGGTGAGACTCCATTCTTGAAAGCTTGAAAACCATAAACAACTAATCACCCCTTTGATTGCTAAGTTGATCTTATTAGGTTCAATTTCTTAATTAAGTAATCTAAAGAGTAGAGAGTAGTATATATGCTAGGTTTTGATGTTTTTGTCAAAGTTATGATGCATGTATAGGATTAACTCTTGCTTATCTCTTATCTCATGGTGCATGGATGAGTAAAGAAAATCTTTGAGGTTCTTTAGCCTCATTCCATATATTTTGCAACTTTCCATTGCATACACCTAGAATATATGCCACTGCATCAAACTTAGGAGCAACAATACTCAAGCGGTCTTTCTTTTCTTATTTTCTAGTGATGGCTATACATAGGTAAACAAGGAACTAGCAGAGAAGGAACAATATGAACAAGTGTATATGCACTCATGGCACTCAGATTTTGCACAAAAACCACTTATAACATAGATGTATCGCTTGAGTAGTGTCGGGAGCTTCCTTGGCGAAAACTTCTATAGATTTTGAAACCATTTTCTCTAACTAGATCCTCCTTTACACTTACTTTGTTTAGGTGTATTTTCCTCAGGCTTCCTTTGTTCTTTTCCTTGAATGTAATCATCATCATCCAAGTCCACAACTATTACCTTTATTTCAGTGTTCCTGAAGGATGGATCACTTTCTTGAATTACATCAACTACCTTATCATCCGTTTTGGATTTCCCCTTTTTGGTGTATACCAGAGTTGATGATTCAGGAGGAGAACTAACAAAATGTTCAAGTACCTCAGGAACTAACACAAGTATTTCTTTCTACGGAATAGGAGTATCTTTGGAAATAGACCTGGATTTCCTTTCCCTTAAAATCTTCATTTTTCTATTAAGCCAAAGTCTAGTTCTTACTAGGACAGGATTGTTGAGCTCCTTTAAATCATCTCTTTCCTTAAAAAACCAATCAATGGTTTTAATAGAAGTGTGCTTGATTTTCCTTTCATACTCAATAGATTTTAGCTCCTCATCATCATCATCCAATCCTTTAGAAACATCAAATATACGAATTCTATGATTTTCTTCAAAGATAATCTTCCGTAGTACCTTCTTCTGCTTCATAATCATAATCACAATTTTCCCAAAGAGTCTACAATATTAGGGAGATGTTGATAACCCAATCTAAAATTGGAAGAAATGAACTCCTTAATGTCAAAACAAGAACTAGGTTTATAATACTAGAGAATGAGAGGATCAATTATCCTCACAACATTCGAACATCTAGGGCAGCTTCAGTAAGTGTAGTTACCCAAAGTAATTGGGAACTGAATACCTAGAATCTTCTTGTCCCTACAGGTCCTATGAAATTTATCCAATTGTCTATAGACCTCCACCAAAGTCATCTTATCACTACAGTACATGGGAAACTTTAGGGGTTATCCCTCAAATCTACACAATCTTATATATGAAAACTTCTTAAATTGGGTGAAAAAGCTACCATAGACAGTGATCAATTGTTTTACATCATCAGAAAATATTTTAGCAGTATCCCCTTTCAGTAATATGACAATGTACATAGTGAATGCATCATTCACTCTCCTAAAATGATGATTGTTCACCTTAAAGGTTAACTTTGGATGATACATGGAAATAGGAGCATATTTCTTATCATCTACAGGAGAGAAACCCAACCAATCTCTATAAATCGTAATAGAGTACATCGATAGGATGTCATGTGGAAGGTTTGAGTTCTTTGAACATTTTCCAATTACTCACCAATCTATCACAAATGATTCCTTCCCAGTTTCAAGTTTTGCTTACCTTTTCATATGATATTGATGTAGGGGCACATCTAATAGTGAAACTCATTGGTGGAGGGAATTCCCGTTATTATAGCCAAAGAGAGTAATGAAATCTGATAATTATTTGTGGAAATCAACTCTGAACATTGTCTTGGGCAGCCTTGAGGCTCCTTTTAGGGTTCTTGAACCAAGACTTGGCAACTCTACTTTTGTACTTTTCACTATCTTGATCAAAAAGGGCTTACGCTTGGTCCTTGGTAAGAGTATTTGAATTTTCAACCATGGAAATTCAGAGAGAAAATACAATCCTTATCAAGTCGAGCCACCACCTGACCTTGAGGATCGATAATTTCCTTTGTTTTTGAGTCAAAACTGGAACTGCAAGCTAATACCATGTCAACACACTAAATTGAAATGGGAAATCCCCTACCTTTGCGATCCCACTATCTTTGATCAACTGAGCCATAGGAGTAGGGTTTTGACAATTGATTCGAGCCCAAAATCATCCAAGTCTAGGTGTTGAGCTTCACTATCACCAATGTTTGGTATAACCGTCTCTAAGGAAGACAAGTGCTCGTGACCTTTAAAGTTGATCTTCATTTTAGGGAAGGAGTAGAAGATTACTTGTGAGAGATTTCCTTAGTTCCTTGATCAACACCTCGATGTTTCACGACTTCTCTTTGCACTTGCAGATTTGAAAACAATGGAACATGACTTGACCACGACTATGAATAGTGTAGAGGAGGGAAGCTCGAACGGTCAATAACAAATGCAAGTGAGGTGGTGAAAATGATCAATTACCCAAGTATTTATATGCATTTAAACTCAAGTAGGTTGGAGGGTGAAATAAATGAGGTAATTAATACTCCATTCCGATGTTAAAATAATGAACATCGGTAAGGTGGAACAATAGTGCATAATCGTCCCATGGGACATCGGGACGCTTGGGACATGCAAAGCCAAAACAACCAATTTACGGAAAAGTGGAAAAAAACTTGCACAATTGTCCCAAGGGACATAGAGACAACCAGACGCACGAGATCTAAAACAACCGCATTGAGTGGGAATTGGAAAAATTGGACTTGCGGGGAAAAGGTGGTCAAGTAACACTCAAGACATGCGGGACATAAAAATCCAAAAACCCGAAGAAAGAGAAAATCAACAAATTAAAAAAATCGACATAGACGCCCTTGGGACATTGGGACACCATTTGTCCAAAAATCAAAAATACCGACATAGTATGAACTCCAGAATCTCAACATTTCTAAAACAAACTAGTGCCTTATCCATTGGGAAAAATAGAGTCAAGGATGAAACAATACGAAGAGACACCCACACAACACCAAACAAAGACCAAAAATGAAAACTATACAAGACTGTACAAAGGACCACCTAGTAACCTAGGACTGAAACAACTTCAAGTACTGCCCACTATATGGCAATGGAAGAGAGGTTCTATCCATATAGTCCAAGTAGAATTAATTTTCTCCCAGGGGAAGTGTCGATCTTGAAAATACCCAACCAGAGAAATTAAATTTTCCTTGACTTACACGAGGCTCTCACCTCTTGTCCCGAGTAGAACAATATCTCCAACCCGAAAATCTCTAGGTCCGACTTTTTTTATCAAACAACTACTTTACTCTTTCTTGATGTGTAGCAATTCTCGTCCCACCACCTACAATCTGTCCTCATCCAACTTCTGTAGGTACATGATTCTCTTCTCCAAAGCACTTTGGCGAAGTTTGAATCTTCAATGACCTTCATTAGCTGCAAGGCCGGTAGTTCAACAGCTTACTAACAATCGAGCTTCAGCCCATACACCACTTGAAAAGGAGACATTCCAATTTCCCTCTTGGGAGTAATTCTATCTACCCAAAGAGCATCATACAAATTCTTATACCAATTTCTCTGTGATTCATTGACAAGATTTCTAATGATGGTCACCAAATTCTTGTTTTTTATTCTAGCTTGTCCATTTCCTTGAGGGTATTAGTCAAAAGAATGTGCAAGAGAAATTCCATACCCATAGCAAAAATCCATCATTTCATAAGAAGATAAGTTAGAGGCATTATCAGTAACAATTTTACTTGGTACCCCAAATCTAATAAGAATGTTTTCCTTGATAAAGTTACATACCACTTCAGAGGTTGTGCTTTTTACTAGGAATATCTTCCACCCATTTAGTGAAATAATTAGTGGCAATTAATACATGGGTGTGTCCAAAGCTCTGGAATGAGGATTAAGAGTACCCACAAATTCTAGTCCCCATTGTTGAAAAGGTTCTTCTATCACCACTAGTTTGAGTGGTAGAGTGGCTAACTTAGGCCTTCCCACAAAATTTTGGCAAGCCTAATATTTACTCACCCATTTAGTGGCATCTCGAAATAGAGTTTACCAATAGTAACTTACATGAAGGATTTTATGAGTAGTCACAAAGAGATGACATATTTCCTCCACAAGCTTGATCATGAAAAGCTCTAAGCAACCTCTTTTGTTGTTCTTTGTCCACACATCTGAGAAACCTTCCATCAATCCCTCTTTTGAATAAGGAATTGTCCTAAAGCACATACTATGTAGACCTCAGCTTAATGGATCTTTTTTTTTCTTTGGCATTTAGGTGTGATGGGCATTCTCCATAAGTAAGAAAATGGGCAATATCAACATACCATTCATCTGTTGAACTAATAAATAGAACAATGGGAATATTTGTTCCCTCCTCGGGAGAGTTATTCTCAACGCCTGCAATGATAGACTCACGATCCCTTTTCCCCAGAATAAATTAGTTGGCCTGATATCCAAATCATACTCTTACACCTTCGCCACCCAATTTCCTCTTTTGGTCCCAAAATCTTGTGTGTGAGAATAGACTTAATCATTGTATCCGGATAAAGACAATAGAGTGGGAACTAAGGATATAAAAATGAAACTACTTAACTACCTTAACCACAAAAAAAGCATGTTTCTCAATTTGAGTGTATTTCAATTCATGAGCTTTAAGGACATAACTCATGAAATAAATGGGTAGCTCACATCCTTCGAGATTCTTCTATGTTAGAATATTAGTAAAAGTATTCTTAGTTGCATAGCAATAGATTAAAAATCCTTCTCAAAATTAGGGCAAACAAGAATGGGATTTCAGAAATTTCCTTTTTGATATTTTCAAAAGCTTCTTTCCCTTCTGGTGTCCAACCAAAAGATTGTTTCCCTTTCATCATCCAGGCTACACTCATAGTTAGCTCTGCAAAATCAGGAATAAATCTCCTTACAAAAATTATCTTTCCAAAGAAAGAATGCAACCTTTTTTCTTGTGGGGAGACAAATCTACTGGATAGATGTCACCCTCTCTAGATCTATATTGGTTCCCTCCTTAGAAACAATATGTCCAAGAAGCTTGCCTTCAGTGACCCCAAAAATAGACTTCTTTGGGTTTAGAGATACCCCATGTTCCCTGCACTTCAAGGACAATTTCAAGATGTTGGAAATGATCTTCCCTTTTCTTTGAAAAGCGCTTAAATCATCTAGATACACCACAATACATTTCCCTTTCAAATACCCAAAATCCAAATCCATTTCCCATTGAAAATTAGCAATGACATTGATTAGACCAAATGACATCCTTTTATAAGAAAACATTCCCCATGGAGTTGTGAAATCCATCTTGTGTTGATCGGGGACATCAACCTCGATCTAATTGTACCTTAAAAATCCATCCAACATAGATAACATTTTAGAGCCAGTAATAACTTGTAGAATCTGATCCATCATGGGGAGTGGATAATTGTCCTTGAGAGAGGCTTGATTCAGATTTCAAAAATCCACACAAATCGATCTCACCATTATTTTTCCTTACTAACAAAATATTAGTCACCCAAGCTGAGTGATGAATTAGAAATATAATCTTTTCCTTTAAGAGATTTTTAATATCTTAATAAATGGTATTTGAAATCTTAGGGTTGTATTTCCTTTGCTTGCATTAAAAGGATTGATTTCGGCTTTAGAGGAATATAATGCTACATTTCTCTTCGTTTGAAGGATTTCAAATCATCATATGAATAGTCAAGCACATAAACATATATTTTTAGTAAATTTATCATTCTATTCCTTTCTTCTTTTGTGAAATATTTGTAGATGCTGACAAGCTTGGGTTCTTCTTTACTTCCAATATTGACATTTTCATACTCTGCAGACTGATGAACCTCATGTGATATATTTGACTTGATATACCTGTCATGTTTTTCAAATAAGTCTTCCATACTCACTAATCCTCTGGGTATCTTGTTACCTTTTAAATTAATACAACCATCCTTATCAGACTCTTCCTCTATTCCTTCCTCAGTCATGGTAGATGCTACGGACTCACGAGGAGAAACTTCACTTCCTTCAAAATACAGTTGACTGAACTTATCTTGGAGTCCAAGAAAATAAAGTAGATGTTAATCATCATTGAATACTTTCCAATTGTTGGAATTATCTGGTACATTTGGTGGTGTATCATTTCGATTGTGAACTTTTCGAGGAAAAGTCAAGATGAGGGATCAACAAGGATCCTGAGATGGCTAAAGTGTTTTCTCTAGTATTCCTTTCCCAGGGAACAACTTCTATGGAAAAGGCATCCAATAATTCAATAGAATCCCATACCATTCATATAGTGTTTTAGCCTCTTGTTATTAACTTTTAATATATCTCTGACTTTCTTAACGATAATTTCTGCATCTCCTTGTGCATAAATATTCTTAATCCCCATCTCCTAGCCATTGATAGTCCCAAAAGAAGAGCTTCGTATTCTACTTGTATTATTCATGTTTTCAAATTGAAGCTTGTAGGAGAAAGGATAAGATTTCTTTTTAGGAGAAAACATGACCACTCCTAGCTCTAGAACTAGTTGAAGAACAACTACCATCAAATTCAAGAATCCAAACACCATTAGGGTCATCCATCACACCTTGAAAAATCTCATTTCTTGTTCTAACATGATCATGTAGTTCCCGTGACCAATGTCCTCATAGAGGATTTTTGCTTTAGGATCATTGATTTTTTGCACGATATATTAAGTTTGTCTCTCAGGTAACAAATTCTTCATCTTTCCATTAACTGGAATGAGAGCATGTGACCAATCCATTTGAATTTCTCCACCTACTTATTTATAGAAGTTCCTGCTTAACAACATACCATAGGATGGGGGAATATCTACTACTAAAATGGTAGCTTTAACCCTTTTCTCCGGGAAAGCAGTGAAATCCACTTGTGCATCTTTAATCCTTCCTACCAACAACACCTCTTTACTTTCCATGGAATAGCAAGAACCAAGGTACATGTTAAATTCAAGCCTAAAGCATGAGAAATCTTAGCAGGCATCACATTGTTTGATGCTCTAGAATCAATGACACAATTATTGAGCCTATGACTGGCTATAAGTAGAGTGATATAGAAAGGCTCAATTTTTTCAGTTATAAAAGGGGTGGTGGCCATTAGGTTCTTTTGAGGTGTAGAGGTGGGAGTAGGTAAAATGCCTTTGGAGGTGGCGGATGTAGGATTGGATTTGGATTTGAAAAATTTGACAACCTAAGAAAAGGCATAAGGATGGGTCTGATAAAATTTAGCCTCTGAAATTTGAATTTTAGTTTTCTTAAGGTGGTCAATTATGTCAAAGGATCTTGAGACAGATGGGGTGTCTGGACTAGAAGGGGAGGAGCACATATGCCTATCGGCATTAAAATTTGAGGTTGCCTTATTCACAAGTGAAGAAAATTAAGTAGAAGGATGTTTAGCATTACTCACCTTTTGAGTAGAAGTGGTAGGGATAGGAGCTCCTCTTTTTGCAACAACTGGGATGGTAACTGGGACTTCCTTAGACCTTCTTGTGGGTTGGACCACTTCATTTTTCTTACTCATTTTCTCTCGGGTCATAACAACATATGACTCACTGTTCATATCAGCCACTACTTCATCATAGTCATCTATGTCATCATCAAATCCCTCAGTGCTGAGGAATTTAACCTGAGAATCACTAGCTTGTTCTGGTGTTTCATCTGCATCCTCTTCAAATTCCTCGATCCTTCAAATTCCCCTTCGTGTTCTGGTTCCTAAACTTCACATGTTGCATTGACAGGACTTTGAGAGGTGGCCCTTAGATTGTTGACTTTGGCTAGAGGCGAGGTAGATGATTTCGAGGCTGAAAATTCCTCCTTGGAATATATTTGTAAGGAGTATTCTGGATCAATTATTTTTGATAGCTATAAGATCATTTGCTAATTTTTGTACTAGTTAATCTAAGTTATTTCCTGAAGAGGAGGTCTTAGATTTAACAGGTTCCTTTTTTAACTTTCCAGACATTATTAAATCATCCTCAACACTTATGGCTAAGCTTTGATCATCATCCAGAGTATTGAGGTTAGCCCTTCTCAATGCATAATTACTCCTGATAATTGTACATTTAGATTAAATCATTTTTGAATTTGATCCACAGTCGAGTAGCTACTAGAATCTTATTGACCAATTTTTTAAACTTGGCAAAAAAATATCTCATAGGTTCGTATGGTTCTTTCTTTATTTGATAAATCTGAGCGAGGAGAGCATGTACATCTTTAATAGGTTTGAATCGATCCTCAAACTGAGTTCTCATGGTGGTCCAGTCAGTGATAGCTCCAACAGGGAGATGATAGAACTAGTCGACATCATTATCTTGTAAAGTCTCCATAAAAAGCCTAATGGAAACATCTTCATGCTCCACTCCAAGTATCCCACATGCCACAATGAATGCAACAATGTGTTCATCCGGGTGTACTTTTCCATCACCTCTGAATTTAGGAAAACTTTTCTATTTCCTTTTGGGAGATCATGCAATGGTTGAGCAAGGGCCAAAGGTACAACTTGTTTTCCCCAAGGCAAAGGTGTTGTCATCCTTGGAAAAATGGTTTGTAATGGAACTGTGACTCTAACCAACACTAAAGCTTGAATGCTAGGGCTTGATTGTGTTTGTGAGTCTATGTTCCTATCAGTTCTATTTTTGATAGGGGAGTACTAGTGGATCTTGTTCTCCTCCCTTCTGGGTTAGCCCAAAGCCTTGTTGTTCAAGTAATTAAAAAGTTGGATCTTCAATACCACATGCTATTTGACCTCGTGTATACCTTCTGTCTGCTAGGGTGCTAGTGCTTATGATTCAACTGAAGTTGTTCTGGTGGGATGCACAATACGTGCCCCATGGTGGGTGCCAAAAATTGTTGGTTTTAGAATTTGATCTTTTGAAAGAAAGCAATAGTCGGGGACATCAGTCCCTCCTCTTTATGGGAGAGGTTCCCTTATTGAACACAAAAGAGAAAAAGCAAAGCTTATTTACAATATAAACATTTGTTCAATATTTTGGTGAGGATTTTTATATTTAAGATGCATTCATCAAAGGTTCTCAATACAGAAGAAAAAGGAAAAGTCAGGACTGATATTCAGAAGAGAGGAGAGCACTTTTAGACATATAGATAGTAGAAAGATATCTTATTGATGCTTGATAAAATAACAAGATTTAAACTATGCATATAGAAACACAAGACACACATGTATCAGACACAAAGTTTCAAATACACTTATCAAATGAAAGACACAAAGTTCTTGTTTAAATACACATAGCTTCATATGAATAAGACAAGGAACAGAAAGAGACAAAACATGAGAGAGGGTGAAAAATTCTTCTGTATTAAATAGTTCAATGTTCTTCTACATCTAGATATCAAAATCTTGATCCCTTACAATGATAAGAAAATTTCTTTAAATAACCTTAAGAAACGGTTACAAAAAGCCTTTTCAGTTTCCTTTATTTTAATCTCAAAATCCAATATCTAATTAAATATGACAAACTTTAATTTGTCTCTTAATTTCGTAATACACGACTCAAGAGATAAAGCCACCCTAATTAGATATTTCTAAAATAAGAAAGAAAAATATAAACTAGGAAATTGAGACTCTAGCAAAAACACTTGCATTCCCCTTTGCCTTTAGCACTTGATTCATAAATCGCTTTAATGCTATAGCTATGTCCATTCCTCGGGGAATTGTTGTATCAGCAATGGCATGAATCCAACTACCCAAACACTTCTCCATGTATTTCCTAAACTATGCATTTTCCAAGAAATCTTTATTAGCATCTGTGATAGTAGCATGCAATGTGAAAATTTCTTTCATTTTCTCCTTTGATATGGTGTCCTGCTTGAACAAATTTTCTTTAACAAAATCCTTGAATTGAGATTTGATCTCTTGAATAGTGAATTTATCATTTGAATTCTCTTTGAAGATTTAGCAAATGTATATCGAAGAAGGCAAACATGACACATGATTTAAAAGCTTCTCCTTTTTGTAACATATTCCTGAGTTCTCCAATGGCCTCTTCCAGAACCTTTATTTTCCAGTCAATACTGAAAACCCACTGTTTGGACAAATTCAATTTTGCATCATCAAAAACCTTACTTGCAAAAAGTATCTGTATATCTGTCTCACTCATCACTCTGAGGTCTTGAATGAAATCACTCCACAATTTCAATTCCCTATCCAGACCACTTAGTGTTGTAGAAAAATTCAGTTGAATTCTGACAATTTTCTCATATGCCTTGAATGCTTCTTCAATAAAATTCAGACCTGTAATTATCAAATCATCAACCATAGCTTCCATTTCCTTCGCATAGGTGGCATGTTTTTAATGGATTAGATTTCACCATTGGACATGAAAATATGAAGTGGGATGAAAACTTGGGGAGTAGGATCAAGTACCTTATCTTCCGCGATAAGGATTTGATGAAACTTGATAAAATATGATTCTTCTCTTCTAACTTCTCTTGTGTCTACTTCCCTTTTTCAACTCTTTCAATCACTTTAGATATAGTCTCCCTAAGATTATGCACCTCACTTTCAAGTGTTGATTCACCAAGAGGGATTCTTGTCAACCGAAATTCACCTTTTGATAGGTCTTTTTCATCTTTTTCAACCTTACGTTTTGTAATTTCCATGAATTTCCGGCCTTGGGAGTCTGAAACTAGTCTTGATGTGACTTTGGCCTTTTTAGCCGGAGGAGTAGTACCTAGAAGAGCTGCCATTGCATCAAACTTGGGAGTAACAATAATCGAAGTGGCCTTTCTTTACTTGCTTTCCAACAATGGTTGTACCTAGGTAAACAAGGAACTAGAAGGAGAAATAGGACCAAGTGTAGATGCACTCATTGCACTCAGATTTTGCACAACAACCACTTCCAACATAGAGGTATTAGTTTGAGTAGTGTCAGGAGATTCCTTGGTAGATACTTCTACAGATTTTGAAACCATTTTCTCTGACTGATCCTCCTTTACACTACTTTGTTCAGGTGTATTTTCCTCAGGCTTCTCTTGTTCTTTTCCTTGATTGTCATCATCATCATCCAAGTCCAAAATTGTTTCCTTTATTTCAGCTTGCTTAGAGGAGGGCTCACTTTCTTGAATTACATCAACTGCCTTATCATCCTTTTTGGCTTTCCCCTTTTTGGTGTATACCAGAGTTGATGATTCAGAGGAGAAGGGACAAATTGTTCAAGTACCTCAGGAGCTAACACATGTATTTCTTTCTATGGAGTAGGAGTATTTTGGAAGTAGACCTAGATTTCCTTGCCCTGAACATCTTCATTTTTCTATCAAGCCAAAGTCTAGTTCTTACTAGGATAGGATTGTTGAGCTCCTTCAAATCATCTCTTTCCTTGACAAACCAATCAATGGTTTCAATAGGAGTGTGCTTGATTGTCCTTTCATACTCAAGAGACTGTAGCTCCTCATCATCATCATCCTCCAATCCTTCAGAAACATCAAATATACCAATTCTATGATTTTCTACAGAGATAATATTCCATAGTACCTTCTTCGGCTTCATAATCATCATCACAATCTTCCCAAAGTAGTCTTCAATATCAGGGAGATGCTGATAACCCATTCTAAAATTGGAAGAAATGAACTCCTTAATGTCAAAGCAAGATCTGGGTTTATAATAGTGGAGAGTGAGAGGAGCAATTGTCCTGTCAACATTCTGAGCATCTAGGGAAGTCCTGCAAGTGTAGTTACCCAAAGTGATTGGGAACTAAATACTTGCAATCTTCTTATCCCTACAGGTCCTATGTAATTTATCCAATTGTTTGCAGACCTCCACCAAAGCCATCTTATCACTGTAGTACATGGGAAGCTTCAGGGGTTGTCCCTCAAATCCATCCAATCTTATATATGAAAACTTCCTGAATTGGGTGAAAAAGCTACCATAGACATTAATAAGTTGTTTTGCATCATCAAAAATATTTTAGCAATATCCCCTTCCAACAATCTGACAATGTACATAGTGAATGCATCATTCACTCTCCTAAAATGATGATTATTGACCTTCAGGTTAATTGTGGATGATACATATAAATAGGAGCATCTTTCTTATCATCTACAGGGGAGAAACCCAACCACTCTCTATAAGCTACAATGGAGTACATTAGATAGGAGGTCATGTGGAAGGTTTGAGTTCTCTAAAAATTTCTAATTTCTCAGTCAAGCTATCACAAATGATTCCTAGCCTAGTTCAAGTTTTTCTTGCCTTCACCTATGATATTTATGTAGGGGCACATCCAATAGTGAAACTCATTAGTGGAGGGCATTCCCATTATTCTAGCCAATAGAGTAATGACATCCAAAAATTCTTCATGGAAATCAACTCTAAACATTGTCTTGGGTAGCCTTGAGGCTCCTTTTTAGGGTTCTTGAACCAAGACTTGGCAACTCTACTTTTGTACTTTTCATTGTCTTGATCAAAAAGGGCTTGCACCTGGTCCTTGGTAAGAGTATTTAAATTTTCAACCATGGGAATTCTGAGCAGTACGAATACAATCCTCATCAAGTCGAGCCACCACCTGACCTTGAGGATCGACAATTTCCTTTGTTTCTAAGTCAAAATTGGAATTGCAAGCTAATACCGTGTCGGCACATTGAACTAAAATGGGAACTCCCCTCCTCTGTGAGCCCACTGTCTTTGATCAACTCAACCATAGGATTAAGTTTTTGACAATTGATTTGAGCCCAAAATCATCCAAGTCTAGGTGTTGAGCTTCACTATCACCAATGTTTGGTACAACCATCTCTAAGGAAGACAGTGCTCATGACCTTTAAAGCTGATCTTCATTTTACGGCAGGAGTAGAAGATTACTTGTGAGATATTTCCTTAGTTCCTTGATCAACGCCTCAACATTTCATGACTTCTCTTTACACCTGTAGAATTGAAAACAATGGAACATGACTTGGCCATGACTATGAATAATGCAAAGGATGGAAGCTTGAATAGTCAATAGGAAATGCAAGTGAGGTGGTGAAAATGATGCATTACCCAAATAGTTATATACATTTAAACTCAAGTAGGTTGGCGGGTGAAATAAATGAGGTAATTAATACTCCATGCCGATGTTAAAATAATGAACATCGGGTAAGATGAAACAAAAGTGTACATCTCGTGTCATGGGACATCGGGATGCTTGGGACACACAAAGCCAAAACAAATGATTTGCGGAAAAAGTGGAAAAATATTGCACAACTGTCCTAAGGGACATCGGGATAGCCGGGACGTGTGGAGTTGAAACAACCGCATTGAGTGGGAATTGGTAAAATTGTATTTGCGGTGAAAAGACGGCAAGTGGCACTCGGGACACGTGGGACATAAAAATCAAAAATATGCAAAGAAGACAAAATCGACAAAATTAGAAAAGTTAGACACAGACTACCCTTGGGATGCCATTTCTCCGAAAAAATGAAAAGATGCCAACAAAGGAAAAGCAAGACTAATCAGCGAAAGTGAAAAAATAGGGGAACAGATAGCCCTAAGGAACTTGGGACATTAGGGACGAAAAAGCCGAAATACCCATGAAACACTTTGAAAAATTCTCAAAACTCAAAATTTTGAAAAATGACTAACTGTTTAGAACTAGCTCTTTCTTAGGAGACCTTCATAAGGGTATTTAGTAGTCACCTAACTTGAAAATTTTGAAATTGGAGAGGAGAATTCATAGCACTCGGGAGGTGACAACAAACACCCACTAGTAGGAATCCTTGGGTTTAAGCCACCATGTGACCAAGGGATAGGGCATGGTAATGTATTTTATGTATCACATCATCAATCCATGCTAGCATTGACTTATATATATTAATTTTATAGATGACATCACTTACATATATAGTTACCCTAATTTCTTTTTGACCCTAAACCACTTATCCCTCCTTTTTCCTAGCTACTTTCTTTTCAACATTGCATAAATATAATACATTCAAGAACTAGATGGAATTTTTCTATGGAGCTACAATTATTATTTCACAATTTATCATATTCACTAACATTCCACAAGATAACTTGTATGATTTTTTGAATCATTTCTCATATTTACCAAAATTATGTTACGAATGTTTAAATATGTAAAAACTAATAAATCATATAATTATTTTAAAATATTTTCTTATTTTCATCACTGTTGTCACATAGGAATGCACCCTTTGGAGAGTGGTGTGACCCCCTTCTAACTGACAAAATGGAAACACTCTTAGGTTGTAGGCCCGACCTCGTAGGTTGGAGTGAGCCTCCGTAAAGGGTTGGTTTCCCTAGTGTAACACCTAAGGCTAGTTTCTACTCCTAAGACTACTCTACTCTACTTAATTAACAAGGAAAAAAGAGAAGGAATTACGGGAAAAACTGAAAATATGGTCATCTAGAAATTTTGAGGATCTCGGACTTGATTGAACCACACGGATGGACACCACACACACCAAACACAACTCATAATGGATATGTCGATGCAAGACTATCTCAAAGAAAGGCTTGACACTATGACAACATAAAGAAGGGGAAACAAAAGGACTTGTAAGACAATTTGGTGAGATCCATGACAAGATCCTACACAAAACTTCATTAAACACAATCTATGACCTGCAAATTAACATATAACTGTATAAATTCATGTAATTTAAATTAAAAATTAGGTATAAAACAATATCACGAGATAAAACATCTTAAAGACATAATATTACACAATACAAAATATTTAAGAAGGTCAAAACATTTCCTTTATTGGTCCAATAGGTGAAACAAGTACAATCGATCACTTGTGACCCCGCTCTTCCACTTAAAACTTAGAATAAACTCTAGAATTATGAACAACAATGCAAAGATATTTTTTACAATGAATTCCATGTATTTTTATAGAGAATTGAGTGAGAGAAGAAGAAGGAAAATATAGACATGTAAGTATGATGCTCAAAATAGCCACAAGGTGTGTGGCATGCGTGAAGAATGATCATTAAAGCAAAAACACCGCCTCGAAATATATTTGTATTCAAAAATAGGCATTATGTGCTCAAAAATAAATCTTTTAAAAAAGCAAAATGCGTCCAAAAATAGAAATTGCGTGCTCTTGCATGTTTTGCTATTTTTAAAAGGTCTTGTTTAATAAAATGAATCTTTTGCATGGTTTGATCTTTTTTTAGCCTTCTCATGCTCGAAAATTAGATCTTTGAATGAAAACATGAAGCTAAAAATAGATTTATAGTTGTCATGTGCCGCATGGAATTTCCTATGTTATGCGGATCTCTTGCACCTTCGGGACTTCTTTAGACATCCACAAACCTTTCTTTCCTTTCCCGATTTCTCGTGGCTTTACTTTGTTATTATGCTCGTTCCGCGGATTTTCTCGATCAACCGTGGAATTCTCTTGTCTTTTTACCATATTCGGCGGTTTTGGTTGTTATTCTTTATATCCGCAACTTCTTTGTGCTTTCCGCCTTTGTTAGGTGGGTTACATACCCGCATAGATTTTCTTTTGACCTCCGCGGCCTCACTAGACCTTTGTAAATACCCTCATAATTTCACGGCTTTTCTGTATTATGTGACTCTTTTAAACCACCGTGGCTCTTTTAAGACCTTTGCAAAATTCTTTAGACATTAGCGGACCATTGTAAACCAATTTCTTTTGTTCCATGGCATTACAAAATGCTCTAACTCCTTCTCCCTTGCTTTGCGGCATCGTGTGGCCACTTTTTCTTGCATGACGACCTCTCCTCTTTGCCCTCATGCCTTGTTTTGTGGATTTTGATAACTTCACGAAAAATCTTCATTATCCAAGTATGTGGAACACTTCGTTCTTGACCTTTGGTCCGTGGGTCTTCCATCCAAATCCGCCTAAGTCTCGAACTTGAATAAGTTATGAAAATAAGCATGGTACTTATTTGAATAAAAATCATTATAATAGATTCAACACAAAATTTGATTTAGATTTTGAGAGATTAGGATTACAAATATACTTTATAGGATTCATGAGATCAGGCCTAGAATTTAAAATTATTTGTGCTTGTCAAATCAAAATTTGTTGACATCTTAGCTCTTTCATATGGCTGTAATTTCCAATAATTTTTATAGATATATCTATAATCTGTTCATAGATATATAAATAGGTATTATGTTTTTATATAAACCACTTTAAAAAATTACGGTTTTCAAAAATTTAGCCTGTCATTGTCTACGGTTTCTAAAAACATTCCCTGTAAAATACGGTTAAAATCACAAAAACAGCCTACAACCTGTCAATTTCCAAGCCTGGATGAGATCATATATTTTCTTCTCTACCAATAATAAGAAATGAAAAGTTGTAATATTTTGTGTGGGTGGGCACCACACATAGACATGACACTAATTCTAATGCACTTGCATCATATTACTTTTAGTGTTTTCAATTCTACTTCAAAAGGTTTATAAAATTGGACAATTCATATTTGCGACACAAAAATGATGTGAATGTGCATCAATCACATAATTAATGTTAGGCGCATAAAAGGTAAGAGATGACAATATTTTTAGTGGTTTTTGATAATAAACAATGCAATTTGCATCATAAAAAAATAACATAATTTAGTGTAAGGATCGTCAAAAATGTGTTTATAATACTAAAACATCAAAAATCTTATAGTAAAGTCGAAACCATTATTATATATATTTAAAATTCATATTATAAGTTAACATTAATATAACGAAAGAAAAAAATCCTAATACAAATTTATGATGGAAATCGTTGATGCATCTCATTCGATCACCAAAATTCAAATTCAAATTCATATTTCCCATTTCTATGTTGATGCTATTTTTTTGACATAAATTTTTACACTAAATTTTAATGATATATTTTTAATGCAAATTAGCATCAACAACTACTTTTTACATTACCAAGATTATATCCATTTCAGAATTTTGGTAAAGAAATCACTTTATATAGTGTCTATGATGCAAATTATGACGATGAATTTTGTGCGCTAGGATTTGAGGAAAAAAAATCTAGGCAAAAAAACCTACGAATTTGATGCAACAGAAACATAAAAATCTATTGAATCACCACCTTTCGTAATCTCGTCTTGTGTAAAAGAGTCTCATTTCTTGTTTCCGTTTCTATGTATTGTGCAATCACTTTATCCTCATTTTATGTTCTCTTACATTTGTAATTTAGTGTTTTATCTCTTTCATTTCTTAAGTAATTCTATATTCGAATTAGTTCAAATACATATCCTTAACTTCGTTGCTTTGCATGTAAAGTCATATTATATTAGATATTATTGAAGGTTAATTTAGTTTGGTTCTTTTAAGTAGAAGAAGTCTTATTTAACTCAATTATTTGTCTTAGTCCAAGTTTATTATTACCTTTATATCACTTTGTTTTTTCAAGGCTCCACGTTACTCTCAATTTTATTCAATCTATTTTATTTTTGTTTTTTTCACGCTTCTATCATTTGATGATGATGTAGACACCTAAAATATGCTTACACATAGCATTTCATCCAATCCATTCAATTAACAACACTTTGTTAACCAACCCGTCTTCACTCCACTCTCGGATGCCCATTCGCAACACATTCTCGGTCACATTCCTCCTATAATCAACTTATTTGGCTAATATCTCTCTTATTAGCTAAACATTCCTCCTTTTGACCATTTACAACCTCCCTAGTTCTCTCTAGACCACTTCTATTGGCTTCGTAGGCTATCTATCAACCACAATTGGTTATCTAGACCCCTCCCAACTCTCAATGAGTCTCTAATCACTTGCTAATCAAGTTTAACTAGCCTAAACGAAGCTTAACTAAGCCTATAGCATGTTTATCCTAATCTAATCTAAAAGCTTTAGTCCCACATTCACCCAAAATCCAAATTCTTCCAAACCAAAACTATAAATACAAGGCTAAGCCTACCCATTCAAACTTACAACTTTACATAGCACAAAGCCAAAACAAGCCTAAGAAAGCTTGGATCTCATTTGTATTAGCTTCAAGTTAATTAGACATTTAATCTAAAGCTTTCCTTCCTCCATTGTTGAGCTAACACCATCTTGCATTCATCCACTCCATAATCCAAGTTTTGAGTAATATGGAGAGAACCATTGGCCTTGAAGCCATTAATGGTGAGACTCCATTCTTGAAAGCTTGAAAACCATAAACAACTAATCACCCCTTTGATTGCTAAGTTGATCTTATTAGGTTCAATTTCTTAATTAAGTAATCTAAAGAGTAGAGAGTAGTATATATGCTAGGTTTTGATGTTTTTGTCAAAGTTATGATGCATGTATAGGATTAACTCTTGTTTATCTCTTATCTCATGGTGCATGGATGAGTAAAGCAAAGCTTGAGGTTCTTTAACCTCATCCTATAGCTTTTGCAATTTTCCATTGCATATAGATGATACGAGGACAAGTACAATCTCATAGAGCACACTCTTTAGCATTTTTGGTTATCCCTTATATGACAATCTTAATTTAGAATAGTGTTTGACTCATTTAATTGTTCCCTAGTTCAATGTTTCCAACAAATGTATTGAATTAGCTTAGGATTATTGTTTTGAGAAAGCTCACCGACAAGCCAATTATCTAGAAACTTGAGGCTCCTTCCCTCTTCCTTGGTTCTCGTCTTTGTCCATATTATATAGTTCTTGGAATTCATTGCCAAAAATACAACCTTATAAAGCTGTAAGGATCCCTAGGGTGATTCAATCAGATTTTTTTCCTTTCAACTAAATCAACATTGACCAAGAGTATTATGTTATCTAATGTTGAAAGATTCGGAGTTATCAAAGCCATCTCATTATTCCTTAATTTTATCCACCGAATGTGAACTACATAGTTTACAAGAAATACCAATCAAGAAGGGAATGAAATGAAAGACTCTTTCTTTAGTAGGGGAACCCCAACCCCATCAATATATTCCTTGAAACCCCTCATTTTTTATCTTCTTATGTTTGTCTCATTTCGCCCACAAGAATTAAAGTGTAAGGTAGACATGTATTTTTATTATGTATAATATCCTTTATTGAAGCATAATTTGGGTGCACCCACTTGAGTTTTCAAATGGGATATTTAGACTATTTGGGACATTTTTCTAGATCCACACACTCTAGGCTTTCTTGGAATGAGGAAAAATCCAAGAATAATCTTTAAAGTTAAGACTATAAATCCTTCCAAAATGTTATTAATGTCATCCCTACATAAATTTTACATATTTAAAATTAATATGAATTCACTCAAGCCTTGGTGGAACAATTGGAAGTGGTATGTTGAGAACCCTTTCCTTCACTACATTAACAATAAAAAATATGAGTAGCTTTCTCTTTGATTACCATTATTTCAAAAGATCAATGAGAGATGATCTCTTGATTCTTCTTTCAATGCCTGACATATGAGATAAAAACTCTTTTGAATTTTATTCTCGAGGAAAAGCTTACCCAGTTTTCTCATGGTTTACCATTGGAGTATATCACTTTCTTTACTTAGGATTCCGCCTTCATAATTTTTCCTTTTCTAGTTAAGTTGAAAATGTTAGGAATTTATTTTAGGTCTATGTTAAATTCTAAAATTCCTCACGCAGACTCATAATTTTTTCTAATTTTATAATTGAGAAACAATTATATATATATAACAATATTATGGTAATATCAAATACATTTACGTAGATTCAAGTGTAGGTAAACTAGGTGTCTCTCTAGGTGGCCCATCTCCAAACCTTACATGATCATGAAGGAAATGGATTATGTTATGTGGTACATGCTTCACCAACTTCACCAGTCAAGATTGAACTTTGTACGGGGTATGTAGTATGGGGAGCTGGAGAAAATACGGTAGAAGTCACAAACATTTTTCTGCATACACTCATGTGTGATTAGGATTTTCTAACTAGCTATGCCAACTTCATATGTAAAACATGGAGAATGTTAACTAAGAAAACATTAAAAACATTATATAAGAATCCATACTTAGGGTGATGACATTATGATGTTGGATACAACTCTAAACTTGATAAATAGGATTATCGTGGCACCACTAACCTCCTTAACATTACAACCTCTTACTATATTATTTTTATTATTTCTCTTAAATCATATGACATAATATATAAAAAAATTAGAACATGGTCCACCTTTTTTTAATTTTATATATAGAAATATGTCCATAAAAGTATGGAGACACTCCACCCTTAACATAATGAAGCAAGTTTTGTATTGTGGCATAGTACATATGTAATTTCTATTAGTTTTCATCTTCTCTTTTACGATTTTCTTTATTTTTGAATTTTATGTCCATAATGTATTTAGGTTCCTTGGGACAATCTTGAACCATTTTGTATGGTCCCTTATGACTAGAGTGCACTTGATTTATTTATTCCACAATTTTCTCCTTGTATGTATTTGATGTTCTTCATATTGTAATCTAGTATTTAGAAATAAATACAAAATGTGAATTGAGTTTTTGAATTGAAATGATAAAAGAACAAAGGAATATAACATATGTTGTTGGTGTGTGTTTGTAGTTAACGTGGTGATATTCTTTTCCAATGAATTATACACCATTAGTTAATTACTATGATGTGTTAATATTATAAAATTTTGATATGATAAATAGAACATTTTACAATTAAACCTTCAAAGAATATTCCATTTTCTTTTAATGTACCAAGCTTTAGAATTATTAAAATATTTGGATTAAAATTTCAAATATTCATTAAGATTAAAAATTATACTTTGTCAATTAAAAAATCAATAATCATATGTCTAACAATGATTTCAAAACTCTTTAAAATAAATTTACATTAAAATTTAAACTAATACAAATAAAAAATGAAATTATTAAAACAATTAGACAAAAACATAAAATAAACACATAGCATATATACCAAATACATTTAAGTGATATAATAACTATTGAAAATGAATAAACATTGCCAAACGTAGTATGTCTTGCCACTTGCTAGCTTAGAAATAATGAATAAGCTAAAATAAATTATATCTTAGTAATTTTTGTTTTTCTCCAACAAAAGTATAGATAATAGCTGCAATTTTTGACCACTCTCTTGCTCCCACACCAATTAACCATAAACCATTGTCATATATCGACAATTTTTTTGATTGGGTAGAATAATTTGTGTATTTTTGGTTAATGTAAATTCGCTTGGAAATAAGGAATATCTTTATTTTGTGATGTTACAACCAATACATATCTAAATAAATATTATTAAAATAAAAACATTCCCTGTTACTATTTAAAATATTATAAAAGTAAATTCATTTTTGAGATGCAATATTTTAAAAAAGAAGTAATTTTATTTTCCAAAAACAATAGTACTAGTGCATGCTATGTAGGTAATCATAATTACGTTGTACACGTTTCATAGCCCAATTTCCCCCAACCTTTTTCGTTCTTCAAATGTCTCTTTCTTAATGGTGTTTTGGCTTGGTTGGGTGGCGGTGAGAGGTGGCTCAATGTCTCATGAATATTGTGTGGCTCTTACTTGTGTTGTTGATGCATTGGCTAATGTTATTGTATTTGTTTTCTCTGGTTTCTTATTGGATCTCCCGTCAAACTACAATTGAGTAACTTGATTCTTTGTGTGTAGTTGGTGATTGCTAGCCTCATGCCTCATCAATCACTACTTAGTATTATTTTTGACCGCATACATGCATCAAATCTTTTCATATATATGCTACATTATCTTTATTAATATTGGTTTTGATTTTTATTTAAATATTGTTGAACAAGAGAATTAAGGAGGAACTATATATCGGTTGCGTTGAACACATCATTGTATCAAGTTAGTTTTTTTAGTAAATAGATGAAATAGATAACATTTTCTTTCAAAAGTTATGAATTGTATGAACAATGTGGTCTCGTAGATTATTTATGAGGATATCTTTGTATCATTTACATGTTACCCCTCTTTTGTTTTAGTTTATATTTTTTGTTATGTAGTTTCTTGTTATATGGGTCCTAATTTAATTCATTACAACTACATGTCACTCATGTATGTGATATAACATATAAAACTTTATCTATGATAATAGTCTTGTTGTGCTGACTCAATATTAGGAGCTACACTTGTGTGTACACCTGTGTTTAGGTCAAGTTGACTTGTTATTGATTTAAATCCTAACTAGAAAAAATAAATAGTTTTAAAATACAAATAATGTTGTTAAATTCCAAAAATAATGCAATCACGTTTATATGTGGAGGAGGAAAAGTGGAAATCACGTCTTAGAGTGAAAGTTCTATAAGTTGCTCACTTTGAGCTTTGTAAAATTGACATGCTAGTTACATGCTTCCACATTTATTATACATATCTATCATACGACTTACAATCGTGGTGACTGGAAAAGGGCTTGTCCTTGGTGAACTTCTGAACCCGTTTCATGTTCATGAATATAAATTTCATCAATTAATGGCATAATATTTTATACTTATGTGTTGTATCATGCAGGTTTTGAGTCCACATATATGGAATTCTATGATGGAAATCTTACTAAATTTCTAATTTTGTTATGTTTTGGATGGTTTTGTATTTAGTATGTTCACAAAAGTGAAATTTATATCTCTTGCCTTCTTGTCTGTGGTGTTTACACAATTCATGGGGATCTATTTTCCATTAATTTGGAACACTAATGAGGTTTTAAGAATAAAGTGTGGCCTATTTCCATTAGGGAAACATGTTTTTGTCAAATTTGATGCTTTTTTTTTTGTGAACTCAAGCTAACCATCTAAATTCAAACTCCCGATTCTAAATGTGTTGGAGAGAGGTTTTCTACATCTGTAACCATCTTCATCCTATCTTTGTTAGCAAAATTATATTTTAAAAATGAATGGTCCTAAATATCTTGGATGAGTTTGGAGAGGTTCCATCTTTCAACATGAGGTGAATTACTATTAGGTACAAATAAAATATAAACATGCATGGAAAGCTAGAAAGAAATTATTAGTAATTAAATAGATGCATATTCTACACACACATTAGTTATGTCACATGCATGGCCCACACCTATTTCATGGCTCTGGTGTTGACATGACCCTTTTATTTCTAGTTGTTTGCGTGGAATTTCTGAGGAAAACATCGGTGGATGTATATAATTGGAAATGTTTTAAACCTCGGTGTGTCACACATTTGTGTCACTATTATTTTGTCATTGTTTTCCCTATTGCATATCTTTGTCATGCACATGTGTTTTGAATGCCAAATATCAGTAATTTCCTTAAATAAATAGCCCCAAAGATGTCATGAGGATCCATAAAAGAGGAATGATTTGTTCAAAAACATTATTGGATACTATATTTCTATTCCTTATCACCAATTTCTCCATTAAATTAAATCCATATTTTGTATTGATGAATGTATATTATATATGGGAAATCGGTGGTTATTTAAGGTACAAAACAAGACATCTACTTCATATTTTATCTTTTTAGGGTGATAGTGAACTTTAAATTCATAGGCTTATATTGTTAGGAATCAACGTTGTAGTTGTGAATTTTGTTCTCTAGTATTTTTCATTAATTCCATCAAAAATGAGGAATTTTATCAAAATATGAAAGACATACTTGACATTCCTCATAGGTTAAAAACATATAACACAATACCATCTGTAAGAAAAAAATTGTTAACAAATTTCATTGTCCTCGGGTTGTGAAATCTTGTTGATATTCTTGTAGTTTCCCATGCAACTAGAATAATAGGAATTTACTAATTCGGAGTTCATTTCAGGTGAAAAAATGTTCCCAAAATTTCCTAGTACTTGTTCCTTACATAGGAGCTCGGAGTAAGATTTATGTCACTTTTTGAACATGTTAAAACGAATACAAGATGTGCAAGATACAACTCATACATGATTGATAGGAAGATGACGTGCGGTACCCGACAAGCACAAAGCAATGATGATTGACCTATTAAAAGTTGACAAGTGACAAAGTGTGTAAGTAGAGCGGTGAAAAATAATGTTGCATTTTCATACTTTTGTCTTTGGTACTTGTTGTGTAAAAATTTGGGTTTCAACAGTGGGGTCTACTCTTGTTTTGGAAGGAGACCCAACAACTATATTACTATTAGTAGTATTCACTTTCCCATTTTTACACTATGTTATTTTTGTAGTATTTTTCAGTTGACATGTGGCAGGATTTAGGGAGGACAAGCACTACCAGCTATCCACATCAAATTGGCACAACCAACCAACTCAGTGAGTTTTATGCACTAACCCCAACAACTTGCCATGCAAACTTGAAGACTCAATGCGACTGTGGTTGAGTTGCTACACATATTTTCCAACTTGCCTAAGCATCCCAACTCACTTGAGTCACAGAATGAGTCAGGCCGGATTTCTTGTGCCCAAAACCAACCAAAATTCTTGGTGGGGAGTTAAACCCCAAAAATTGAAAAACAAATGTGGATGTGGCGCAACCACAATTGAAAACCGGGATCACGAGGCTATTTAAAGCCTAACCATACATGTTTCATGTGCAATTTGACATTAACCTCAACCCACATTTTTAGGATTTTGATAGGTCAGTAAATTTTTTTCAAAATTTTGAGATGATCATCATAAGCCCTTTTGTAATTTTGAGATTTAATGTTCATTTATTGTTTAAAGATTTTTTCACTCTCGATTTGATGGTGAACCTTGTTAGAAGCCTTGTGGAGCCTTAAATATATTTGGAGATTATTGCACGAGGTTTCAAAGTCTTCACATCTATTTTCAACTCAATTTGCATGTTTAAGGTCCATTTTTATTTGTGAGATTATTATTTGTACTTGCAAATGATATTTTAATGGATTGGATTGAGTTTTTAGCAATCCCGTGACGTAACCAACTAGAAAAATCTGCTATCAATTCCTTGTCATTTCGATTTTAGTTTTGTTGTTCTTTATTAGTTTTTAATTCACTTTTGGATGAATTAATGATAATCTAAGGTAAAAATTACAAAATCGTTAAAAATTAAATTTTGGAAGAAACTGTTGCGAATGGATATTTATGAGTTTTTAATCACTCTTTATTTGTTCTATTTCAAATTCAAATTCTATTTGAAACATTAGAAATTAAGAAAATTAATAAGGATCCTTTTTGATAAACTATTTATACATGGGATTAGTGTTAGTTTATAGATCAAGATTGGTATCGAGTTGGTTGATTGACAAGTTTTAACAATATTGGTTATACATGGTTAACAACTTGGGTTTGGCGGATTTACTACTATTATTGCATTGATTCTATTTTTTGTGAGATAAAAACATATGTGAACCATGGAAAGGATATAAAAATAGGAGAAAATTTCTTATAGGGTCATTAAGGTATGGAGATGGATCCAATTTGTATTGGTATTTGACACAATGTTTTTATAACCATGTTATGTAGCCTTTCTTTTTGGTGAAGTAAATGTATTTTTAAAACCTATGTGTAGACACTAAATTTTATCATCCCTCATCCTTTATCCCACATTATTTCCCCTTCACCATCTTGCACATACATATCTCTCTTCCTATTTGAATCCCCCTTTCCCTCCTAAATCCCATTTATTTGAATTTCCCACTTTCATATCTTATCCCATCATTTATTGTATTTCCACTAATTCACCATTAATCCTATTTAATTAATCCCTAATCATATTTATTATCCTAATCACATCCCATTTACTATCCCTAAACCCATCCATTAATCCTTTTATCCTCCCTAAACATCTTTTTATCATCCCTAGGTTCCCACCTACCCTCATTTAATGCTTTCATACCCCCAACCACCTTTTATCCTCCCTAAGCAACCCTAACCCACATTAACCACTCAAAACCCTAATATCCCCTTTTAGGCCCTTTTGCATCGAGTTGATCACATCTCCACTACCCAAATAGACGGCTTGTTGTAGTCACCGCGATCCATGTGTGTCTCCATCGAACCTATAAATATGTTACCAAAATATTATGTAACATTATTAAATAAATTGTAATATTATTAATAATGAGTTTGTAGAACTCATATTAATAATATAGTTGCAATAGTTTAATTATTTGAGTGAGTTGTGAGAATAATTCACGTAGTTATTTTGTAGTGTGAGTGATCCTAGGGATGTTTGAGAGATATTAGGAGATAAGACTGAGAGATTCATGGAGAGAGATATGAGGTTTTCAAGATGAGTGTTGACTCCACCATTGTAGGAGACCAAACACTATATATGTAACCTCTATCAATATCAATAATCATCCCGAATGAATTTTAGTTTCTATATTTTTATTATTCAAAGTGTTTTATATTATATTGTAGTTCTTATTAGTGGTATCAAAGTAGGTTACGAAAAATATATTTGTTATTTGTGTGCTCCTTTGTGATTCATCCATGAGTGGCTCAAAATTTTCTTTGTGATGTACTCCTCCATATATGTGTACTTGGATTGATTCACATTACAAGTATTCACTTGACTGTATAAAATAAGGTAGATGGTATTTTTATTTATCTATATTTGTTTGGTGGCGTCGACCACGAGGTTCTTCATAGTCACGAGGATGAGAAGTTCAAAATATATGTGATGTAATGTGCTTCTCGTCTACGGTCATACATAGTCACATTGTGATATTTATGAAAATGGTAGAATTAAACGATTATAAAAAGAATTAGATCGTGTGAATCTATACGTTTTCTAGGAGTCTGGTGTAGATCTGTGGCATATTTCTCGTAGGTTTAAAGTCTATGTGCATTTTCTAGACGTCTTTTGTCATATTGCATTGAATTTTTGACAGCAAATCTCTTTTGAATAGATGCTTTTTCTTCAACGAGTCTTTGATAGACAACTGGTTTGTCTTCTTCTTATGGTCACTAATACTCCAAATAAAACCTCAAAGCATATTGGCTCCACGTGGCGCGTATAGTAGTCCGTAGAAAGTACTTTGGAAGATCTTCCTTCCAAGTATGCATACTCTTCTAGTTCTTGCGGTTGTCTCTTTGGAAAACGCAAGAGGTGGCTATTGGTCATTATACAACATTTGGAATCATTGATCTACTAGCATTCCAAAAATCATTGCTGAATTAAACTCAGATCTGGTGCCTTCAAGTATGAATTCTACATTCCTCACGATGGCCATGTATTTACATACGAAGCTTGATCGAAATTTGTGGGGATCGTGTTACTCTTGCATGTTATCATATTTGTCTTCCATTTGATGCGGTCACAACTTTAAAATGTAATGCATGCATCAACATCTACTCGTGAACGAGGTTCAACCGTTTGTATGTTTCAATGCAAATACGTTTTGGTTCAAGCATTTTTAGTCTTAGCTTAAGTGTCTTGATATTTATGTCTAGTTTTATAGTTTAATAGACGCATTTTGGATCTTCCTCATGTATTAGCTCCACTTAACTCAAATCTTCCATTTTTTAGATTATCCACCGTACTTACTTCATAATCGGTGTCATTTTTGTTATTTTTCAAAAGTCTTGAAGTTAAAAATTCTTAGGATAGTTCAAAGTATTAATGTCAAAAGTTTGTTTCTTTTTATTGAAGTGTAATTTTATTTTTATATTCATTATATTATTGTATCATTGTGGTGTCAATCTTTTAAATAGTCATTTTTAATTGTAAATGTCATTGTTGTCATAGTTAAGCGATTATTACAAGTCAAATAGGTGATTTTAGGTTTTTTATTGTCTTGTTATGGTCGTATTGTGGTAACTATATTCTCAAAAGAGTTAAAAAGTTTTTAAAAAGGACAAATGAGTGCATTTTCGGTGTAATCCGACACTCAATTTTTAAAGGGAAAACACAAATGAAAACTATTTCTCGGCTTCCTCGACCCTGCCCTGTATCGTGATAGGGAACACGTATTGTCCTCGACTATAATTTCTCCTGAGTTAGTAATGACATCATGGAGGATGGAGGCAACAGAGGCTGGAGGTGAATCAACGACCTCTCGTCAGTCACCAATGATGGGGCCGCATGAAGTTGTGGTGGCAATGTGTGTATGTGTGTTTTCTTTTATTTTTGATTTGCAGTATGATTTGAGTTCTGTTTGAATAAGTGACATGTTCACATTGAAAGACAGTGGATAGATGAAAGCACAAAGGAAAAGCAACAACATGATATTTGGGTTGTTGGTTGTCCTGTAAAACCATCCTTTGTTTTAGGTTGTTGGTTGTCCTATAAAACCATCCTTTGTTTCAGGTTGTTGGTTGACCTACAAAACCATCCAGATCATGAGCATGCATGGGCGGAAAGCTGCAGAAGGAAGTGTGATTATTTTTTCTACCTTGTCAACATTAGGGGAGTGTATATTGGGAATTAATAATGTTAACAATAAGGGAGTGAATGTTACCAAAATATTGTGTAACATTATTAAATAAATTGTAATATTATTAATAATGAGTTTATAGAACTCATATTAATAATATAGTTGTAATAGTTTAATTATTTGAGTGAGTTGTGAGAATAATTCACGTAACTATTTTGTAGTGTGAGTGATCCTAGGGATGTTTGAGAGATATTAGGAGATAAGACTGAGAGATTCATGAAGAGAGATATGAGGGTTTGAATATAAATGTTGACTCCACCATTGTAGGAGATCAAACACTATATATGTAACCTCTATCAATATCAATAATCATCCCGAATGAATTTCAGCTTTCTATAGTTTTATTATTCAAGTGTTTTTATATTATATTGCAGTCCTTATCAAAATAAACCTATACCTATCCTCTCTTGAGGATGATATATTGAGATCTTGATATTTACGGCAAATTTCGCTACGTTTCTCTCTCTTCTTTGGAGTTTCTACTATCATCTTAGAGCTATTTGAATACCTTGCATGCCATCCTTATAGATCTTGGAGACTTTGAGCTGGCTTGGATCCCCCTTTGTCATCCCATCCCTCTTGTGCATCAACCTTGTAGGCTTATCACCACCTTGGAGTTATTCCATTACATCGCTCTCATCAATCTCTCTTTGTAGTTCATTTTTATATCCATTTTCCTCCATCAAACCCTAGATCCCTTCCCGGTCATCGTCAAATCTACACAGTCATCGCCAATGATCCATATCTATCTTATTATATGTCATCCACCCTTTCAACTATCTATTTTCTGATCCCAAAGTACCTCGGATCTTCCAATCTTTCTATTCTCCGCCCACCTACTCCTTCGAGGCCTCATCTTCATCACACTCGGTCATCATCGTTCCACCAAGTCGTCATCAACCCTACCTCAATCATCCTATTTTCAGTTATATGTTTCATTTACAATCTTTCTTGTTTCTTCCTAAGTACCCAGCACCCCTCTACTTATCTCGATCCACCTTGCTCATAAGCCCGGATATGACCTTTCGGCTTTAGTTGTCATCAATTCAGCTCGGTCATCATCGATTGGATCAGCAATGATCACTTTCTTATCAACATATCTACCAATTTACTTGCATCCTTTATATTCTCATGATATCCAAATCCTCTGCATCATCTAAACATCATCATTAATATCATATCATATTCATATCACCCATTTAGATCTATCGATTGTCGATCGTGCCCAAAAGTATCGAGTTTCCATCGACCCGATAAAGTTTGGTTCAGATTTTCATCATTTCTTTTTATCAAATCTGTATTTTATCTCATGTATCACTTTTCGATTTTCTATTTTAGTTCATATTCTGTTGTATCTTATCATTTATCCATTATCATCTTATCTATCTTTTATCAAAGTGGGTTGACATCCATCCTAGGAAGTTTTCACTTCTTGGGACTGACGTTGTCAGGAAACCCACCCTCCTATCTACTAATCATTTTCTTGTTGAGTTTCTCTTTGTTGTGTAGGTAATCAAGCTCACTTTGTGAGGAGGATATTTTGTGCCTATATCCATCATCATCTTATCAAGAGGTTTCTTTAAACCCTCTCATTATTCAAGTTGTTATCTTATTTGTTACCATTTCATTGATCTGAAACAGGAGCAAGAAAATTTGATCAACATTCTTGCATGCACGGTGGGACCCACCCTTCTTTGGTGAGTTCTTTTATTATCTTCATTTCCATTTCCATTTTCTATTTCTCTCTTACTACTAACCTCGTAGGTGGGAGCTTCACTTGCTTGCATGCATGGTGGATTGCTTGCTTGGATCAACAACACATTTTCTTAAAATAAAATAATAAAAAGGAAAGTAGCACTATCTAGGTATTCTTCATTTTTTTCCTATTTTCTATTTTTACATCTCTCTCCTTTCTTTGTTTGGTTGATTTCATGAAATTTCACATTTTGTTTTAGGACTTAAAAAGAACTTCTTCATACTTGATTGAAAACATAGTCTAGTTAGGAGGTTAATTCTTTGCATTCTCTTCTTCCACACACATCCAAAACACACAAATTAATTTATACATCTTAAACACCTTATTCCGGTTGGAGCTATTGGGATTTCATCGCCCAATAGGAAAGTTGCCATGCTTTTCTAGCCGTGTTATAATTTTTTTGACTATCAATATTTTGGCTAAGTGTTTGACACCCTTATCACTACAAATGCGTGAAATGTAGGGATATGCCCCAATATCGAGTCTGTCTTGGTAGTCATCATAGATTTGGGCCTCATATATCTTTAGGTATTTTGAGGATGCCATCCAAAATAACTTGAAACCATATTTAGTTTGGAAATTTCCTAGATTTCCTCTCGAGCCCATTTCTTTTTCTTATTCAAGTATTCTAATAAGTTTCCATGCTTTTCGCCGTGTTATAATTTTTTTGACTATCAATATTTAGGCTAAGTGCTTGACACCCTATCATTGCGGTGCATGAAATACGGGATATGCCCCAATATTAGGCCCTGTATTGGTAGTTATCATACATTTGAGCCTCATGTACCTTTAGGTATAACAAGGATGCCATCCAAAACAACTTGAAACCATCTTTAGTTTGGAAATTTCCTATATTTCCTCTGAGCCCATTTATTTTTCTTATTCAAGTCTTCTAATAAGAAAGATAATTAACACTTTACTGTGTGATTTGTTTGAAATATTAAAAATCAGCATAGTTTCTTGTTTGTTGTTTCATGCCCGTTATCACTCATTCTCAAGTAAAAAATGGAACAAACAACATCATCCAACAACATCCCCATTTCCAACATGGCTTCTCAACAAAATTCAGCCCTTTCCATTATCTCTTCCACCCCTTTGTTACTTCTTCTTTGGTTACACAACCTATGGTTTCATTTTTCCTTTCCATGAATATAAAGCTATTAAAACCAACCCCCATGTTGAGGCTAACCCCTTTATTTTAGTTTCTTCTAGAATGGATACACCCCCATCTGTTGCTTCCTTAGAGACCTTTGGTTCTCCCCTTATCCTCGTGGATGATTAGAGTTCCAGGGAACTCCTAGACACTAACCACATT
The DNA here is from genome assembly GCA_018340775.1 of Taxus wallichiana var. yunnanensis. Classification (NCBI taxonomy): domain Eukaryota; kingdom Viridiplantae; phylum Streptophyta; class Pinopsida; order Cupressales; family Taxaceae; genus Taxus; species Taxus wallichiana. The sequence goes on from CM031234.1 coordinate 513,461,061, forward strand.
GCTATTCACAACTACCTTATTTGTAAAGTCATCAATATTCCCATTGATGGACCTCTTTAACAAATACATTCTTATCACTCTCAATGAATCCAATCAAGTCCTCACCTCTCAATTCTCTCGTGTTCTTCCCTAGAGCTATGAAATATATTGTCGTGGTGGAACTTGAAATTGGCTCCCATCAATCTTACCCTATAATCCCATAAACTCGTCAATCCACTCAATTGGTGGTACCCATTCCTCCTAATATTCCCCACATCAACACCCTCCCCACTTCTTCCACCCACATCACTTCTTCATCCAATGTCGTCATTAGCACCCTACCCAAAATTTGTAATAATCTCATCTACTTCTTCCACCACTCAAACAACATGATCAAACTTTGGTCCCTATATCTACATCCCAAGTACATGTAAATGTTATCACCTTGCAACCCCACCCTTTGGAGTCTACCCAAACTCATCAACCTCCACTTTAGAGTGTCTTTTGCCACAATTACCCAATCAATCTACCCAAACATCTCAACCACCCCACACTTACATCCCCACTCATCCCATGTAAAATCAATCTAACATCCCCATCTCTCAACAAAAACATATGCAATCTTATCCATCTAATTACATCCCTATCTCCCAAACAACATTGACAAAATGCTAGTACTTTCCTATGTGATCCAAAACCAAATTTAACTAGCAATTGTGCACACACACTTTTCTTGCTTTGTATTGATTTTCGATTTAAATTTTGCATTATTTATTTTTGTATTTTTAATAAATAAATAAAATCTGCAAGTACTTGTGCAAATACAAAAATAAATGAAGAGAATTCACCAAAGAACGTGACACGAGAATTGATAATGGAGTTCGGCGCTTGAGGCCTACGTCTCCGGTCCGGTTGAATGGGACCGATCTATTAAAATCTTGAAAATAATCCTTTACAAAGAATTCTACAAAATTTAGACCTTCTCACAGTCTTCCTCTGTCGAAAATAATAGGGGTTTCCTTTTACATCTCCTTCAAATTCCACCGTTAGCTCAAGATATGAGCAATACAATATTTCTACACAATCCGAATGCCTTACAAATAAAATATCACCCTATTTATACTGTTTGTGCGCCTCCTGGTCTGATGGCTGGGCGCATATCCTTTTACCACCTCCACCCGAGTTCCATTCCCCTCCATGTCTTTTGGCTTATCCTTTGGGAATAAAATCCCACATTGGGCGCTTGGGAAACTTATCTTATAGTTTAAAATAGATGGAGGGTGCGCATTTCAAGTGGCAAGGAAGCCACCTAAGCCTATATGATAGGCGCTTTGACTTTGGGGGCATTTGGTGGCGCATGGCATGTATTTTTAGGCGCCTAAATCCCTAAAAAGGTGGACAGTTCAAAATAAGGCGTGGATAATTTAATATATGCTTGGACAGTTTAATATAGGCGTGGAAAATTTAATATATGCATGGAAATTTATTAGACATAGGCGTGGAAAATTTAATATATGCATGGAAATGATTAGACATAGGCGTGGAAATTGCAAAGAAGTTTATAAGGCGTGGATAATTTAAATCAAACCTGCCCAATATCCCACATGCATGGCACAATAGAAAATATAGAGGTTTATATACACAGTTGGTTGAATGGTTAAATGAGAAGGAGGCCAAGGCACCCCTCCTAAATCGAGTGTGTCGAACTCCGGCCGAGGGCCCCCACCAAGAAATAACGGGTCCATTTGTCCGAGATCGAGTGTCCAAGACCGGCGTTCCAAAACCCATTTTTTTAATACGTCACACAATTTGTCCACGTGTCGCAATACGATCGCAACACTTGGCGAGCGTGCACACGTCCAACCTGCACAAAACCCCAAAATTCGCCAGTTGCCCAAAAATTTCAGCGGGCTATAACTTTTGCAAACGAGCTCCGTTTTCCTGCAAACAAGCTGTCGTTGGAGTCGTATAATTTTTCCCCACGCTTTAAAAATGACTGCAACAATTTCTGAGAAGATCTTAGATCGGTGTTTCTCTGTGAGGATCCTCTGGATCATTCCTCCCCACTGAGAAACTTTTGGACCCCAAAAGTCAACCTAATTGGTGAATAGGTGAGGGTATTTCTCCCTCACCTTTCCGGTTTCCATCCATTTTGCCTTGTTCGGATGCATGCCTTTGAACCCAACACGAAGATACTCAATATCACCTCTTCGCGAAGTTCTTACTTTCCTGTCCAAAATGATGTCTTCCTGCAACTCATCAAGATACTCAGGAGAAAAATCATCAATGGAAGGCATTATGTTAGAATCATCATGATCAACAATCATAGGCGGTTCATACAATCTTAAATTCTCAACATTTACAACTGAGTAGATTTGCATATATGGAGGTAAATCTAACCGGAAAGCGTTGTTACCAATTTTTTCCAATATTTGGAACGGACCATACCGTATAGGTTTCAATTTTTTACCTTCACCGCGTCGCCTTTCTTTCTTGCTGATGTGAAGCCAAATCAATCACCAACTTTGAACTTGTGATCGGGCTTCTATGTTTATCATGCCTAGCTTTGTACTTAGCCTGCTCTTCTCCAATTGTTCATGGACATATTGATGAACTCGTTGTATTCTCTAAACAAATATTTTAGCCTTGTCGTAATCACTTGCACCATTAACAACAGTTTCATGTCCATAATATATATCTAATGGAGAATTAGGCAGATAACCATAACAAGTCTCAAATGGAGACTTCAAAGTAGAAGAATGTAAGGCACGATTATAAGCATGTTGCACATAATAAAGATGTTCATCCCACAATTTAGGATGTTTGTTACTATAGCCCCTAAGTAATTGTACCACTGTGTGGTTTACAACCTCTGTTTGACCATCACCGTATGGGATGAAAAGCAAGTGCTTTTTTCAGTTTTGTGTCCATAAACCCCACAATGTTGACCAAAATTCCCAAGAAATCTAGAATCCCGATCAGATATGATTGAAGTAGGTAAACCAAAATGAACCCAAACAAACTGAAAGAATAAATGTGCAGTTCCCTCACCAGTTATTTGTTTAGTACATGGAACCAACACACACATTTTGCTAAATCTGTCCACTACCACATATAAGTAATCATGTTTTCTCCGTGTCATGGGCAAGCCTCCTACAAAGTCCATGGAAACACTTTCCCAAGGCCATGTTGGAACAGGAAGAGGAGTGTAAAGTCCTAATTTCCTGTTACTTGGCTTGCTTGTGGCACAAAGAACACACCCCTTAATATAGTGGTTTACATGTTCATGCATTCTAGGCCAATAGCAATATTTTTGTAAATGTGCAACTGTTTTACTTACACCAAAATGCCCTGAAATAAGAGAAGTATGTGCTTCCCTAATCATATGCACACGCTCATTTTCTGGAATACAAAGTTTTCCAGAATGATATAACAATCCTTCATGCAAATGATAATCTTTTTCTCCTACTTGTTTCCCACTTACTAAATCCTCATACACTTCTCTAAAATCAACATCATTTGCATATTGTTCCTTGTAACTAACATGAGCCAAAGAACTATGTTGTAAAAGGATAGATGCTACTACCACTAGTGGTGGTCCTGACAACATGTCGGCAACCTTGTTTTGAATACCTTTTTTATACCTGATTACAAGATGAAATTGTTGCAAAAATCCCATCCACCTGAAATGTCTAGACTGCTGCAATTTGGTTTGTGTTTGTAAATATTGAAGCGGTTGATGGTCAGTATGGATAATTGTTTCTTTTCCCATTAAATAATGCTTCCATTTTTTAACACTTTGAACCAAAGCATACAACTCTTTATCATAAGTTGATAGTTTCTTACCGCACTTGTAAAGGTTTCTGAATGGTAACACACTGGTCGTTTGTTCTGCATCAAAACTACCCCCATCGCGTAGTCACTAGCATCCGTCTCAATCTCAAATGAATGTTGTAAATCCGAAGTGCCAAGATCGGAGCGGTACTTATCTTCTCTTTCAAAGTGTCAAATGCTTTTTTTTGTTTTCCTCCCCACTGAAAGACCTGTTTAATACTTGTCAAAGCATGCAAAGGAGATGCAATATATGAGAAGTTAGCAATAAATTTCCTCAAGTACTGAACTGCACCTAGAAAACTTCTAACTTCCGTCACATTTGTGGGTCTAGGCCATTTCACAATAACCTCTATTTTTGCAGGATCAATTTTCAATTCTCCATTTCCTACAATATACCCCAAGTAAATTAAAGATGTTTTTCCAAATTCACATTTTGACATCTTCAAATACAATTTCTCTCTCCTTAGTGCATCTAAGACTTTCTAGATGTGTTTAATATGTTCATCCCATGATTTACTGAAAATAAGAATATCATCTAAGTAGACAATAACGAAATTATCAATGAATGGTCTAAAATTTCATTCATAACTCTCATGAATGTTGCATTGCATTGCACAAACCAAAAGGCATCACTAACCATTCAAACAATCCTCTGCTTCATTTTAAAAGCGCTTTTCCAAACATCACCTTCTGCAATTCTTACTTGGTGATAACCACTTCTTAAGTCTAACTTAGTGAAATAAATTGCATTTCTTAATTGATCCAGTAAATCATCTATTCTAGGAAGAGGGTAACGATTCTTTATAGTAATCTTGTTTAAAGCACGGAAATCAACACACATTCGCCAAGTGCCATCCTTCTTAGGAACCAATATAATTGGTGAACCACATGGGGATGTACTTGGGCGAATTATACCTTGAGCCAAAAGTTCCATTACCTGTCTCTTGATTTCCTCGTTCTCTACTACTGACAACCTGTACATTCCGATATTGGGAAGAGGTGCATCCTGAAGCAACTGTATCTCATGTTGAACCTCTCTTTTGGGAGGTAGACCTTGTGGATCCTGAAAAACATCATCAAATTGAGAAACAATTTTTACCAATTCATCCTTATGTTTTAGATCGCAAGTCTCAAAAGCCATTTCATTTTCTTTTTCCTTGGCTTTGACCACCATGAGCACAAAACTTTTGCTTGAATTTACAAGCCTTTTCATTTGACCTGCAGTCACCAAGGATAGATTATTCTTTTCACGGTGAGCTCTAATAATAAACTCAATTCCATCCTTTACAAGCAAATATTTATTTTCTTCCCTATAGAAGATTGCTTTACGATCATACAAATAAGGACTTCCCAAAACCACCCCACAAATATCCAAAGGAACTACATCCAATTCAACCTCATCAATAAACTTGTCTGTAATGGCAAATCTGAAAGTACAAGTTTTAGTTACTCAGCTAGCTTTGCATCATCACAAACCCAAATTTCAAAGGATAAGGCTTAGGATGTGGTGTAGTTTTGAGTCCTAGTTTTTAACAACCTCTCTCAAATCAAATTAGCTTGAGATCCACTATCAAAAAGAGTATCAATTTTTGTATGCTTTGAAATTACTCTAATGTGGAAAAGCTCATTTCTTTTCTTATCGTCAGGTGTATTTTTTTTACTAGAAGAAGATGCAACATCTGAAATGCTATTGTTGGAGATTGAAAGAGTGGACTTACCTTGTAAACCCATAGCTGTGATTTTGGTTTCATCACCTGAATCAGAACCAAGATCATGCACTACAGTGTTTGTTTTCTTTTCCTTTCCTTTCTTAACCATCCATTTGGGCTTCTTTTCAGGATGTAATTTCCAACATTTAGACTCATCATGGTTTTTTTTACAATGATTGCAAAATGGTTTTTCATCTTCCTTCTTAACAGTAGAGTTTGTTTTATGCTTACCCTTTCCTTTTCCTTGTTCTTTCGAACCTTTTCCTTCAGATTGCTTGTTCTTCTGATTAAAAGAAGAGAAAGAGGACTCCTTTGTCATTTTCCCTCGTGCTTCCAGATGGGTTGCTTGAACACATACTGCATCAAGATTAGTAGGACCTAAAACAAGTATCATATGCCTTAGATAACTATGCAATCCACCAATATATTTGAGCAGTGTTTCTTCTGTGTTTAGGAAATTCCTACAGTTAGAGCCCTTTTCCTAAATTCTTGTGTGTATTCTTGAACACTTTGTCCCTTAGTTTGTCTTAATGTTTGCCAATCCATCATAGCTTGTTGCTTATAACCAAGAGGATAAAATTGTTGCCTAAGATTTGAAACAAATTCAGACCAAGAAGTGATTTCTTTACCTTTGTTTTCTTCCACTTCCTGAAGCTTACTCTCCCACCAAATGAGTGCGGTTCCACCCATCCGAAGAGTTGCCAGATGAATCTTTGCTTCATCATCAACAATTTTCTGAACCCTGCAATATACTTCTATTTGCTTGACCCAGTTATCCAACTTCTCTGCATTTAGCTCTCCAGTATACATAGGCAATTCAAACTTGATATCTAACTTTAATGAAAGAAAATCAGATTTTAAGGAGTCTCTTTTTGGAATGTCAGAACTAGAGCTTTCTTCTTTCTTACCTTCTCTAGTCCCCTTTTCCCTTTTCCTTTCTTGGTACATTTCTTCCACCATTTCCTTCATCTGTTGGAAGGATTGACGAAAATTTTGTTCCACTTCCTCTCGATCCTCCATTGTAGGACTTCGAGATCGTCTGGTACCAATTTTGGGATCTCCTTCAACTAATTCTCCTTCACCCTTCTTAGATCGAGACCTTGTTAACATCCAAAACACACAACTTGCAATCCAAAACACGTTAAACTGAACCAAAAATCAGTCAAAACCAGCTCTGATACCAATGATCTGAAAACCAAATTTAACTAGCAATTGTGCACACACACTTTTCTTGCTTTGTATTGATTTTCGATTTAAATTTGTGCATTATTTCTTTTTGTATTTTTAATAAAAGAATAAAAACTGCAAGTACTGTGCAAATACAGAAATAAATGAAGAGAATTCACCAGCAACGTGACGCGAGAATTGATAACGGAGTTCGGCGCTTGAGGCCTACGTCTCCGGTCCGGCCAATGGGACCGATCTATTAAAATCTTGAAAATAATCCTTTACAAAGAATTCTACAAAATTTAGACCTTCTCACAGTCTTCCTCTGTCAAAAATAACAGGGGTTGCCTTTTACATCTCCTTCAAATTCCACCGTTAGCTCAAGATATGAGCAATACAATATTTCTACACAGTCCGAATGCCATTACAAATAAAATATTACCCTATTTATACTGTTTGTGCGCCTCCTGGTCTGATGGCTGGGCGCATATCCTTTTACCACCTCCACCCGAGTTCCATTCCCTTTGGCTGATCCTTTGGGAATAAAATCCCACATTGGGCGCTTGGGAACTTATCTTATAGTTTAAAATAGATGGAGGGTGCGCATTTCAAGTGGCAAGGAAGCCACCTAAGCCTATATGATAAGGCACTTTGACTTTGGGGTGCATGGCATGTATTTTTAGGCGCCTAAATCCCTAAAAAGGTGGACATTCATAATAAGGCGTGGATAATCCCTAATATATGCTGGACAGCTTTAATATAAGGCGTGGATAATTTAATATATGCTTGGACAGTTTAATATAGGCGTGGAAAATTTAATATATGCATGGAAATGATTAGACATAGGCGTGGAAATTGCAAAGAAGTTTATAAGGCATGGATAATTTAAATCAAACATGCCCAATATCCCACATGCATGGCACAATAGAAAATATAGAGGTTTATATACACAGTTGGTTGAATGGTTAAATGAGAAGGAGGCCAAGGCACCCCTCCTAAATCGAGTGTGTCGAACCTGGCTGAGGGCCCCCAGCCAGTAAATAGCGGGGTCCACTTGTCCGAGATCGAGTGTCCAAGACCGGTGTTCCAAAACCCATTTTTTTAATACGTCACACAATTTGTCCACGTGTCGCAATACGATCGCAACACTTGGCGAGCGTGCACACGTCCAACCTGCACAAAACCCCAAAATTCGCCAGTTGCCCAAAAATTTCAGCGGGCTATAACTTCTGCAAACGAGCTCCGCTTTTGCAAAACAAGCATGTCATTGAGTCGTATAATTTTTCCCCACGCTTTAAAAATGACTGCAACAATTCTACCACATATGTATGCCCATGGTCTATTTCTATCATTTTGTGTTATTTTGCATTTCTTGGGGCACCCCAATTTTGGCCATTTTACTTTTTTCTATCGGGTGTGACCTACCACATATGTATGCCTGTCTATTTCTATCATTTTGTGTTATTTTGCATTTTATCAAGTACCCAAGCTAGTCCCAAACACTCTAGTCGGGGTGCCTTGATCCTTTTCCCACTTTCCCGCCAATTTTTGGGCACTTTCTAGCCATTTGAACATTTCATATTTCTTGTGGTTGGAATTTTTGAGGTTAATTATGAAATTAGAACAAGAGAACCATATAAATATAAATTTATGTGACCATAATGAGGGACCAAGCAATAAGCACTACTATAATCACCTAAGGTTGCATCCATCAAGGACTACACTTACATCCATCTAGCTCCATCACAAAGGCATAAGGTTGGTTCATCTACATCACACTGCATAAGAGGGAAGTTTATTCTATTCCATCCACCATTTTATTACATTTTCTACACATAGTTATTGCTTGCTACTTTCACAAAGTACGACTAACACAAGAGCACCTAGGGCATGATTGCACACACAAGCACATAGAACTATTATGAAATTAGAACAAGAGAACCATATAAATATAAATTTATGCGACCATAATGAGGGACCGAGCAATAAGCACTACTATCATCACCTAAGGTTGCATCCATTAAGGACTACAATTGCATCCATCTAGCTCCATCACAAAGGCACAAGGTTGGTTCATTTGCATCACACTACATAGGAGGGAAGTTTATTCTATTCCATCCACCATTCTATTACATTTTATACACATAGTTCTTGCTCGATACTTTCACAAAGTGTGACTGACATAAGAACACCTAGGGCATGATTGAACACACAAGCATATAGAACTACATTAGGTCTCGAGATATAGTGCAACTCTCGGTTAGTATGTCCACCATTTTGGCAAATGAGGATAGTGGACCCCTTTATATGCATCTTTATTTTTTAGAGGTTTAATGCTCATCTTGGGGTTTTGCAAGTCTCCTCTCAATCATTGATTATCTGTGACATATATCCGAGTATAGTGAATTTAATGCAACAGACAACAAAGGCTTCGTCATCGTATAGTGACCATGAAATTTTGGTTTTGGACCTCCCGCACGTACCAAGATTCCTAGAATGTAGACTAGGGTGCCCAAAGGTTACACGATCATCTTATAAGAACCTCGAGTCCACTTAGATTTCTTAGATCTACACTTTATTGGACCTCAACAAAGTTATTTCCTCCTCATGTTTCTCATGTTAGCTCTACGACACGATCCAACAAGCTCACTAAATCATTTAAGCTCCTTCCAACCCTTCTTTGCATATTAGGGTTTCTATTTTCATTATCCTAGTTACTTGGGTCACTTTTGACATTTATTTACTATTATATATTGTTGTTTCTAGTTAGATTAACTACTATTTTACCACATTTTAGTTAATCAATATCTATTCCTTCCAAACTATCGAGGAGGCATTCACCATGGCTCATAAACTTAAATTTTGCACCCTTAAGCAAGGCCATGTCAAACTTTGATCCAACAAACCAAAATCCAAATTCACCAAGTCATCTAATCATAGTGAAAAATCTAAAAATACAGCCAACGCCATCATAGTAAAATATTCTTCCACATCTACTTCCCACACAAAGCCTCCATAAAGAGCTCCTAGATTAACTCCCAACTATACCCCTCTTGGGGAATCTTATAGTTTTATTTTCAACAAGATAATGGTTGTGTATCTCATCCATATTCCCCTTATCTAACACATTGAAAACTTGTGAACTAAACCCATGTGGTATCATGAGGATCACTATTGTAAGTACCACCAATTCCATGGTCATGAAATTGAAAAGTGTCGCACCTTTAAAGATATTGTACATTAGCCCATAGATCATGGTGACGTTCAATTAGATAACCCTAGTGCACCTTCAAATCAACCGCTATATGTTTTCAAACAACCATTCCCCAATCATCCACCAAATAATAAAACAAATCCAATATCTTAGGCACCCAATTCCCATACGACCAACACTCTAAGCCAATAATGGACATCTTCACCTATGCCCACCATTCCTTCACCTATTAGACCCATGTCTATTACTACATCTCTTCCCCCATATATAGTCTTGTCTGCATCCACACCTACTTCAACATCCATCATAGTTACATCTACTATTCCACCTGCACCTACTTCCATCACATATACTTCCTCATTTGTATCTACACCTACTACACCAATTACATCTAGTTTCTTCCCCATATCTATCTCAATATCTATCGCAACATCCTCCTCACATATCCCTACATCTATATCACCTTCCATATCCATACCTACAACCACTCCTATAGCTATAACCACTCTCACATCAACATTCGAACCCTCCAAACAAATATATCCCCCTCATATAATCACAAACGACCCCCTCATTTCAACCACATCTTCAACAAATCCTATATCAACACCTCCAAAATCTTCGAATCCATGACCTCTTTTGATCTTATCAAGCCTCTTATCTAAACACCACCTTCATCTTCAACCCCATTTCTCAACAAAATATACATCCAAATCATCCAATTTTACCTCTAAGGATCATCGCTCTATAGAAATCATCGTTATTCATGCCAAGGGAAAACCTTCATGGAAAAAATGCAAAAACCTTGGCTTCCCTACTTAGAAATATTTGACTTGCCCAGATAAAAATTTGGAGTTACCTCCTCCTAAACCCCATCACTCTAAGAAATCTAATGTCTCATCATTAATCCTAGGAGAAACTCCATCCATTTTAGGGTCCGACCCTTCATCTAAATCCACTATATCAATCAATCAAAATCAATACCACTTATTCCACCCCCTAAATATAAATCGAATCACAACCATCCACCTCTTCTTTCGAATCCAAGGTGCCCAAAATCCTTATAAAATAAAAAATCTCTCTTACCATCATCTACCTTTCCAAAATCCAATTCATCTACAACCCACATAAACCCCTTTCTAAAAAACTCCCATTGGTTATTTATCAAAAATCATTCTAGCCTCTGTAATCACCCTTTCCCACAAATATTTTGATTCACATGAATAGAATCCCATGTGGTTCGATTATAATTTTATTTGTTCTTATCATCGTTCCCCCAAACATGATATTGAACATTATAGGGCCCTTATTTGTCAAACTCCATCCACCATCTTATAGAAGAGGATGATCTTCTCATCGAAGAAGACCATCCTCTTCCATCTAATATTTCACCCACATCCAATCACAATACTTCAATAAAATCCTCCTTCCCCAAGACTTCTAAATCATCTTCTTCATCCAAGAGCTTCATCGCAACCCCCTCTCCAAGCACTAATTCTTCCAAATAAGGTCCCCCTCTATTTATTGATCCTGTTCGTATCACCATGAACTATTGCCTCATGATTCTCAACCACCTACTCAATCTAAGACCAAATTTATTGTCATTTGCTCTGTCTAGGAATCACATTCTTGTATCTTCTTCAAAAGCTAAGGTTTCATCTTAGTTTCCCTACATACCCAACAACTGTTTCCATCAAAAAAATTATTTTGAAGTAGATCCATCGAGGATCCTATTAAGATTTCACTCTATGAGCTCATCCAAAGCTCCCCCAATCACAAACAAGCTTTTATTGAAGCTCTATAAATATCCATATTACTAGTGATGAGACCATTAATACCAAAATTTTCACGTGCTACATTTTCAAAAAATGGCTCAAAGTCCCCAATGATGATTCACGTTTTTTCTAAAATGTTTGAGCTCTCTAAACCTCTTTATAGCTTAAATTAGTAGCCTAGTTTACCCTACTTAGCCATTCCCTACTTTTCAATGATTCCCACACTATCTTGCCTTAGTTTTTGCCTTTAGTTGTGAAAACACCACCCTTCTTGGGTGGCGGTCCTGTAACCTCTACCCTACTTAGGGTGACGGTCCTGTGCACTTTTTCCAAAATTATTTACCTAATAATTTATGCGTTATTACTTCAATTTAGTTCACTTTTAGAGCAATTTTATCAATCATTTTAGCTGATTTAAAACTTGATCAACTTGCCTCTTCCATTTTTAATTTGTAATTGACTATTTAATTGCCCCCTCATGAGATGATGTGGCACCCCATGGTTCTTAAGTGTGGTAGTACATTGCCCAACCAAAATTCTATAAAACCATCACTTCTTCTTAAGAAAATGGTCGAGATATTATTTTGTGTATCTTGATTAGTTTAGTTACAAAAATCTTGCTAGAAAATACATAACCAAGTTCTGTTCTCTTATGCTATATTTCTTCTACTTGCATTACAACTAGATACCATCAAACAAACTATCACTCCAATGCTTTCTCCGTGCTACTTATTCTGCATTCCTAGTATCCTAGACTCATGTGAACACAAGAGATTGAAAATACAACCGAGGGGACACAAAAGCACACCATAATTGGATTACCGAAACATTATAATTACCAGGTTGGGGTTATAATTAGGTTTCATCAATTATTTGTTTGAGAATTTGTATGCCCATTATTTACCACAGTATAAAAGGCATTTTCATTTTCATTGTTGCAATCATTGAATAGTTACAGTAGATCATTTCCTTCAAAAAAGCTTTCTTAGGATAGATAGCTTCCTTTTCCTATCTCTGTAGATTTGCAAAGAGGTGATTCTGGAAGAAATCTTCTATGTTAATTTAAAAATCAATGAAGCATCATTTCATTTATAAGATCCTCCATAAAAATCCTCTTTAATTTTTTCGGGGAAGTTGTAGGGGAATAAAATATTTTGAGAAGCTCTGATTTATTCCCATCCCTCTGAGGTAGAATAGAGGATTTAATTCACATCCATAGTTTAGAGAAAATTCAATTGTTTAAAATAGATTAGATTTATTCTGCACGGATAAGCAACTACATCCAATTGCATATTTGTTTTAGGATTGATTAATTAAATTAAAAGCAATTTCATTATTTCTTTTGTACACATTGTTATCCCGAAAATACAAAAATAGTATATTAGATTAGTTAGTCTACTTTTATTTGTTTTATTTCCTTTATTTAATTAGTTTCCTTTGAAGTAAGTAGATAAATCAAGAAAAATAAAAGAGAATTTACGCTACCTGTACTTAGCCTCTAATTTCCCTTTGTCTAGTTTAACTATTGGGAATTAAAACTACCGAGATCTTAGTCCCTGATTCTCCTATAGTTTCCCATCAACATCCCTCCATTAATTCCACACCGACTATTTTGGCATGACCTCAGGAGGTTGAGTGTGTTTGAAAGTCACATGGTGATTTTCATTCGTACAAATTGGTGAACTCGACGTGAAGGACTACTTAATTCTTATTTCCTTTCATTGTTATTACCCCACCTTTCCATTTCTTCCACTATTTTGGTAGGTATTTATTACTTCTTAAAATATATCTAGTAGAGAGTTTGGTGGGCCATTTGGTTATGATAGATATTATACCAATGTTCAACCACAAAAATCCTCTTCCCTTTCTAGATGGACTGACAATTACACAAATAACATGCAAGCCTCCCCTATTTACGTTTCAAATCCCACTAATAGTGCAAGGATAGAGGAGGTTGTTTAACCATTAAACATGTAATATGATCAACCCAATGAAAACCACTTTGTTATCACGAGGGAACAAATCCTTACCCTAAGATCTTGTTGAGACCTCACATTTCCATGCAATATTCAGAAGATGACATATTTACATGGATTGCTAATCCTCTTCACCAAATAGATGAGTCCTTGGATAGGATGAAGATTCATGCATATGAAATGTTTAACAATAATGCATCAACTACCTATCCTGAGATTCCTATTTTCAAGGAAGAGAAGAATGACAATGCCAAACAATTCATAAGATGATATCATGTCCCCTCTCGGCCAAAACATACACATCAGGAACCCAAACAAGAAAATCAATCCTCGCCCCATGATGTTATTTCTACTTTAGTAGGGAGGATTAGAGAGTTAGAGAGTTCCTAACCTTCACAACATACCTATGTAGTAGGGAAGAACACAGGGCATCCTATTGACAACAAAGGGTACATCCCTATGAACACACAACCAATACAACATCATGTGCAATAAGGTTATCCAGTCCATTCGAACTTGGGTAATCTTCTCATGGGAGATGACACCTTAGGAATGGGCCCTCACACTTATCCTACGCAAGGGCTAGATAGAAGTGCGTGTATAGAAAATTTTTATCTCTTCAACTTATAGGTGTAAGTAAGAAAATAAAGCTCATCAAAACCTCAAAATGGTGGGGTTTACCAATACTTGTAGATGTTTATGAATTGTGTTGATGTTTTGCCACATGTTCAAAATAGTTCAGCTCCTATCCTATGAAATGAAACTGCAATCAAAGACACTACACCAAATTTTTAATTAGTAAAAATAGTAAGTGGGTTTCCTAGTGAAGGCCAGTCCTTGGAAATCCAAGGGCTTCCTCACAAGGATTTCAACCCATTGTTTTATGTAATCAAGTGATACATAAAGCCAATCATGATATAAGATGGATAAAAGATAATGATTTTTCTGATAGTTTCAGACTTTATTACAAATTTATAACATATAATGAAAACCTAGATATATAAACTATAACCTAGAAATCTGAATCAAATTCAATGTTAGAATCTTTAGATGATGATGGATTCTTGAAAGTGATCTCTGGATAGTCTATCTCATATTATTCAAAGAGGTCGAGTCATAATTATCGATATACTTGTCTCTAAAGAATTTAGGGACGTATTATGGTTATTCGTTACGTGAGTCATCACTGATAATAAGATGCAAAGTTGGAATATATGTATTCGGGATAGTCGATGGATTTGGTTTCATTTGTTGATTCAGGATCGAGTCCCAAATTTCCAATCCAAATTCATATCGATATGAAAACCAAGCCAAATCATCTCAAATGCGTAAAATTTTGAAATAGGCCTTCTAAAACTCATCCATGGCCTCATGAATCCTCTGAGTGGTTTCAAAGATGTTTTGCAGTTGGTCTAAAGGAGCTGAATGAATTGCGCACAATTCCAAGTCTTGGAGAATGTTATATTGTTCCCAATGTAAGGGTAATAGATAATCGAAGGGAATTAATGTTGGTTATCTCATGAGCTTGGCCACCTATAGCCATCTACCAAGATCCATTCTTGACATAATGTTAGAGAGGATAGAGATATATATGAAATTGATAAGTAATAATTTGATAAAAGCTATAAAATGCAGGATTTACAGAAACACGAGTGTTTTTTTGGTGAAACACTAGAAATTTTGGGTTAAAATAAACAATATGTAAATGTAATGTGTTTACAACATTTTAAAGACCCAATTCTGATTATAATATGAAGTAGAGAGATTTTTAATAGATGACGCTTTTAGAGACATGGATAAAGGAGGTAAATATGAAGTCTAACCTTGATTGAATAAAGATTGAAACTACCAAAACCTCGCAAATTGGTGAAGATTGGTTGGCTCCCGAACAAGCTCAAACATGTTTGGTGATGGTGAGTGAGAACGATGGGTGTCATGTGGATGCGAAAAACAGAAATGAATTATACTAGTTGGACCTCAAACAGATCAATGAAAAAAAAGGAAAATGTGCATTCGAAGGGAAAATTGGAGCTCTTGGATGCACTTGTAGAGGATCTTCGAATATGAACAAGCTGCATGAAATGATATTGGGCTAATAATGATGTATCGCTATGCTTGATGAACACCGATAAACATTTTCAATTAAAGATGTGGAAGGGTGATCGAGAATATGCTCGGAAATGAAAGAAGATGGTCCCTAAATGAGATAGGAAATCGAGCTTAAATAATTTTTGGCGTTTTATTGAAACACGAAAAATTTCGGCCTTTTTGAGTTTATTTAGTGAATAGTTGAAACAATTGTCTAATTCAAGTTTATTTGTTTGTGTATTCAAGGGATATGATATGGGTTTGTTTTTTAATGTGTTGTGTTGTCGTATGAGGTGTCATATTCATTTAGAAAATAGTTATATTATGTTCTATTTTATCCTAAGTTTGTTTAGAATATTTTTTAGGTGGTTTAGTTAGATATATTAAATGTATATCATAGAATAATATATGATAATAATAGATTATGTTAGGATAACGTTAAATAAAATGGGTATATGAAATAGTCCATAATTAATATGTTAGGAGAAAGGGGTTTAACAATGATTTCATATTAGGGAAAACCTTGAAAAAGGATTTATTTAAATAATAACCTAAATGATAATATGTATATTTAAGCTAATGGATATGAATGTGATAGATTATAAATGTGAATGGGACAAATTATTGAAGATGGGGGAGTGTAGAATTTTGGTGTCTACATTTTCCCCTTTTTGTCTGAAAACTTAAGGGCAAAGTGTCAGACAAAAATGATGGAACATTTTATGGGTGATCTCGCCATAACGTGTCTGGGAACACCTATGTTTGTGTGTCATGTGTTTCATAGTTTCCCCAATCCGAGGGGATATCGAAACAAGATGTGCTACCGAGGGATCAAGTGATAGGGGAACTAAGGGGTTCAATACCTATGGACGTATGATTTGCAAGGATAGGATACGAGAATGAGAACGTCAAATGATGGGGGCTAAAGGGAACACATCCCATAGATGAATGATGAATACCAATGTAGAATGTGTTTGTTTGTTTTAATATTTCAAGGACTAGGGTCCATTGAAAGTTTGACACACTTGTGAAAAAGTAAAATTTCCATGATTTAGGGAAAAAATGGGCACATATGCCAATAAGGTATGATTTGTAAGTGATTAGAGGAAAATCGCTAGCGATTGGGGGAATCACCAGTGATTCCCTCAATGTAAAATTTGGGCTATAAAAATGCAAGTCATAGGCTCATTTTACCACATTATTACTGTGGTGAAAGTGACTTGTTAGAGTGAAAAAACATGTTTTTGAGAAGATAAAGAAAATTTTTGATAGAATGGTGAGTTCAAGCATGTAATGAAAGCCCGCGATGGTTGAGGTGAGTTCTCTATCCTTGCTTTTGTTTTTAGTTGTATATTTTTATGGATTTTTGTATTTTTAGGGTAGCTTTACTGTTTTTGGGGGTCGCATGGATGCCCTAGGGGAAAAATGTAGGAATTACTGACAATTTATACATTTGCCGACGTTTATAGTGAATCGTTGGCGATTATCCTGCTATGTAAATGGTTGAATTTTTATTTGTAATAGAGATATTTTGAATTGTTTGTGATGTGTGTGGTTTCAATATTGACATTGGTGTTGAATGTAATTGATGTTGACTTTTTTGCGACGACATTAATTTTAATATCTAAGCAATTTTGCGTAATCTATTTTTGCTTTCAAATATGGAATTTTAATTTAGGTAGTGTTTTAGATGTTGTTGGTATTTATATTTTTAGGTGATGATGTTGATGTTGATGCTTTGTTTTTGATATGTTGTGGATGGTTTTAATGTTTCAAACATATATTTTTAATGATGATATTGATGTTAATTTATTTCTATTTTGCAGGTGGATGTGAAATTGACTATTTGGGATTGTATACCATTGATCTTGGATCAGGTTAGGGATGATATGTCTAAGGATGATTGGGAGCATGTCAAGGCTGTGGGTTTTGGTGGTATGAGACATTATCGGTGGTTACACAGATGTAGGAGTTTTATGTTGGCTTTACTAGAGCGGTGGAATCCTTCCACCAACACTTTTTGGCTACCTACTGGAGAGATTACAATCACTCTAGATGACATTCATCGGGGTGAGGGAGTTTATCTCATCACTGAGGAGGAGAGAGATGATGTTATGAATATATTATATGGGGATGATGTAGAGGATATCATACTGGAGTTAGGGGGATTTTCTTATGCTAGATTGTATTCAACCAAGGCAGTGGGATGCACCCATATGACCATGATGATGGTAATTCTTTTCTATGCATTATCGATTTAGGAGGTGGACGATTTACATGGATGATGATGAGAGTTGTAGCTGAGATGATGGATGAGTACACTATTTGTGAGTGGGGTCTTACCCTAATCGCTCAGACATACAGAGAGTTATGGGCCTGGAAGGTCCACAAGAGATATGGTATTGATGTTAGAAATATACTATAGGCTCGGGCCTTCAAGCACATTTGTATTTCTTGATTGGTGTGGTTTGATGGGGTGATTGGTGATAGACACCCTAGTTTCTTGAGATGTAGGGAGGATTCCAAATAGAGACCGAAGAGGAGGAGGTCGGGATACATGTAGAGAGCTATTTTGGGGTTGCGGGTAGGATATGTGTTATGAAGGCCGTATCTAGATATGCCTATTTGGCCTAAGTATCTTGATGAGTTGTTTAGTTTGTAACAACCTATATGGGTACAAGATCACCGACTAGGGGAGCACGAGTTACTTAGATTTGACCGTGTTAAAAGAAATTTTGGATTGGTGCATGGAGTGCATAAGGAGTCTATATAGTATAGACGGGAGGATGGAGAAATAGAGACCCCTAAGGCGTGTAGTGACGAGTTTGGAGCTATTTTTGATCAAAAAGGTGTCATGGGTCCTAATGACAAGGGTCATATTTCTAATCGACAATATTGGGGTGAATCCTAATTATACAACATGGTGGACCCATGTATTAGGGAGCTTTGATAGGGCTCAAGTCTCTCGAGAGCATCATAGAGAGTAAGATGAGTACGTGCTCGGAAATGAGAAGAGCGGTGGCATAGTAGGCGGTTGAGGGTGTAGAGGGTGATAGTGAGGAGGATGGTGATGATGAGTTGGCGGTAGTATAGTAGTAGTGACGGCCGAGAAGGCAGTAGTTGAGAGTGAGAGAGATGCATCTAGGAGGGAGAGGGATGACATCATTAACATCCGAGACACATTAATTTACGAGTGGGATAGTCGATCACCGAGCAAGATGGACTTAGTGTGTGACTATCTTAGGATATGATAGATAGAGATCAATATAAGGGCCGGGGGGACGGGATGAGGAAGGCCTTAGGGATTACCATGCCTTCTATTTCTAGTGCAAAGTTAGCTAATATGGCTCGAGAGTGCGGGCTGTGGGAAGAGACTTGGGGATAGTGGAGCATGTACACCTATGGGATCTAGGATAGTTTCTAGGGCTCATTATGAGTCAGTGTGGGTCAAGTTACAGTATTATATTGATATGATGACTCATAATTTTCTAGAATCAATTTTTTTATGCTAACTATTTTATTGGTAGGATGACATGCCCTACTACTAGTGGTGCGAGTGTAGGTCACCCACCTTAGAGACCTAAGTGAGTGACAGGATAGCGGGGAGAAGTTAGAAGAGATACTTGGTGCAATGGGTGGTGCAAGAGAAGCTAGGGGTGGAGGTGCTCAAGGAGGAGAGGGTAGTAGAACCCCTCATCACCGATCTCTTGGAAATTTTTAGTTTACTTGATTCATGATATGTAGTTATATGGCTCATGGAAGCCAATTTTTGTATGATGTATTTTGTTGACATGGCTCTTAAAAGCTTATTTTTGATATTGATGTATATGGATTTGATTGATATATACAATGATGATTATGCAATTTTTGACTTATATTGCTTTTATCTTTCATGTGTTGATCTTAATATGTATGGTGATGTATGTTCATTTTAATTTGAATGTGTTGATGTTAGATGAATATATGATATGATGTTATGTGTTTGGAAAACATGGTTAAACTAATAAAATTAAAACATGATCTTAATTATATCAAAATGTAGTTCAATAAAATAGGATAAATATGAAATGATCGTCCCACTATGGATTTGGTACATACACGATGGGTTTTGAAATCTTGAATGCTCTTACACTTACAACCTTTAACAAATGTTAAATATGATCATAAATGGATAGTTACACAATACTTATTAAAGTGTGGGATTAAATGAATGATTCTTTATTAGGACATGAAAGGGGGTTTGAACATGTATAAATGAAGGAAAATTGATTCTCCTATAGGTCGAAAGAGGAATGCCACAACTTTATTTTGTTTTTTGTTTTTAAAGAAAACTGATCAATGAGAGAAGTTTGCTATAAAGATAAGGCTGATCTATGTGGGAAACCTTCTTTAATATTTTTGATATTGATGTATTTATTTCAAAGGCTGATCAATGTGGGAATCCTCTCTTTTATGGGCAGCCATCCTTCAAGGATTGGTCTACACTTTTGATTGGTTGTTGTCCTTAAAGGGATTAGTCTACTTTTTACTTTTGATTTTTGATAACCGTCATTCAAGGGATCGGTCTACCATTTATTTTGACTTTTGAGAAATGCATCCAAATGATTTTGATACATATATTTTTTAAATGAGGTAAAATCCCTAATAAACCATTTTGAGGAGGGGAAAAGGTGCACATATGATCTACACATTCATATCCCACATTATGTTCCCTTTTAATTGAGTACGGGGGAATGGATGTAGTGATTGCGGGGTTCCTGCTAAAGAGGAACTCATCCATAAAGAAATATGTAATGAACATAGTCGTGGTGCTCATCTTTAAGGTGTTTTATGATAATGATGGATAACCACATACTTTCAAATCACTACTTGTGATATGATGGATGGTTTTAATGGAATGATAAGATATAACTATTATCATGATAATCAAACATTTAACAATAGAAAGGCCACAAGTGCAAGGCATTCCAAGGTTTTGCTTCAGGTTCACCATCAAGAGAAGTGAGATGGTACACTCTTGACCCATATTTATGAGTAATGATGTATGGACCGATCCAATTGGGGGAAAAATTTCCACATTTACTTTATTCTAATTGAGTGACATTTTGATTTTATTTAAGCACAAGATCATCGAATTTAAAGTCATGTTCTTTGACATGTTTTTTATATGCTTTTTTAATGCATTCTTGATAAACTTGATGATGTTCAAGGGCCATTAGATGTTTTTCATCTAACAGTTCAAGTTGTGCTAGATGGTCTTATCGATATTCTTCATCAGGGATGAAGTCCTTAAGTGATACATGAAGTGAAGGGATTTGAATTTCAAGAGGTACAATGGCCTCAAAGCCATAGACAAGTGAATAGGGTGTTTCTCCTTTAGGTGTGCAAATGCTAGTTTGATATGCCCAAAGAGAAAACAAGATTCATAGAAGCCAATCTCTTCCTACATCGTTTCTTCGTTTTCATAAGAATTTTGTTAAGTGATTTATTAAAGGCTTCACCTTATCCATTTTATCAAGGATAGTATGGTGATGAAAATCTGAGTTTAATATTGAAGATGTCATAGAGGTTTTTAACTTCTTTATTTGAAAAATATTTTCCATTATCTATGATGAGCTTATGTGGGATGCTGAAATGACATATAATGTGTTGATAATTGGTCCTGACTTAGTTGATGTTAAGGGGATTGCTTCAACCCATTTGGTGAAATATTCAGTAGTTGTAATAATGGAATGATGTTGTTGAGATGACTTGGGATTGATGGCCCCAATGAGGTGTAATCCCCATTAGGAGAAAGGCCATAGGTCCTAAGCAGAATGTAATTCTTGACTGGGGACATGGATGAGATCTGAATGAATTTGACATTTCACACATTTCTTAACATACTCACAACAATCCTTGGTGATAGTGGGCCAGTAATACCCTAGCCATATAACATATTTAGCAATGGAATTTCCACTAAAATGACCTCCACAAATACCGTTATGGACTTCTTCAATGGCTTTGATTGATTTGTGATTTTTAAGGCATCTTAGCAAGATACTGTCAAAATTACGTTCTTAAAGAATACCGCCCATAATAACAAAGAAAGTAGCACATTGAAGAATTGATCATTTAGCATTACGTGATAAATCAGATGGGATTTTGGATTCAACGAGATAGTCATATATCTGAGTATACCATAAATCAGTTGGATTATCGTCAATGATATTGATACAAAATCGCTAAGGAAAAATTCAACATTTTATTTATACTTTTTTAAGGTTTCATTTTTACATTGATATTCTCCTTTAACTTGACTGATAACAAGTTGTGAATATCCATAGATTTCTAAGATGTGAACACCTAGAAGAATAGCGGTGGTAAGACCCATGATTAAAGCTTCATATTCTTCCATATTATTAGTGTATTCAAAGTTGAGTTTAAATGATAATGGAACAAGAATACCCCAAGGAGGGGTAATAATAACACCAGCTCCTCCCCCTTCTTGGCATTTGGAACTAACGAGAGAAGAGAGTCATCTTGACAGGATGAACTCGTATTTGTCAAAGATTACTAATGGATTTTTTTGGAAAATAATCTTGAGGAGGTTGATTATCTGGTAAGGGAGCATCAATGAGTTAATCTATAATAGCTTGGTCCTTAATGGATTTTTGTAACATAAATTCCAAATCAAACTTAGTCATAAGAATAAGCCATCGAGTGATACAATCACTATGATATGGTTTAGAGTGTATATCTTCAAGGGGATTGAAGTTGGTGACAACATATATTTTATGATTAAGAAGATAGTGATGTAATTTGGAAGTGACAAAGTATAAAATGTAACATAGCTTTTCAACTTTGATGTAATAGGTTTCATATTCATGGAGTGTGTGGCTGATATAATATACGACTTGTTCTTGATCCGTAATATCATGATGGGTGACCATGGCTCCAAGAGCATGTTCGTAAGTAGATATATATAAATTAAATGGTTCTCCTTCACGTGGTGGAGTGATAACAGGTGGTGATAAGAGATAATGTTTTATTTCATCTAAGGCCTTCCTCTGAATCGTAATCCCGATGGAAATCTACGTCCTTGTAGAGGAGGTGATGAAAAGGATAAACATGATCAAAGAGTTGTGATATGAATGTTGTATGGACTATAACTTTCCGTGAAGGCTATGTAGTTGTGTGAGATTAGATGGTGGAGGCATTTCAATGATGGCCTTAACCTTAGCTAGGTCAACTTCAATACCTCAGATAGATATGATAAATCTAAAAATTTAACAATTAGGACACGAAAATGCATTTTATAGGGTCGAGATGAAGACAATATTGGATGAGACGAGTAAAGATTGATTCGAGGACCTAATGTTAAAAGCTCTGAAATTCCTAACATAGTGTGTGTTTAAATTCAGTTTTGTAATAAAGCAGGTCTAATCAGTCGAGGAAATGAAGCAGGTGGCATTCAATATGTTTTTTATAGCATTTGTTCCTACACAACTTAGTTCCAGAACTTCCAAGCTAGTTCTAGAACTCCATCACATAGTCATCATTTAGTTTCGAAACTTTCAGACTTAGTTCGGAACTCCAATATTTAGTTCCGAAATTTTTGGACTTAGTTCCGGAACTCCTGGGACAGCTCTAGAACTCTCACAGGTTTTGGTTCTTAACAATTTCCTATGGTTCTGGAACTTCTCCAAAGTTCCAAACCATGGGAGTTATCTATTTTAAACCACATCCGAGAGATTTTGCATCTACAATCATGAAGGATGAGAAGATTTCTGAACGCATAGATCCAGGAGAGTTATCCTATAGCTATCTGATCAACCACCATCCGACTCAACATCTATTCTGGGCATGATTCGATTTCATCAAAATCATTGAGACAACTATGATTGTAAAATGTATATAAAAGTAGACCTGCATTAGATAGAAATTAATTATTAGAGATAGATAGATATATAGAAACAGAGAAAAGAAATAGACTAAGTACTCAGATCCAGTACATTTTGTAATACTTGAATGTTTTTATCAATAAAATAGCCATTCTGATTTGAGAGAATTCTGAGTTGTTAAAATCCTGATTCAAGGAGGAGCAAGGGCCCACTCCCCCAAGGACCAGGATATTCATTTATTTGGTATTTATATTTCTTCAACAAATAGCTTAGATCTATTAATTTTGTATTGCTTTAGTTCTTTCAGTTAAACTCTATTGTATACTTGTTCCTGTAGGTGTTTAGATAAATCTTTATATTTCTTGCAATTGTTTTCAAGCATTTTAATTTGAGTGTGTTTATTTCCAAAAGCAAGAGTGTTTACTTTCAAAAGCAAGTGTGTTTATTTTCCAACAACAAGTGTGTTTCCATTCTGCACATGTGTGTTTCCTTTCAAAAAGCTTTCAGTGTGTTTTACTTTCAGCAAGTTTTCATAGTTTGATTTGAATAAGGTTTTACCAAGAAGTCCTTAAGACATTAAAGAGATCCCCCAGAAAATATAAAAATAGCTACAGTCAACTACTAGATCGGTTAAAGTACTCTTGTTGCATATAGCTTTAGACACACCCCTGGTTTGATATGACATCAACAAGAAGTTGATTAAATGAAGGGAATGATGACACCCATCATTTTTGGCACCATTTTGGGAACACCAGTTGGAATTTTCTAATTAAGTGTTAGCAAGAGCAACAAAACATACATCTAGTAGTTGAAGAATCTTCCCTACTATATCACAAAATATATGAGTAGACCAAGAGACTCACATAGGTAGATTCCTTCCAAAAAATCTTCACAAGAATTCATAACATCCTCTAGTCAAAGTAAGGAAATTGATCAAGAATTGGAGGCACCACCATCCCCTGTCAGACAAGAAACAAAATTGCCATTTTTGGAATTCTTAGATCAGTCACCTGAAGGGAGTAGAACTTTTAGGAGAAGGCTTATTACCCAAGATCCATTGAGGGTAAGTTTTGATTCTCAATTGAGTAGTCAACCTCCTACTCCTGATTTTTCACCTTCCCCAAAGCATACAACTTACCACATTGATTGGGAGGAAAATTCAGAAAATATTTTTGAAATGGCACGAGAAGCTGAGGGAGTACCTGATAGGACCTTTACCTATCCAATCCAATTGGGAGATGATGACACATCAATGAAAAATATCTCACCTGCACATTTACCCACCTTCAGAGGGATGTCATCTGAAGATCCTGACCAATTTCTGTTTGAATTCAAGGTACTATGTCAGACCTATGATTATAAAATAGATAATCAAAAACTCAAGTTGTTTCCATCCACTTTGAAGGATGCAACAATGAGGTGGTTCATGGGATTAACATCCAACTCTATTAGCACTTGGGCACAAATGGAGACTACCTTCCTAGATAAATACCAGGATTATTGCAGAGGGAGAAATAGGAAGGAAGAATTCTTCAAAATCAAGCAGGAAGAGGATGAAAACATAGAAGACTATTTAGACAGATTCCTCTTTGTTAGCAAAAGATGTGGATTTGTGCTTACAGAGGAATTAAGTAAAACCATTTTTCTCAAAGGTTTGGATGATGAATCTAGAGAAGCCCTTAACTTGATAGGAGGGGGAGACATTGATCAGATAAGAATGAATGGAATTAAAGAGATTTGTAGAAGCTATTCCAGAACAAGAGGTGGACCTAGAAAAGGAAAATCAGTAGTGAAAAGTCTGAATCCAGATATGAACAAACTAATGGATGAGTTAGAAAACTTTAAAACAGACATTTTAGTGCAATTAACCTCTACTATGGATGGATTACAAGCTAAAGAAAATTCCAAAACTGAACCATTGGCTATGTATTGTCCTAGATGTAGGAAGAAGCATGCATTAAGAGATTGTCCTTTGGATAAAATAGAAATGTGTCTTATCTATGAATCTAAAGAACATGATACTTGATGTTTGTTCTTTACTTCTATCATTAAAAATCAGCTTAAACAAACCAGTGCCTCATCTACAATGAAGAATTGAATTTTGTTCAGAGACAACCTAACCAAGGGTAGTTTATGCCAAGATCAGCTCCTAATCCATGGACAATGCCATGGGCTACTCAGGTAGTACCAAAAATTGGGGACAACCACCTTGGGTACCTCAACCAACTTGGAACCCTCAAGATTGGGAAAATCAAGCTTGGTATGCTCAGGACATCAACAACCATGGGTTGGTCAAGGAAATCCTTATGCTTGGTCACAACCTAGATGGAACCCTAATTATTCCCAAGGAAGAACATATCCAAATCAGAATCAACAGGCCATCATGGGATCCCTGCACAAAATTCACAAACTGAGAATGTAGTCCAAACACAAATGCCAACACAACCAGTAGCAAACCCCAAAAACAAACAAACAACTCTGTTTATGGAACAAACCAGAAAAATCAGTTGATTTACATGCTATGGATTGTAAGGATATTCAAACTAGATCTGGGAAAATCATTAACAGTCCACCCCTTATAATCACTAAAATGACAGAAGAAAATGAAAACCCTAGTATTGTTGTTCCAAAAGAGGATATAGAAAGAAAAGAAAAGGAGCCAGATAGCAACACTACTGAGACTCCATTTCTGAGAGATTCAAAGAAGATATAGAAATCAAGGAGTCTGAATTGGTACAGGAATTAAGGAAATTGAATATTGAAATACCATTGTTACAAGCAATTAAAGATATTCCAGAATTGAACAAATTAATCAAAATGTTATGCATGAAAAATCCTGGAAGAAAGAAACAGTATCCCAAGACTATCAAAGTAGATGGGAAACTTGTTGATTTATTAGCAGGAAAACTATTACTTCCCAAATACGGAGATCTTGAAGTCTTGTTATTTCTGTCTCTATAGGAAATAAGGATGTACATAATGTTTTGATAGATTTGGGAGCTTCTATCAATGTAATGACAGTGGATACTCTGAAAACATTACCATTAATGGGTATACAACCTACTAATACCATATTACAGATGGCAGATCAATCTTGTAGCAAAACTAGAAGGAATTATTGAAGACGTGGTGGTTATGGTAGAGTCATGGGAATATCCAGTTGACTTCCTTATATTGCAGCCAAAAGGTAAAACATTGGGTTATCCCATTATTTTGGGTAGACCATGGTTAGCTACAGTTGTTGCTTTGATAGATTGCAGGTCAGGTGATATGACAATCTCAAATGGTAAGAACTCTAAACAAATTTCCTTATATCCTACTGCACAACCTTTTACTTGACAATCATGAACAATTGTGGGTTGATTCTCCTAAAACTAATAAGAAAAATTTGTCTTCTTTGGCTATGATCACATTGCAGGATCATGTAAGAGAAGTAGAAGAGATGATTAATCCACCATTGGATGAGAACCTGTTGTCTTTGATGTAATCAAAAATAGTTCTAACCCATGAACTTAGTTCTGAACCCATGAACTTAGTTCGGAACCCATGAACTTAGTTCCGAACCCGTGAACTTAGTTCCGAACCTATGGCTATAGTTCCGGAACCACCACATTAGTTCCAACCACGACAACAGTAGTTCTCTTTGATTGATTGAAAATGATTTCACTCCGGAGGAATGAGATTTCTCATGGGGAGAGGATGAATCAGTAGCTTTAGTTTCAAGTACATCAGGAAGTGGTGAAGAATTTTTGGAAAGTAGCAGTGATGAGGAATTTGGCCTGCAAAGAGATAAGTATCATAATTCTCATTACTGTCCTTTTTCCAGTATTCTGTCTCAAGGAACTTTTGGAGATGTTGCTACATACCATATGTTGTTACCACATGCATGTCCATTAAATACTTTAATGAAACCCTTTCCACAAATCAGTTCATCACATATTGGAACCAAACATGTTGAAATTCAACCAGGTAAAACTTTAAACATCAATAGCTGGTTGAAGGAGGATGAAGAAGCTAAATTGTTTGATGTTCTAAAAAATCATACTAAAGCTTTTGCTTGGGATTACAAAGATATGAAGGGGATTCATCCAAGTATCTACACTCATCACATCTATACTGAAAACACTAAACCAGTTAGGCAGCCTCAAAGAAGGATTAACCCAGCTTTAAGGGATATAGTCAAACAAGAAATTGAAAAACTATTACAAGTAGGTTTCATCTACCCTATCTCAGATAGCCAGTGGGTATCTCCTCTTGTAATTGTTCCCAAAAAGAATGGAAAATGGAGAATATGTGTTGACTATAGGGAACTAAACAAAGCCACAATGAGAGATTATTTTCCCTTACCATTCATAGATCAAGTCCTAGATAACCTTTCAGGTAAACAATACTTTTCTTTCTTGGATGGCTTTAGTGGGTACAATCAGATCAGAGTTGTTGTTGAGGATCAGGACAAAAAACTACATTTACATGTCCATGGGGAACCTTTTCCTATAGAGTGTTACCATTTGGTTTATGCAATGCTCTAAACTTTCCAGAGAGTTGTACTTGCAATCTTTGTTGATCTAACAAATGATTGTGTTGAAGTATATATGGATGACTTCACTATACATGGAGATACATTTGAAGATGCTTTGAGAAATCTAGATAGAGTGTTAACAAGATGTGAACAACACAACTTGTCTCTTAGTGATGAAAAATGTTTGATGATGGTGGATGAGGGAATTGTATTAGGACACCATATTTCACAAAAAGGAATTCAGGTGGATCAAAACAAAATTAGGATCATTTCAGATTTACCTATCCCTCAGACTCCCACAGATATCAAATCATTTCTAGGACATGTTGGGTACTATAGATGCTTTATAAAATATTTCAGTAAAATTGTTGCCCCCATGTTTAATTTGCTAACCAAGGACTGTGAATTTCTTTGGGATGAAAAGTGCCAACATGCTTTTGAAGAAATTAAAAACAAATTAATCAGTGCCCCAATATTGAGAGGTCCTAATTGGGAAAATCCATTTCATATCCAAACAGATGCCTCAAATTATTCCATTGGTGCAGTATTGGGACAAAAAGATGAAGAAGGAAAGATGTATGCCATTTACTATCTTAGCAAGAATCTTACTCCCACTGAAAAGAATTACACCACCACTGAAAAGGAATTTCTTGTTGTAATTTATGCAATCAATAAATTCAGACATTATATTACAGGGTACAAGATATTTGTATACACAGATCATTCAACAATTAAGTATTTAATGAACAAACCAGTGGTTGGAGGAAGAGTCATTAGATGGTTATTACTTTTGCAAGAATTTGATATTACCATTGTGGACAATCCAGGTAAATCTAATGTGGTAGCTGATTTTTTGTCAAGACTAACCACCACAGGGGAACAAGATCCAGTCAAGGATAACTTTCCAGATGAACAACTATTTGCAATCTCAGCAAGTACACCATGGTTTGCTGATATGGAAAATTATCTTGCAACAGGGAAGTTCCCTCCTTCTTTCACTAAGAAACAAATAAAGAAGTTAATTAAAACCAGTGCACAATTCAAATGGTTAAATGGAATTCTATTTAAGTGTGGTCCTGATTTTGTCTTGCGCAGGTGTGTAAGAGAGGATGAAATCTTTGACATCCTCAGAGCATGTCATGATGAACCAAGTGGAGGACACTATTCAGTAAAAAGAACAACTCATAAGATACTTGGCACTGGTTATTATTGGCCATCTCTGTACAAGGATGTGAAAAGATATATCAAGAGGTGTGATCCTTGTCAAAGGATGGGACAACCAACTTTCACCAATGAAATGCCTCTTCAGCCTCAAGTTGTGGTTGAACCATTTGAGAGATGGGGATTGGATTTTGTTGGTCCCTTTAATCCTCCTTCACAAGGGAAGGAATATATTCTTGTATGTACTGACTATGTGACAAAATGGGTAGAAGTGCAGGCATTGACAAATGCCACTGAGGAAGCAGTTGTTGATTTCCTTTGGAACAAAATTATGATCAAGTTTGGAGCACCAAGGAGCATAGTTTCAGATCAGGGACCACAATTCATGTCTAATATGATCCAAGATTTCACAAGGTATTACCAAATCAATCATAGGAAGTCATCTCCTTACCATCCACAGTCAAATGGACAAGCTGAAGTAACAAACAGAGAATTGGAGAACATCCTTACCAAAAATGGTTGAAGCTGGGAGAAAAGATTGGGTAAAGAGACTACCTAAAGTTGTCTGGGCTTATAATACAACTTGGAAAACTACAACAGGGTTTTCACCATATGAATTAGTCTATGGGAAAAATCCCTTGTTGCCTATAGAATTTGAACTTCAGACATTGAGGACAACAGTGAAGGTGGGAATTGAATTAAATGCAGCTCAAAAAGAAAGAATCCTTCAACTCAATGAGTTGGATGAATTAAGGTTGGAAGCACTTCAGCAGACAGAGATGATTCAAGAGAAAGGAAGCAATGGCATGACATACATATCAAGAAAAGGCAATTCAAAGTAGGAGACTGGGCATTACTTGTTTGACTCTAAGTACCAATAGTTCAAGGGAAAATTGAGAACCAGATGGTTGGGACCTTATCAGATTGATCATATTTTTGACAATGGTTCTATTCAGTTACTTCCCATTGATGGCGTAGCAGAGAACACTCTTGGTCAATGGACATAGGCTGAAACTCTATAGGAAGCCTCCCACTAAGAATGAATTTTTGAGGAAGATTGAAGCAGACAAAGAATTTGATCATATGGAAGAACTCAGTTCTTCCAAAATGATCAAATAATCAGATGATAGATCCAGAATAAAGGGAAGAAGATGAAAACCAGCAAATGGCATCTTTCTTCCCCAAAAAAAAAAAAATAAAAAAAAAAAAAAAAAAAAAAAAAAATAAAAAAATTCTCTCAAGGTCAATTGAAAACCAGCAAATGGCGGTTGACCTCTTTTTGGCTAGTTCAAATAAAGGAATTCTTTTGAATTCCAGTTGTCTTATCTAATCATGTTTTGTTCCACTTGTAGGAATGACGAGTCATCATAGCAAAAGGCTTACATCATCAAGGATGGTAATTATGTCTTTTAACTTATTTAGGGTTGATTAAATGTTTGCATGTGTGATGTGACTTAATTTAAAAGTAGGTATGATGAGTCATCTATTTATACATTATGATTACAAGTGTGTAATCATGATATTGATTTGGATGGAATAAGTGGTGGCATGGTTATCATTAGTAATCATTATTGCAAACATCAAGTGAAATAAAGATTGTAGAAATATCTTGAGGAAGGAGCAATGAATTGAGTTTGTATTCCATGTAACAAAGAACAGAGAATTCAGAGTTCCATAGCTAAAACTAAGGTTCCACAGCTAAAAACAGAGGTTCCAGTAGCCAAGTTGTTAGTTCATAGCTAAGAAGAAGGCCTACAACCAATTCACACAAAATCAAGAGAGACATAAACTCAAGCCGATATGGGGATTAAGAAGAAATCAGAACCAGAGGATGATTCCCAGCTACTCACAGAGATGAAGAAGTAGCATCCATCTTTGAGCATGCAGGATGGCTTGAATTCCTGAAGAAATTTTCAAGGCATAATGATGAATTGGTAAGAGAATTCATCATAAATCTAGAATAGATCTAGAACAAAAGTAAGAAATGTCTTTATTCCTTTTTCTATAAATACTGTAAGTAATGTGTCTGAGTGCCCATTGTTCATGTCCCACAACCTGCAAAGGGGACTTTGAAAGAACTGGTTGAAGTCTTGCTGCAAGAAGAAGAAGTTGAACCCCAATATATCTATAATACAAAGAAAATCATAAAAGGGGTCAGAAGGGCTAGTTTTCCCAAACCCTTTGACAAGGTAGCATTTTGGATAGTAAAATATTTAACTTGTGATGGTCAGTTTGGGTCTGTGGGAAAAGAAGTCTTAAAAATGCTCATATATCTGAAGTATGGAGCCACCAAGCTTGAATACATAATAAACCTCCCAGGGTTTCTTTTTTATTCCATTCAGACCATGGCTCAGAGGTATTCCTGGGGTGTTGGAACAATTAGGCATCATGGTCTAATTCATTTGATATGCCAACACCATTTCCTGTCAAAAAAGAATGGAGAAGAAATTTGGGACAAGTTTCTTGGCAAGTTCAAGAAAAACCCTAATATTATCAGAAGGACAATTCCAGCCCCATTCTCTCCTTCAGCTAATCTAGAAATTGATGCCCCTATAGAAGGACAGAGGGAAATGGAAAGAGAAAACATACCAAGAAAAAAGAAGGTCGGTGAGGAAGATAAAAACAACAGAGCCTTCTATACCTGTGAAGGAAATTCCTTCTTCCACAAGCTTTAGAAGAGCCAATATCTATCTCTAATGTGATAGCTCACCCACACAAGAACCAGAAAGAACAGTAAGAAAAAGAAGTTCTAGAGGGAAATTCACTACTGGGCATGTTGAACTTCCCCAGATAAGAAAAATTCATAAGAGGTCAAGGGAACTCCAGAAGGAAGGAGTGAGCAGGAAAGGATGGAAGAGGAAGCTGCTGACATTTTGGGCAGCATGGCCATGACTCCACCTGAGCCAAGTCATGTTGAAATGGACAGAGGAGAAGAGAGATTTGATGATCAAGATTTTCAGGAGTTGGCTGAACCATCAGCAGTGCCACATGAAGAAGAAGAGTTGGCATCTAGGATAAGAAAAGGAAAATTTCCTTTAATAGAGGAAGAATGCCAAACTCCTCAAATAATTTCAGAGGAAGAGAAAGACAACAAGTTAAACAGGCTCTGTTCTTGTCTAGAGAGCTCATTATCAGAGAAAAAGATGAGGAATTGGACTTCCTCAAACTTAAATTGGAACAAAGGGAAACACTCATTAATGAGCTAACAACTCAGCTTGCAGCCAGGAACGAGAGTTATCAACAACCAAGAAGCAACTGATAGAAAAAGAGGAAGAGTTCCAGACTTCCAGAAAATAGAGTGTTGTGTCCACAACCTCTGCACAAGACTGAGTTGACCTATTTTCCACTGAAACAACAATGGGATGATATTTGCAGAGAGCTCAGAGAAGCCAAAACATCAAATGAGGAATTAAAGACCAAGATGGAGGAAGAGATGAAGGCAAGAAAGGAATGGGAAGAAAAATTTTATAAGGAGGAAGGAAATAAATATAAATGTCTTGCCAAAATTCATATGGTCTGTATTATGAGTGAGAAATTGCTTTCCTGCAGGAGACCTTCTCCTGCATATAGTGTGTTTTTGGAAGAGCAGTTCATTCACTGGCAGTTGTCAAGAATTGCATGTGGGCTTCCACATGAACTACAAGATGAATCTGAATTCATGGCAGCTTACTCTCTATCCATCCCTGAACAGAAAAATCTCCTGTGTGAATTTTATCTTTGCAATTATATGCTAGAGAAAAACACAGATTTATGATTAACTTATATGTAGGGGAGAGCCAGCTCAATGCATTTGTCTCTCTTTTGCAAAACCAAATTGCATGGAAGGAAAGAGAATCTGAATTTTTATTGAAAGCCAGCTCAATAGGCCTCTGCATGAGAGCTCATTATGGTAAACCTTCTGCCTTCCTCACACATTTTAGAACTCATGCCTTTGATAGGAGATTCAAGACACATTACCTGCCATTCTGCAAAAGAGTATTGATGCCTTCACCTCCTATGAGGAGGAAAAATTTGAAGATATTTATGAAGGATGCTCAAAAAGGTGGGAACTCCTTACTTGTTTCTTTGAAAAGAAGGGAAGTAATTTCCCCTACAAATCTGATATGGAGTTTAGAGAGGGCCAAAGCATTATGCACAATAATTCCCCAAGTCAATGAAACCTACGGCCAAATATGGATGGGAATGCGAACAAGGCCACCTCTACTTCTCACCCCCATGTCTCCTTGGCAAAACAGAGAACCTCAAGACCTGCTTGAATTTGAAAAGTGGGAGAGGAAAATAGAAAAAGGAGTTGGGTACAGTACATCTGAGCTTAAGCATTGGAAAATTTAGTTTCAGCCATTTGATCTAAGCAATCAAATGGAATGCAGAACATATGATCCCACTTTTGAAGAATGAGTTTGTAAAGGGACTTACAAACAAGTAAGTTTGGGGAAATGATGAGGCCATAATATGTCCGATTAATGTATAATATATGATCTCATCTTACTCTCCTTTTGATTAAGTTTGATTGCATTGTGTGACTTTTAGTTGATCTGATATGAGTTAGGATGTAATTGTCTGTCTTTTGATTGATTGTGATCCTAATGTTAAAAACTCTGAAATTCCTAACATAGTGTGTGTTTAAATTCAGTTTTGTAATAAAGCAGGTCTAATCAGTCGAGGAAATGAAGCAGGTGGCATTCAGTATGTTTTTGATAGCATCTTTTTCCTACACAACTTAGTTCGAACTTCCAAGCTAGTTCTAGAACTCCATCACATAGTCATCATTTAGTTCGAAACTTTCGGACTTAGTTAGGAACTCCGATATTTTTAGTTCTTAGTTCAAACTCCAGGAATTTTTTGGACTTAGTTCTTCGAAACTCCTGGGGACAACTCCGAACTCTCACAGGTTTTGGTTCTTAACAATTTCCTATGGTTCTAAACTTCTCCAAAGTTCCAGGAACCGATGGGAGTTATCTATTTTAAACCACATCCAGAGATTTTGCATCTACAATCATGAAGGATGAGAAGATTTCTAAACACAGATCCAGGGAGAGTTATCCTACTATATCGATCAACCGCCATCCGACTCAACATCTATTCTGGCATGATTCGATTTCATCAGAATCATTGAGACAATTGTGATTGTAAAATGTATATAAAAAGACACTGCATTAGATAGAAATATAATTATAGAGATATAGAATGAGATAGATATAGAACAGAGAAAAGAAATAGACTAAGTATCTAGATCCAGTACGTTTTGTAATATTGAATGTTTTCATCAATAAAATAGCCATTCTGATTTGAGAGAATTTTGAGTTGTTAAAATCCTGATTCAAGGAGGAGCAAGGGCCCACTCCCCCAAGGACCAGGATATTCATTTATTTGGTATTTATATTTCTTCAGCAAATAGCTTAGATCTGTTAATTTTGTATTGCTTTAGTTCTTTCAATTAAACTCTATTGTATACTTGTTCCTGCAGGTGTTTAGATAAATCTTTATATTTCTTGCAATTGTTTTCAAGCATTTTAATTTGAGTGTGTTTATTTCCAAAAGCAAGTGTTTACTTTCAAAAGCAAGTGTGTTTATTTTCCAACAGCAAGTGTGTTTCCATTTTTGCACGGTGTGTTTCCTTTTTTATTTCGGTGTGTTTTACTTTCAGCAAGTTTTCATAGTTTGATTTGAATAAGGTTTTACCAAGAAGTCCTTAAGACATTAAAGAGATCCCCCAGAAAATATAAAAATAGTTACAGTCAACTACTAGATCGGTTAAAGTACTCTGGTGGGATGGGTACAATATTGTCTAGATCCATAGGGTCTTCAGAGGATGTTGGTAAAGATGAATCTAATCCACTAATGAGCACATATATAACCGGTTTGGATGTAGTAGCCTCAGATGTTTCTGGACTAAATATTTATAACCTAAACCGTATTTTCATAAGTTTTAAGGGAACATTGGATGACCACATCATGTATTCCCTGTTCATAATTCCCAAGGCCGAAACCTCTCCATGCACAATGGTGAAGATACATACGGGTGAAATTTGGATTATCTAAAGATTTAAAATCTAATGTGAAAGGCATGGCATGATGTTGATCAATAACATAAGATGAAGGGTGATCAAGTCCCCCATAGACAAAATTGATTTTGAGATAAGCTAGACTATAAGATATAACATCTCCCACATTAGGATCATACGCGGGTTGTTTTTAGGACGAAAATAATTTTTGGTGAAGGAATGTGATTAAGCATGAGGAGACGATATCCATCCAATGTGAGGCATTGTACAACATCACTAAGGGAAGAATCATCTGGTAATTTAGAAGAAGGAATAGACGTGCTAGTGGAAGCTTCATTGGATGACTCGAGACGCGGATTTGGGAATAAGTACGTCATTTGGACGATACATCATGTAACAATCGCGAAAAGATTCAGATCTGTAGGAACAATGAATGTTTGACCCTCATGTTCATACTTGAGACAACGATGAAGAGATGGAACACATTGCATAGTGTATATCCATGGGTGTCCTAATAAAATATTATATTGAAAATATCCTTCTATGATATAGAAGAGTTCTAGGAGAGTTTTTACGCCAACTTTTAGTGGTAAGATGACGGTGCCTAACATGGGTGCGATAGTGTCATTGAAGGATCATAATAAGACTGACATTTGGGAAAAAATGGTATTAGGTAATTTAAGTTGATAAAAACAAGGAGGAGATAATGTTAATAATGAAACCACTATCAATCATTACCCTTTTGATACAAACATCGTTAATTTGAGTTGTGATGAAAAGTGGTAAGTCATGATTTTTGGTTTGAGGGAAGGTATTTCGGATGGTTCGAATGATATGGTGACAAATGCTTTGAGAGCTCCTACAATTTTGTAAAAGATGATGAATCATCTGAAGGCATTGTTATTGATCGGAGGGCTTCCATCATTTATTTTTGTGAAGTGGTGATGTTTGTATCGAGTTCATATAATGAAATTTTGATGGGAGCTTGATGTAATTGTTTAATGACAACCTTTTGTATTGTAGTGGATGTTGAAGGTGGTGCAATGAGGATAGAAACCTTGGTTTTAGGTGAAATTTCTAGACTAGATGTTTCAAGAGCCACCAAAATGGATAATTTAGGTTTATTTAATGGGGTAACTATTTCTGGTGGTGGAGGTATAGCTACATAGGTTTTATCTTTCTTAGGCTCAGATGGGTCTATGTCATAGTTCTATGAATGAGTAGTAATATGAACAACATTAACTTGATGGGAAGGAGTTTCAAACATAGGTTCCTTAGATTTTGATAAGGATGATGATGATGTTGATGTTAATGTTGCATGTGGTTTGGAAGGAAGAAAAGATGTCGATGTTTTATGTGATTTAATGGGAAAGGAATCCAAATTTTCTAGTTTAAATGCAATCATGTGCAAGGTTTTACAATTCTCAATAGAATGATCTCGTGTTCTATGAAATTCACATGAGGAGTTACAGTCATATCAAGTGGGTTTCCATCCTCATAAAACAAGTTATTTGAGTGGTGGTAATGTTATGAGTGATTTTGGAGGAGGTCTTCCGAGATAGATATATTACACCATTTCGGTCAATTTATAATTGACAATGAAGTTTAAAATATCTTACATTACAATGGAGCTAAGAGTTTGACCAAGGGTTGTTGTTTTATTGGTTGTGAAGGGATCTTGGGTGTTGGGATGGAAGAGGGATAAGAGCCATTTGTAGTAGTTTGATAGACATGCTTTGGACCAGAAATAATGGGGTGATTCCTAGGTATAAAATATTGAGGACTGCACGGGGGATTCTAGTATGGAGGGACATAATAGGGGCCTTTAATATCTTGAATGGTGTCTTGTTTGTGAGGTCCCGTTGTAGAAGATAAGTTGGTAAGTCTTGGCATGACAAGAGGGTTGTTAAAGGTAGAAATGCTTTTTCTAGAGGTAGGTGGAAGAAAAAGTGGAGGACCATGGAAACAGTATGTTTCATCATAGTAAGGGCTCCCAAAGACATGAACGATGCCCTATTTTTTAGGTCCTTTTGAGGTTTTAGACGTACTAGATGAGTTTATTGAAGTTGATGCTAATTGAGGGAGAGGATTTTAAATAACGTGGTTAATGTAATCCAAATGATCTGTGGGTTTTGTCAATTTTAGATCATGTTTTTTTCGGAGGAGGATGAGTATGGCCCAAAGTTGGTTTAGGTGGAGATGGTTATGTTAAGAATGTTTCAAGAGGTATCATAGTTATGTTTGTGAATGAGGATGTAGTTATAGGGGTATCTATACTAGAGGGTGGAATTGGTAAGGAGATATGATTGATAATAACTTGTGATGATAATGGTAAGATAACAGACAAGGATTCAGTAGATATAAGTTCAGGTTGAACAAGCATTGCCATTTCCTTTATTGATTGTGTGGATGTGGATGTTTCTTTAACAGGTGTGTTTGTCATTTTGGTGGATGTTGATTTAGTAGATATAGGTATTATTTCATATTCAAGAACATGTGTTAATTTAGTAATGACATTAATGGTTTGGTGAGTATGGACAACATTTGTTTGTGGTTGATCAATAGATGGAGGATGATTTGGAAAGGGTTGTTTGAATATGTCAAGGTTTTGATTTGGGGGTGCATTAGGATTATCCAGGTGAAGTTCACTCTTATAAATAAAATCTTGAAGAACATTGCAGAATGTATGACACATTTCTATATCTTGTCCTTTGACCCTATGGTATTTAGAATAGTCATTATCCCGATACCACGAGGATTAGACATAGAAGTATCAATAGGTCGAATAGGAGGGAGAGTTATCATATTTGCAGCTAGTATCTTGTCAAAAATGATCTATAAGTCTCTCCAATTGGTGTATAATTACGTTGTGGACAAGAACATTCAACGGTAAGATTTTCTTTAGGAGTTGACTTGACTACTACGACATTAGCAACTGATTTAGATTTTTCAGGACTGGAGGATGACTTAGATGGAAATTTGGTTCACGGTTTCTCAAGTCGAAGCTTAACATGACCATCTTCTAGGGCACACAATTCTAATTTACAGTCATAATAAACACTTCATCAAAGGTCTAGAATTATTGTACTTGTAATGTTGACGAAATGTGTTTAGCGCATGATCAACAAAAACTTAAATCAACTTATTTTGTGGTAATGAAAAAGATAATTGATTAATTGTACCCCTCAGCAGCGGAAAACAAATCAGCAATAGACTCATCCTCAAATTGTTTAATAGCATAAAGGTCATTGATGGTGACTTTGCGGGATATGTTTATAGAGAAGTGTTCTAAAAACAATTGTGTGAGTTGGGTGAAGGAGAAAAGGGAATATTGTGGAATGCTATTGTACCATCTAAATCGAGTCGACGAGGGACATAGGAAAGGTTCTCAACATGAGGTCTTGATCATGAGCTATTAAATAACAAGTGTGGCGAAACACGCGAATATGTTGTTGGGGATCTTCTTTTTGTAGAACTTAATGAATTTTGGAATCTCCTAGTGAGGAGGGTATGCTTTGTATGGGACTGATGGGTGAATGGGTTCATTACAGATTTTATTGTAAGAGAGGACATTTTTGGTACAAATGAGGCAACTTCTAGAATTGATATCCGATTCATAAGTTCTTGAAGAGGGTTAGTCTATGCTAATTGTTGTGAAGATGGACCAGGTTGGAATGCAAATTGGCTAGGTTGTGAGTATATTTGGTATTGTTAAGGGATGTTTTGTGTTGGCATGTGGAGCCTATTTTTGGTCTTCTAAAATTTGTATTGAAGTGTGGAGTTCAAATTGAGAAGATGAAAGGTCTTGACCATTTCATTTCTAGCCATGGGAAGATGAAATGCCATGACAGTTTCTTTTCTAGCCATGGGAAGATCAAATGTCATGATTTTCAAACTTCTAGGGTCAGCTTTTTGACTTATCAAAGGATTATAATCCTATAAATAGAGATGTTAGGGTATCTTGAAGATATCTTGTGTGTTCAAGAGGTCTTAAGTCTTAGTGATCAAGAGGTGATCAAGAGTGATCAAGGTTAAGCAATTGGGTGTCAATTATGGTTTATATGCGGTTTAACATCTTTAGAATTCTGTTGTGAGTTCGTAATTGAGAGAAGACTGTGAGAGTTATTTTACTCTTGTTGATAATAAAATCTGAGCAAGTTCTTGGTGGACATAGCCCACATTGGGTGAACCACGTTAAATTTTGTCTTGTCATCTTTTGTGCATTATTTATTTATTTTGTTATACTTCTACATGTATAATTCTCCTATATAGTTTTCTCTATCACAGTGATTTAAGGAATTGTTTCCACATATTTGTTTCTAATTCCTAACAACTGGTATCAGAGCTTTGGTGGTTTTTTTCTGAAGTGGTAAATCACAGGGAAAGTTTAGCTTGAGTGGGAGCTATGGCAGATGAGGGAAGATCAAAGGTTGAGAAGTTCATAGGCGGCGTAAACTTTGGTTTGTGGAAGATGCAAATGGAGGATTACTTATATCAAAAGGACCTCCACATTCCTTTAGCTGGAAAAGCAAAGAAACCTATAGCCATGTCGGATGAGGATTAGGAGTTGTTGGATAGAAAGGCACTTGGGGCAATTCGGTTATACCTTGCATCTTCGGTTGCTTTCAACATATCACAGGAGAAGACCATGGAAGGTCTCATGAGTGCGTTGGGGAAGTTATATAAAAACCCCTCTGCCTCTAATAAAGTAGTTTTGATGAAAAAATTATTTAATGTAAAGATTTCTGAGAATGGTTTTGTTGTTTTTCATTTGAATGAATTTAATATGATTATGAGTATGTTAAACTCGGTAAAAATTGACTTTGATGATGAGGTCAGGGCTTTGTTGATTTTGTGCTCCTTACTAGATAGTTGGGACAACTTAGTTATGGCTATAAGTAATTAAGTCTCTAAAAATTCAAAGCTGAAGTTTGAGGATGTAATAGGTGTGATCCTAAGCAAGGAAATGTGAGGGAAGAGCACCAAATATTCTTCTACTGGAAACGCTTTGACGGTGAAGAGCGAGAGGAGACAAAAGAACAAAGGAAAGGTAACAAGTGGGCGATCAAATGATCGTGGAAGGTCAAAGTCCAAGAGTAAGTTAGAATGTTGGCACTGTGGGAAGGTTGGTCATGCTAAGAAATATTGTTGGGATCTTCGGGATAAGAAGAACAAGGAGGAAACTAAAGAGGTAAATGTGGCAGCAGGTGATGTTTTTCAGGATGCCTTAATTATTTCTTTAGATAATATTGTTGAGTCTTGGGTGTTAGATTCAGGGGCTTCTTTCCATGCCACCCCACATAGACATTACTTTATTGATTTTGTTCAAGGAGATTTTGGACATGTATATCTTGGTGATGATGAACCATGCAACATAGTAGGGAAAGGTTGTGTTCAAGTGAAAATGTAGAATTGGAACACATGGCTACTTAAGGATGTCAGGCATGTGCCTAAGTTGAGGCGGAAATTGATATCAATGGGTCAGTTGGGTAGTGATGGTTGTACGGTCAGTTTTATAGTGGGTTCTTGGAAGGTTACCAAGGGATCTCTTGTGGTTGTAAGAGGTAAGAAAACTAGTACTTTTTATTTAACCAGTGGTGCTGATTATTGTAATATAGTAATTTAGAGACTCGGTCATATGAGTCAAAAGGGCGTGCGAGATTATAAAATAAAGGTTTCCAAGATTAAAGGATTTAGATTTAGACTTCTATGAGGACTCGTGTTTATGGAAAACGAAGCCGGTGAGATTCCTCAAGGTTGGACCTACCATGAAGGAGGGTAAGTTGGATTTAGTGCATACGAGATGTATGGGGGGAGATAAGGTAAACTCTATTGCTCATTCATGTTATTATGTCACTTTCATTGATGATGCAACTAGAAACATTTGGGTATATTGCATTAGAAACAAATCGATGTGTTTGAAACCTTCAAAAATGGAAATCCTTTGTTGAGAATGAAACACGTCTCAAGTTAAAATGTCTCAAGTGTCGATAATGGAGGGGAGTATTGCAATAATGAAGTTATTGATTATTGTTCGGTAAATGGGATCCGCGAGAAAAGAACGATTCCAAATAATCCACAAGAAAATGGAGTGTCGAGAGAATGAACAATAGTGTGCTGGAGGTGCATGAGGTTACATGCGGGGCTACCACTCATGTTTTGGGTAGAAGCGGTGAGCACAATTGTTTATATGATTAACAAAGGACCTCTATGGCTTTGGATGGAGGTACACTTGAGGAGGCTTGGTCTGCTAAGAAAATTGATTACTCATTTCTTAGATTATGTAGATGTGAGGTATTTGTTCACATTGATAAAGATGATAGGACCAAGTTGGAGGCTAAGTCTGAGAAATGCACCTTTTTTGGATATGGTGAGGATGACTTTGGTTTCCGTGTTTGGAGTCTTAAGGACAAGAAAATATTTCGGTAAAGATATTTTCTTTAATGAAAAATTCATGTATAAAGATCAATTACAAGAACAGAAACAGGAATCAAAGAAAGAATACACAGTGTTAGAGGACATTACGGACAACAAGGTGTCCAAGGGACCAGTTCAGGTGCAGCATGTTCCGGCACAGCCAGTTCAGGAAACTACTCATCAGGAACCCCAAACTCCTAAGGTGAGAAGGTATTCTATGGTAAGAAGGGAACCTAAATGATTTAATCCATCTTGGAATTATTTATTGCTCACTGATAGTGGAGAGATAGAGTGCTTTAAGGAAGTAGTGTAGGTGGATGTCAGAAAGAAGTGGGAGCAGGCCATGGATGAAGAGCATAGATCTCTTACGGAAAAATAGACTTGGGATCTGGTGGAGCTACATGAGGGCAAGAGAGCATTATAGAAAAAGTGGGTGTATAGAATAAAAGAGGAAGATGGAGGTAGGAAAAGATATAAGGCCCGGTTGGTGGTCAAGGGATTTACACAAAAGAAAGGTATAGACTTTGATGAAATTTTTTCTCTTGTTGTTAAAATGAATTCTATTAGAACTGTTCTTGGTTTAGTAGCAGTAGAAGACCTACACTTAGAGCAGTTGGATGTGAAGACTGCATTCCTTCATGGTGAGTTAGAGGAGGAATTGTATATGCAACAGCCACAAGGTTATGAGGTCAAAGGGAAGGAGAGGTTAGTGTGCAAATTGAAGAAGAGCTTGTATGGCCTAAAACAAGCTCCACGGCAGTGGTACAAGAAGTTTGATAGTTTTATGCAAGAGCAAGGTTAATTCAGGTGTCACTCAGACCATTGTGTGTACATCAAGAAGTTTCTTGATGGTAGTTATATTATTTTTTGCCTGTATGTGGATGATATGCTTCTGCAGGGAAGAACATGTAGGAAATAAAGGTACTCAAGAAGTAGCTAGGTGAATCCTTTCCAATGAAGGATTTGGGGGCAGAAAAAAAAATCCTTGGTATGAAAATAACTCATAACAAGAAAGAGAGGAAGTTGGTGTTATCTCAAGAAGAGTACATAAAGAAGGTCTTGGAGAGGTTTAGTATGCAAGATGCTAAACCTGGTTAGTACCCCTTTGGCAAGTCACTTTAAATTATCAAAGGAGCAGAGTCCCAAGACTGAGGAGGATAAAATCCAGATGTCCAGGGTACCATACTCATCAATGGTTGGTAGCTTGATGTATGCTATGGTATGCACTAGGCCTGACATTGCCCATGTAGTGGGAGCAGTGAGCAGGTTTATGAGTGATCCAGGTAGAGAGCACTAGTAGGTAGTGAAGTGGATCCTTTGGTATTTGAGAGGGACCATGGGAGTAGCATTGTGTTTCGGTGGATCAAACACTACATTGCGTGGTTATGTAGATTCGAGACATGGCAGGAGATTTGGACACAGGAGGAGCATGACAAGTTATGTATT
The DNA here is from genome assembly GCA_018340775.1 of Taxus wallichiana var. yunnanensis. Classification (NCBI taxonomy): domain Eukaryota; kingdom Viridiplantae; phylum Streptophyta; class Pinopsida; order Cupressales; family Taxaceae; genus Taxus; species Taxus wallichiana. The sequence goes on from CM031234.1 coordinate 513,504,234, forward strand.
TATGGTTAGTGATACAACAGTGAGTTGGATTTCATAGTTATAAAAGGTTGTGGATTTGTCAACCACAAAGGCTGAGTATGTTTCGCCACAGAGGAAAGCAAGGAGATGATTTGGCTATAGTAGTTGCTTGATGAGTTGGGTTATAAGCAAGAAGTTGGGAGACTACACAGTGATAGTCAGAGCATTATTCATTTAGTGAAGAACTCTACTTTTCACTCTAGGAAAAAGCACATTTAGCTGAGATATCATTTCATCAAGGCAGCTTTGGAAAAGATAAATTAAAGATGGAAAAGATTCATACCAGTCAGAATCCTATGGATATGATGACCAAGGCGGTCACAAGGAGAAGTTGAACTTGTGTTCAACTTTTATTAGCATTTATGGTTGATGAAGGGTTGAGAACTTCACTCGGTAGAACAACCTCCAAGTGGGAGATTGTTGGGGTGTGGAGCCTGTTTTTGGTCTTCTCAAATCAGTATTGAAGTGTGGAGTTTGAATTGGGAAGATGAAAGGTCATGACCATTTCTTTTCCAGCCATGGGAAGATGAAAGGTCATGACAGTTTCTTTTCTAGCCATGGGAAGATGAAAGGTCATGACTTTCAAACTTCTAGGGTCAACTTTTGGAATTCTTAAAGGATTGTAATCCTATAAATAGAGGTGTTAGGGTATCTTGAAGATATCTTGTGTGTTCAAGAGGTCTTGAGTCTTAGTGATCAAGAGGTGATCAAGAGTGATCAAGGTTAAGAAATTGGGTGTCAATTGTGGTTTAGATGTGGTTTAACATCTTTGGAATTCATTATGAGTTCATAAATGAGAGAAGACTATGAGAATTGTTTTACTCTTGTTGATAATAAAATATGAGAAAGTTCTTGGTGGACGTAGCCCACATTGGGTGAACCACGTTAAATCTTGTCTTGTCTTATTTTGTGTATTATTTATTTATGTTGTTATATTTATGCATGTATAATTCTGCTATATAGTTTCCTACTGCTATGATTTGAGGAATTGTTTCTGCATATTTGTTCTCTAATTCCTAACATTTTACTGATAAGGGATTTTTATTGTGGAATATTTTATTGTGGAACATTTTGCTGCGGGATGTTTTGTTGAGGAATATATTGTTGTGAAGGAATGTTTTGTTGGGGAATATATTGTTGGGAAGGAATGTTTTTTGGGGTATATTTTGTTGTGGGATATTTTGTTGAGGAATATATTGTTGGGAAGGAATGTTTTGCTATTATGAAAGGGTATTTTGTGGAATGTATTGTTGATATGGGATGCTCTGTTATTGCAGAAGGGTTTGTTGAGGGATGTATTGTTGACACAAAAAAGGTTGTGAAGATGATAAGGAAACGATTTTGAGTAAGGAGGTGGTTATTGAAAAAACATAGTAGACACCACAAAGGATAATGCTTTTTGTGGAATATATTGAGTAGGAGAATATTGTGGTATAGAGATTAATGGTAATGATTGTTGTGGAATGTATTGTGAAACATGATGTGTGGTAACAATTGCACTAGTATTGATTAAAGGACTTGCTTTGTCAAAAATAGACATGGTAATATTCTAAATGCTACTAATTTGGATGAGACATGACAGTAGAAGCAACAATTGAACTTATTAGAAGTGTTTGAGTAATTGAGGATGCTAGAGGGGTAGATAATGAAGCACTAGTATTACTTTTTAGAGGTGTTGAACCAATAGAAAGTTAAGGTGATGATGTATGTTGTTGGGAGGTCAGTGTCATGATAAGATACCATATGAAGATTAAAAATGGGAATGGAAGACACAACTTCTGAAATTTCAGTTTGACTCATAGGTAGATACGAATGTTTTTTTTGAATGACAGGTCCTTGATTTGAAATGAGTCTTGCAATGGTAGAGGACGGATCATATGAAGATGATGGTTTAGGTATAAATTGTTGGTATGAATCAATTGGATGTGTAGAATCAGAAGCACTTGAAAATGGTTAGGATTCAAGTTGTTGTGAAGAGCAAGATAAAGACTCGGGAATGTTTGTAGATGGTTTTGGTGTAAATGGATGGAGTTGAACACCCCTAGCTGCTAGATAGGCATTAAGGGAAATGGGGTTTGAATCCAACATTTCTTCAAAAATAGGGTCTCCTCTTTCAAAGAAAGTGGTTTCATAAGATTCGATTGTGGTAGGGAGTATGGTTGTTCGGTATTTTCCTATTATGTTGTATTGAATTCTTGATTGCAAAACGACGTCAAAATTTAAAATATGTTGTCTCATTTCTTAATTGTATTGTTCCTCTATTTCATGCCTAGCTCGTTGAGCATCAATTAGAGGATTTTATGCAATTAATCGCTGGAACATGTTTTGTTGTTGTAATGGCGTAGTAAATGATGGTGTCGATACAGTAGTAAATAAAGGTGCTAGAAATGGTGTAGATAATGGAGTGGATAAAGGAATTTGTTACTACAAAGGTGTGGATATTGGTTGAGACATATTTTTAGTAGTTTGGTTGTAAGCTTGTTGTCTTGTTTGTACCATTGTAAGTAAACACACACACACACAATCAAAACAAGCAAAAATATATATATTAAATTTTCTTGATTTAATTATAAGGTGAAATGTGTAAAATGGTTAACGAGGGTCCTAGGAAATGACAATCTAGGGTTGGTTTCAGGTATGTTTAAGGGTAGAGTCCTTAATATACCTAAAGGTACATGAGGCCCAACTCTGTCATTGCTTGTTAGTACGGGTGTGGTATTGGGGCCTACCCCCTCACTTCATGGTCCCACAACGATAAGGGTGTCAGGGTGCTTAGCCAATATATACCGATAGACAGATGATTATACTCGACCAGAACACCAAGTTGGCTTCTCCTCTTGGTGATCAAATCCAAGTAGGTATCCACCTGGGTAGGAATTGTTTTAAATGCGTTTTGTGTTTAAGTGGTTTGGTTGTGTGTGGGGAAAGAAAAGTGAATGCAACAAAATATCCTCCTAATTAATTCTATGTGAAATAGGAAGGATGAAAAGTTTGTTTTAGATCCCAAAATGAAGTGTTGATTTTGATGAAAACAATCAAACAAGATGCAATACTTGAAAAAAAAAAAAATTTAAAACTCACCATTAAACTCTCCTCTTTTTTTGAGAAAATTTAAAGCGTGAAATCTAGCAATCCAACACATGAGATTTCCAGAAACAACAACCTACAAATAGGTTAGGAAAAACAACAAGAAAAAAGCAACAAACAAGAAGAAAAAGACAAACTGTTAAGCTTTGAAAAAAATAACTTGAGAAAAATTACAGGTGATTTGCACATTCACAGGATATTTTATAGAGAATCGAGAAAATTAAAAAGATAAATATTTAATGAAATGAATCAAAGAAACGCAGACGGGGTCCCATTACATGTGCCAAGATGTTTAGAAAAGTTTTATCTCTTCCACTTATTGGTGTAAGCAAGAAAATAAAGCTTATCAAAACCTCAAAATGGTAGGGTTTACCAGTACCCACAAATGTTTATGAATTGTGTTAATCTTGCACCGTGTATTCAAAATAGTTCAGCTCCTATCCTATAAATGAAACTGCAATCAAAGACACTACACCAAATTTTTAATTAGTAAAAATAGTAAGTGGGCTACCTAGTGAAGGTCGGTCTGAAAATCCAAGGGATTTCTCATGAGGAAGTTAACCCATAGTTTTATGCAATCAAGTGATACATAAGGCCAATCATGATATAGGATGGATAAAATATAATGATTTTTCTGACAGTTTCAGACTTTATTACAAATTTATAGCATATAATGAAAACCTACACACACACACACACACACACACACACACACACACACACACACACACACACACACACACACACACTATAACCTAGAAATATGAATCAAATTTAGTGTTAGAATCTTCAGATGATGATGGATTCTCAAAAGTGATATTTGGATAGTCTATCTCAAATTATTCAAAGAGGTCAGAGTCATAATCATCGGTATACTCGTCTCTAAATAATTGGGGGACATATTCTCGGTTCTTTGTTCTCTAACTCATTACCGATAATAAGATGCAGAGTTGGAATATTGATATTTAAGTTGGTCAATGGATTCGGTTTGGTTTGTTGATTTAGCGTTAGAGTCCCAAATTTCCAATCCAGATTTGTAGTGGTATTCGAACCAAGCCAAATCGACTCGAATGCATAAAATTTTGAAATAGGCCTCCCAAAACTTGTTTGTGGCCTCACGAATCCTTTGAGTGGTTTCGAAGATGTTTTATAGATGGTATCGGAGCTAAATGAATTGCACACAATTCAAAGTCTTGGAGAACATCGTATTGTTCCTAATGTAAGGGGTGACAGAGATAATCGGAAGGGAATTAATGTTGGTTATCTCATGAGCTTGGCCACCTATAGCCATCTACAAAATCCATTCTTGATAGTATGTTAGAAAGGAAAGATAAATATATGAAATTGATAAGCAATAATCTAATAAAATCTATAACGGTAGGATTTACAGAAACACAGTGTGTTTGGGGGAAACACAGCGTTTCACTAAAACAATGGCAATTCTCGGTTAAAATAAATAGTATGTAAATGTAACGTGTTTACGACAAATTAATGACCCGATTCTGATTATAATATAAATTGGAGAGATTTTCAATAGATGATGTTTTCAAATACATGAATAAAGGATGTAAATATAAAGTCTAACCTTAATTGAATTAAGGTTGAAACTACCTGAACACCTTAAACCGTGAAGATTGGTTGGCTCCTGAACAAGCTCTAAACATGTTTGGTGATGGTGAACGAGAACGCTGGGTGATGGGTGGATGCAACAAACAAAGATGAATTATACTAACTAGACCTTGAAAAAATCAAATAACAAAGGAAAATGTGTATCCAGATGGAAACTTAGAGCTCTTGGATGCACTATAAAGGATATTCTAAATAGGAACAAACATTGATGTGAAATTGATAGCTTATCTAATATAAATAAGCAACAATTACATTATATAATTGTACAAATCAATAAGAGACAATGTTGCAGAATGAAGATAATAACATAAACACAAAATAAGAGCAAAAATATAATAAACACACTATATTATTGATTGAATAATTTGGAGCAATTACATGATGAGAGAGCTTACAATATATAGCCTTTCCATTTCCTATAAACAAGGAGATGAGGCTTACCAATATTATCCCACTAATCTCTCCTAGAGAATCTCTCCTATGATCACTCACCACTATTCTCTCATATATCCCACCAATATCTCCACACACAATAATCTACATGAGTTGTTTATTCAACAAACTCACAACTAATACAATATCCTATATTATTAATAATGAGTTGTTTTATGACTCATATTAATAATATTACAATCTTTTATTTTTCTCACACTAATATGATATTAATATAACAATATTAATATCTTACTAATCTGATATTAATATGGTTCTACCGGCTAGCTCCTGGCACCATAACCAACTGGGCTACTATGCGGGATGCGTTCCTGAAAAGATTCAAGGCAGCCGAAGATTCCAGCACTTTGATAACCCAACTGACTCAGTTGAAGAAGGAGCCACATGAGCACATGCGGGATTTTATTGCAAAATTCCAAAGATTACTGTACAAAATTCCGGCTTCTGCTTCTCTGAATGACGAGAATCAAAAGGTGTTCTTCATCAATGCTTTGCTTCCTGAAGTAAGCTATCAACTGCGAAGAGCACGTCCTGCTGATTTGTTAGCAGCTCAAAACATGGCGGTTGAAATTGAAGACGACCTCATCATGGCTGGAAAGATAAAGAGCAACACTTCTAGAGCTGAAAGTTCATCCTCTGCTACTACTTCCGATTCACTACTGCAAAAGTTAGCAAATGAGATGATGCAGATGAAGAAACAAATGGCTCAAATGGCTCAAGGCAACAACACTGCCCCTGCTTGGAATTTCAACAACAACAACCGGAACCGCATTGTTGGTTCCCAAAGATTAGCAATTGAAGTTGCTCCCAGAAACAACGTGGAGATGAATGAAGAAGACCAGGAAGCTGATGCTGATCAGTTCGAGAATGATGATTTTGTAGCTCCTGCTGGCGACTCCAACATTAATTACCTGAACTACAAATTTGAACATGACGATGAGAAACTTCATGAAGATGATCATGGTCATGCATATGCAGTACTTACAAGATCACAAACTCACCAAGCTGAGGCATTAGCTGACGAACAAAGAAGGGGCAGCCCTTTACCTTCTTCCTTGGCTCCTAGAGATAAGAATGCAAGTTCTTCATCTCAACCACAGAAAGCGGCTCAGGTATCTGAATCTATTCCTTCCCTCGACATTGTTGATCATGCCAAGAAAACTAAAGTTCAAATGTCAGAAGCCGAATACTTGAGAGCTTTTCCTGAGCAGTTAAATATGCTAGTCAAATATGTGCAATCACCAGGACAATCCAGTACATCAAAAGGCCTTTTGCCTAAGCCCAAGGATACTCCTCCCCAGAACAACACTGCAGTTGTTAAATCCTCACCATCTTCTGAAAGAGTAGAACCTTTCTATGTCTCCTTATTGCTTAATGGTTTTAAATTAAGCAACTGCATTTTAGATTCAGGTGCTTCTGATAATATCATGCCAGCTAAAGTTGCAGATGCTCTTGGGCTTACCCTGACAAAGACCATAAAAAGGTGCTACTCCATGGAGAGACAAGTCCCTTTAATCGGACAAATCAAAGATACGCAAGTCGCTTACGCGGCTTTTCACGATAAGAGATTAAAGATAACAATCTTAGTTGCAGATATTCCTATCTCCTACGGGATGCTTTGATGAGTAGAAACTTCTGCAAAGAGCTGGGAGGAGAAGTAAAGATGGATTGGTCTTGTGCGCACATTCCTATCAAAGGGCTTAACCATAAGCTGGAGCCGGAAAAGAAGTCCAGGTACACGGTTACAAAATCTGAGGATTCTAGATCTCAGATTCTTTTTCAGGAATCTAACCATGGGGTCTATTTCTTGTAACGAATAAAGATGTTCCAGGCCGAAAAATTCAACGAACTAGAGCCAAAGAAAAGAAGAAGAAAAAGTTTGGACTCTAGAGTTTAAAGGCACTTGTTGTTCTTTTGGATCAGGAGTTGGTGCTATGTTAATATCTCCAGATCATGAGGTATTTCCATACTCCTGCAAGCTGATGTTCAAGAACACCAATCATACGGCGGAGTATGAAGCATTGCTTCTAGGAATGGAGCAAGCTAAGAAGAAAGGAGTAAAACTCCTCAAAGCCCAAGGAGATGTTGAACTTCTAGTAAAGCAGGTTCGAGGGCAAAGTCAAGTCAAAAGAGATAAGCTAGAGCATTACAGAGATAAAGTGCTTTCCGCCACATTCAATTTTGCAGCCTTCTCTATTGACTTCATTCCAATAAATCAAAACTCCAAAGCAGATTCTTTGGCAGTCACAGCTATACTATTGAATCCGGATAGACCACCGTCCATATTCGACAAAGGAAACTATAAAGTGGAGATGGTCTACCACCCCAGAGTCCCTGAACAAACATCTGCATGTCTGCATGTTGAAGGGAGTGAATCACCACCACGACAAACAGTCAAAGGAAAAGTTGATCCAGGTTATGATGACAATAGTGGAGCAATCCAACCAAAAGGTAACAAAATCCCCAAGGGTTTAGTTTCCTTAGTGGAGACTTTCAACAAGCATGATCAGTACTGAAGAAGAACAAAGAATATGGTGATAGTTCTTCCTCGAAATGCAGCAAATAAATCTGGGAACAGAGCAAGTTGATGCAGACTTGCCCACCACGAGAGAGAAGAAAGGATGAGCCACCACCAGATGAAGTTGATAATGACTTGCCCAGATTCTTTGACAAGGAGGCCAAAGAAAGGAAGTTCGAGATCGGAGACTGGGTACTCTGGTGGGACAAGAGACATGAACCGAAGGGCATACACGACAAATTTGATCCACTTTGGAAAGGGCCCTTCGTGATCAAAAAGAGTTGTAGGGATGGATACTTTCTTCCTTGCCTCTTGCCGGGATGGAATTGAGTTACCATTGCCTTTCAACGGCAAAGATCGAAGATGTTCATCAATCCAAGAAGCGAGGGTAAAACACTCGTATGTACATAAATAAAACTTTGTTTGTTTTTCCTTGTTTTGTTTTTACTTTTGTGTTGTGTTTGTTTGCTCGACCCCATGCCTAAAAGACAAGACACGAAACCGAGAGATCTTTGGGATCTCATCTTTTCCCTTGTCATTCGTGACAGAGAAAAAGATGTCCATAGACGAGCCAACTAGTGTCACCCCTGATTTCATCCCGAAATCTGCGACTACCCTATCCGAAATTTTTTTATACTTTTAAAATAATGGGTCGTTTTGTGTTTTTATTGCCTGAAAGTTCTTGTATTGCGTCAAGATAATCCTAAATAGCCATATTAGCCTTTTTCGCCAAATACCCAAATGCCCAAAATTGTTTTATTCTGTCGTCGAGATTTGTCTGCGGGAAATTTGTATTTTATTATTTTGAGCCCCGTATGAGGCTATTTGCACTCTGTTTTAACTCTATTATGAGCGAATATGTTATTATTCCTATGTGCCAGAAGGATTTTAACTTATTTTAAGTTTTGGGCTTTATTTGTAACTTTTGGCAATTTTTCGTGTTTTTGTGGTGTCCCGTTTTGTTTTCTGTGAAATTTCTTTGGAGCAATTCCCTCGCCGGGTAAGCCCGATTTTTGGCCTGGAGCAGCTGGAAAACATATACGCACATTATGCCCGGAGGAAGTCGCCATCGGAGGTCTGGATCACTGGGAAAAAGTGAAGTCGTGCACAGAAAAGCCCCTGCGGGGATGGGCGCATTTTTGGAAAACAAAAGATTTAAGCTGCGATGGGAAAAATATAAGCCGCGAGGCATGATGGGAATTTTATACTGCTGGCAGGTACTTTTCCCATGTTATAAAATTCACTTAAGCTATGATGGGAAAAATAGAAGCGAAAGGCGGGTGGGAATTCATTGCACCTTGCAGGTATTTTTTCCCATGATATAAAATTCACTTAAGTCTGTGGGAAAGTTAGAGGCTGCAGGCAGGCGGGAATTTATTGCCTGCCTTGCAGGGTAAAAAATCCCATTGTCAGAAATTCTTAAAAATAGAATTCTATTATGCAAAAAAGTGCGACCCACCTTGGGTGAATAATAATGCATTAAATAAATATTTGTTAATATTTATTCACCCAATTTGGCACCCGTGGCTTGTGGAAAAGTCAACAAAAGCAAAGGGGAATAAATCAATTGGAAATAGAATTCTAAAATTAAATAAATTTAATTTATTTAATGCAGCCCCTTTTGAGAAGGAATTAATACTTTTTAAAGTATTAAAAGATTATATTAAATTCTATTTTCAGTGGCTATGGTCAAAGCACACTGTGAAGCTTAAGTGAAGTGATGTGTGAAGGATTAAATTGGATTAATTTAATTTATTGGATGGCTGTCCTTAAACATGCTATTTTTAAAAGAGAAGAGCATGATTTTTAATTAATTAATTACCTTTAATTGTTAGGGCAATTATTAATTATAGAATTGTGAAGGTTATATAAGCATGGGCAGCCATATGGGTGAATTATTTAATTCACAGGTAAAGAATTGCAGCCAAGAGGAAAAGTGCGCCCCCATTTGAAGAAGGATTTTGCTCAAGCAAGGTGGAAACAAGGCTAAAAGCTTCCAAATTTGGCGCATGCTTTGAAGGAGGTTGATCTTTGTCTGCATAATTGTTTACACAGGTGTTACAGAGCTCAGGTGATGTTGAAAGGATTCATGCTCTCTTTATGTGCAAATTAAACACCATTTTTTTGGGGCAGCAGGCTTGAAAAGTGCAGATTTTTACAATTAAAATTCACTATTCATGCTCCGGTGGCCATTTTTGTCTGGATAAATTACAGGAATTCATTACAGGTGCTTTACAAAGGAAAAGGAGCTTTTATCAATGTCCAATACATTGCATATATCCTCCAAATCTGAAGAATTGTCTAGATCTGCACCAGTATTGAAGAATTCCAGTCAAATAAGAAGAAAAAGACATTCAGACAAAGATAGACAAAGCTATGGCGAAGAAAGATGAAAAAGAAAGCACAACGGAGTCATGCATCACTTCTAAATTTGCACACGGATCTAGGCTCGGAACCTCTTGCTAAATTGATAGACAGATCTAGAGCAGAAAAGACTTCACTCATGCGTGCAGGAGAAACTTCACTCATGCGTGTAGATTAAAAGCAGTGGAATTATTCGAGCTGCAGCTTTTCCATCCATAGCCCAGTTGCCAGAATTTGTTATGCAGGTGCAGATCCATATCCAGATGCAGATGCAGATGCAAATCCATATGCAGATCCAGATCCAGATCTTATAGTTGCAAAAGCTTCTGGCACAAAGGCTTCATCCTCTTGTTTCGAATGCAGCCCATGAAGAAGACAGTGCGTGGGAAATTCCTTCCAAGACCTTGTGCATGTGCTCTCATCTTCCAGTTGAAGCCTTCATTGAATTTTCATTCACCCTGAGTGCTTTCCAGAATTTTTAATTGCTCATATGCAATTAAAAATAAGGATGATGAGTTATCTACGGCCAACCTTGCACTGATGCATGTACAACAGAAGAACTGCAAAAGCTTCAAGGATAAAAGAGAAGACAATGCGGAGGCAAAATTCCAGCTTGCTTCCAATTCCAACTGCTTGCAATTCCAGCTTGTTTCCAGATCCAGTTTGAATCAGCTGCATGCAGACATGAAAAAGGATAAAGTCAGCTTTCCTCTTCCTTCTTCTTTCCTCCGACAAAGTCAGCTTTCCTCTTCCTTCTTCTTTCCTCCGACAAAGTAATTGAGCGATCAATTAAATTATACAACTTACGTGATTGGTTTAAAAGCCATTACTTGAAGAAGTCAATTACTTGGAGATAGGTGGCAGGCGTACAAAATAGAAGGTTCTATTTTCAGTTGCAAATCATACATGTCATGCAAAGAGGAATTCCAGGAAGGAGATTGCCAGCTGTTTCTTTTTCGACTTCCACATGTGCCAGTTCAACTAAAGCTTCCAGCTTGTAATTGCCCCTCTACATTCTATAAGTAGAGGAAGAACCTTCGGGTTAATAATCAATCAGAATTTGTAAGCAGCAATCTTGTGTTCTAGACTTTGTGTTGAACCCCTGAGAGCAACTTGGAGCAGAGGAATACAAAGAAGCAGGTTTCCGAGAACTTTGTGTCACGGTGTACTGTGTTTCTTGCTTTTAAATCTTAGATCTTTTAAGTAAACTTTGTGTTATTTTAGATCTGGATCTAGAGCTGCCTTTGCTTTATAATTCTGTGTGTTCAAATCTATTAAGTTTCTTCTATGTGCATGCAATTAGCTCTGCTATCTACTAATTGGGATGCACATCTTCCTCATTTCTTCTCTGTAATTCCTTTACTTTCTTCTTCTATAATTTTCCTTTCTTAAATAGTTGCTTACTTGCTGCAAAACTTCTTAGTTATGGTTCATGAACTAAGTGGTTAAAGTAAAACCCCTGATAGATAAAAACACATTTATATTGACAAATTTGACACGGGAGCCTCACCGGTTAAATGAGGGAGATTTATCTCATGACTGCCTAGGTTTGATGCTATGCAGAAAATCTAGCCAACACATCATGAGGATCTTAATGGAAATCCTCAAAATATAAACAAGGGTATTCCTATAGGGAATAATGACCATGAGGCCTCAACTTATGATAACTCTTGAGTTGCTCCCAACCTTGGCTTAAAGAATAATATGAAGATTTTGGGATTAGTTGAGCTAGAGGCTGAATTAGAAATTAACGCAACAACTCAAACACGGGAATACGTTTCACAACCTCTCCCTGCTCATTATTTCTCATAGGATGGCATTACTATAATCTCAAAACCAGTAAGAGCCTACGATTTGATATCAGATTTGAACAAGACCTTTTCTCACATCTCATTCCTAGATTTATTGAAGAATTCCCCTACGCATCATTCTTTATTTCTCAATGTATTGGGTCTTGGTCATCTAATCCATGTTACGCCTCCTCCTAGAGATCAAATAAATCATATTAAATTTTATATACATCATCTCGAGATAATGATAGGGATACGGGGTTCATTTTCAATATAAACAAGATGTCATTTGACGTTGAAATTTCTGAAGAGGCGATCCTCTTTGTATATCTGCAAGTATGGGTTTATAATAATTACATTAAGAGAGCCATGATCGATGATGGGGCTGATGTGAATGTAGTTACATTCTCTTTCTTGCAAAAGTTAGGATATGAAGAGACTAATTACTCCTCTACAAGAAACATGTTACAAGGGCACAACATTTGAAGGCAAATTCAATTGGAAATATCATTCCTCTTGTCACCCTAGGGCCAAAAATGATCTTAATGGATTTCTACATCATTGACAGGGAAAAAAATTACAACATGATTCTTGTTAGACCATGGATTCACCAGATGAAGGTCATTCCTTTGATTTTTTTTTTCAGGAAGTTAGATTCCTCCACTTTAGGAAGGTATGTTTTCCTAATGGTATCCTAAACCTTTCGATGTTCACTTGTGATGCGCCAAAATTAGCAGGAACTTGACAAGGTCATAACTTGAGCTCCGGGTGTCTATTTGAGTCTATTTTTTTAAAACCACATGTTTCGATGAGACAAACACACCGGTCAACCACATCTATCAGTTGGAACAAGTTATGGCACATTTTTAGGCAAAAAAATCCACCATCTTGAGGCCAAAAATTAGGATTTAAGTTGTAGTTCGGTTTTTTCCTATTTTAGGGCACTAGTTAATTTTAGTCTATTAGTTGCATTATGAGTTGGAAATTTGGCAATTCCTCTAATTTAGGAATGTAGAAGATGCGTGGAAATTTTTGTGCTGTATGAATAAGCATCCAAACTTACTAAGAATAGCACTTCCTAGTAAAGCTATGCGAAAAATAGTAATTTCCGCCACCTAGAGTAGATTTAGTCAAAGTTAGTTAGAGTTTGCTTGGCAACTCGAGTTGGGAGTTGTTTTCCTATTTAGGAAACATTGTAATTCATGATTCAATAATGAAGAAGGAGATCTATTTTATTTTGGAGTTCATATTATTTGCAGTATATCAAGTTTGTTTAGAATTTAGCTACATTATCTTGGAAAATCTTAAGAAAAAACTAGGGGTTCATTCAAAGTATGAGTTGTCTCAGTGAACCGATTAAAAAAACCACCACCATCAAACAAGTCGGTCATGACCACCACAAGTATTCCAAATTTGAATTTGTTGACTCAAAAACATCGAGGTGGTGAAAACAGAGATAAGGGTAAATCAATATCTATGGAAACTGTGTCTACTAAAACAAAGACAGAGATCATGAAACTCTTAGAGAGTGATGAGCTGATATTCATCCCATTTATACCATAAGGAATGGGTAACCTTCTTGGTATGACCTCTCTTTTGGCCGATGGTCTTGGCCTAGGCGTAAACATGATAGAATTAATGAAGAGAGCAGAAGGCATTGAAATCAAGATGGTATCCATCAAAGCGATCTCTATGGCTTGTTCTATTTCGAGCCTTGGTCTAGATATGAACTTTTCAGAAGCCAAACACATCATATCCACACGAAATGATCCCATAGCATAGAAAATGTCAAATATAACCACTACACCCTACTTAGGGAAAATATCTTAACAACACCGTCATGCTCACACGAACATGATATGTCAAAAATGTGACAAAGAGGTTCACCAATACCTCTTTTAAATAAATGAATTTGTGTACCTTGGGGGTGAGGAGTTTGACGTTCGTCAATGGATTCAACCTATGCTTCCATGCATAGTTCATTTTCATTTCCACGCTGTAATTATTGAATCCATATTTTTTATCATTTGCATGACTATTATGTAAAATTTGTAATAAAGGAACTTAGTTTCGAGCAACTTTCAAAAAAAAATTCTGAAAAACATTGACAATCATTTAATCACATCTCTTCAAACATTCACAATATTATCATCAAGCATTTATGAATCATTTCGTCAATTCAAACAAATTAAAATAGAATTTTGACGTTAATCATACTAAGGCATGCATACTTGGTTATGCTCATAGTTTTCTTCTAGCTTAGGTTTCTTTGCCTATAGTTTGTTCTAAGAGCTTCTTGGTGTCACATCTATCCCATACACACCTCTTTGGAAATGAAAAAATTCTAAATTTTTTATCTAGATTGTTTGATCACTTATCTCAATCTTTGGTGTTGAGACCTCACATTATCTTGTTGCGTGGGGTTGAGGATAGGGAAAACTCTCCTTCCCAAGAACACAACTTAAAGTTAAAAAAATCAATAAATGAATAAAAATGAGACTAAGTAATAAAATTTCTCTACCTATCCGCCTCTTTGAGGCCCCTTACGACCGCTTCGGATGTAACCTTCCTAGAAGTTCTTCTCAAGTGATTTCAAAGAGCAAAGGCCAAGGCATAATGCAAAGACCAAATCTCTCGCATCTTATATGTCCCTGAATCCCTTCCACTTTTGTTGAGTTCTTCACCATAGTTTCTAAAATCCTTCCAATTCAACCATACTCATGAATGAAAATTTTGCAAGAGACCAGGAGCTCTAAATTCAATAAAATTGCAAAACATACACGATTTCTAAATATGGTGAAAGTGATATATATAACATATATTTGTATTTTCTAACATCGTGTGTGTAGGGATTACTGCATTGGAGTAGGTATATTTCTCACCCTTATGGATATGGTACATAATCTTTTCATTTTATTTCAACGTATTTTTCTAATCATGTTTTATATCTACACTTGATTCTCATGTTTCTTTTGCGGATGGCGGGAGCTTCGATGGTGACATTTTGGCACATGGGCATGTCAGGTATAGATTCTAACTCCCCATTTTGGGAATTCCACACTCGAGACTCTATGTTTTATGCCTCTTCATGGCTAAAATGCTTCTCTAAAGGGGACAATTTGTATACACCCAAATTTACACGCGCACCATTTTTGAAAAATGTTTTAGAGTCCCCAATGATAATTCACATCTTTTATAAAGTGTTCGAGCTCCCTAAAAATCTTTGAAGCTTACATTTGTAGACTAGTTTACCCTACTTAGCCATTCCCATCTTTTCAAGACTTCCCACACCATTCTGACTTAGCTTTTGCCTTTAGTTGCAAAATCACTTCCCTTCCTATGAAAGTCCTATAACCGTCACCCGGTAGGGCGACGGTCCTGTAACCACCACCTTGCACAAGATAGTGGTCATGTGTACTTTTTCTATAATTATTTACGCAAGAATTTGTGTGCGATTGCTTCACTTTATTTCACTTTTAGAGCACGTTTCTCAATCAATTTAGCTAATTTCAAGCTTGATTGACTTGTGTCAACTTCATCTTCCACTTGTAATTTGTAATTGACTATTTAACTGCCCCTTCATGTGATGATGTGGCACCCCATGGCTGCCAAGTGTGGTAGTGCACTTGCCCAACCAACCTTCTATAAAACCATTGCTTCTTTTGAAGCAAATGGCTAGAGATTATTTTTGTATCTTGCTTAGTTGAGCTGTAACAATCTTGCTAGAAATTGCATATCCAAGCTCTATTCTCTTGCACTATCTTTCTTCTTCTTGCATAACAACCTTAATGCCATCAAGCTACCATTGCTCTAGCACTTTCTCCTTGCTACTTCTACTACATTCCTAGTATCCTAGACTCACGTGAACACAAGAGATTGAAAAGACAAACTGAGGGGACACAAAATCACACCATAATTGGATTTCCATATCACTACAATTACCAGTTGGGGTTGTAATTAGGTTTCACCAATTCTTTGATTGAGAATTTGTGTACACGTTATTTACTATAGTATAAAATGCATTTCTATTTTCATTCTTGTAATCATTGAATATTTATAGTAGATCATTTACTTCAAAAATATTTCTTAGGATAGATAGCTTATTTTTCCTATCTCTTGTAGATTTGCAAAGAGGTGATTCTAGAAGAAAGCTTCTATGTTAATTTAGAAATCAACCTCGAAGCATCATTTCATTTAGAAGATCCTCCATAAAAATCTTCTTTACTTTTGTTAGGGAAGTTGCAAGGGAAGAAAATCTTCCGAGAATATATAATTTCTTCCCATGCCTCTAAGGTAGAATAGAGGATTTAATTCACATCCATAGTTTAGAGAAGCTTTAATTGTTTAGAATAGATTAGATTTCTTCTACATAGATAAACAACTACATCTGGTTGTTTATTTGTTTTAGGATTTATTAATTAAATTAGAAGTAATTTCTTTATTTATACAAAGTATACATTGTTATCCCACAAAATACAAAAGTATTAGATCATATTAGTTAGTCTTATTTTATTTTTTATTCCCTTTATTTTATTAGGTTCCTTTCAAGTAATCGGATGAATGAAGAAAAACAATACGGAATTTATGCTACTTGTACTTAACCTCTAATTTCCCTTTGTTTAGTTCAATTAATAGGAATTCACACTACTAGATCTTAGTCCTTAATTCTCCTATAGTTTCCCATCAACATCCCTCCATTAATTCCACATTGGTTGTCCCAAAGATGACCTCGGGAGGCCAAGTGTGTTTGAAAGTCACGTAGTGATTTTCATTCATACTGAGACTCAACATTTTGTGTCCCTTATTGGAGCACTCACATCTTATACCTCCATCTCTTTTAATGACTCGAAATTCCTGATATCTCACACCGAGATCACGATCCCCCTCTTTTCATCACTGTTCACATCGACTACACATTCATCGATCTTGATGATATATAATAGATCCAAAATTAACATCATATCATCCCATACCTTTGATCAACTCAATTTTCCCAATTCCATTCTTGTTTAATCACCCATTGTCTGCGTGCCTTTAAAGACAATATTGCCCCCATTTTGGGCACGTTTATCCTTCCCATTCACGTTAGTGAAAGACTCCTCTATGAAATATTTTACATTTTATTGGGGGAGTTTCAATATAATATCTTACTTGGATGACAATGGATCCACACCATGTATTGTGTCCCTTTTACTCTCCATTATTGCATCAAATATGAACATGAAGGGAAAATCCTAAGACTACCTAATGACCTTCCTCCATTTAAGGCATGTCACATGACCTATGAAACAAAATATGTTCTTATCCCTAAATAGGAATTCATCTGAAACATCTAATAGCTCATCCGTCCATGCACCTAAGCTACCTAACGACGATTCTATTAAAAATGTGATCTAGAGTCTTTTACTAGGGGAGTATCGAATACTCACTCTCAATGTTCTTCCCACACCTAATCGATTTGGTAGAGCTGATAAATCACCTTTGTATCAACCAAATATCAAGGACATCATTTATTTTAGTCCACCCTACCTACAAACCAATCTCATCTATGAGACCATTGATCTCCCTTCCTCTCACATTGACGCTCAACCTCACACCAAGCCATACACCAATGGATTTGATTTCCTCTATAATAAATACTTTTCCTACACCTACCTCCATTGTTGTGCATGGAAAGGATTTGGTAGGGGCCTTATGAACAAGGTATGTAAAATATTATCATTGATGATCTCGTAAACCCCATGAGAAGTTTGGAATGGGTTTCAAAGAACAACCCATTGACTCTCTCATGCTTTCTTCATCCCCATCTACCACGAACGTTGATCCCTTATCTAATTATTCTCCATCCAATGAGCCTATGATTATGGATGATACCGTGTCCATCTCTTCTAGCTTGTTTTAAATCTCCACGATCACTTTAGGACCAATCATTTATCACTTTGAAGGTTAAACTAGTTCATTTCCTCTTCAATTTCCCAAGATGGTAGAGGAATATTCCCCTACCAATGACGTTTTTCAATGTAATGATCAAAATTCCATCCTTTCGTGTATGGGGGTGGGGGATTCCTATCTTCACAAGTCCTTAGCTCCTAAAACATTAATTTTTCTCAACAAATCCACCATCGAAATCAATATAGGGAATCCACGAGAGCCCCGCATCCTCAAATTCAATCCCTTGATCCTCAAGAACTTGAGTCTTTCACCACCTTTTTTATAAGTAAATTCAATCCTTTTCATGGTCCTACACCGACATACTAGGCCTCGGTCCTTCTATCATCATCCAAAACATCGTTACCATACCCGATGCTAAGCCGGTTAATAAGAAGCTTCACCGCATGCATCCTCACATTTCCCTCCTTGTCAAAGAGGAATTGCAACACCTTCTCTTAGCTAAATTCATCATACCTATAAATATTTGTAATAGGTTTCCAACATTGTACCCATTTCAAAATCTTATGGAAAACTTCACATCAACACATACTTTCAAGAATTAAATATCACTTTCACTAAGGATGAATTTAAATAAAATTTTAGATGACTATGTCAATGATCTTGGGTAAATCCAAATTTTGACATGCCCATCTATGCATCCTTGAAGTCCTCTTCGTGCATCTTATCCACTTCTTCATTTGTCTTAATCCCGCTAAGTGTGTTTTCGGGTTTTTAGCTAGAAAGATCCTTAGATTCATCGCCTCCATTAGGGGTATTAAGGTTGAACCCACAAAAATCAAGGCCATCTTTAAGATGCCCCCTCCTTCTAATCTACAGAAACTTATAGTCTTCAAGGCCGAATCCAATCATTCTGTCATTTTATCTCACAACTCTTAGATCGTTGTGAACCTTTTCATCATCTTCTTTGTAAATATATTGAATTTAATTGGGATGATAATTTCTAAAATGCCTTTGATGATCTCAAGAAGTATCTTCTATCCCTACCTATTTTCACACCTCTGCATGAGGGGGATCCTTTCTATCTTTAATTCTCTTCCTCTGATCATGCTCTGGGTGCTATGTTGGCATATCACGATGAGAAAGGTAGGGAATAAGCCGTCTATTATATCAGCTTCACCCTTCACGATTATGAGACTCTTTACTGCTGAAAGGTGAGAAGCTATGTTGTGCTCTCTTCTTCACCACCTATAAACTTCATCATTATCTTCTTAATCAAAAAACCTATGTCATCACTAATTTTCATCCTCTCAAAACCATGCACTCTAATCCTTATCATAATGATTGCATCACTTGATGGCTCATGCTCATGACTGAGTTTGATCTAGATTTCATCTCTACTAAAAATCAAGGTCTAGGTCATCGCGATTCAACTCACTTTGAGCCCCTCTTCCTAACACTCATCTTCCTCATGGATTTTTTAGATAAGTCTATCCATATCATCGATCATGAATTTTATCCCATCCAGATGACACTTTTGTTTCATGGATCTAAGTGTCGATGGGGAGGCATCGGTGTTATTATTATTCCTCCTTAGTATACTCCTATCCCCATCAATTATAAGCAACTTCGAATGTAATAACAATAGGGATGAGTATGAAGACCTCATCTTGGGTCTCAAACCGTTGTCATATTCAACATCTAAGTCCTTAACATCTATGATTATTCTCAACTTAGAATTAATCAAGTTAAGGGAACATACCAATGCAAAAATAAATTCCTTCAAAAATATAAGGACATCATTGAATTTCTTCTTGAGGCCTTTGACTTCTATACCATCCAATATGTCCCTAGTTCATCCAATCATTTTGTAGACATTATGACATCCCTCACATCTATCATCCCGTGGGCAACTAAAGAATCTAAAATCTCCATTATTATTCATCACCTTGATCAAACGTCTCATGTCAATCATGTTGATATTAATCAATTTGATATATGGTATTCTCATATATTTGACTATCTTTCTCAATCCAAAATTCCCTCTGACCTATCTAAAAATGGTAAGAGGTATTCCGGTACTAACCAATATGTTATCCTTGGCGGCATCCTATACAAAATTGGGTTTGATGGTATTATACTTCATTGCCTTAAATCTCATGAATCTACCCATGTTATCCGATAAGTCCACGATGACATTTGTGGTGGTCACTTTAGTGGTTTGGATTTCTCCAAGCGTGTTCTTCGCACGGGTTATTACTCTCCCACCCTCAACGAGATTATTGTGAACATGTTAGAAATTTCATTAAATGCCAATAGAATTCCAATGTCATATACATTCCTAGCCGGGCCTTGTATTCGGCTAAAGATCTATGGCCTTTATCACAATGGGTACTTGAACTCATTGGCCTCATTAATATGTGTTCTTCCCAATTCCATCATTCTATCATTGCCACAACCGAATTCTTCACTAAATGGGTGGAAGACATTCCACTCACCTCCACTATAGCTAACAAAATTATCAATTTTATTTATTAGAATATCATATGCCACTTCAACGTTCCTCATAAGATTATCACAAACAACGGAAAGTCATTTAAAAAAATAACTCAAGTGTTGGAATCAAAAGGGAATGAGAGGCGGGGTGAATCATTCCTTAGAAAAACTTAATCAATTTTATATTTTCTTATTTAAACCATAAACCATTTATCCATTCATTAATATGTGCAAAGCATTCAATCAAATCAACATAACCATGCAAGAGACACAAGAATGAAAGATATAAGTGGAAAACCCTAAAGGGGAAGAAAACCCACTAAAATTTATTATTATATTACTCAAATCAAAAGTATTTAGAGAAGCACCAAATTCATAAGGAGTACCAACCCCTATTTTAGTAGAGTGCCAACCCTACAAGGAGTACTAACCCCTAGTTTAGTGAAGCACCAACTCCAAAATGAGGCTAAAACCACCTAAGATGATCAAGAACCAACTCAAAAACCTTTTAATGAAGATACACACTGTCCTTTTGCTGTAATAATTGATGGATATGACAAGTTCAGCTCACACTTCTTGAAACCATTATTTAAACCCTCATTCACCTTGCTCGCTATATCTCTCACTTTATTCACTTGTATTGGATTCAAAATCTTGCACACATACTCTGAAATATTATTAAAAATTTCACACACTTTTTCAGCTCTGATTATATGCCTTCATACCTATTTCAACCATACACATCGGTCACGCTTTTTCCCTCTCACTCAACTAGTGAAAACTTGAATTCAAAATTCAATTTTATATGCACTCCAACACATAAACATAAATGAGGTTGGTCATAAATCATAATTTAGACCAAAATAACTTTAAAAATCCCAAATTATTCATAAAAACATTCATATTTTTCCCATGTATGTCGGTCATGCCCAAATGCACCAAACTAGCACAAAACAAGCTCAAAACCCCATCACATGGATGGGATAAAACTAAAAAAACCATAAAAATGATTAGTAATGCTATAAAATTCATCAAACTTGTAAAATATGACATAAAAACATCATTCATGGTCGTTAATTAGCTTTCACCAACCAAATTTATCATAACATACTCAAGAAGACTCGTATCCTCCACGAATAATTGTTTTCGGGACCCTACCTTCGCCTTTGGGCCTCAAAACCACCTAAGAACATCTCAACTATGGAATGTAACCACTAATTATAATTAATTTGAAATTTATATGACATTAATTATTTCTATAGCACATGAAATATCCATATGTGCAAACCACACCAACTTTCCTCTTCACCAAACTAAGCTTCCTAGAAACTAGTTTTAAAAACACAACTAGTTTTCACCCTTTCTTCCACTTTCAAGACCTCCAAATACCTTCAATAGGAACTGAAGTATTCCATCTTCACTATAAAATTGGTAGAAAGCATCAACTAATCCATTACATTCCTCATCTATCTCAATCTTTCAACATGAGAAAATCTATCTCGAGAAACAAACAACCTTCTTCTCCACAAATCAAGATGGATAACCCATAAAATATCATCGTCATAAGAAAAACATGATACCATTGGAAATAAATCTTAATATAATTTCTATAACATCTTAAATTTACTTCCAACTCCAAGTTGAATGCCTTTAATCAAGTCCATCTCGAGAAAACCGTAAAACTACCCAAAATTGCCTTAAGACCAGTCTTCATAAATAGGGCTCACTTCTCCATTTAGAAGAACCACCATGATCTGAAACCATCATGGACATCAAGTAAAATTACCATAATAAAAAAATATTAATTTAGTTTGTCACTCCTTTGGAAAACCTTTCCTCAAATTGGAATTATTTAAAAACTTACATTTTTAGGTGGGGTCCACTCATCACCACATGCTCTATCATACCTTTCTGGAAATCTGGAGAAGTCCTCTATAAAATAAAATTATCATAATAGAACAAGAAATCAAATATGGGAACTTATTTCCAATATCTATCCTACCAATGTTTAGATAGGGTTTCAAGCACACAAAAGGTTGTTTACCTTCTTAACATTCATTCATAAATAACATGATGATGAAAAGACCTCATTATTTTTTTGAAACCTTATTAAATAAATTAAAAATAATCCCTAAAATTAAAAAGGTCCCATGTTAATCACACAATTCATAGTGAGCATCAAAATGTGCAATTCGAACTACAAAACACTCTCTTCTTGACCACGTTTCACTAAAAACAACATAGCTTGAAAAAACTTCTTCATAATGAGTCTACATTTTACTCAAACCGATAGGATACCCATGTGCACCATATCCAATCATAATTATGGCTCAAATTGGTCTCCATATTCTCATCCCATCTCATTTTCATGGTTATCCCTTAGGGTTTTGCATGTTTTAGGCTAGGTCATCATAAAAGGACCTCATATCTCATCATGAAACCTATCTGAAAGGTCCTAACATACTATGAATCACTCACCTACATGCATACATGAGTTAACATGACTCTAACACTCATCATCATGCCTCTAAACACCTAGAATGGGTGTAGATGAGCACAAATTGGGTCTTCAACCTTGTACCTACACCACTGAAACTCATATGAGTGATTAAACACTCTACAAAAAATCTCTCCATGCTGCTACCATGCTCCTCAAGTTGTCAAACCACTCAAACTATCATGCACCATCACCTAGGAAATCTAGGTCACATGGCTAGGCTTCTGACCAAGACAAACTCACCGAATCACCTCATGCCATCATGAAACTACGATCTACCATGTCATCAACGTACCTAGAATGAAATGACACATCTTCATCATCCTTTTTGTAATTAATGATATTTTACATTAATGAAAACACCTACAACTCAACCTAATAAAAATCTCCCCTTTATCATTGATGGAAAACCACCTAATCTTCTCCCCCTTTTATACTAATGAAAAAGTGCATACATGTACCAACTTATCTTCATCTTTCTCAACTTCATATGATCACCTATTGGTTGGAAGCATATACAAAATTATTCACTTTATCATACAAACTTGTTTTCTTCTCTAAACTCTTTTTGATTTCTTTTCTCATCTTGAAATCATTATAATACGCCTTGAAATGATGCATACAACTCATCCACATACCAAAAATGATGAAACAAATATAAAAAAAAACCTATTACCTTCTTCATTTCTTGTCTTTTCTAATCTTGGTCATCCACTTGCTTGTTTCTTTCTTGCATCTACATGGTCACACACCACATTTATGACCGAGGTCCCTAAACTAAATCTTTAGTGCTATGTAAAATAACTTTCACGAGCTCTATAGACTTATACACAACATGTAAAAATCCTTTATAGCTCCCCCTAGACCTATACCATCATACTTTAACCAAAAACACAAAGTATTAGCTTCTTACCATGTATGATTGCCTTGAAGGAGGATCAAACACTTCAATCTGCTTCCTAAATTAAATTTTAAGTGTTTTTACTCTTAGTTACCTATTATAACAACTTCTAGTGTCAATCACAAATTTCCTCTTAAATTACATTTGTAAACACCATCCTTCTATCGTCGTACAAGAATTCTAGATCCTTGTAAACTTGAGTGAGGTCAAAATGAACCTACCTTGTCTTGTAGACTTTCACACGTGTATAACATTCCATTATACTCTAAATCATGTTATAGTACCAACTTGAATGCTTGACTAACTCACCTTTGAGGACAACCTGCGCAACCTTCATTTAATTTTCTAAACTAGTCCTTATAAGCAACTTATAAGATATTTTCACCTTTTTGAGAGTCAACATGGACTCCCCTATATCAAATGTTTTTTCGGACATGTAGCACAATAATTTCTTAGTCATAGACCTATAGAAGCACTTGTCACATTACTTAAGCCCAACCAATACTTTATATACCTAGTTTAGCACCTTTAGGCATCTTAGAACACCTAAGACCATTTCTCTATGATCAAAACAAACTCACATTGCCTTGAGAAACTACCTCATCCCTATAACATACATTCTTACCCCTACCTGACACTTTTTTGACATACCTTCACAAACCATTATACTACGTACATCATTTACTCTAGTTTTCTCACTTTTTGGCATCCTTCTATATTTGGATTGATTCTAACCTATATTTTCTTACCTCAAACAAATTTATGAATGACCCCCTGTCTCAATTGCACCTTCAAATCATGTAGGTCATTATTATAGTCTAGAGTGCCCTATCATAGTCCTTGGATTGCATGGGCTTTTCATTTTCTAGCACATTTCATTGTAACACTTTCCTTGACAAAATTCAAGGCTTTTAGGACCCCAATATAATTTCTTGAAATCATGCTTTGCTTATCAAATCTTTATAAAACCTCATCAAATACCTTACCTTGTTGTTATTTTCATAGACATGATAATATTTTGTCACACAACACATCTACCTTGCCACTTAGCAATTTTCATATTCCTTGACCTGATATACTACCTTGTTTATATTTGAATAGACTTGTAGGATATATTATATGATCATACCTCTATCATAGTCTTTATTGTATACCTAAAGGATCACCTACAAGCTTGTAACCACTGATTTTCCCTTGAAGGACTCATTTTGATTTATCATTGCATTTACATTCTTCACACCATTTTCAAGAAGCATAATAATCCTTTGACACTTCTTGACCATAATTCAAGAATCAAAACTCACTTTTAGGCCCATCTGACTCATGATCATACATGTAGTGCTTCATTTCAAGCCTTTAGCACTTATACATATATTTTGTGCTCTTTGCCTAGTCTTTATTTAGAACACTTCTACTTTGAAAGTCACATACCACACTCCAACATTATTTATCATTATAAGAGTCTAATAATAATAATCATAAATCATATAGAGATAGTAATCTTTGTATTTTCTTGATAAGATACTAAAGACAACAAACAGTTATACACATAGATCTTCCACTATGAATTAATCACTCACAATCCTGATTGAGTTTCCCATTTCTTAAAATTACCTTCAAGATGTAACAACATGCTAGATGAAATTTATTCATGTATCGGGGCTAAGCTATACATTTTATACATACTTACCATGGACATTCCCAAGACAATAATCACTCCCGATTCGATAAACTCATCAACAAATAAGTAACTTTTACTTCATAATATTATCTCCTTTCCCACTATTGGTACCTTGTTCAATCTTCATAAACATGTTTAATCCCTCATGCATGAATTGATATTTGAATCCAAACTACTGTCTTCAAGAGAAATGTAAATCCATCTCATAGAATAACTTCCAAAGAATTTATGATCACATTGTGTAGACTTTTGTGACCGGACATAATAGACTTGACAAAAGTCGACCTAATAAAATCATGTAATAATATAACCTCAATACAACTTTGTAACCTATTTATGAAAAAAATTTGATGCTTCTTGGTTATAACATGACCAATACCTTTTGAATAACTCAACAAGACCTCAAACTCAGACTGCTTCAAACTCTATACGAGATCTTCAAGATTTTAAGTTACACTCACAAGTTACAACTTCCTATTTTGACCTATCACGAGACCTAGTACTAACTTTAAGACTCATCATATGAACTGATAAACCTTATGAACATGCCTATAATTTATGAAAAACTTATTTATGACTCAAAATTCCATGTACAAACTTCACTTTACTTATACCACTTTGAAACTCATACCTTGAATATCATCTTATACCAAGCCATCAACACCATAGACTAAGATCTTAGAATGATGATACTACATACTTCTTCATGAATCTACTTCATGTAGTTGAAAACTAAAATCCTTTAGGAATTAACACTATAATGATCAAAATTTATCTCATAATCAATGTTAGAGCTTAAGCAACCATACACACTCAAATTTTACACAAGAGAGGGTGATTCTTTGGATTTCTAGGACTGTCACCCTTCATTTTGATATTCAAATATAAGCTTTATATGATTAAACATGCCCTTAATCTGATCCTTTTCACTTTACATTTCATGAAGCAACATGAAAAAATTTGCTTGGAATTTATGCAAAAACAATTCTAGCAACCACTTGACCATGACTCTACTATTCTATAAGAAAGATAACCTTGACTCATGAAAAAGTACTTATATTGACCGATGACACTTCACTTAGTGTGCATGACTTAACTAACTCTTTGGAAGTATATAATTAAAATACATTATTGTAACCATAACAATTTTAACAAATAAGAAAACCACAAAACATATTATGATATTTAGACAACATACCTTGACAAGTGATGACATACTTTGATAGACCTTCTTCATTAACACGCTTCAAAAATCAGCTCTCATAGAATGGTGACTCTATGAAGCTTAATGAAGGTACCCATGACATCTGAATTCACCTATCAAAATAAAAAATCCATGACCTTAAAGGACATAATACCAAGATTCTCCATAAATTTTATTAACTTTTGTACCTTTTATTTTATATTATTCTCCTCAAGGTCTTCTTAAACAGATAACAACAAATCTTGAGGTACTACAACATCAAATAGAAATTTATGAGAAATAGATTCATCATGACTCAAGAAACCCACTTTAGGACATTATTTTTCCTTCTTGATAGAAGTAGACATGAACTCTTCCTTTACTTTTCCAACATGATCAATCTTAACTTCATCCTTCCTCTTGTATGTGTTCACCTTCACCCTATAATACCTTGCAATGTGTCCAACCATATTATAAGTGAAATAAGAAGAATTACTACCTCTAGAAGCTCCATCCATTTTCTTAGAACCATTTTGATGATAATATCTGGCTAAATGTCCAATCTGATTGCAACTATAACACACAACTCCATACTTATTCTCATTCCTCCAAATTTGATTAGGAGACTCTTGATGACAAAACTTGGCAATATGACCCTTATTATGGAAATTATAACATGTAATATCTCTTGAATGATATGAATGATCATGCCAACCATTTCTCTATGGAAATGAATTCTTAATAGATCTCCTACAGTCCCTAGCTCTATGACCAAAATTATTGCAAGAGTAGAAACACCATTGAACTTACTTGTAGACTTCATTGCATTGGGCTTCCTAATAACCTTATTGATATCTTTAACATCCTTCATAGCTTTAGTAGCATCACTAGGTCCAAATTTTTCCACTTCATGCTTCTCTGAATGTTCTTCTTTGTAGCCTAAACCATATTTGTCATTTGTTTCCCTTTGGTTATCCAATATATCATTTAGGGCTTCTGAAATTTTCTCCAACCTCTCATAGGTTTTCAACCTATTGTGTACCTACTCTAACTCTAATTTTAAGTATCTCAACTCATCTTCATACTTGCTACAATATTCTTCTTTGGTCTTTAGGGTTTTAGACACATTATTCACTTGTGACTCTAAGAATTGAATGGCTTGACCATGCTCATCTACCATGCAACTCATTTGTTCTTGAAAACTCTGAATAATTGATTCTACAACATCATACTTCTTTTTGAGGGATTCTTCAACATCTGATGGTTTACCCATGGCTTTGTGCTTTAAGAGGATCTCTTTTAAGTGATTGAACTTGTTCAAAATGACCTTCTCTAATACCAATAGTTAGAAGTACAATGGATTGAGGGGGTGAATCATGTTGGCATGTTGTGGTTTAGATATTTTCATTGATGTAAAACCCCATTAATGAAAAATTGGATGATGGAGTTGAGATAGATAATGCTCAAATTGATGATGTTATGGATATTCAGGTATGTTCTTGGTTTCTTAAGTTGATTCAATGAGTTTTCTTTGTTCTTGTAAGACTATTCGGTGACATAGCTAGCTTAGGTGATGGTGCATGGTGGTTCAATCTTCTTGATATCCTAAGGAACATGTTGGAAGTATGGAGAGTATGATTAGAGAGTGTTTATACAATCACATGAGTTTCAAGGTACATATACAAGTGGATGACCAAGTTTCGGTGCTCATTTGGACTAGGTATGGTTGTTAGAATACATGAGGATGAGTTGTGGAGCCATGTGAGCTCATGGATGCATGTAGTTAGTTTATTTATGATATACCGAGTATGTTAGGGAATTTTGGATGGTTTTTATGATGAGTTATGATGTTTCTTTAGTTGAACTTAGCCTTTAAAATTTAAAACCCTAAGGGTTAGCTATGTAAGTATCAGTGACTGGAAATATTGAGAGAAATTTGTGACAAGGTGATGATTAGACATGTTAGTAGGATGTGTCATGATGTTGTGAGAAAATATAGGTTTCCATGATGAGTATTTTACAAGTTATGTCAATTTTGGTGAAACAAGGTCAAGAAGAAGGTCATTTCCAAAATTGAATTGGATCTTTTTATGCTCACCCCGAATTATGTGTTTTTCATGGGAAATTTTGGATTTTAGGGATGTTTCTAAATTTATTCTATAATGTTTTACAAAAAATAATTAGGTCATTTCATCGTCACATTTTTATGAACGAATGTTAAGAAGGTAAACATCTTCTTATGTATTTAAAACCCTAACTCAAAAGCGGTAGGAGAGAAAATGATTCTAAGTGGCTAGAATTTATTTATATTTCATGGATGACTATTATATGTTGTAAAGGAATCCTTTGAGTTTCCGAAAGGTATGGTAGCAGTTGTGGTGATGAGTGGACCCCACTCAAATAGGCATGTTTCCGAAGAAGTTTAGTTTGGGACAAGGTTTTCCAAAGGAGTTAAAAAATAAATGGACATTATGGTGAGTATTTGAGTTTTTCCAAATATCCATGATGGTTTTAGGTCATGATGATGTAGTTAAGTGGTCAATTTTTCTTCATTTGTGTTGATCGGCCAAAGGGCGCTTTTAGGACAGTGTCGGGTAATTTGTAGACATAAAATTAGTCAAAGGACTTCTAATTGGATTTGTAAGGTGTTAGATTCATATATATTTCCAATTGTATAATTTTAGTCTCATGATGAATTTATTTGATGTGGTTTTCAAGTTAGTTTGTGAGCAAGAAGGTTTCTTTCTTTTCGGATAGACCGCTTTTATTGAAAGATTGAGTTGATTGGAGCATCAAATGGATGATTTGATGCTTTATAACACTTGGATAGTGAAAATGGGTTAATTTTTAATATTTTTAAGGAATTTAGATGTCTTTAAAGTATCAGCAAGGGTGCGAAACTATTTGAGTTTGCAAAACTAGTTTTTGGGTAACTTGTTTTGGTGAAGTGTAAAGTTGTTGTGGTTTGAATATATGAAAGTTTCATGGTGTATAAATTTATTATATATGTTATAGAAGTTATTTGTTTCTATATAGTGTTCAAATTCTATATTTGAGATCGTATTGGGTGGTCTTGGGGCCCAAATGTCCAATTAGGATGCTAGAAACAATTGTTTTGTTAGGGAAATGAGCTAGTGGACCCATTAAATGAAATAATTTAATTGGTTAAAGTAAATATGTAACCATGTATGATTTTTTGATGGTATATTACTCATTTTTATGAATATGTAAGCTTTACTAAGCATTATTTTGTAATTAGTGGATTTTTTACATTCTAGTGATGGGGTTTTGAGGATTTTGGTATATGGTGGATGGTTCTAGGAATGACCAACCTACATGGGTCTTATGTGAACGTTTTTATGATTCAAATGGGATGTTATGAAGTTTAATTGGTCAATATAAAGGAGGTAAAATTACCTCTTTCTAATTTGAATCAATAAGATCTTATAAAAGTGATGTTTTGAGTGTAATTTGGAACTAGTTGAGTGTGCATGAAAAGTGTGACCTAGGTGTGAGAGTTTTTTAGGTACAAAGGAATGTGTTGAGGATTTATCAAGTGTGTGATAGGTTTAATAATGAAATCAAGTGTGTGTGTAAGGGTTTGATGCATTGAGAAGTGAAGATAGTGCAAGTGTGTGTAAGTTTGAAGACCTAGGGTTTGAAGGTGTGTGTGAGCTGAATTTGTGATCTCCATCAGTTGTGGTAGAAAAAAATCTCAGATATATTCATCATAAGGTAGTTGAGTGTGTGTTTGATCATCTTTTGGGGTTGTAACCTCCTTGTGGAGTTGGCACTTCACAAAATTAGGGGTTGGTGCCTCACTAAATTTGAAATATATCAATATAAATATTTTGTTTCAGTGGTTTTCTTCCCCATGAGGGTTTCCCACTTATATCTTGTGTTTTTGTGTTGATTCTCTTGTTTATGGTTGATTTCATGTATGTTATTTGATGATGTGCACACATTAATGGTTGGATAAGTGGTTTGTGATTTAAATAAGTAATCTGAAATTAAATTTGGTTTGTAAGGACTGATTCAACCTCCCTTAGTCCATTATGCCTCCAACAATTGGTATCAGAGTGGGTCCTTTTGGATAAGTTTGATCAATTGAAAGGAGATCCTTTGAAGCACTAAAATGGAAATCCAACATAGTGGGTTCTCAACCAGAAAGAAACCTTTATTTGATGGTGTGAATTATGATTTTTGGAGCTTGAGGATGAAGACTCATATTATGTCTCTAGGGTTTGATATTTGGGAAGCATGGAGAATGGCTATAATCCTCCTACCACTACACCAACTATTGCTACATAAAATAAGGCATGTAGTGACAACTCAAAGGCTTTTAATGCCATCATATGTGGTCTTGGAGAATCTAAAATTGGAAAGGTAATGCATTGTAAGTCAAAAAAGAGGCATGGGAGAAACTACAAGTTTTGTATGAAGGTGACTCAAAGGTAAGAATTTCTAAGCTTCAAAATTTTAGAAATCAGTTTGAGTGTCTCAAGATGAATGATGATGAGTCTATTTCTACATATTTTCTTAGGGTTGATAATATTGTCAACTCCATGAAAGGGTTAGGAGAAGATGTGAAGGAAGAAGTAGTTGTTCAAAAGGTTTTGAGATCACTAACTCCTAAGTTTGATTCTAAAGTATCTACTATTGAAGAGGAAAAGGATTTGACTACTTTGAATATGGATGAGTTACATGGAACTTTGAATACTTATGAGATGAGGGTGGTTGACTCCAAACCAACCAAGAAAGAGATAAATTTCAAAGTTGAAAAGATGAAAAAGGATAAGAAGGTCAAATTTGATGATGTTTCTCATGAGCTAGATGATGAAGAACTATTTTCCATGGTTGCTAGAAGGATGACTGTTGGAACTGGTAAGTACAAGGGTAAAATTCCTTTCAAATTCTTTATTTGTGGTAAATTAGGTCACTTTTTTGCTAAGTGTCCTCATATGCATGAAAAGAAGGGGAATGATGATCATGAAAGTGGTCATGAGAAGAAAAATAAAAAGTATGGTAAAGAGAAGAAAGAGTTCAAGAAGTTTGATTATAAGAAGAAGGGTAAGAAGAGTCTTTATACTAAGGAAGAGGTCTATTCCTCTGAAGTAAGTAGTGAAGATGATGGATTTGATTCTGAGTTTGAATATGATCACAAATATGTAGGTGATGAGGTCTTATTTATGACAAAAGAAGCTATGAGATCCTCTAGTGGAGGTTCTACTTTGTTGGGTGATCTCATAACAGATTCTTGCAAAGAGATTGAAGGAGAAGATGATGACTTAAGGATTGAGTTGGTATGTTTCCAATTAGAACTGGAGCATGTTGAAAAGAACAATAAGAAATTAACTTCTCAAGTCAAGGAATATGAGGTAAAGATTCAAGAACTTGAAGGGAAACATTGGGCTATTACTAAAAAGATTGATGAAACTATGAGAAAGTTAGAGATGAAAATGAGTAACATGACTCTTAGCTTACAATCTAAAGAAGAAGAAGTGATCATCCTCAAGAAAGAGATATCAGATGCAACAAGTAAGGTAAAATCATATAAGAAATTTGAAGAAAGCTCCAAGGCTCTTGGTGATCTCTTAAGAAATCATAAAGTAGTAGGTGATAGATTTGGTTTAGGCTTCAAAGTTGAAGTCAAGGAAAAATAAGTAAAGCAAGTGGACCTAGTTTCAAGAAAGGAATTAGGTTAACCAAGCACCAAGGAAGGAAATAAAGTGACCAATATCAAGGAAAATGAGAAGACCAAGCCTATTAGGAAACCAAATTCCTCAAGGTATGAAATATATTTCAATGGCTATATTTATACTTGTGATGTGTTTGGCCATAGGGAAAAAGAATGTAGAAGGTTTACTAGAGATTCTTATTCATGGAGAGATAATAGGAGTGAGCAAGCTAAGAATGTGGTATGCTATAAGTGCAATGAGGTAGGTCATATTCCTCACTTTTGTGTGTATTATTCATATATTCAAGTTGAAGTTTACAAATGGAAGAATCCAGTGTTGTGTTTCAGCTACAATGAGTTTGGTCATGTGGCAAGGAATGTGACTATGATTTATCATGGAAAAACATGAGTTTTTAGGAGATTAAGATGCATGAGAGAGGCTTTCAAAGGCCTAAGATGTATGATAATATTTAAGGAAGAATGTGGGAACTGGAAAGAGCAATGGTGTCCCATAAAGAGTAGGTGTTGATGAAAATCAAAGCATGACTAAAATATCACATCAAAATTAAGAAGTTGAAGGATATTATTAGGTGTCCAAGAAGGTTTGGGACCTTCTTAGGTCTTTATTCTAGATCCTCCATGATGTCATATGCCTCTACTATGCTTATTAGAGGTATACCAGTTCATATGAAGCATTAGAGTGAGGGAGAGTTGTCTAGGTATGTGTGTTTATCCTCCTTGATGTCAAGGTATGTCACTTCAATTCATTTATTATGTTCTTATGGTTCAATAAGGCTAATCATGTTGTGAAAGTCAATATTTTTGTATAGTGATCTTTTGGTGTGGGTGTCCATTTTCTTGAAGTCCGAGTTTGCATTGTCATGATGAATTTGCATGTCCGGGATGACTCATTTAGTGTAAGAGTCAGGTTGATGTACAAGAGGTTTATTATGTCATAACATCTATATCAAGAGTCTTCTTGTAGTCTAATTCTATGACTAAGTATTGTTCTCTAGTATAGGGGTCTGTGATATCTCAAGGAGTAAAATTTGAGTCAAATAATGGAGTTTCCTAAGTATGTTATAAGCTATATTGCATGAATAAGGGTGTATGATGAGAGTGAGGCTATGTATTAGCTTGAAAAGGTTGATAAGAATGGACATATGTCACAAAGTATTTTTTTCATTAGGAAGTATGTTTGTGGTCATCATGAGTTGTCTAAATGTGTATAGTGGTTTGTGTGTCATTGTGTCTTATGTCAAGAGTTTCAAAGGGAGTATATGCATCACGAGAAATTTTGAAAAAGTGATGAGTCATCAAGCATGATGACTTGTTCATACCATCATGACAAGGAAGGTTAGTGTAGTGTTCTTAAAGGGATAGTGACTGCAACCTAAGGTGGATCCAAGTATACAAATATTGTTCATGCTTCCAAATCATGTCAAAATATGCTCAAGACATTAGGTGGTGTTATTACAATGTTTTATTAGGTGGTGTTCTTATCTATATTGTTATTATACCTCAAAATGTAGTTGGCTAGGTGTTCATTTGGGCCTTGTTTAAGTTGTGCTAGCTAGGCGTAAGAAATATTAGAGCTGATATTGATGGAGAAATGAGTAAGAAACACGTCGAGATAGATGTGTGAAGGAGGTTACTTGTACACACCCAAAATTACATGTGCTACATTTTTGGAAAATGGTTATAAAATTCCCCAATGATGATTCATGTCCTTTTAGAAGGTGTTCAAGTTCCTAAACCCATTCACAGTGTATATTTGTAGCCTAGACACCCTTACTTATATTTTCCACACTTTTTCCAGCTTCCCGCTTCATTATGTGCATGTTTTAGCCTTTAGTGCCAGGACCACCACCCTACCCGGACGATGATCCCGCATGCTTTTTCTAGAATTCTCCATGCGTGATTTTAACACGCGTGATTTCACTTAACTTGACTTCTAGGGTGTGTTTGTGAACCAAATTGCCTAAAAATAGTCTTGATTGCTTGGTATTCCTTCCCTCTTCTATTTTTAAATAGATTTAATTAGTTTTAATTGCCTCTTCACCCAATGATTTGGCACTCTAAAGTTGCCTTATGTGTGAAGGAACATCCCAACCAATTATTATATATTCCATGCTTGTATTCAAGCAAATGGCTTGAGAATTTTGTGTATCTTGCATAGTATTGTTGCCACAATCCTGCTGGAAATTACATAGCCAAGCTCTATTCACTTGTGTTATCTCTCTTCCACCGTATTGCAAACCGGCATTTGCCATCAAGTTTCTATTGCTCAAGAACCTTCTCATGTTGCTTCCTTTGAATTCTCAATTCCTTGGGCTCATATGGACACACAAAGAAAGAAAGGATGAACTCGGGGACAAGTCATCACATAGCTAGATTTACCTTTGCTATGTGAATTCCAAGTTAGATTTTTTTTTGATTTCCTTCATTGCTATAATTTATCATTGTTACATCATATAAAATAGAGTAGAAATCAATTTCCTTTCATTTACAAGTAATTAGTTAATTTACAAGAGGGTTTGAATATTTCATAAGCAGCCCCGGTGACGGATCCTCTTCTTCCCATCCCTTTGGATCCAAAGGAGAGAATATCTATAGGAGGTTTTCTACATATCATAGATCAATTGGAAAATTTCTTGTTTTAAGTTAGTTTGGATTCAATATACTTAGCATAGGTGAATAACCACACTAGGTTATTTTGCTTATTAATTTTTAGTGTAGAGATATTTTAATTATTTAGAATAGAAGAAAATTGTTGTTTGTGATTGTAATATTTCAATTTTTGTGATTTGTTTAGATTAGTTTTCTTTCAGCAGTAGCATAGATTGTTAGTTTCAACTTAGTTAATTTGGACACTTGAAACTAGATCAACACTTAGATCCAAGTTAGGTAAACAAACCATAGGGAATTTATGCTACCCATTCATAGCCTCTAAATCTCCCCCTTGTCAAATCAGCTACCAGGACATCACACTACCAAATATTAGTCATTGATCCTTTTATAGTTATCCACACACATTCAACATTGGCTGCTCTGGCACGACCTTGAAGGGTCGAGTGCGGTTGAAGGTTACATGTCAATTTTCATCCGTATAGTTATCGAGTGAATAGGCAAGTCATAAAACCAATGCATCACATAATCGTGGAGACTACGAGGAAATAACTTAGCTAATATCATATGGTCATCAACAAATTCAAAACAAGTGACATGAAATGCTCTTTTGTTCTTGTGGGTCAACATGCGCATTGAAAATGGGAAGCTTAGGGGTGAAAAAAATTGGAGGAAGGAGGTAAGGGAGAATCTTAAGATGCTTTGATGCATGAGAAGTGGACTATTGCAACTTATGAATTTGAGATTGAAGATCATGATAAAGATAAGTTCACTTGATTGCCAATAGACAAGACTTTTCGTACATGAGAAACTAAGGGTGGAGTAAAATTATTAGTAGGAGTAGGAATAGAAAAAAGAATAGTAGAAATATGAGGAAGAGTAGAAGCAAACAGCTTAAATGGTAACGAAGTGGGTATGACGTTAGAAGTGGTGAGTTCTACCAAGTTAGTAGCTTCCTCAAGAGAAACATGTAAAAGTAAATATAAATCTTCTGGATGTTCAACAAGGTGATCATTGATGGCCTTAAGATGAGCTTCAATAAATTCCTCATGAGATTGAGCCATGGTAAAGGAGAATAAACCCTAGAATGATAAAGTTAAGAAGGAAGAACCTAGAAGCGTGAATGATCGATTCGGGTTCACCAAAATGATTAAATAAAATTGAATAAACTATGTAGTGTGGGGATAGTTAATCTAAGATATGAAAAACTATAATAAATATAAATAAATGTAGTAAAAAAGTATGTAAATGATCTAAACAACTATGCAAAGGGAAATGCTAACCCTAATGTGCAAGAAGGAAGAGGAAAGAACTCAGATGAATGGAAGATTCTCATAGGATAGTGTCACAGTGATGATTGGAAAATAAAGAAGTAGGAACGAGTGTGTGAAGTCTCAAAAAGGATGAAGTTGGAGGATCTAGCTGGACTGGAGCACTGGAGGAAGACTAGGGCACTTGCGGTTACTCTAGTTTGTAATCTGGGCACACTGGTATGTGCAAAAGCTACTGGCCCGATATTCACATGGCTAATAGGTGGTCTCAAACTATCATTGTCTATCACATTAGATTCATTGTCCCGCTTACAATGTCGCCAATAATCAAGGATGATGAGAGGACTTGCAAAATACCAAAACAAGTATCAAAACCCTAAAAAAATGCAAAATGCATAGGTCGACTGATCTTAGCTGCCACAACAGTGGACTTACTAATTGAGCAATGCACTACATTTCAGACCAAAATGTAGTTCTAGTGAGTGTGTACATGATGTGCCCTAGGTGCTCTTGTCATAGTCACACTTTTCGAAGTAGCGAGAAATAACTAAATGTAGAAAATGTAATAGGGTGTGTGTATGGAATAAAATAAAATCCTTGCCCCTATGAAGTGTGATGCAAATTTCCTAGCTTTGTGCCTTGATGATGGAGCTATGTGGATGCAAGTGATCTCCAATGCAATAGATGGATGCAACTCTAGATGAGTGATTGTAGTAGTTGATGCAAGGTTCCTCATTATGGTCTCATAGCTTTATATTTATAGGGTTCCCTTGGTCTAATTTCTTAATTAACCCCAAAAAGGTCAACCAAAAGAAAGATAAAGACATCAAACTGCTAGAAAAAGACCAAAAGTGGTAGGAAAGTGTAAAAAGGACTGGGGCACCCATAGTGGGACTAGGGCGCCCATGGGTGCCCCAGTACTAATCTTGGCGCCCTGCAGACAAGGCTAAAATGATGCAGCATGATAGAAGTTGACTGGGCATATGGGTGTAAGAGTTCAGTAATCAAAAAATAAAATAAAACAAGATGGCCAAAAGACAAGGGTTGATTAGTACTTTATTCACTCAAGAACCTTCTAAATAGTAGTATGAGACTGGGATAAATAATGTCTAAAGTGCATGATTTTGTGACTACATATGTAAATGGATTGAATAGTGGTCATGAATTTTTTCAAGTTTTTAAATGGATAATGAAGGTTATGGAAAGAATACATGGATCTTTGAAGGTGAGTAAGGCTAATTTGTATGGTGTATTGACTCAATGAAGTGTCAAATACAATGGTTGAAGCTTAATGATTGATTATAGATCTATAGGTAGTTCTCTTTTCTTGAATGGTCTCTATAAGATTATTGAGGTGAGTGTAAGCTTACCTAAGATATGAGATTATTTTTCTAACTAAGGAATGTGGTCTATATGGTTAATCCCATCCAATTATGGTAATATCATTAAATGAGTTTGTGAGATTAAGAACACAATGTGGTCAAAGGTTTGTTTTTGAGAATCTATAGGTATGGGAGTTGATTTACACCATCCTTGATGGGTTTGAGCTCTAAGAAATATGTGTATGAAATTGTGAAGATTTTTATTGGCTTTGAATAATACGACCTCATGCATGGTAAAAATGGCATGGCTCACTTGTTGCTTCATGTGCCAAATAACAAGCTACATGATTGGCGAAATGTCCTAGAGGAAGGATATGAAACTTCCACTTAGATGAGGTATGTATCTTAGATAAGGTGAACCTAGTGTCTATTAGGGATGTTAAACATTTTTAATTTTATAAAGGTAAGTATGGAAATTGTTAGTGCATGTAATCATCAAATATGTGTGTCGCTTTCTTGAAATTGCTTATGTTATCTAGATGTTGAATGCTTTGTCTTAGTATGTGAAGGTAGGAATTGTAATCCATTTTAGTCACTCATGATTGAGTGGTTTCCATCTTGAGAAGATAGTGCTTTATGATAAGAATACTCCTTGGTATGGTTACTAAGAAAAGTGAGTTGGATTGTGTTATGACTATGGATGATCACTTTGCTACAAATTACATCCTATAGACATGTAGGTGTTGATGGGGTCATTCTTGAAGGTTGTAGGGCATTTTAACTACTGATATAGGTTGTTTGAATAAGTATAATAGTGAATAAGTTCTTGTATTTGTCAATTTTTCATAATTGGGACAAAATGATGGTTCAAGGAATTCTATTGGTTTGATATGGTGCAATGAGATCTCAGTAGTATGCTACATGTGTGAATGGTGTGTATGGGTCTACTGAGATAGGGGATCATGATCTAGAAGGTGTTCAAGATGTCTCTAAGGAATACAAGGTATGATTTGATTGTTGTCTTAAAGGGAAAGCATGTTAGGACCAAAATTTGCTTTATCTCATCCAAACATGACTTCAAGAACTAGAAAAGATGGTTTAGGACTAGGCTTAAGTGTTTAAAGTGTTCTCAAGGCAAGAAAGCAAGGTATGTAGGAAAGTTTTTGTGTCTTTCTCTAGAAATGGGTGTCATGGAGCTAGTGGAAACCATAAGGGGGTGTGTAATAGGATGATTGTGCTAGTACGACTTTGTGAAAGTGGTTCCAAATGCACCAAAGGCTCATTTAAGGGATTTTAGTACTAGTGTCTTATGTAGACCAAGAGATGATAGTGTTAAGACAAGATTGTATCTTGAAAATTTGAGTAAGCCCAAGAATTAAGGTGAGTATAGTAATTTTTGTTCCCATTCAGTATTGTTGGCATGTTCATGAGATGTTTCCACCTATCTTAGGCCTATTACAATGTTCTTAGAGGCATTAAGGGAAAAAATAGAGTTTTAGGGTGTGCAATGTCAAGTTTTGTATGTTTAGAAGGTAGATGATGGTGTTATTTCTCATGTAAGAGGTAAAATGTTGATTTCTTCATGCATATAGGCATGTTTAGGTGTTGTATGTGCTTTCCCGGAGGGAGTGAAATGGTTTCATGCTTTAAAAGAACCAAAATCAGTTTTTGAGTGAAATTTCAAGCTTGAGAGCTAGAATGAGACCTTTGGTTAATGTTTCTAACCAAATGGTGATCAAATAAAGATGAGAAAGGTGATGGTCATGTAGGAATATGTATGCCTTTGTCATTAATGTAAAAAGGGAGAAGTTCAGGTGTTTTCCATCAATGACAAAGGGGAGATTGTTGGCATGTTGTGGTTTAGGTGTTGTCATTGATGAAAACCCCATAAATATCAAAGTGGATGAGGTAGTTGAGACAAATTATTCTTAGAGTGATGATGTTATGGAGATTCAAGTATGTTATTGGTTGCTTAAGTTGATTCCGTGAGAATTACTTGTTCTTGCAAGCCTATTCAAGTGATGGTGCATGGTGTTTTAAGATTCTTGATAGCTTAAAGAGCATGTTGGAAGTATGAATAGAATGATTAGATATTTTTAGGCAATCACATGAGTTTCATGGTGCATATACAGGTGGATGACCAAGTTTTGGCTACCCATTTGGATCGTGTATGGCCGTTAGAATACATGAAGATGAATTGTGGAGCCATGTGAGATCATGGATGCATGTAGGTAGTTGATTCATGATGTACCATGGTATGTTAGGGCCTTTTGGATAGTTTCTATGATGATTTATGATGTTTTTTCAGCTGACCCTAGCCTTTACAGTGTAAAACCCTAAGGGATAGCTATGAAAGTCTTAGTGGATGGAAATATTGAGAGATATTTGTGAAATTATGATGATTGGATATGTTAATAGGACATGTCATGACGCCATTGGAAAATTTTCAGGTTTCCATGATGATTATTTTGCATGTTATGTCAGTTTTTGTGAAACATGGTCAAGAAGAAGGTCATTTCCAGCTCGAATTGGATCGTGTGCTTTACATGGGATATTGTGGCTTTCATGGATGTTTCTAAATTGAGTCTATAAGGTTTCACAAAAATAATGAGGTCATTTAATCGTCACATTTTTATGAACGAATGTTAAGAAGGTAAACAACTTCTTATGTGTTTAAAACCCTAGCTCAAAAGTGGTAGGAGATAAAATGATTCTAAGTGGCTAGAATTTATTTATAATTCATGTATGATTATTGGATGTTTTATATGACTCCTTCAGGTTTATAGAAAGATATGGTAGTGGTTGTGGTGATGAGTGGACCCCACTTAAATAGGCCTATTTATGAAGAAGTTTAGTTTGGGACAAGGTTGTCCAAAGGAGTTACAAACTAAATGGAAATTATGGTGAGTATGAATTTTTTTATTGATTTCCATGACTATTTTAGGTCAGGATGATGAATTTATATGGTAAATTATGATCATTTGTGTTGACTAATCAAAGGGCGCTTTTGGGACAATTTAAGGCAGTTTGTAGAGATCAACTTGGTTTAAGGCCTTCCACTTGAGTTGGAAATATTTCCAATATGTTCAAGAAAAAGGATTTAGATATATTTCAAATGGTATAATTTTGGTCTTATGATGAGTTTATTTGATGTTGATTACAAGTTATTTTGTGAGAAAGAAGGTTTTTTTCTTTTCGTGATAGGACTACTTTTGCTGAAAAAATCGAGTTGATTGGAGCATGAAATGGATGAGTTGATGCTTAATAACACCTGGAAAGTGAAGGGAGGTGAATTTTGCATCTATTTAAAGCATTTATAGGTCTTTAACGTATCATCAAGGGTGAAAACTAGTTGTGTTTGTAAAACTAGTTTTTGGGCAATTTGTTTTAGGGAAGTGTAAAGTTGTTGTGGGTTGAGTATATGAATGTTTGTAATTAATTAAAATATATATATTATGAGTTAATATAAGAGTGAAACAATATAATAACTTAAATTTAAAATTATAAATAATTTATTTGATATTTTAATGAAGATGAAATAGGGGGGAAAAGGTACTAACCTAAAATGAACTTACATCACAGTGATCTGGGATTGAACAAAGTTATGAACTAGAAGACAGAGTGTTGTTTCATACTTCATAAAATTGTAGGAGAGGAAGATATAGCCTGAATGGGGTGCCTGTGGAAGGATGATGGTGTTTGGGGTGCCCTAGTCTGAAATTTGTGTGCCCCTGTCCGCGGATAGCTCGTAACATGAGTTTCATTTGGTCGTTAGGTCTTCACAATACTTCACCTTTGGTTGCGTGGATGACACATTAGCTTCACTAGTGACACCATGAACCTATAATGAAGAATCACCTATAAAACCCCATACAAAGCATCAAACCCTAAAAAATAAAAGATGCATATGAAGGGGTCATACTGTCCTTAGCACCCATAATGGTGGTCTTATAACTAAGCATTGCACTACATCTCGTACTCCAATGTATTTGTGTCATTGTGTATATAATGATGTGCCTAGGATTCCCTAACACTAGTGATAGAGAGATAGGTGGAAATAGCTAGATAAATGTAAAATGGTGGATGGAATAGAATATAATTCCCTTTCCTATGTAGTGTGATACGAGTAGTGCGCAAATGTAGTCCCTTGCTCTATGTAAACAACTAGCCCTTAGTTGTAAATAATACGCCCATAAGATAGTATGTATGGTGTGTTTATATAGGTATCTCTTGCTAAAATTTCAAAAATAATGACTTGACAAGCCAACGAGTACCTAGGGGAATGGAAGGGAAAATCATAAAGACTGACCTTCAACCTCTAAGTTAGAACCAAGTGTGCCATGAGACTGTGGTGCCTAGAAATGAGGACCGTGGAACTCCGGTGCCCTAATCCCTTCCTAGGCACCCTACTCAAAGACTAGAGATGAAAAATGAGTGAATAATGATAGCTAAGACTCCGAGAGATGACCAATTGTGATAATGATTGATAGTTGTACAAGACAAATAATGAAACAAACTAACTAAACTAACGACCAAATTAAGGGATGGGTCATTAGTGAATAATTTTATTATGCAAGATTCATATATAAAACAACATACTTGGTGGTATAATTATAGTAAGTGCATGATTTTGTGACTACATTTTCCCCCACTTTATATTGGTGAGCGAAATCTCGGTAATATAAAGTAGTTAGAGATGTGTACCTAGAGAAGCCCATGTTGTAGTAGAATGCACGATGTGGTAGAAAAGTGTGTCGAATGAACCATATAGCATGCCAAACCATGGATCAACGTGTTAATCCATGTAATGTAGTAAGAAACATAATATCATGATGAATTGCACTAAATGAGAGTGATGATTGTGATATTGGATGATTGATGATTTTAAATGTTGTATGATGACGATATGATGGGGTAGGGAGTGATCAATTCCCAACCCGATTCTTGTATACAAAAAATTGACTAGAGGATTTGGGCATCCTGTCGCCAAAGGAAGAGTGTAGGGAGAAAAGTGTGTTATTCTCCAACCTTTAACTACATCGTCAAGATATAACCGTTGCAGACATGAATCAAATAAAATATTTTGTGGTTTTGGATCCAAATAATTTAATCAAATTAGTTGACCTATAGGAGTGGTGTAGGAAAGGCAATCTTGCCCCCACTCTG
This sequence comes from Taxus wallichiana var. yunnanensis, assembly GCA_018340775.1. Classification (NCBI taxonomy): domain Eukaryota; kingdom Viridiplantae; phylum Streptophyta; class Pinopsida; order Cupressales; family Taxaceae; genus Taxus; species Taxus wallichiana. The sequence goes on from CM031234.1 coordinate 513,546,804, forward strand.
TTGGTGTCACCGCAATGTGATGGATTCCAAGTTAGGTCATATGGAAGAAAATGTGAAATGTATGATGGCTTCTAAGTTAGGTCATCTGGGAGGCTGATTGTGTTATACTATATTGATTGAGTGGTATGATTTTGATTGTTAGAGACTTGAACATGTTGATGGATTTATTGATTGATTGGTTATTCCTAGAAATATTTTACACTAGTTTCCCCCAGGTTAGGTCATTAGGGGGAATCGATAGAAATCGATGAGCGATTGCACAAAAATATTTTATGTTTGTCTCTCCTGTGTTAGGTCATTATGGAGAAGTGATGACGATTGATGAAATATCGCATAAAGAAATTTTACGTTTTGTGCCCTCGCTTTAGGTCATTAGGGGAGTCGATGAAATGTCGCATGATGCATTAGTAAATGTTTGAAAATGACAAATTGATAGTATTGAATGATTACTTAACAGTGCAAGGGGAATTATAGGATTATTGTCACCCTCAAAATTCCCTCCTATTTTAAAAGACAAATTTTTAAATTTTGAGTCAGTGTCCTTTGAATGTGTTCTAGTAAGTGGTGAAATTCCATAAGTTAGAAAATTTCACTCTTTGAGGTCATTTTTAGTGTATTACATCTAAATCGGCCCTGGTCATCCCGCGTGTCAGAGGTACTGTCAGTCCCTTTGTTCTCCGATTCACCAATTTACCCACATTCCTTCCTAGTTAGCTATGTCATGTGTTTTGGTCCCACATGTCCCGAGTACTGTCAAGACTTCTATTCACCGATTCGCCAACTTACCCACACCACTCACTTGTTGGCCAAATCGAATCCTCACATCCCACGTGTCCCAAGTGCTTCCGGCCTTACGTTCACCAATTCACCAACATTCCAAAGACTTGCCTTGTATATCGGCTAAATCAACTCCACGCGTCCCGCATGTCCCATGGACCGTTTGTGCTCCCCAAACCTAATTTTTCCACATTCCTCTTATATCGTATATATGCTCCACGCGTTCCACATGTCCCATGGAACGTTTGGGCCAAATTTTTCTAACTTTCCCGTAGATCACCTTTTTGAGTCATCTCGAGGTGGTTGCGCATTTATTATTTTCTCTCCCCATTCAAATTGGTGGTATATAAAGGAATATAACTATTCTTTCTTCCTCACACTTTCTTGTTTATTTTCTCCTCGCTCGCGTTTGTGCAAAGCTAGTTGTTTCCCTCATTTGTGCTCCTGTATTTTTCTCTTACAAGGATTTTTCAGATACATGGTGACACTCCATTAAAATATATCTTCTCTCTTCCTCTGTCACGATGAATAAGTAGTACCAAAGGCACAAACACCTCTCCTTGTTGGAAACCTCTCAGTGCCTAACATCGGTGACAATGAATCTCGACATCTTTCCCTCGATGATTTTGAAGAAAAATTGAGTGTGATAACCCTACTCCCACTGCTCAAATGATCAAAGACAGTGGGATTGCGTTTGCAGGAGGTATATCTCATTTAGTGTGCTTGATACCATTCTCACTTATGGGACTTGTTTCAATACGAGAATCAAAGGAAATTATTAATGTACATGGTGAGTTCATTGCGTGGGTTAATTTTTGAAGCTATCTATATTGCTCTACGCATCCCAATGGAGGAGGGTTCCAATTCTCTCTCTCTCTCTTGCTCAATCACAAGCATTATTTGACCAGACAATGATAAATACAAGACTAGGGTAGCCAAGTCTTAGCTAAAGAACCCTAAAAAGGGATCATCCTGACTTCAAATAACATTATTTAGCGTCGATTTCAATGAAGAAATTTCAGACATCATCACTCTTTTAGATAGAATCATGAGAATGCCTTCTACAAATGAATTTCATTTTTGGATGTGTCCATATATCAACATTATTTGGGAGGGGAAGCAGAGTTTGAATCGGGGTGATATAATCTATGAAAACCTAATGGAGTAGTTGGTTAACTTTCAGAGAAAAAATACCTTCTACATGAATTTTTACCTTATGTACACCATTGCGGCATCCAGGAAATGGCTTGGTTTCAATTTTGTTGAGGATAAGAAATATGCCCCTATATATGAATATTGTCCTCAGTTAACCCACAAAGACAACAATCATAATTTCAGGAGAGTTAATTATGCATTCAACATGTACATTATGAGGATTTTGGAAGGAGATAATGCTCGGATATTTTCTAAAGAAGCAAAGTCTTTGATCTCCGAATATGGGAGTTTCTACACATAATTCATAAAATTCTCATATATCAAGGTAGCTAGTTTTGATGGTTCCCCTTTAAAGCTTCCTATGTTTTGTAATGATAAAATGGCCCTGGTTGAAATTTTCAGGCAGTTGGATAAACTGCATCAGACTTGCAAAGATTAAAATATTGTTGGCATTCATTTCCCTATCACCTTGGGAAATTATACATGCAGAACAACCCTCGATGCTCAAAACATTGATAGAATTGTTGCCCCTCTTACTCTTCATCATTTCAAGTCTCGGACTTATTTTGACATCAAGGGATATATTGCTAAGAATCTCATATTAGTTTCATTCACTATGGTGATACTAAATATTATTGGGCTGATTTTGTAGATGACTTCAAGGCGGGGAGAAGGTACTCGTCGACACTAAAATTTTCCTCCAAAATTTCTATTTCATTAATGTATGTATTAGGAATAGGATGTTGTTAAGTGTAATTAGTAGTAGCGTCCGATAGAAGATAACGGCGCCACAAGATGCGCACCGCCAATAATGTGGAGTACGGTAATAGTCAAAGTACAATAGGAATGTTGTAAAAAGTAAATATTTGTCGTAAGTGGTCCGGTAATGTTAAAATGTCAAAGTTTGGGTAATTAGAGAAGTAGGGTCTACATGATTAGGAATTAGAAATATTATATTAGTAATAAGGACAAGGAGTGAGGTCATAAATATTTTGTGTATTTTATTTGTAAAAAGTCTAAAAATGTGGAACCCATGTAAAATGATAAGGTTTATCTTATCTTAACGATAAGCTTACATGTACAGATAAGAGTTAAGGTATGGAATATGATTCATCGTAGTGGATTTCTTATCCTATCTTAGAGATAGGATGGATAAGCCTGAAGTTCTATAAATAGAGAGGCCACCCCCTCATTTAGCATAGAAAGAAGTAGTGAGAAATATTGTAGGAAGTGTGCGAAGGAAGCCATCGCTTAAAGGTGTGTCAAAGAAGCCATCAAGAGGTGTAATTGTAAAGTTTCTCCCATAGTCTTGTTGAAGTATCTCATGGGTGAGATCAGTAATAGCTTTCATGTTAATATTATAATTTATTTTGATATTTCAGATTTGTCGTCATTCTGTCTTATCATAGTCAATGGTATTCTTGTGTTCGGTTGTTGTTTTGTTTCCAGATTACATCCACCAAACTAAAGGCTGTGCATTAGTAAATAATCATAGCACGAGGAGTTCCCGGTGAAGAATTATCATAGTGCCGGATTGGTGATGACATTTTGGTTCCGTTGCCGGGACCATTCCTCGTTGGTGGATTTTCTGGAGAGATATTCCCACTTAGGCAAAAATTAATTGGAGGGTAACCTTGTTTTTACTGTGCATAGTAGTTACCATGGTAAAGTCATTTTTACCGTGAATAGTAGTTACCATGTTAAAGTCATTTTTGCCATGAATAGTAGTTACCCTGGTAAAGTCCTTTTTGCTGGGAATAGTAATTACCGCAGTAAAGTCACTTTTTACCGTGAATAGTATTTACCGCAGTAACTTCACTTTTTACCGTGAATAGTGTTTACCACAGTAAAGTCAGTTTTTACCGTAGTAAGTCAAGTTTTACCATAGTTTACCGTGGTCATTTCTATTTTACTGTAGAAAGGTGTAAAGTCACTTTCTAGTATAGTGATTCCAATTATTTGTGCACATAAGTCTTGTTAATTGTACTTGTGGGTTGGTATTTCACGGTGGTTACTTTTGAAAATGGGAAAGATTCCTATTTTTTCAGCTCAATCTAATGAAGATGCTTCTTCTTTCATTCAAGAGTTTAAACGATCTTGTATTTGTAATGGCCTTATAAGAAGGGAACAATGGACTGAATTTTTTCCTACCTTTTTGGATGGTTCAGCACTTAGGTGGTTTGAAACACTAGGTGATAATGTGAAAAATTCATGGGATTTATTAACTCGAAAGTTTTCTTGAAGAATTTGGTGAACAACAGAAATATGCAGATCTCATGATCGAGATCACAAAGCTATCCCAAGGAGAGAAGGAGAAGATAAGGGATTATCATGCTCGTGTTCTAGAGCTAAGGAGGAAGCTCGATGCCCAGATCCGGAAGGAAGGATTAGCGGATGGGTTGATGAATGGCGTGATAATCTCCTCTCAGTAAGCACTTCATTCTTGGGATGAAGCCAGAGATCAGACAACGAGTGAAGTATGACCACCCAATGACCATCAAACAAGTAAAGGATATTGCAAGAAGGCAAGAAGAAAGCATGGAAGAAGAGCCCAAAGAAATTGTTGCTAAGGTAGAGCCTACACCAACACCTTTGGTCCCGAATCCACAACCACTCCCGTGAGCACAAATATTTCTCCTAATACATCTACTGAGTATGAAGATCTGGCTCAAAAAGATGGGTCAGTTAACTATTAATCTTCTTCAAGGAAAGGAATTTAGTTCTCAGGGAGGAGATAGAGGTCCAAAAAGAAATATTTCTGAAGTTGTTTGTTATGGTTGTTATAAAAAGGGTCATTATAAGTATAATTGTCCAGATAGAGCTTCTACATCTGGTAAGGGAGATAATGATAAAGGAAAAGCACCTGTGAATTCTTTTGATGTAGTAGATAAGAGCAGAAATAATGAAGTAGATGTGTTTGTAACAAAAAGAAAGAAAGAAAAAGATAATCAAGATGGAAATGATCCTAAGAAGATGAAAGAAGAAACTAGTAAGAAACATAGGAGAAGAAAGTTGGGTGTGCAGGATTTTCTGATTTCACAGGGGCAAGGACCATACTCCATCTTGGAAGATCTGTCCAAAAGGCCTGCAAATATTACATATGGTCAACTCTTGGCTATGTCTTCTGAGAAGAGGCGGGAGTTGCGAGGTGGACTCAATGCTCGAAGAAGGAAGGAGGTTGAGGTCCCTATTTTGGAGGCAGAGGAAGATCCCTATGCTCCACAAGCTGAGGTATTATGTAATGGTATTTCAATTCATGATGTCTTAGTTGATGGAGGTGCTGCAGTTAATGTAATGACCGAGTCCAGTAATGAATATGTTGGGTTTAAAATTGATCGCCCTTCAACACTTATGTTAAGGTCATTAAATAAGGGAAAACTAAACCAGTAAGGTGTAGTTTCAAATGTGGCAATATCTCGTTATGGGTGTGTATGTGTGTGTAGACTTTCAGTGATGAAAATGGTACTGCTTGCATACCCAATGCTGCTGGGAAGACCATGGCTAAGGAGAGTTCATGCAAGAAACTACTGGAATGAAGGTTTCATGACACTTGGACGTGGTAGAGAGAGGGTGAAGATAAACGTGATCCCTCGACATCATAAAGCGAACCTCGTGGATTCAAGTGATGAAACCGATGATCGGACATCCTCTGATTACTCTAGTACCAAAGTGAAGTGGACACCGAAGATGAAGAAAGTGAGGTTGATGTTTCAAATATGGATATTCTTCCACCACACCAACCCATGACCCCATAAAATTATCTCAAGAAGAAGTTTATGATCGTCTCCAACAAATAAAGATTGGTGATGCTGTGATGGAGAGTGAGAAGGAATCCTACCTCCAGCTCTTTCGAAGGTACATACACCTATTCACTTTTGATTACAAGGAACTCCGCCAAGTAAGTTGGGTAGAACATTGTATTGAGCTGGTAGATGGTGCTAAGCCCATAAAGCAAATGCCATATAGAATGAATCCTAATTTTTCCAAGACTGTAAAAGAAGAAATAGATAAGTTGCTTGATGCAGGATTCATATTTGTCTTTGTGGAGAATTCGTAATGGGTTTCTCCCATTGTGATCTCAATAAAAAAGAATGGGAAGCTACGCATTTTGTTGATTATAGGAAGCTCAATAAGGCAACAAAGAAGGATCATTACCCTCTTCCATTTTCAGATCAGATCTTGGACGAAGTAGCTGGCCAGGAGTGCTATAGTTTTGTTGATGGATATAGCGGCTACAACCAAGTTCGTATAGCAGAGAAAGATCAGCTAAAGACCACGTTCACCACTCCTTGGGGAACGTTTGCTTATAGAGTTATGCCTTTTGGGTTGTGTAATGCTCCAAAGAACATTCCAAAGCTTTGATGAATAGGGTGTTCGAACCCTACATCGGGACCTTCATCGAGTATTTCTCGGATGATTTTGCATCTATGGGAGCAAGTTGACCACCTGCACTAGATGGAGACATCATTTCAAAGGTTAGATGAAGCACAAGCCTCACTAAACCCTACAAAGTGTGTCTTTGGATGTTCTAAAGGCGTTTTGTTAGGGCATGTTGTATCCAGAGATGGTATTGGTACTGATCCTGATAAAGTTTCAAAAATCAAAGATTTACCATTTCCTATGAATAGAAGTAAGTTGAGATCATTTTTAGGCCATGTGGGTTACTATAGAAGGTTCATCAAGAATTTCTCAAAGATTACACAGCCACTAACCCAGTTCTTGAAGAAGGATGTTGCTTATGAACCAGGAAACAAGGCGCATGAAGCTTTTGACAATCAAGGAAGCCCCGGTGTCTTCACCTGCTTTTGAAGAATCCAGATTGAGCAAGCCATTCATTGTGTACACCGATGCCTCGATGCAAAGACTAGGTAGTACTTTGAGCCAAAAGGATGAAAATGGGAATGAACATCCAATTTACTTTGGGAGTAGATAAATGAGCAAATCTTGAGGTAAACTATACTCAGAATCGAAAAGAGGCTCGCTATCATTTTTGTCAGAAAGAAGTTTAGAAATTACTTGCTAGGGCAGAAATTTATAGTTGTAACGGATCATCGTGCTCAAATATATTGTCAATAAGCCTAACCCATCGTGGAGGATAGCAAGATGGATAATTTTGCTACAAGAATTTGAATTTGATATTATAGATAGGCCAGAAAGAAGCATGTCAATGCGCAGATGCACTCTCTCGAGCCTATGATGGTTTAGGATCATCTTGTGATGATGATGATTTTCCCGATGCAAAGATTGTTCTCCTTGACACAATCCCTAGTGAATACATAGATATTTGGAATTATCTTAATGAATTCAAGTTTCGATGGTGCAATGCAAAGACTAAGAGAAAGATTACTCAAGCCAGTCGTCCATATTCTATTCTGCATGGAGCATTATTTCGAATAGGACCTGATGGACAGTACAAGAGGGCAGTTGGACGTGATCAAGGAAAGGAGCTGCTAGAAGAATTCCACAATGGTACATGTGGAGGGCACTTCTCTGACAACTTACAAAGAAGAAGGATCTTGGATGCAGTTATCACCGCCCACTCTTTTTAAAGATTGTTATAATTATTGTAAGACATGTGATATTTGTCAAACACATGGTAACCGTAAGACTTCATCAGCTCCATTATGTCCTATTCTTCCCCTTGGTCCCTTTGAAAAATGGGGAATAGACATTGTAGGTCCACTTCCAACTACATCACGTCAAAATAAGTATATTGTAGTTGCCACAGATTATTTAACCAAGTGGGTTGAAGCTAGGCCATTGAAAACAGCTTCCATGGATGAAGTGGCAAGGTTCATATATGAACGCATTGTCACCAGATTTGGTTGTCCATTAGAAATTGTAACAGATCAAGGAAGCCACTTCATTAATGAGGTGGTAGAAGCCCTAGTCAATAAGTTTTCTATCAAGCACAGGAAGGCAACAACATACAAGCCAAACACAAATGGACAGTGGAACGAACAAATTTTGTGTCAGTGTCAAATTCTAGCAAAAGATGCAAATTTCACAGTACATAAATGGGATAAAAGGATTCATGCAAAGATTGTGGGCATATAGGGCAACATCAAAGTCAAAGCAACAGGATACTCCCATTTCAAATGGCCTATGGCATTGATCCAGCTTCTTCCTATTGAGTTTGATATTCCCACCGTGAGAGTTATGAAAAATGAAAGGATGGATGAAAGTGATTCAGTAAAAGAAAGGTTGGTACATCTTCATTTGCTAGAGGAAATGAGGGAAATAGCAAAGGATACAAGCCATAAGAAGAAAATGAAGCAGTAGGAGTACTTTGATCAAAAGATCCGATGGGTCTCCATTTCAAGTAAATGACTTGGTTCTAGTATATGATTCCGTATACAAAAAAAGAAGACAGAGAAAATTTCTTCCAAAATGGATGGGGCCCTACAAAATAAAGAGTGGCATGAAAATGGTACGTACTGACCGGAGGAATTAGATGGCACTCCCATTATGAAATGGGTCAACCATGACAAGTTGAAGATTTTCCAAGCACCAAAATAGTCTACTCCGAGGACGGAGTAGAAGCTAGGAAGGGGGAAGATGTCGACACTAAAATTTTCCTCCAAAATTTCTATTTCATTAATGTATGTATTAGGAATAGGATGTTGTTAAGTGTAATTAGTAGTAGCGTCCGATAGAAGATAACGGCGCCATCAGTACGGTGCCGCCAATAATGTGGAGTACGGTAACAGTCAAAGTACAATAGGAATGTTGTAAAAAGTAAATATTTGTCGTAAGTGGTCCGGTAATGTTAAAATGTCAAAGTTTGGGTAATTAGAGAAGTAGGGTCTACATGATTAGGAATTAGAAATATTATATTGGTAATAAGGACAAGGAGTGAGGTCATAAATATTTTGTGTATTTTATTTGTAAAAAGTCTAAAAATGTGGAACCCATGTAAAATGATAAGGTTTATCTTATCTTAACAGATAAGCTTACATGTACAGATAAGAGTTAAGGTATGGAATATGATTCATCAGAGTGGATTTCTTATCCTATCTTAGAGATAGGATGGATAAGCCTGGAAGTTCTATAAATAGAGAGGCCACCCCCCTCATTTAGCATAGAAAGAAGTAGTGAGAAATATTGTAGGAAGTGTGCGAAGGAAGCCATCAGTTAAAGGTGTGTTGAAGAAGCCATCAAGAGGTGTAATTGTAAAGTTTCTCCCATAGTCTTGTTGAAGTATCTCATGGGTGAGATTGTAGAAGCTTTCATGTTAATATTATAATTTATTTTGATATTTCAGATTTGTCGTCATTCTATCTTATCATAGTCAATGGTATTCTTGTGTTCGATTGTTGTTTTGTTTCAGATTACATCCACCAAACTAAAGGCTGTGCATGAGTAAATAATCATAGCACGAGGAGTTCCGGTGAAGAATTATCATAGTGCCGATTGGTGATGACAAGTACTTTGGCGGATTTTCACTTCAATGCATTATAGATTTTAATCTGTACAAAGTACCTAAAAATCTCTAGGATGATGAGGAAGATCTGTAATCTATTGAATATGAGATAACCATCAAACACTCTCCTCTTGAAACCCTTGATTTTTTTGTAAAGGAGCAGGATGATTTGAAATAAGTAATCAACCCGTTTATTGTGATAACCAAGCTCTGCTTTGATAATAAGATGAAAATTTTTAGGATGAATAGAGATAAATATTCTTCACATGAAACTCCCTCTCCTAGGAAAGAAGAACTTGCACCTGATGTTGAGATGCCCAAGAAATCTACTCCATCCTCCTTAACAAAGGTATACCTGAAGAAAGGTAAAAACATCAAACAGAACAGGTTGAAGAAGAAGTTCTTTTGGAGTAGCCAGAAGTCCCTGTAGGATCAGAAGATATTGTTGTTTTAAGTGAGGAAGATAGTGAAGGAATGAAATAAGGAGAAGAAATAACCCCTGTCATTACTACTGAGGTAGAGAATGAATGTCAAATGACTGAACCTCTAGATTTGATGGATACTTCTTCTAAGGATCTTTCTGAAAATGTAATAACTTCCCCACTGGAGACATTAGTAGTGCGACACTAAGTGCGATGAGTTCACTTGCACTTGGGCCCATTATTCCTTCTGCCTCTTCCTCCTCCTTTTCTTGGGTTCAGCCTTTCGTTGATAGTAGGAAAAGGAAGTCTACCTCCCAAATTGTGGTTCCCAAGTTCAATGTTGTGGTATCCTTGCTCGGTTCTACTCCCCTCCTCCAACAAAGAAAGCAAAGATCACCTCAAGGCTAGTATCGGATTCGCAAGGTCAGCAATTCATGGAGATTTCCAAGCCCAAAGAGGATAAGGAAGAGAGAGATATTTTGGTGTCTGATTTGGAATTCACAAGGATTCCACTTGGAGAATCAACACCTGAAAGTGAGGTTCATAACCTCAAAGAAACTGTCACTCGATTCATTGAACGAGTTGAAAAGGACAAATAGACCTTGGAGCAATTGGAAGAGTAAAACCTAATTCTTTTAGGTTTTATAAAATCCTTATTGGCAAAGGATAAGGTCTTGGATCCTACTCCATTAACTACTCTTCCACCTCCTCTAGTTCTCAGTAATGATGAAGTTCAGACCATTAAGGATATTCATAAACATGTCACCTATGGAAAGGCCATTGAATCACTAGTCAATGATATGACAATAGCTAGGTTAAACTTTATTGAGGAGGCCTTCAAGTCATATGAGAAGGTATCCAAATTACAGCTGAAATTCAGCACAACACTCAGTGGCTTAGAGAAAGAGATAAAACTCTAGTGTGAATGTATTCAAGATCTCCGTTTAATGAGCCGACAAATGAGAAGATTTTATTGGCAAGTAAAGTATTTGATGAAGCCAAGAATAATCTATCAAAATCCTAGGTTTTTAGTGTTGATTGGAAGATCAAGGTTTTGGAGGAAGTTGTGGGAGAACTGAAGAATATGAGGCAGAAAGGGGAAACTTTCAAGACTTATGTTTTGTCTTCCTTCTAAGATATTCATTTTCAAATCCGAATGAGGCCACAAGTAATCAGTTTTCCATACAGGAAATCAAGGCTCAGTTCAACACCTTCATCAAGGAGGATCTTTTCAAAGAAGATTCCATGTCTAAACAGAAGATGAAAGATGTCTGTTCTCTTCAGTCAGCTATCACTGAGGCCAATAAGGAATTTCAGAAAACATAGAGTTTGAAAAGGATATGGAGAAATGCCTTGGAATGTGGACTCATGCCACTTCTAACACCACCATACCCAAGTGCATGGAAATAGCTGAGGCATTAAAGAAATTTAGACATCGGATTCTCAAGATGGTGGGCCCCTCTAAGTCTCTATCAGATGTTTACACTTTTGGGTCCTAGGACACTCTTTTAATAGATTTGTTAAGTGATCTTTAATCTTTAGATTAAAGGAAGTTGTAATTGAATGTAACCATTTTTGTAAGCTATAAAGTGGGCTCTCCATGCCATTATTAAGGGTTAGATCCTAATATTTTGGAAATGTAATAGATTTGAAAGTGATCAATACAGAAGATTTTCTCTTGTCTCTATCTACTTTTCTTCCTTTCCTTGTCTAAGTTTTATGAATCATTAATCTTTCATGCTAAGAAACTTTGTGTTCTTATGATATGATTTTTGGAACTTTGTGTCTATGGAATTATACCTGATATTATCACATGAATGATTATATTCTATATTCCATTGATAAGTACATGTAAGGTTATATTCTGTTATCTATATTACCTGAAAGTATTGTTGTGTTCTTCCCTTTCAGTTTCATTATTCTTCTATTTTCTATGCATTGGCAATCTTTATTGGCATTTCAAAGTATCAGGAGTCCTCATCAATATGAAAGTTGTACATTTGTATATAAGCTTTGTTGCTCGCTTTCAATAAGGGAACCTCTCCCATAAAGAGGAGGGACTTGTTGTCCCCTAACTATTATTTGCTAAAGTGTTATTTTACAAACCAACAAGGATGATCCCAATTGTATGCCCCCTTTTGGTGAAAGTTGAAGTGATGAGAAGAATGCACGGTGAGTTGAAAGTAAGCATGAAATATATAGTGTATGATGGATATTACCAAAATTTGTAGAGATTGAGTAAAATACAACTTCGAGGATAGATAACATGTGTACCATGTGCATAATACGATGATAGGTATAATTTTGAAAAGAACATCATAAATGAGTGTAAATCGAGTAAAAACATACAAGATATAGTGAAAACCTTGTAGTGTTTATTAGTTGAAAAATGATCACAAAATAATGACTATTGTAGAGTAGGTAAAAATGAATTATAAATAGTAAGGTGAAAAAGTGATTAGTCACTTCATTTATCTTTTACGTGAGAGTGATAGTGAGCTTTGAATGAGTAAGTATTATTTAAGTTAAAACAACACGACCTAGCTGATTTGAGATGGTGGCAACTTCCATAGCATCACGTACAAATCGCGAGTTGGTAAGTGTGTTATTTTTCAAAAAATGTGTGTGTAGTAGTCGTTGTTGTTAAATTTTTGAAAATTTGTGATTTTGAGCGTTTTTGGCATTTTAGACCTGGACAAGAGCAAGAATGCGCTAATGGCCTTTGAGACAGAGCTCCCGGACACAGGCACTAGTGTCCTACTAGTGGGCATCGGTTTCTGCTAGTGGGTGCCCCAATCCTACTTCTAGGTGCCTTAGTCCTGCCTTCAGGTGCCCCATTCTAGAGTGTGTATTTCATCTAAAGTGGTATAAATACATTTTCTATTGTGTAGTAATGTGATAAGTGAGTGTGTATAGGTTTGTATAGTGTTCTAACATTACGTTTTTGTTGTGTAGATGGATATTCATTCAAGGGAGTTCCGTAGGGGTCTTCATTTTAGCACTTCGCTTGGGATAAGTTTGTGAGATAATGATTGGGACGTTATGGACCATTCCGGATTGTGGCACATAACATAGATGGGGATGTGCCCCATAATATGCCTATGTTGACAGCCTTATGTGAGAGGTGGTGTGGGGATACTTGTAATTTTTGGTTTCCTACAGGTGAGATGACAATCACGTTGGAGGATGTGTATCACATACTGCGATTACCAATCATTGTGGAGATAGTACAAGTCATATTGTTAGAGGATGGGGAGAGACAGATGTAATCCGTTAGATGGTACTTTGTGGGGACTCAAGTACTTGTCGAGGCCCTTATTATTTTGGCTATTATGTTGAGGTCTGGGATTCCATGCTCACGGGTGTTTATAGCCATGGTTTTTTCTTCATCTATCGCAATAGAGGGAGGAGGCATGGGCATCTTGTGTAAGATGCACAATATTTTATGTCGTATAGAGTAGGACACCCAAATCCCCCAATTATTCCATTCAAACACCAGTGTTCGGGTTGGGAACTGATCACTCTCTACCCACCTATTCATTATTAAATTGTGTTCGAAATCATCCAAAATCCTAATCATCATTTTCATTTCCCACACTTCATTATGACACTTACATTTTTACGTTGCATGGATCTACTCATTGATCCATGGTTCGACACACTTTTATAGTTATATCAACACACTTTTATACTTCTATCAACATGCTTCTACTACACATCTACGCATTCTTCTACAACATGGGCTTCTAAATTTTTCTCAAGTACACATCTCTATCTACTTTATGTTACCAAGCTTTCGCTCACCAACATAAAGTGGAGGAAAATGTAGTCACAAAATCATGCACTTAATATTACATTTATACCGTCGGGTATGTTACTTTATATATGGATCTTGCGTGATAAAAGCATTCACTAGTGACATTTCCTTTGGTTTTATTATCAGCTAGCTTGTCCTATCATCATTGTTGTTTACCCTGTTTCAGTCATCACTTGTCTCTATAGTTTTGAGAATCTTTTAGGAGGTCTTAGGTGTCATAATTTTCTCATTTTCATCTCTAAGTCTGTGTTGGGGTGCCTAGGGTTGCACCGGGGTGCCCCAATCCATGATTTTAAGCACAATTGTCATCGTGATTTGTGGTATTAATTTATTTGTTTGAGGTCAGTCCTAACGGTTACCTTGTGTATTCCCTAGGTCATAGTCAATAGTTTCGGGTCACTAGTGTTGAAATTTGAACAAGAGATCCCTATATAAACATAGCATACTCACTACATTATGGGCGGACATCTTACTATTAAGGGTAGCTATCTACCAAGGCGGGGGACCGTATTTGGAAATCTTCTACATCTGCATCACACAAGTATAGGGGGAAAGGGTTATATTCTTTCCATTCCATCCACCATTTTCATTTTACATCTAGTTATTGCCCCTTACTATTGTGTCATTGACGCTAGGGCACCCTAGGCACAAAATTGCACACACACATAGAACTACATTGGGTCTGAAATGTAGTGCAACACTCAGTCGTAAGACCACTAGTTTGGCAGCTGAGGTCAGTCTGACCTATTCATATGCATTTTTATTTTTTAGGAATTGATGCTTTGGATAGGGTTTTGTAGGTAAATCTTCATACAATGTTTACAACAACATAGAGAACATTATTGTGACACCCATGTGATATGAGTGAAGGTGTTACAGAGATATTATGACACTATCAAACTCAAGTTTTGAGCTTTCTTGCAGTCTACAGTGCCTAGATTACAGACCAGGGCACCCCAGTACCCTCCCAGGTGCCTCAGTATAGGAAAACATTCGAGAACTGCCCTTCCCAAGGCCACTCGCTTATGCCCTTCCCGTCTACTACTGATCTAATACACAATGATGTAATTCATTTACAAGTTAGTACCATATCCCTCTTATTTCCATTATTTTGATATATTCAAATATTAAAAATAAAATAGGTCTTGCATTCCAATATAGCATTTAGTTTCTATTTAGATTAACTTATAAAATAGATTAAAACCCCCATAGAATTTCTATTTATAGTTAATCAAAGGGCTTCATACTCAATTTCATTATTTGTACAACTGAATTAAAACCTAAGGGAAGAATATTAATTTTCTTTCATTGGAGACATCAACATGATACTACCTCTTGCCCCATTTCTATTCCTTGATCCATCATAGTACATTTTATAAACATCATCATCTTGTTGATTTATATTCACAAGGTTAAGAATGAAAGAGTCTTCCTTATGTAAATAGTAAGTACCAAGACTAGCCTCTTCAATGTGCTTATAAGGATAAAACTCATGACTCTTAGTTCCCCATTCATCAAGCAATAAATTAGGTATTCCTTCAAGAAGAATATTTGGTTGCGTGTCGGTGGTTGATCTTCTTCATCAATGATTATGTAATTGACATTGATGACACTTGGTACATAAGGTTCTATATGGTTATTTGAAATAGGTTCGACCTTATGGTGACTTTAGTGCCATACCTAGTTCTAAATAACATGTGAGACCAATTTGATGACAAATATCCCCAAAATGGTTGTGAAATCCCTAGATAGGCATAAAGAAAAGTATGGAGGGAGGTCAATTATGAAAATGTCTTGGGAATAGAGAATTTAGAACATTATTGTAAAGGAGGATCAATCCTTTGATTACACCAACAGTCCCTATTGGTGTCACATCAAGCTATACAACTCATGTAGAAAGAGGTTTATACTCAAGACCAAACTTTTCAAATACTATTTAGGTAGGATTGAACTAATGGCTCTTGAATCTATAATTAAACTTTGGACTAAATGGTTGTCAATGATCAATGACACATAGAAAGGAGGGGGTTTTATACTTTTACTTGATTGGTCTTCTTTTGGCTGAGGTGTATTGGTAAGCACAACTTTTGATTGTTCTTTGGATGACTCATTTGAAAGGCTAAGGTTAGACAAGGCAGCATGTAAAAGATCCTTTTTCCCAGGAATAGAAAAAGACTCCCGCATTGAAATATCCACCTTGTTTTGCCTCATATTCTCAAGAATATTAAATGGGGAAGTACTAACAATTAGCTGTAATTTACCTAAAATGGAACTTTCTTATGTTAATGCTTACAAGGTAGGAGCTTCAGGTTGTTCTTAAGCCCTTTTGGTCTAATTATTTAGAATTTCCTAAACCTTAGAAGATGAAAATGACCAAGAACACCTTGAGGAATTAGAGAAGATTGAATATGGCATTTATTGGCTGATTATTTCACTTTTATGGCTCTCTTCTTTGACCTTGTACTTGCTGCCACAAAGGTAGAAGCCTATTTTTTCCTTGTAATTAATTCACCCCACAAAACTCTTTCCCTTATCAATTGACAAGTGTAACATCATTTTGAACTAGTTCTTGGGAATCCTCTTATTGTTATGGTTCTTCAACTGATACACTTTGAGAAATTAAATCATTTTGTACCATTAGTGCTTGATTGATGATGTCATTTGGACAAGTGGTTTGGTAACGAGGTTGGTTATAAGGGAAGAACCACTCATATTCATGTATTAAGTTGTTTTGGACAAGAACTATTACCTTAGAAGTGCTAGCAACATTGGGATTGTATGATTGATAAGGCTTAACATTAGTGATTTAGCATTGGCCTTGAAAATTAGCTTGAAATGGTGGCTTATTAGACTGGTAGGGTGGATAGTAAGGTTTGTAGTATTGATGTTGTTGTCTCTTAAGAGAAATTATTTTATTCTCAAATGTTTGTAAAAGGATTTTAACCTCTTATAAGTCATTAGATTAGCTTGGAACAGTATTGATTTGGCTTAATGGGTGATTGACAATGGAATAGATGTTATTGAAGGTATTTGAATGGGTGTAGAGGGTTGTATATATGGAAATATAAACATAAGGGGCCTTGGTGCAATCTTTCTAGCTTATATGAGACTATTCTCAGCCCTAATGGCTACTTCATATGCATCAAAAAGTGTACTTTAACCCATTGATGGAATCATCATAGAAATATCACTATTCAATGCTCTTAAATAATACATAAAAGAATATTCAAGATTATGCATTACCAATTGAGGGATCATGTCCCATGTTATCTGGAATCTGAAATTGAAATTAGAAATATACTCATTTGATGATCTTTTGATAGAGGTCAATTTCTCCACCAATGATAAGTGATTTGATTCGTCTTCAAACTATCTACACAATTCTTCTCCAAGTTGATCCTAAGTGTTGATGGATTTTACACTTAATCCCATATACCACTGCGCAAGTAATTTCCTTTAAAAATGATGTGAGAAAGCTAACTGCAACGTTTTCTTAAGTGGCATGATGAACCGAACATATGTTGGCCACATCCTTAATGTGCTCTATAGGGGTAGTTTGATTATCTCTAGTGAAATATGGAACACTCTTAAGGGCAGACATAAGTATGTAATCATGGTGGTCAAGGTTCACAGGGCTTCCACCAGTGAAAGGAACAAAAACTAGGTTTATAGGGATTGTCATATGTATATTTAGAATTATAACATGAGTGTATTGAGGTGAACTAGTAGCAAGTGGATCTTTTGTGTATATGGAAGATCTAGAAAACCTTTCTCTTTTGACTAAAAATGAAGGTAACTCAACAAAAATAGAAATATTATTACCTTTAGAAGTTGATATGGTTGTGATTTTTGGCGTGAAACCTAAGAAACTAGTCCTGAAACTAGGATCCTTGTTATCTTTTAGATTTTTCAAATGTTGGAGAAATGTGTCTAAACACTGAAATTCTCTGAGAAAAACATAAAATATTTATAAAATCCTCATGTTGGGTTCCACCAAGTGTGCCAAAAATTTTATCACGAAGTAATGCACCCTTTGGGTAGTGATGTGATGACTCCCCTTCCAACTGACAAAATTGAAACACTCTTAGGCTATGGGTGACCTAAAGTTGGAGTGAGTCTCTAGAGAGGGCTAGTTCCCCTAGTGTAACACCTAAAAACTAACTCTATTGTATTTTAATACCAAGGAAAAGGGGTAGGAACTAAGCACAAGGCTTAAAAAAAAGTTGAAAACAAGGTGATGCACCAAAATGTTTGAGGACCTCTACTTGCCTGAGCATACATAAGAGGATTAAAGGGACCAACACACCATACACAACTCATAATTTGATGTATTTCTGCATAAGTGATTCATAGAGAGGCTTAAAGTTATGATAGCACACAGAAGGGGCAAAAATGGCTTTATAAGGGCTCAAATTGGGAAACTCCACTGTTGAATCGTGTATGAAATTTATAGAAACACATACTCGTGACCTGAAAATTAACGTATTCCTCATAAAATTAAGGAAATGTGACTAAAATTTAAGGATAAACACTTCTATCATGAGATACAATCATCTATATTGCAATTCTACATAATATACAAATAGTGAGAAGGAAAAAATGATTACTTTATTAATCTAAAAGGTGCAACAAGTATAAAAAACAAAAAGGGCTCAACAAAAATAGTAATAGATCTCCCTTCTAAATGAATAATGTGTGTGAGAGAGAGAGAAGAAGAAAATTGTTGAGAGAAAAATAAAAGCGGGGATTTTTTTAGTGGTGAATATTTGTAAATTGGCAAATATTCCATTTTAGGAAAATTTGAAAAGGTAAATTTTTCAAGACGGAGTTAGTGCCTGTTCACCTAAAATTTCTAGTATTTTTAGGGGTCGGCTTTACCTACATTTGAAAACATAACCTATAAAAACCTAGGTGATTCACCTGGTAGGATACTACTAACAAACTACTAGTTGAGGTATCGACATATCAAGTACAAAAAATTGCAATGACTAAACACCATTACACCTGCAGATATGTTTTGAAGTTTGCGGTCAAGTGACAATTTCAATTTGTTGATAAGCGACCATGACTATTTACTAATGTGTAACAAAGGACTTATGTTGTGAGAAAAAAATAAAGATATAGCTAATGTGCGACAAAGGTCACTTTGTTGATGCATAACGAAGGTCACTCCATTGACGCATGAAAAAGGTTTGGAAGTTTGCATTTGGGTGACAATTTTTGTTTGTTGACACGCGGCTAATACTATTTACTAACGCACTAAAAAGGATTTTTGTTGGCACGTGACTAGGAGATTCGGTTGGCGTGTGATAAGGGAGATACGCTTAACGGGTGACAATTGGTTTTGTTGACGCACGATATAGTCTTGTTTACATGTGACATAATTTTTAGTGACGTGTGGCAAAGGTTTAACTCATTCTTTTAGAACAATGGAAGATGCTAGTGCTCAGAAGACCCAAAAAGTAACAAAAATATCAGAAGTCCTTGTTCACGTATTTTAGAAACTCTGGCTGCTACATATACCGCAACCACCAACACCCATATAGCTACCACTAAATCAATCGAGTATTGATTGTGTTGAAGGTATTATTGAAGTGGACATGCATTCTAGCACAATATCAACCAAATGACACCTATGATGATACCATGCCAAAGCTTAAAGATATTCCTGTTGAGATACCAGATCCTAAAGATATTCTTCCTGTTGGGGTGCAACTAGGAGTGCATCAAGATATTACACATAAAAATACTCAGCAAAATGGAACACAAAAATCAAATTCAAATTCTAGTTCACGAAAGAGGAAACCAAGTGATTGTGATAATGCTCAAAATTCTACTCAAAAAAGTAAAACATTGAAAATGAACAAGAATATGTGGACAATTGGGAGGACATACAAGTTTGATTGGGCTACCAAATTTCCTTTTATCAAACATGTATAGCCATATAATTCAGAATATATCCCATCTAAATGTACTTGTACAATATGTACGTGGAAATTGGGAAAGTAACAAAAATGCAACTGAAGCTAAACACAATTGAAAAACAATAGTTGACTATAACGACAGAGGATGGCCGAAAATCAAAACACGGAGGAAAACTAAAAATCATGGAAAAGGGAGGAATGATCACATCACAAATTGGTAAGATGAATCAATTAAATTTGCATGCTAAACTCATACAGTTCTCTACTTTATTTCACATACTTAAGAAAGGGAGATTGATCTCATATTTCCTTGATTGAAATTTTTATATCAATATAGTGGAATGCACAACGTTCCTTAGTCTCATTGGTCAAACAATAATGCATGGGAAATGGCCAAATTCCTTTCAATGATAGAGAATGAAGATTTGAAGGAGAGTGTAAAAAATGCAAAGTTTATCTCTTTATCAATTGATGGAGTGACAACAGTAGACAACACCACATGGGCATGTATCCATGTTTATACATTAGAAAATCATATAAGGACACCACATTTATTGGGTCTTGTGAAAATGGTTGAAAATTACAATGTCGAAAACCTACATAAAATAGTTTCTCATTTGAAAGATATTGTTGGCATGACTAATCATGAAATTACTACGAAGTTGGTATGTGTTGGAGAAGATGGTGCATCGGTTATGTAGGGTCCCCGAACTGGACTATTTGTTAGATTGCAAACAACAAGGTGGCCCCTTATATGCTAGTAATTCACCGTATAACACATAGAATGAATTTAGCATATAAAATGGTTAAGAATAATGAAAATTTTGCTAAAGTAGAAAACCTTATTAGAGAACTCCAAGCCTATATGGAAAATAGCCCAAAGTGATTTCTTGAGTTCCAAAAATTTGTAATTGGAATTACAGATGGAAAAAAACTTCGGAAGGATGTTGAGACAAGGTGTATTTCTTTGTATGAGCCTTCCTACAGAGTGTGTGAGGAGTATCCTTCATTGGTTGGTTTCATGCAAAAATATCATCATGAAATTGACAGGCAAGAGACTTGTTGTTGCGTTTAACTAATTTTGAGACATTACTTACATTTTTTGGCATTCTTTCAATGTTGTAGGAGATCAATACAATGAATAAGAATGCACATGACATATTAGTCTATAGTGTTGATTTTATAAAGATGAGAAAATGGTATATCAAAATATTGATGTATTTTAAACTTCCCGAGATATTTTTGATACACCTATTTCGATAATTGGAAGCTTTATTAGATCTTAAGAATCCCATTAACTATCTCGAGATTTAATATCCATACCACTGTACATTTTGTAAAAACGTCAAGATATTACAGGATCAAAAAGAGAAGAAGTTCATGTGACACGTAATCTATTTGATTACTGTTACATTCAAACAAGAATAAAACTTAGAAAATTTTCAAAATCCTTATCATCGAATTAGAGAACATTTCAACAAACATAAAATTCTTGAAGCAATGCGTGTGATGAATCCTAGTTTTGAATATCGAAGGTGCTCGTGGAGACTTTGTAAGAAAGCATTTCCATAAATCCATGGGTACAATAATGGAACATTTCACCAAGAACGTAGAGGTCAAGGATATCAAAATCAAAGGTATACTAAATGTTGATTTATTGAAGACTCAATCAACACATTTTTCAATGATAATGAGGAACTAATATAAATTGTTAGACGAACCTTCCGAAAGTGGTGCTATTACAAGGCTCTGGCAAGGAATCTATCAAAGTAGTGTGTTACAAGAAGACATCAGTGAATATTTTAGATTATATAAGTTGTGTCAAACAATGGTTTTGGGATCTGTGGAGGACGAAAGGGTTTTCAATGTTTTATCATTTATAAAATCAAAATTGATATACAGGTTGGATAAAAATCAAATTACATGAGGTGTTATGTTTCTCGCTACTCCCTAGAAAACTTTTCTTTCGATAGAGAAATTACGCATTAGAATTCCCTTGCATGGAAAGAAGAGGTGTAAATAATACAGCTACAAGTCCAAATGTTGTCAACTATGAGACTAGAATTAGTGCATCGTCAAACTCTGCAGAAGTGAATATCAAATTTTAAGAAGCTACTTGATAATGGATTGTTTGATTAGCATGTGTTCTTGGCTTGGTACGATCTAGTTATCGTTCCTTTCATGGTATCAGAGTGAGAGATTGCTATTGACATCCGTATGTAAGTTTTATTTTACAAATAAATTCATTGTATATTCATATATTTGGGATTTGGTCATATGTTGTTGCTGCATACATTTTTATGGAAAATAGAGGCTTCCATTGGATCTGGAAGGTGTGAAAACCTTAAGATCAACCGTGCACTCGACTGGTTCTGCAGACAGTCATTTTTTGTGGTTTTTTTGTTGTTGCAGAGAAGAACACTAGTTCGCCTCGGGATTTACACCCACCAGAAAAGAAATCGCAAGATTATTTTTGGGTTTGTTGGTTCTTTTGAGATCTGCAAGGTTTTCAGATCTTTCCTTTTTTGGCAGGGGTCCACGGATGTTGTGCCCTTGGTCATATGGTATGGTCATATGAGGGCTTAAAACTTGTGATTCCTACTAGTAGGTGCTTAGCTTCAGCCCCTCTAATTTTATTTGTGTGGTGAAGGCAACAACAATTTATTTTGTTTTAGTGGCAACTAAAATAAATAACAGAGCAAAATATTAAAAAGCTTGTAACTTTTGATCGGTAACTCGGTTTTGAGTGCCATTTTTGCAAAAGTGCTTATTTTTTCATGCTCTTTCCATTGGAGTTATTTATTTTTAGACTTGCACTATAATTATAAAGTGCCAAATATGGAGGAGTGTTGTAATCAATTGTGGATGCAATTTTGGCTGAGCCCAACATCCTAAATTTTTGGGAGTTACAATTTGTACCTATCATGGATTCTGAGAATGATATGCTTTTCTCTAAAGTGTGTGGACTTCAAGAGGATATTATAAAATTTGTGGAAGAAAATAGATCTCTCAAGAAGTGAAATTCTCTTCTACAATCACTCATTCATGATAAGGATACAATAATACACTTCTGCGAACAAACTTGCTAGCCTACAACATCACCATCATATGGTGGAAAACCATATCCATGCTCTTAGTCCACTTGCAGTTGTTGCTCTTCTACCCACTGACATTGATCTACCAGTCTTTGAGCCTAAACCTTCTTTTGATGCTTCTAAACCTGTGAGGCTTGTTACTGCATGCTCTTCCACATTTGTGCCTATTACAGTACCACATGTTGTGTATCCTACTTCTGCTCAGTTGCATGGTTTTTTAAGAAGCATACCACCGCATTCAATTCTCACATGCTCGTTTATATAGGTCTCACTAACAGAGTCATTAACAAACATTCACAGGGGAATTGTTTCCTCTATTCCACATGTTAAGTGGAATTCTCATCATCATGACATTGGTTTTCGAGCGATACTTCATTGGGATCACACATTGATATAGCTCCTTTGTTTATTCACTCGACTCTTTTTTAGGATCGTGAGCAACACATGAGTTCTACATCTTCACTCAGGATTGAGAAACTTGAGATTTTAGTTGTCAGACATGATCAACCTGACACACATTTTGATGTTCTTTTGCATGCACCCATTATGCATTTTGCACCAAGTCATATGCAGAGCATCTTCTTCATCCATCCGTGTTGATTTGGGGTGGATATCTGATCACTCGTGGAGGTGACATAGACATTCGTTGAGAGGACTCTACAGGCATGGATCCTCCACCATTCGGCCTCTTGCTCCACTTTTTATACCTTATGCATTGTGATGCTTCTTGTTTTGAGCATTTTTCTTTAGCAGGTGTAGTGTATCTCTCTTGTATGTCGAGAGATTTTGTATCCATATTTTCGACACTTTTGACATTTTGACAAAGATTCTCTTATGGGGGATCTATTCGTGGATCCCAGTGTTAGTTTAATGTCGTGTTCGAGTAGTTTTTTTGATAACTCATATAGATTTATAGCGTCACTCCACCCATTCAGCAGTATGGGAGGGTGTGGTGTTGATCTTGCTTCCTTCGGGTTTAGTGTCCTTGCCTTGTTACTTTGGATTCTCTTAGATCGTGACACTCTAGATTTTGTGTCTTTGCCTTGTTGCTTTGGTTATTGTTCTTGGATTTTGGCACACCTATTTGCAGCAGTTGATCAAATTATGTTTGGTGTTTTTTTGCACTTTCGACATCACTCCGTTGACAGTCTCCTTATATGGAGCTATTCTGGTGAAACCTAGTGTCAGTTGTTTTTAAGTTTTGTGATCGAGTAGTGGATTTAGACCATAGTGCACACCAAACTTCTTCAAAGATTATATGATTTTTTTGAGCCGAGCTTCTTGGGATGCCTTGGAGCGGGTCTTTACTCTCTTTACTTTGTTGTTCTAAACGGTTTTGGGTACCTCGCAGGTGTCCCTTTTTCCAGTTATTGTACATGAGTACCTCATCAATGCCTAGTCTGTTGGGACTC
Organism: Taxus wallichiana var. yunnanensis; assembly: GCA_018340775.1. Classification (NCBI taxonomy): domain Eukaryota; kingdom Viridiplantae; phylum Streptophyta; class Pinopsida; order Cupressales; family Taxaceae; genus Taxus; species Taxus wallichiana. Next base: position 513,570,829 of record CM031234.1, read on the forward strand.
ATCTTGTGGACATGCCACTTCTATTTTGGCCCCTAGCTTCACTTGAGGGGGTGTTAGATTAGATATTTACCTTAGCTCATGTTCACATAGGTACTTTATTTACCTTTATTGTATTTATCCTCACCCACTTATGTCTCATGGATATTTCTTTTTATTTATTTAGATATTATGAGATATTATCTAGTTGTTAGGTATAGTTCTTTCCTTGATCTATGGTATTGACTAGTTCTTTCCTAAATCTATGGTCTTGACTAGTTATTTCCTTGATTTATGGCTTGATCTATGACCTTGACTGGTTCTTAGATTGTTATTCCTTGCCTATTTAAGCAAGGCCCATTCTCAATGTATTGCATTGAGTTCCATAATAATATATGATATTGTTGCTCATTTGTTTGCAAAGGTTTTATGTAAAGTTATTCTGGCGAATTACTTTCATCTTATTGATCGTGGTGTTTGATTAGCATCTGTGTTCTTGGCTTGGTACGATCTGGTTATTGTTCCTTTCGATTCATGATTATATATATTTACATTTGTTTAAATACAATTATTTATTAAAAAAAAATCTATTTTATTTATTATTATTTTTTAGATTTTTCAAACTACTTTGATGTTGTGTTTGTGACATGTAGACTTCCAGAATTCCACTTTCCATACATGCACATGTTCTACTTCTATTTTGCTTTAATTTTCTTTAATCTTTTTATTTTCTTCGTTCATCTGCTCAATCAATATTTCATCTTTTCTTTATTGAAAATGTGGGTTGACATCCATCCGAGGAAGCTCTCACTTCTCAAGGTAGACATTTTCATCAACTCACCCGTCTATATACTAATCCATTTTTCGTGTTGAGTTCTCTAGAATCGAAGGTCATCTAGAACGCTGCGAAGGATGATTTATCATTTTCCTAACATATGCTTTGTCACCCCCATCTAGAAAACAAGAGGTACCTAAGTTTTCTTTAATTTTCTTTAATATTTATTTTTATGCTTTCTTATTTCATCTACTTAATCAATATTTCATTCATATTTTCTTTCTCAAAAATGTGGGTTGACATCCATCGAGGAAGCTCTCACTTCTCGGACTAACATAATACATTGTCAGGAAACTCACCAATCTATATAGTATATAGTAATCTAGTTTTCATGTTAATTTCTTTAGAATTGAAGGTCATATAGCTCATCTGCGAAGGATGATATCTCATTTTCCATCCATTTTATTTGTCACACCCATCTAAAAGACAAGAGGTACCTTAAACCCTATCATAGCTGGAGTTTTGACATTCATGTTTAATTTATTTTGGTATTTGTAAAATGCTTTGATGTAGTGTTTGAAATTTGTGGCATGAATATCAAATTACATGTAAAAATTGATCTTCCAAAAATACATTGCATTTACAAGTAGAAAAAAATGATATTGAGAAGTTTTAAATGTGAAGAAACCCGATACAAAGTTCAAATTTTACAAGTAGAAAAGAATATTTTACTTGTGTTAAGTAGTCTCTGTCATACCACATTCCAAATTTCTTAAAATGTTATTGTTTAAATCCATTATATTATCATCATACATGATCATGCTAGAAGCTACATCTATTCTAATGTCATCATCCATATCTATTCGAATGTCATCATCCACATCTAATGTCATCATCATTACAAGTATATAAAATAATATTTGAGAAGGTATAAAATTTAAATGTGAAGAAACCTGATACAGAGTTCAAATTTTACAAGTAGAGAGAAGAGGTACCTTAAACCCTATCATAGCTGGAGTTTTGACATTCATGTTTAATTTATTTTGGTATTTGTAAAATGCTTTGATGTAGTGTTTGAACTTTGTGGCATGAATATCAAATTACATGTAAAAATTGATCTTCCCAAAAAGACATTGCACTTACAAGTAGAAAAAAATTTATATTGAGAAGTTTTAAATGCGAAGAAACCTGATACAGAGTTAGAATTTTACAAGTAGAGAGAATAATATTTTATTGTATTAAGATGTCTCTGTCATACTACATTCCAAATTTCTTAAAACATTATCATTTAAATCCATTATCTTATCATCATCCATGATCGTGCTAGAAGCTACATCTATTCTAATGTCATCATCCATATCTATTCTAATTTCTAATGTCATCATCCATATCTATTCTAATGTCATCATCCATATCTATTCTAATGTCATCATCCACATCTAATGTCATCATCATTATAAGTAGAGAGAAGAAGATTTTGAAAAGGTATACAATTTAAATGTGAAGAAACCTGATACAGAGTTTAAATTATCCACATTCTAAATTTTCTTAAAACAATTATCCATTATCATCATTCATGATCATGCTTGAAGCTACATCAATTTCTAGTCACATACAATTCATCATCATCCATATCTATTCTAATGTCATCATCCATATCTAATGTCATCATCATTACAAGTAGAGAGAAGAATATTTTGAGAAGGTATAAATGTGAAGAAACCTGATACGAGTTTGAATCATACCACATTCTAAATTTATTATCATCATTCATACAATTCATACATAATCATCCTTACAATTCATCATCATCCATATCTATTCGAAGGTCATCATCTACATTTAATGCCATCATCATTACAAGTAGAGATAATAATGCCTAATGTTTAAATCCATTATCATCATCCATGAATCATGATTATCTGTATCATCATAATCATCTATCACTATTATATTCGTAACCATCACATCAATATCAAACATAAACACCATATACAATCTAGTCTTCTAGAATTTCTATATATAAATATAACAACATATAAAAATCCAGTTGCAACTTCAAATTAAATAGATATTCAAGTTTCATTATTCAATATATAAAATATTTCGAGTTTAAATTTTTCAAATTCCCCTGCCTTACACCCACTAAACTAGTTACTATTTGTGCTCAAGCCTCAATCATTAACGTTTTCCCCATTGACACTTTCCTTTTGAGTTTTTGTAACATCTTCTGTGCGCTCTCTCCAATGGATTTCCCTCCTGTATGCTTTTCTTGAATAATACTAGAACTAATCATATCCTCTGTAGCAATGTCTATATTCGACTATTGCTTCTTCTTCCTTTATAGCATCTCCATGGGATGCCTAAGAAGGATCTTCATCTTCCTTTGCTTTGAACAAAATATTAGGATCGAAACCACTCTCTTTGATTATCCTCTTAAGTGTATTGTTTTGTTTGTTAAGAAATAAAATATTTTCCTTCATCTTTACTTTGTTCTTTGTGGTTTCCAAGTGAACTTGGAACACCTTTGCTTAACTCTTTAAATTTTCATATTTCAACTGCAACAAAAATAGTGAGGTCAATTAAACATATTACTAAAATAAGAAATTTTCAAATTAATAAAAAATATTGTTTCAAGTTGATAATACTTATAACAGCCCTATCTCTTTCGGCATTTTCAATTGCCACCAAATCCTTGTCCTTTGACCATTTGTTGAAATAGGCCTGGGCTTCAACACTAATATTTTCCAATTTTTTAATACTTTATCCAAAATTTTGTCGTTATAATTGTTTTCATATGTTACAGTCCCACCTATTACTTGGATGAGTAAGGCATCCATCTTGGAAGGTTAATTTGGGACTGCCGCATATAAATTGTCCCTTTGCCAATGGTTATCATAACGACTTATTATCTTGTTGATGAATGCTTTTTCCCTTCGCTCTCATTCTATGAGTTGATTGATATGACGTATAATAAAATCTTTAACATGGGATTGACAATCATTAATAATCAAGTTCTCTAAAGGAAATGATGGCAATTGTTCACTATCTGTATCTAAAGAGGATGATGTCGATGGAGAGGTATGGGGATTTCAGGTCATGAAAGGTCTGTTGCCTCTTTTTTCCTTTGGGCGCCATGATCCTATTTGTGATAATATTAATTAATATTAAAATTGAAATTGAAATGTGAAATTGAATATTGGAATGGAAATACACCTGTTGGCTTTGAATCATTTCACGTGTGTTGAAAAAACCTTTTGGGCCATTACTATCAATGCCCAAATAATCTTCGTCTAAAGTTATTTGATTCAACACTGATTGGCCCGTTGCGTTGGGCCAGCCACTAAGAGAGGGGGGTCGGAATTGGAAAAAAAGAGATAATGTTTAGTGTCCTGCTAGGGGCGAAATTGGTATGCGTTTACCAATGGTCTTTTTCCCCGAACCTCTTGTGGGAATTTTTAACCATAATGATGTTGGTGGAGGACGTGGAGGCGTCATTATTTGAATAGATGGAAAAGGAGTACTATGTACTATAAATTCCAAGAAAAATCAACAAAATCATTACTAAATTATATGAAAACTATTAAAAACTACACAAGCTATTAAATTATATGAAAATTATTAAAAACTTACAAAAACGTAATAAAATTATGATGTGTGGAAGGGCAAGTTGTCGTTGTGCTAGAGGTGGCCATTACAAAGTTTGACTTGATTGTTGTGGAGTTGTGGGTGGCTGGTTTGGTTGAGAATCGACAATTACACGTGATTGGACTGAGTGAGTTGGTGATGCCTGTTGAGAAGCATGCGTATAGTCCAAATTCCCTGCAAGTGCATGTCAATTCTTATTCAATATGGTAAATGGTATATGGAAAATAGTAAATGGAGAGTTAAGGGTATTATGTCTCTTTCGTTTAAATAATGCAAACACTTGGGGGTTAGGTGATGAGTGAACTTCCATTTCAGATTGGGAATCTCCCGATGCCTCAGCGTGTTGTTGGCCTCTTCCTCTTGATGTTGCTTTTTTCGTGGAAGGGCCTCCAAAAATCTTCTCTGCATATGGTAAAGATTCAATCAGAAGTACATAATGTTAGTGGATAAAGATTCAATCAAGTACATAATCAAGACAATAACCTTACTAACATCGAAATATAAACAATAAACTATTAACCTATTGTTCTTCAAATGGAATTGACAAATTCTTCAAATTCTCGTTCGAGCAAGTGGGAGTTGGTTCATCTTTTAAATTAAAATATGCCTCATAATAAAGAGAAAGGAGATAGTTTGTGGAATGAATAACTAGTTTTTCAGAAAGTGATGCATTTGTAATGCCATCTTTTATCTTATTAGATAAAAATGTGCACCAATCAAATTTCTACTTTGTGATTGTTGCGTGAATGTATCTGATAGCTTAATTTGTAATATCAGTTTGTTGACCCTGCAAAACAATTATGGCTTGAAAAAAAGAAATCATGGCAGCAAGAAAGTGGTGTGCAATTCCTTGCGTATCCACGCCTCATCTTGATTTGTTGACATGAGCTGCAAAAATTCATTGGAATTAATATCAATTTGAATTAATCTAAAAATAAAAATCTTTCAAATGAAAGCAGAGTTACAGTACAATCAACATGGAAACTAAAACAAGATTCGAGGTAAATATTATCCTCTTCAGTGAGGGTTTCTTTGGTTGTTACTATGGGTGAATTTTTAAACGGAAGGCATATTAATCGATGGATATCAACTGCATCAACTAAACCTGAATGTATGACCATCTTCCAAAGTAATAAAATGATTATCTTCTATATTATATGAGGAGAGAAGGTAGTTAAGAATGTCATGATCAATCTCAAATTGGGGCATATTAACGAGCCCTAGGAACTCACATGCTTCTACAACATCCTTGTATTCTGCATTCATTTGTAAAATTGTATAGATGTGGGGGCACATCAAGCTCATGTATTGAATCTTTCCCTTGGGTAGGGCTTGAGTGTTTCCAATGCATGGTTAGTTTGATTTTGTGTTAGATCTTGAGCTTGAGCACTAGAAGCCATGAGTACTTGAGCTTGATTGGAGTCTAGAGACGTGGAGTTTCTTGTGTTTGGTTAGACTATTGGTGTGTTGATGTATGGTTCTTATAGCAAGTAACACTAGGAGAAATAGAAAGAGGAAAAATTTGGGATCCAAGAAGTGTGAAGGTGAAAATGAGGGCCGAGAGGTATTTATAGGGGAAAATTAGGGTTTTTAGAGCTACAAATGGTGGACGCATGACAAGGAGGATTTTTTGTCACATGACAGTAAGGTTTTGTTGATGTGCGTCAACAAAATCTTATTGTCACATGACAACAATTCTTGTTGATGCGCGTCAACAAAACCTTGATGTCGTATGGAAACTATAGTTTATGCATCAACAAAGCCCGGCTCTCCTTAAAATTATCAAGAACATATTTCATTTTGAAACCTAGGAAAATTCTCCTTTCTGGCAAAAGTAGTTCAAGGTATATTCGTTGAGGATTTTCCACCTCCAATTTACCATAGGCTTCTTAAAGTTACCCCGAATAAAAGTATGCATGTGCACTTGTTTTCATGTAGAATAGTTTAGCAGGCAACTAGAGAGCTTAGACTAGTCAAAAGATCCTCAATAGGCCCTATCACATATTATCTTAACACAATATTCAAATCTCATTCATCTTTTCCTAGCATGTTTGACTTCCTCTTTACTCCGACTTGATCTCCACTCTGGACTTGACCAAAATCATAGAATTAGAGCTTAACTTCAAGTGTGAGCCCAAACCGATTTATCCGATTATTTCATCTCTGTTCCAAGGAGTTTCTAGTAGATCATTTCCTTACTCTTTAGATTTCGGATGACCCACTTGTCTTTCTGAACCTCTAATGTTCATGTTGTGACACATAGACTTACTTTGACTCAATGGTCTTTCGTGGCTTTCAACATTTTGTGAATGATCTACGGAGTTGTTCGCTTTATTTACTTGATATGAATTCATACTTTTAATTTCCTTTGTCCTACAATTTCTCCTTTTTTCTTTGGATTTTCCTTCGTTTCACGAATTTTCCTTCATTCCACAGATTTTCCTTCATTGTTTGACTTATCCTTCATTCTCGCAACTTAGAAAATCCATAGAAGACTACAATTATTTAACTCGATATAACAATAAATTTTTCATTTCCTTAGAAAATAAGTTTTGTGAACTCATGAAACACTTGTATTTTCTAACTCTGTGGAACCCCGAGTTTTGCAAATCTATGGAACAACAATGAGTTGTGCAAACTGTAAATTTTCATCCTTGCGCACTTTTGATTTTATTTTCTTTGTGGTTCCACCAAAGTCTTATCTTTGTCCCACAATGTACATCTGTAGTCTTTTTCCTTTGTTTTGCAAACTTCTTACTTATGTGATACACTTGCATTTTCTCCTTCTACGAGAATACGAAATTTCTTTCTTTCACAAATTTGTTTTCTAGATTAGCTTTAGTGTAGATCTTGAATGAGTTATTCAAATAAGCATGGGTACTTATTTATAAAATATATACCAATCAACTAGTTAAGCCCATGAATCAAGGAATAACTCAATCAACCACCTTGTCGAGCTATATGGAAATATGCGGGTTGGGCCAAGAGGGATTGCCAACTATCCAACAACTCAACACACAAATCACATACATCTCAAAACCAACTGAGATATATTTCGAGCTAGGAAGACTTGCTACCTCACAACAAATTTGCAAAGGGGTGAGTCACATTTCCACATCAACATTCAACAACATTTCCAACTCTCCCGGCTAGCATGGCACCGAGTTGAAGGTCCAAACAAGAAGAAAACTACAAAGTGTGGTCGTAGCCACATAACTCCTCAACCACCAAATGCTTTAAAATCCCTTTACCCACTCGCTCCCTCTCAATGTGGGAAGATTAAAATCCCAAAGATAATACAAAAATATATAGGGGAGAATAGAACCGGGGTCGCTCAACCCAAAATGATAAGGCCCAACCAATTGAGCCACGAGCGGTGTCTGATGTATAAAGGGATCTCGGTGGCATTTAAAGAGGAGTGTTTTTTTATTGTATGACCTATAGGAGAGCATGAAGAGCCCTTTTGAAGGAGAATGTCAATTTTATGTAGGATTTGTTGTTGTAGAGACATATCAAAGATATTTTACCCCATTTTATTGGAGAGTTTTTCCTTTTATAAGAGAGAAAAATATATTTTAAGAGATAGAGAAAAATATATTTTAAGAGATAGAAAATGCAAGTAGAAATTGTTTTTGTATATGGATATGATAATCTTGTAAAGATGAGAGCTGGTTGTGAATACTTTCTAGAGGTGGTCATAGATTCTTACAAGTCCTATTTAACCATTTTGGATATTTTATATATAAAATTTTGTGTTCATTTGCATTATTAATAGGACCAGGTTAAGTCGTATTTATGAACCCATAGGTGTAGTCCCTCATGGACGAACTCTATTATCAAATTTAGATTATTTTTCTCTGAGTCCCTTCATTTGTTGTTGTTTTAAATCAGTCTTGATTTGATGTTTAAGTATATAATACAATTTCAACATAATTTCATGTTTTACAAGAAATTGAGAATTGAAGGGAATGTATGCAAAATTGGATTAATGGGTTTAATATGTTAATTACACTTTAATTTCATATTTTTACATGCCAAATTTTAAAAAGAGTATATGAAATTGAGATATTTTAACCGAGTATCCATAAAAACGCAGTTAAGCGAGTCATTTAAATTTTATCATTTTCGGATTATAAATAACTGAAAAATGAGAAATGCCAACACAATTATCAAGCACACAAAGATGACACTAACAAACGTAGGAGGGTTATATATAAGATTAAAAAAATAGGAACCTCCACTTCAAGACCTAACGTTGCGAACAATCGATACATGATTTGAGGCATCTACCTTAGAAGGTATTTATGTTTCTCAAAAAATATTCCGTAAGAAGATATATTCTCTCTTATAGGTATATATATTTCATGTGCTACTGAATCATTTTTGAGAATCCATGTTAAAGTAAAAAAATAGAATACCATTTGTAATAGATGTAGTGGTGAGAAAAATGGTAATCAATTTTATAGTTGGAACAACATGGACCTTAAACCATAACATGGAGTATTAGGAAATCTTATTTAGGTCGAAAATGTTAATCAAAAGAATAAACCATGTAGTGTAGGTTACACATGTCCAAGTGGACAATATAAATACAATGAGTACACTATTAGATTTCCACAAGATATACATTTTGTTTTCTATTTCCTTCCTCATAATTTTGAAGATGTAGACATTTTGGTACTAAAGAGAAAAGGAGTTGAAAACAAATTGTATGAGTTCTTTGCAAATAGATCTTAAGTGAAAGTTAATTTACAATACAAAATAACTCCCGACCCTTGTTATAAACACATAAATGTTGACAAATAATCTCTTGATAAGCTACCATATAAGGATACAAACATCTCAAAAATATTACACCACTTTCTCGATGCTACTCCTCCAAACAAATAATATCATAAAAAGATTGGGAAGAGAACCTAGATGCAGATGAAGATGAACTAAAATCATCATCTTTTGTGCCCATTCTTCCAAATGTGCAAATTGAAGTTAAGAAAATCCACGACTATTTATAATTGGAAATACCATAGGTGTTGCCTACATGAATTGGCCAAGTATTAATCCAAATCTAGTTAATGATTACAACACAAAAGGGTTATTCGTTATGGTTTTTCCTTTGTTTCCAATTTCTAACAAGAATAATTATATTCAAACAACCTCATGTACAAGAGCTAGCCATGCATGAATATGTAATGCATTTAATATGGTACCATGATAATAGCATTGGTACACACCCTTGACTCGATATTTTCTATGAAATTTCATGATGTGTTACTGTATTTAGGAAACATCAATTGTATTTACAATGAAAAACATCGACGATGATTTTCCACGTCTGATAGAAGAGCTTTGGCAATGCGTAAAAGACCTATTATATGAATGAATTGTGTCTTTTATGAGCGAATTGTAACTCACTAATGTGGCTCGTCTCGAACCTTCATGGAACTAAATCATACTAGTATAAATGTAGAGGTAAACTAACAAATATGATTCTATAATTGGGATCCATAACCCTCTTCTTCACAACTAGTTCAAATAAATAGGGGAGATAGTCATGCTCATAACTCAACCCGTCGTGTCGCCCCGAGCCGCCATCGGGCCTATCGGTGGGAGGGGGTGAGTTCTCTATATAGGGCCGACTAGATATAGATAGCTATAGCCGCACCCGCCCCCTCCTCTCCCAACTCTCTATAGCATGGTTCCGGTCGGGGCGACCTTTCCGCCTTTTCACAGTGGGCACCGCCTCTTCATCGCCGTGCCGTCCAGTCCTCTCCCTCGCCATATAGTCTCATTCAGGCCCCCCTCTCCCCTCTCTCTATATCTCTCTCATCTTATCGAGAAGATTTGATTTAAAAGTGAAAAGGTTGGAAGATCTGGCCAAAGAAGGTGATAGCCCTGTAGATTGGTTCCTCCCTCCCCGACGGCCTATATAGTTTCTCTCGAACTCGGCCGAACAAAGAGATTTCTATGGTATGGCGCCCTATACTGAACAAAGAGAATAGATTTCTATGGTATGGCCCCGATTCTATATGGGATTGGATATAGAGGTTATCCCATATAGAGATAGGAGGGCGTCAGTCCCCCATTGACTTCTATAGCTATAGTAGGGCGATCGCCGGTATTGTTCGATTCTTCCCAGTAAAGTAAAACGCGGAGTGTTTGAATCAGGGGGACCACCCTCTAAGCCCAAGTATTCCTCAATGACCGATAGCGTACAAGTACCGTGAGGGAAAGGTGAAAAGAACCCTAGGAAAGGGAGTGCAACAGACCTGGAATCCGATGCGCGTAAACAATCAGTCGGTCGCGGCGCGGGGCTATATCTGGCACGCATCACTAGAGTCTATAGTCTCCGGGGGTCAGTGTAGCGCTGAACGGCGTACCTTTTGCATAATGGGTCAGCGAGTAAATGGGAACAGCGGCTTAAGCCATTAGGTGTAGGTGCCTTTTTCATGCTCATGTCACGGCAAAGTACTGCAGAAAAAAAAATGGTGAAATTTGATCCCATTTTTCATAATCGATTAGTTAACATGGTCGTTAACCGTATTCTTAAACATGGAAAAAAAGCATTGGCTTATCGAATACTTTATCAATCTCTAAAAAAAATAAGACAAATTCTAAATGGCCGATCTATACAAAATTAGGTCTATCTCATCTCTTACAATTGTGGCCTATGTTGTATTAAGTATCCAAATTTGGTCTCCACATATATGGAAAGAAAATTAACTATCTTGTGTGAAGAGGTCTTGGAGAAAATATTATGGACTAAAAATTATTGGTACACGTAAAATATTTATGTTTTTTGTTTAAAATTTATCAATATATACATGTTTCTATTAAAAACTTTCTAAATATTTGTATCATACTCAGTACAAATGGAAACATAGAGGATCAACTCATATACATGGCTTCTTATGGATAGAGAATGCCCCCAACATGGAAACACTATTCTAGAAAATATATCAATATTTTATAGTGAACTAATATGGGTTCTCTTTCATTTATATGATTATCATGCTCTAAGTATTGTTTATAAATTAGCACACCTTAGGTGATCAAAATATAACCTTAACTCATGGCTAAGTGTTAAAATATAGTGACATATGTTCACTTGAACTTTACAATTATTTGACCAATACATACCAACATGGAACTCGAAATAAGTTCGGTGTTTCCCACCTAGGATGCACCACTCGAGATTTGATGACCCTTCCTTGTTAGACACACCGACAATTCTAACAGGTGATGCACAACTTGACTACAATGAATTTATCAACCGTGTTGAGAGACATAGAAAATGTATCAAAAACACATGTTTGCACAAGAAAGTATTAACTTTATGGTATAGAAACAAAGTGCCTTCATCCATACAACTAATTTCAACCCTATTTTCCAATTATAGAGGCGAACACCTATACACCAGCTCAAACGATGAGAGGCTAACATATACAACTCCATCATGTTATCAATTTAGTACGTAAACATCGACTCTCAACCAATTACCTCTCAATATGTTGTCTTAAAATATATAGCCAAGAATGGATCAAAGGTAGAACGAAGTCCGAGAGATATAATCGTATGTTGACCAAGATCCCCAATTATGCAACAATGCATAGCCCTATCACACTTGCATACAATAAGTTCCTAAAAAAACACTCGTTGATCATGACATTGGAGCACATGAAACCTACCGTTATGTTACAAAAATTACTGCTCTTGGTGTGCAACTATATTTTCATTACGCTCTCTATTGATAGGAAAATTTTCAAGTGGTGAAAACAAACAACGAGCATGAATTTACGACACCATCATTTATTTAGGAATATATACATTGGCCATATTACATATCCACACTACCACTTATAGAAATTGCAAAGTCATGGTCGTATGATCTCCATAGAATTAAAGAGAAATGGAGACAACACCTTACATCGATAAGAAGAGTTCCCTTACTATTCGCTTACTCCATACACAAAATCAACAACATATGAGGGATTATTCTTTACTGTGTTGTTATTTTATAAACTGTTTTGTGATATTCAAACTAACATAGGATTAACCACAACAAAAATTTATAGGAATTGGGAACAATTCAAAGACTCCTACCATGTTTGGCATGTTCCACACTTAGATGATGCAACTACCAATGTTGTAGAAACAAGTCACATAGATAGTGAAACAGAAGAGAAGGTATAACAAAGATGGAATTGGAATTACATTCACTATTACACCCAACATGTACAACTCAAATAGATGATCTAGACATGTTTGGCCTTTGAGAGATTGACACTAACTACGATTAAAAAAATTTCAGCTACTGAAGCGAGTCATAAGAATCAAATATCAATTTCATAGAGGTGATCCAAATTTCATTATGATACATATGACAAGAAAATATGAATAACACATGTATATACATATTTTATGTTGAACAACAAAATGCTTTACGGATTATTAGAAATCATGTTATGCAAGTTGTAAAAAAGAGTCATTGAAAATGATTATTCAAAAGACGAATGATCTTGGAAAATCATACCTAATAAAAATAATTTATCATGAATTACATTATCTTTCCACCACAGGTAACTCTCAATTACTGCTTCTTGTACCGATAGGAATCGTAACATTGCATATCAATGCAAAAACCATACATTTCATGTTTTAATTCTAATTCACAACATTCAACACCTATAAGGGTCGATGTCCTTATTATTTCAAGAAAAAATTAAATATATTAATTACATTTTAATTGATGAAATGAATTTCATAAGACCATAAATGTTAGGTGACATCAACGATTGGATGCAACAAGGACTCCCAAAGTGTGCGGGTAAATATTTTGGAGGCTACTCAATCATACTAGTTGGTGATTTAGCTCAAATACCCTATGTTAATGATGTATCAATGTATGCTAACAACTTAGTTGGATACATACTATGGAGAAAATTTGATACTGTTATAATGCTAGACACAAATTTATGTCAATAAGGTTGTACTTCATCACAAATTAGGTTTAGGTAACTACTATTGAACATAATAAACTCATAGGAAAAGCATATTGGAAGGTTCTCATGACTAGAGCATCATCTACTATATCCCTTGAAGAAAAACAAACCTTCAATACATACAATCATTTGTATACGAACCAATAACTTAGCAATCAGTGCATAACAAGTCAACACTCAAAACTCTAAATATGTAAATTACCTTGAGCATGCTTCAACAAAACAATCACACAAGTTCAAAAGTACTATACATGGTACACAACTTGAAAAAAACTTGCTCTTATGTGTTGGAGAGAAAATCATGTTAACCACCAATTTATGGATAGAGGCTAGACTAGTTAATGGAGCAATCAAGAAAGTAGTTTGCATTGTTTACAAACCACCCTCAAAACCTCCAAATTTTCCACTCTATTGTCATAAAATTTGTAAAATAATTAGGCCATACATGGGATATCGATAACCCAAACCACTTACCTATCTCTCCAACCACAAGAAACAATTTCTAACAAATTCCACTAAAAATGGCATGGGCGTTAACCATTCATAAAGCACAAGGTATGACCTTAGAAAAGGCAATAATAAATATTGGTGTTATTGATCATCAAGGGCTCACCTCTACTACTATTTCATGTGTGTAAGAACAATCAGATATTTATATCTCCCCAACAATCTCATTCATTCGTTATGCATAAATAAAATGTAATAGATATGTAGATAGCCGAAAATAAGAAAAAGATTGTCTTTTCTTTAAAAAACAATATTATGCACAATGCATGAAAAAATCACTACCCGATAATTTACATGTGTAAGCTCTTTCTTTCGTTACTAAATGCTTACTTTACTACTCTTTGGTTTGTAGATTTTTTTCAATGCTTTTATATGGCGGGAAAAATGTGTCTAGACACCATGCACTCTTATCATCTGTTCAACTAGGGTATCGAGGCAACGAGTGAGGGACACACCAATAGTGTTACACAAAAAAATAGAATTAAAGGGGGTACATGGTTAGCTATGATCATATACCCAAAGGGAAATAACCCTTACACTAAGAAAACCTAAGGTTTCTAAGGCCCTAGGTCAAAGAAGATGAAGGAACCCTATGGAGGTATCAACACTATGGGGATGATAATGAAAAAATAAGCATGTAAAGTCTATGTTAACCGAAGTAAATCATGTAACATGAAAGGAACTGAAATACAATATGTTAACCTAACATGTGCATAAAATACTAAGCTAACATAGAGTATGTAGCAAATGTAGGAAACTACTCTATACAAAATGAAAAAATGGGTTAGAGAACTTACTTGTTGGGGAAGTCTCTTGCTTTGATGAGGTGGAGGAGGTATTGGTTGGTGGCCATGGAGATGATGAGACTGTCATCAAGAGAGCCAAGAAGCTAGGTATGAATAAGATAATCTTATTTAGAAAATGTGGTGGTCATATTTGATGATTGTATCATAAGATTGGTATTGATTAGGGAATTTTGGGTTTTGCAAAAGAGGATGACAGAGGAGTAAAATCCTTGATTGAGAGTGCACACCATGAGATCCTGGACCTAGTATTGGATGTTTAGGAGACCTCGGTTATGGTGGACCCCACAATACCATCAACTAGAAAATCAGGTGGGAGCATCTTCATCTTGTTGGGGAGGTTGTCGGGACACTTCGAAGATGGAGATATGTGTAGGCGATGGTATATACCGATAGTATAGATGTGATGTTGCAAAGCTTATTACAGAACAAGGTGCCTTGGTTCAAGAGCAGGAAGCATGCCTATCGGATATTAGGAGTCTTTGCAGAGAGGATTATTATGATAGAGGCACAACCGGAGAGAGGTCTTGGAGCCCAATCTAGGGTGGAGTCTCTAGATCACACAACATGAGCATCCAACATAACTCCCTCGGCCAAAGAATTTAGAGACCCCCGAGGGGGTGAGGGTGTTTAAGCCACCTAGATATTTGATGATGTACTATGATGGATTATGATTGTATTTTTTTGATGTATTAAACTGATTTGAGATATATATATATACGTGTGTGTGTGTGGTGATTATTTTGATGGTTATGGTGTTGATAAATGATGCTTTACTTATCACTTTCCTTTATTTTCACATGCATGTATGTGGTAATAATCATGATACTTTAATAAGAATGGTAATGATATTTAGGCCAAAAATCTAGTAAGAAGGAAAAATAAATACAAGCAAGGTCAAATACCTAAGTGAGGATGCACAAGACCATGATGATTCATTAGGAAAGGCTAGGGAGAATTGAAGCCAAGATAGGATGTATCAAGACCACAACACTCCAATAGTAGGATATGTCAAGGAAAAAGAAGCCAAGATAGGAAGAATCAAGATTTTGAAATTCCAACGATAGGAAATGTCAGGGAAAAAGAGAAGTCAAGATAGGCAGAATCAATACCATGACATTCCAACGATAGGAGATGTCAAGGAAAAAGAGAAGCCAAGATAGGATGAATCAATACCATGGCATTCCAACAATAGGATATGTCGGGGTAAAAGAGAAGTGATGAAAATCCCGGGAGGGGAAAAGAGCCCAAGCAAGGATAAAATATTTTAAAGATGTGTGTAAAACCCAAAGGGGGCCGAGAGCCCAAGCAAAGATGAGAGCCTGGCCAAATGAAAAATATAGTCAAGGTATTTCTAAAGAAGGCACCTAGCCATGAGAGGTGAATTGATGTAGAGTATCATTGATGATATCATGAACTTGGTCTAGAATGTGACTGCACACATGAGTCATGAGGTCCTCAATAACGTGTTGTTTAATAACTACCTATCAATGGAATTTAGACCATGTGGAAAATAAAATTTCACCAATTTGGTCCTCTAACCGAACAAGGATGCCACACCAGATTTCATTGAGAGTGGGGTGAGGCTCTGGGCAAGTTTGGAGGCCCATATGTATTTTGTGGTATAGATGGTTGAGGGGAGGTGGGAAGCTCGAGAGGTTTCAGATCTATACTTTTTCTACGTGAAAAGGACTTAGGAACCAGGTGCCTACCACACATAACCCAATAGTCTATGTCAATATGCGAGAAGTAGGCATGTGATGTGAACAATATAATGGAGATGAAGTAGAAGGTCATGTGGCCTTTTAAGCTTGATCTTGTCTAAGATCATCTTCAAGATTTTCATGTGTTTTCTATAGGCTCTACAATCAGATACATCATTCCCTAGAGCCTCATGCCATGTGCAATATGCCTCTTCCTAGAAGGTCGAGGAGCCATAAGGGAAAGAGGTAGGGAAGGATGTAAATGACTAGTATGTGTCGACACATCTTGTGTTAAGTCATCCATAAGTTCATCGGCTTTGTAGTCTAATCCAAATATATGCTCCTCTTATTTTAGATGAGGAGGTATGTTATTTGATTTAATAGTATCATGAGGATAGGATGAGGTCGGTGGAGATGTCTAAGGCTTAGGAACTGATATGCTATGAGGAGGATCAACCCAATGTGAAGAGTTTTCTTGGACAAGAATGAAATTCACATCACGAGTGAGTGTTCTTTAGAGGGTGCTTCGGTAATGTCAAAATTCTCTGTCCCGAATTTGGGTGTAGCTAACCAAATGGGGATAGTAAAGAGAATAACCATCATCATATTCGGGATTAACAATATCTATTATCTAGGAATCAACCGTAGTTTCTAGTTGAGCCTTTTTCTCAAGTGTAGGTTGAATTGTATGTGAAAACAATAATGAGGATATATGGCTCCTTCTTGCAAGGTCACAAGCTTGGAGGAAGTTATGAAATGAAAATATCTCGATGATTAGAATTATTAATCCTAACATTAATCTCATTAGGTTTTTCATCACCAATGTAATATATTTGGATGCATGTGCTTGACCAATTCTGGATGAACCGCATTTCCACAAAGAATTCTATGTGATAGTTAAAGTGTTGATATTCACATAATGGAATGGGAGATAGCTCTTAAAGGGTGGGAACTTATAATTTCCTTTTGTTGGATATTATCATAATTCCAAGGCTTTGGGTCACCTTGGATTTTATATATTTCCCCTTGATGTGAAAAATTGACACATTGGTATGTAAAAGAGGCAACCGCGCGCATGCAAAGTGGGTCCAAGGTCGACCAAGGAGGATGTTGTAAGATAGGGGAAGTTTAAGACCATAACCTTCACATGTACTATCTTAGGAGGGATAGTGATAGGCAGCCAAATGCAACCCATGAGAGGAATTTGTCTTCGATCATACCCTTGACATGTAGTACGTGTAGTTTTGAGATTATCTATAGAGTATCCAAGGGCTTTGATGAAGTCTAAAGAGGCCACATAAGTGTTGGCACCTTCGTCAATGAGGGCACGTTTGACTATTTTTGAATCAATTTGTACAGAAATAAAGAGTGGAGGATCATCTCTCTCAAGTAAGAGATCAACAAGAATTATAATAGCCTCGGGAAACGGATGCAAGCTTGAACATCAATGGTACGATCAGTAAAATGAAGATTTCCTTGCACGAAAATAGTTACTTTCCTTCAAACCATGCAGCGTAAGAGACTATCCCAAAGTAGGAAGGAAATATATGTTCATGTCCAACAAAACATTCATAAGACACTCACAATGGTGAGGTGACATGTGAATGAGATCGAAAAAGGGAATCAAGCCAGAAATCTGAGAGATTGCTTCTAAAGGATCCCACTCGTCGTGGCTAAGCTGAGAGTGTTTAGGATCCTTAAGAACAACTTCAGAAGGAGGAGTGATTAGAGACACTTCATATATTGATGTTTACTTATATTGATGTCATTAGCCCGGCTGAAGGCATCTTTGTTTGAAGAAATGATTTCAAATTCCTTCGGCCCTATAGCATTTTTGTCACGGGGCGATGACATCTCGAAAGGTGAGATTTTGGTTTTGGGGCTTGTTTTGGAAGACACAAGGGTAAATAACTTTGTGAGTTGGAGGCTGAACCGATGAAGGGTATTTAGGATCTATATATATAGTCACGCGCCTCACATCGTTTATAGCCACCGTGTGTTTTAGGGGGATAGTTAGGATCAACCATGTTTTTTGTGGAATTTTACGGCTTCTTATAGCTTTCACCAAAACTATGGTTAGGCATAGGTTCGAGATAAAACTTTAAATTCTTCATTAGCTTGATTAATGGAATTATGATGATCTTTTTCCTTTGAGCATCCCGAGCCTTGACTGCTTCATCAAACACTCTCTAGTGATGGATTCATGGTCAAATTGAGGGCCTAAAAGAAAGTGATCTGCATCTATGCGAAGGACACAACAATTCTCGTGATAATGGACCTAATTGGCATGCCACCAATAAAATTTGTTTTCATCATGCCATTGTGGGATATGTCTAGAAGGATCAAGGATTTGACTAAATGGTTTAGGCATACGCTTTTACAACTCATCCTTGGTTAATAAATGATAGTAATTAGGTTGGTTCTTATTATTATTATCCTTTTGATATATAGAAAAGAAATTCCTATTTGTAGAAGCCATCAGAGGAAGGATATTTGAGACCCCATCATCTCTGGCGTTCTTTTTCTTTGATTTTTGTATCTTTTTAGTCGCTTGATTCTTACAATGATCCCTCTCAAAATCGCTCATTAGATAATATTGTCTTTTATCTTGTTCAAAAGCTTCATCCAAGGAAGTGGGAGAAAATTACCCAACCTTATACTAAAGTTAAGGCTCGAGGGCTCAAAGGAAGAGTTAGAAAGGGATATCATTAGGCATATTGTGTTCTAGCTTTGTAGATAAGATCATCCAATGCTTAATGAATGCTTGAGATGATTCATTTTTGTGTTATTTGTAGTTAATGAAAGCATAGATTTTTGTAGGTAAAACATAATATTGAAACTTATTTTAACTAAGGTTGTCACTAGAGATTTTAGCTCCACTATAGAGTTATTGGTAGAGTGTGATACCAGTCAAGGCATCTACAAGTAAGAGTCTTAGTTAGGATTTTTGTAGCATCATAAAAATTAACTTTGATCCATTCTTTATAAAAAAATTCAAGGGATTTAATGTGTAAGGTAGGATCAGTTGACCCATCATATGAGATAGAAGGGGAAATGCCTCCAATATCCATGTTAGCAATGTAGGGCACTAGAGGCTCTTGTTAGACTACCCACAAGAATTTTTTATGAATGGGAGGTTGGGAAATAGGTGCCTCATTAGATCCATTGGGTAAGAGTGGCATAATTGCACCCCAAGAGCCTAGATTAGGATGGTTAACCATTTAGACCATATTGGCTTGCATTTGAAGGAGTTGGGTCATGGTGGTAGTTTGTTGTTGAATCATCTTATCTATGAGTTGGAGGATCAGATTAGTGGGATCATAACTAGAGGTATTTTCAGATGAGCCTACCATAATATCCTTCCTACTATCCACCTTATTGTCAAGTTTCTCATAAAAAAAGTCAAGGAGATGTTTATGGATTACTCGACTCAGTTCCCATTTGTATTGAAGAAACTTACCAAGGAATTTTTGAATCTCAGGTGGAAGATCAGAGGTGTCTTTAATCTTAATCTCTTCCTCTTCATCACCTAATATATTGTTGTTGTGGGTTTGGAATTTTTCCTATTAGTTCCTACCACACAATAGTCTCGAGTAGAAATGAAAGTTGGATTCAAGGTGATTAATTTTTAAAGTGATTATTCACTAGAATTTGAGAGCCCCAAGACAAGATACTCCATGATGGAGTGTTGATTTGACCCAGAATAAGCTACATCGACACAATCAACCCTACAAAAACTACTTCACATGGGATGATGGCGTCTATGGTGGGATCTAGATAAGATATATAGGATTGGCCCTTCACGAAAATGACACAGGGGGCCGATGGCGTGCGCCTGGGAAAATTTATTTATAGGGTTTTTTAGAAATTAAGACTCGAAACAAGGAAAAATTTTAAATGGGTTCTTTTAATGAGTTGTGCTCGATCATAAGGAAAAAAATAAGTATTCGCATCATATTCACCAAGGATGTATGGTGGGAAAAATGTGTCTAAACACCGTGCACTCTTATCATCCATTCAACTAGGGTATCGAGGAAATGAGTGAGGGACACACCAAGAATGACACACAAATGGATAAAATTAAAGGGGGTACAAGGACTGTTATGATCACATACCCCAAGGGAAGTAACCCTTACACTAGGACAACCTAAGGTTTCCAAGGCCCTAGGTCGAAGAAGAGGAAGGAACCCTATGGAGGTATCGACACTATGGGGGATAATAATGAACAAAATAAGCATGAAAAGTATATGCTAACCGAAGTAAATCATGTAACATGAAAGGAATTGAAATACAATATGCTAACCTAACATGTGCATAAAATACTAAGCTAACATATAGTATGTAGCGAATGTAGGAAACTACTCTATACAAAATGAAAAAATGGGTTAGAGAACTTACCTATTGGGGGTAGTCATTGATGCATCTATCTCCTAAAGGACCATACACCAAGAGAGAAAAAATTCATGTATAGAAGGGAAATAATCCAGTCTAGTTCACTATCGATGACCCAAAAGTACAAGAAAACCAATCCAAGCAAGAAGAATCTCTAATCACATAGTCAAGATGTAAGAAATCTAGAAGCTAAGTGAGAAGGTGCAAGTTGGCGCAAAAGAGAAAAGATAATAGAAAGTTCCTGTTGATCTAATCTAATGATGATGATGTGAAAATGAGAGTTGGGGTATGTATATAGATGTCATCATCCTCGGTGAATGCATCGACTAAGGATTTTGAATTTTCACTAACGCAATTGCTCGCAGGCGATGGCATCGAACAAAGATGAAAATGCAAAGGGGAGAGTGCAAAGTTTCATGAAGAGCAAAGATCATGCAAGGAGGAAGAAATGAGATCATAAGAAAGTTAGATGTCATGAGAATGCAAGGAAAAATAATAGGATAATAGAAAAAAAGACATAAATGGGACTGAAATTTTTCTCTCTCTATGTATCATCCCTAACCTAATGGTTACGTGAATAACCATACCCATATCCCACAATGGGCCCCTTAAGGCACCCGTTCCAAAGATAGATGCATTAGAAACCTCTAACCTAGAAAGAGAAATTTTTAGTAATAGGTATGAAAATAGAAAGCATAAAAAATTAGGTGTAAACAACTTCTATTACTCTCAATTTTATACACTAACTTTACAATATGTAAAATACACTGTATTTCTTATATAACATATGATATGTACACATTGTTCGATTTTCCATGTACATATACTTTTAAGTAAATAAATCAGCCTACATGTCAAGGATGAAATGATATTTTCTATGAAATATACACTCGTCTCATAGACAACGCCAACTTCATGTACCAACTTCTATCCGACTTTGTGGATGACCACTTTCAAAGAAAAGACATTATTAGAAAACAATCTCTTCACTTTCTAACTCACTCAAAAATAATTACAACACACTAGCCATATGCAAGCCAAACCGCAATTGTAATCAAGGACACTCAACAAATCGTTTGTGACAAATATTATGAAAAATTTATGTATAAGAACCGGAAAACAACGACATCAAGTGATAAATCTATATACTTGTATATACCATATATAAAAGATAAATCCATGGCACCAAAGTGTATAAACCACTTGACAACATTGTAATAAAACCCTTTTAGATGTACACATGTTTTGACTCTGCGATAAAATACTATTACCTAAGTTTTAAAAAAACACATTCACAAGGCCCAACTTAACAACACATTTTCAGCAGCCACAATTACACTAAAACACATTAAAACATTGTGTCATTACACAAGAAACACATAACCCACTTGTTGTTTGTCCTACACCCACTACAAATGTAAAATACCAACTAAACTCCTCTAATTACACCGAATGTGTTGTATAAGTTAGGCTCAAGGTACGGGGTTCGACATGGAACACCATCTATATCGTCGACATATTAAATTTTAATTATGTCAAGTATTTGGGTTCTTCATTGGCGGATCGTTGAGGTAGACAACAACTCGGTCCAATATGATCATAAGGTGTTGTTGTGGCAATTGAATCCATTAGATAGTTCTAAAGTTCTAATACTTTGTCTTCTCTTCTATTAGTCGAGAAAAATACCACTATTTTCTATCATCTTTGCATCCTCATCCGTGTTGACCGGATCGTCCATGAAGTGAACGAAATTGATGATGGCCTTTCCTTTGGGCCTAATTAAAGGAGAGAGAGCGTTGAATGTAACCAATTTTCTCCATAATGTTTATGTGTATCCATTGATGACCATTTGAGGAAGATACAATGTGGATGAGTTGGCAAGGAGGGATATATCTCCAATGTGCCCATTTTTTTACTGACTTTAAGTTTAATTCCTACTTTATTTAATTCCATGACAAAGTGGAGTAAAGAGATAGTGGCTGGATCGATTTTTCTTTCACATCCTTAGAAAAACACAAGGCACAAACAAATACAATAGAAACATATAGAAGAAACCCATTCTATGAGACTCGATAAGGACCAAACACCTTGCATCTCCGTAATATCACATCAATTTCATGAGGACCTTAGTAATACAACCCTCTCTCTCGAGGTGTGATGGAACAGAACCCACTACCATTATCCGAATAGAATACAACAAATGAAAATAATTTTTTGGACCAAAGAGCCAAATATAATGACTCACATCAATTTAACCGAAAAGGAAAACACAAAAAGCAAAAGAAAGACAAGAAAACCTGGGCTATTTCCCTTGACAAAGGAACAATCCTTCGTACACACTTCTCACAAGAAAAAGAGGCGCTCGATTTTCTAGCCTAACTACGTCTCTCTTATTAGGTGTCTCATCTTTCTTATCATCATTGTAGACACAAAATCACGCACTTGGGTACATTTCTAGGTGCAAATCACATACTACAATAAAAATGACTCCTAAGAGAGAAAACTAGTAATTGACATCTAGTTTTGGCCTCTTTTCTATCTTTCTGTTACCTCTTTGGTCCAGCACACCCCACACCCCGTCTAACCTTCATTGATTTATCTTTCTTGACTTTAGATACCAAAGACTCCCAATTAGAATGCCGGCGCCCAAGTGCCCCCTCTGTCTGGGGTGCCCCGACCTCTCTCGTATCTTACTTTCCTCTTTTGGGCCTGTTTTATCTTTGGGGCATCTTGTTTTCTTATGGGTCAACCTTTTAATTGTCAATTACTGAAATTCAACCAAGGTAATCATATAAATAAAATTCTATTTGACCATAATAAAGGGACCAAGCTCAAAGCATTTACTATCATCACCTAAGGTTGCATCCAAAGGCATTCTAAGAGCATCAAAGCATCCATCTAATACTCACTCAAGGGGCAAATGAATACATTTTTTGCATACACGCATAGGAAGGGAGGTTCATTTTTCCATCCACACATCTACTTACATTGCTACATATAAATATTGCCCATTATCAAGTGCATCTTGCACAAAAGCTTCCTAGGGCACGATTCTACACACACACACACACACACACACACACACACGTAGAACTACATGGAGTCTCGAGATGTAGCGTAACGCTCGGTCGAAATTTCACTTTTTCGAGTGTGGCCGTCGGGTCGATCTGAATCCCCATTTTCATCTTTTTATTTTTAGGATTTGATGTGTTTTGGGGTTTTTCAAGAGATAATTTGTTTTGCAAGTTACGGGAGAATATTGTGGACATAGTATGACACAGCGATCAAATGCAATAACCAGCAACCATTTTACGACACAACAAAAATCAATTTCTAAAGTCCTTCGCGATCACGGGCTCCTAGAAGTAGTCTCCAGTACCCAGGGTCCCCTAACCCAGTCCAGGTGCCATGGTCCAAGCTCATTCGGAAGTTGTAGAATTTATTAGGTACAGTTGCAACAATTTTCTCCTCCTCTTCATTAGTTCTTCATTCCGAACACCTTGGGATTAATTGTGAAATCAACTAAGTCTTATATTCCCTCTCTTACATGTACGGTTTTAATTTTCATTAGTTTATTGCTTGTGTCAATTTTGTACTTTATCATACATGACTCTGCAATATCTATGGTTTAACATAATTCATTTTTTGTTAAATCAATCATCAAGAATGTCATTCAGAAAAGAACTTGTTACCATTCTTGTTTTTCTTCTTTCACTGATGGAGTTGTTTTGTGACTATGTATCCCAAGATAAACAAATTATGGATTGTACGCCACTTCATTTTTACGTCTCAATGTCTGCGGAACTCTAAATATGGTTCCCCTACCACTTTCCCTAGGCTCTTGCCTGCCAAATTCCCTCGGCCATTCAACAATGCCGCTAAGTACACCGAAGGTGTTATATAAGTTAGGATCAGGGTGGGGGGTTCTGACAGTGGAAAGCATCCGTATGTGGACATAATAATTTATAATTTAGAAGCTGACTGGACTATCACACTCCAACTTGTCTCACTCTAGCCTGTATTTTTACACTCTAATAATGTGAGTACTTCTTAGTTGAGCTCGCGTTCACACGATGTTACATCCTTGTAATAAAAATATGTATCACCATTGTTTTTCAAACACCTAATCTACTAAATTTGGGGAAAGCAATCTACCCAATCCATAAAATTTGATATTTTCTTCATTCTCCATAGATGAAGTTGGACTGTAGATCTCAGTGGGGTATGTGAATTTTATTCATACGTGTGGGAATCAAATTGGGTCGTTTATTTGTGCAGAGCGGGTAAGTTTGAGGAGAAAGAAAATTGTCATTATGAAGCTTTTTTCCAACTGGCTTTATTGAATGGGCAGGTTTTCCAATGTTGTAACGAACTTTAGCTACAATTCACATGAGTAATTGAGCCTGAAGAATAATCTTATAATATAAAACCCTAGATTAGGAATAGGAATAGGTATAACTTGTTAGGGCCCCATTTATTATTATATTTTTGTCCTCGTGTGTTCTTTTTTTCATTTCTTTGCACAGAGTTCTACGTTCAACCCTCGAGACTAGAGATGAGATTTGCTGCCCATTACGGGCGTTTTTGGCATTTTAAAATGTAACTACATGTCCTTAGTGGCGTGAATGTGTTTGTAGAAAATACTTGTATTAAACAATACAAAAATAGTAATAATATTAAGAATAGTTATATTTTTGAAGTGGTAGATTGTAAATAATAGATATTTTATTTAAAATATACCTGCAACAATACAAATTTAGTATATTGGAAACATATAACTTAAAAAATCTAATTTAAAATAGATATAATATTTTTGGGGAAACCATTTAAAATGACTTACCCGTCCATGATTTTTTTTTTTAGCACGGGCAATCGTCAAATCTCGGTCGCACCTCGGAGAAAGCTATTTCTCGTGAAGGTTAGTATCAAACTTGTGACCGTCTAAATATTGTAGAAACCCCTGTTAATGCAATGGCGAATCCTCCGAAGCCATGGAAGGCGGAGTACACCAAGTCCTCAAGATCATCATGTTAGGCCTGCAAAAGGACCATCAAGAAAGACATTTTCAGAATTTTCATAATGGTGTAGTCTCAACATTTTGATGGCTACATGCTTGTAAATTCTCTCCACCCTTCTTTACTTTCATAATATTTTCTAAAATGTTTGAAGGGTTCATAAAGCATTAGATTAATGCTATGTGTGATTGAACCTTAGTGTCCCTTTTTTTTAAATTGAAATCTTACAACTATTTTTAAAACTATCTTAAGGGTTTGTAATGCATTAGCATTGTGATGCTCTGTATATCTTATGCTTTATTTGAATTAAAACTTAGCACTTTTGGAATTATATTTTTGTCCTCGTGTGGTCTATTTTCGTGTTTATGCAATATAGTCAAAATTAACAAGTTGGCGTAGTCTTTTGCATGGGGCATATATACACAACACCTTTCTTGGATTAGAGATTTTCAATTTTTTCTTTTTTTTGGGATTGTTCTATCTTATCTACGAAAGATCGTGTTTCATTGAATTCACACTTTCGCTCGTTTGAACAATTGAGAGATTGGTTATTGCATCTTATGTCTTATATGCTCTACGTTTACAAGTCTTATTTGTGTAATGCAATATTTGTTGACTTCAACATGGCATTGTGTGCTTGTATTGATAGCCACAATTAAAGGATATTGAATTGATTACAATGAGTTTGATTTCTTTTGAATGAGTTGTATAGGCTTTCAAATATCAAACTACTACATGTAGTGTCATTTGTTTACATTCATCTAAGCTCGTCCTCTAATGTCATATCCTTTGAATCATGTCCATGGCGCATTGGGTCAAGTCACCAAATCCATGGGACTTCAACACACCACGAGATCACAAGAAAATAAAAACTAGCAATCATACACAGAGTGTACAATGGAAATGTCGAAGGGGATACGTCAAAAATTGATACTACAGGATGCAACAAAGACAAAGGAACAAGGTCAATCAAGAAGGGTTAGAGAGAGAGAAGTCGTAGGTCAAGAGAACTGGTTGGGGGAAATAATGTTAAACTCTTGTTTTTCGTATTCACATTCTATTTTTGTCATTCGTTACAAGGAGAAAAAGGGTGTGGTGTGTAAGGCAACAAGGCAACATATTTTGGAGATATCTTAGAAGGTAAGGAGTAGTCAATCAATATTACCAATGTCAATAGTTGTTTATAATTTTAGTGCAATATAATAACAACACCATTTATAAAAATAAATATATCATGAGGTGATTTAACTCCATGAGATGCCATTATCACAAGCTACATTATACAAAGTACACATAGGGAGGTAAATGTTTTTCTTTCTTGCGAATCTACATGACCACAACCATAATATGGTTGTTTTCCTTTTGACAAAAAAATAATAGTGCATGAGTAGGAGTCATGAAAAAGAAACATAACGTCAACCTACTATGACATCAGATAATGAAGATGAGCCATCACATATCCTCTTCCACCCACCACCCTTCCACTACAAATCAAAATGTCATGTGAATGCCCCTCATTGCAAGTCAACAAGCAGATTGCACTAAATAATGTAAGAAACTATATGGAGTCTAAGTTTATAGTTTACGATTGGAAGATAAATTCTACTTAGCACTCATATTCCTACCTGTTGGAGGGATTCAATTATCCTTGATTATTTGTGCATCACTTGTTTTTTGCAATTAATCGAGCTTAAAAGTGAAAAGGGGCGAGACAAAGTGCTATAACAAGCCAACATTTTGGTTGGGTTTCAAACCTAGAACCTATTGAAGTTTTCTCTTTTTTTGGCCCTTTTAAGCACAACACAGATAGCAGATATTATTTGGTTAGGAACAATCTAAGCCATGTAATAGGTGTGGGACATGTATATATTGAATTCCCACATTTTAGTCCCCATTTTTCTTTCTAACTTTCTATTCAAGTCTTTGTCTTATCTAACAAATTAAATGTTGTCCATTTCAAAATGTTGACATCGTAAGAAATAAAATAAAAAATTATCAATGCCCATTTTCTCCATTTTTCTCTTAATTTTCCATTTCTTTCAGTTGTGTAAGGGTCAGTTGTTGGCACCTAGAAGTGAAAGATAAGTTAACAATGTTAACTGAGTGACCCCTCTATATGTCCCCATTAAGATTGGGTTTCAAACCTGCATCCTCTTGGAATTTCCCCATTTTTATTTGATCCCTTTAACTACAAATTCCACTCATGTGAAAAATGCAAGTGGCATAGAGATGATAATGTGGAGCAAAAATAATTCGATAGCTTGATAGTCATTTTAATACCTAAAACTTACCTTCTAACATATCTCCAAAATATGTTACCTTGTTGCCTTCCACACCACACCCCTTTTCTCCTTGTAATGATTGACAAAAATAGCATGTGGTTATAGAAAAGAAGAGTTTAACATTGTTTCCCCCAACTAGTTCTCCTGACCTACGACTTCTCCTCCCTCTAACCCTTCTTGATTGACCTTGTTCCTTTGTCTTGTTTCTTTCTCAGTATTACCACTCTTTCGACGCATTGCCTTCAACATTTCTATCGTACACTTTGCGTACAATTACTAATTTTACGGCATACCCTTACACCTGAAGGAGCAACTCCTAATAAGTATGTGTCCACACATTGGTATGCATTTAAGTTGAATACCAAATGATCTTTAACAAAAGCTGACAGTGCTCCAAATTTGAGTTCTTTTTGTAACCTCCACACGTGGTGGAATTCAATGGCGGACGACAACAAACTTTTAAATAAATAATTAGGAAGTCCACACCAAAACGCCAAGGAATTGAGGTGGTGACGGAGGTTCCCCTTTATACCTAAAGCACAAATACATTGGACAAAAAAACATCCAAATCACAACCCATCTTTATCACAAGGAATATTAAATATCTAAGCACAGTTGCTCTAGAGGCTAGAGTGGAGAATTTGCAAACTTTTTCAACTACACCGAACTTATTATATATTTGTGTAAACAAGTGTAAGATTGATTAGTTTATGTGGACAAAATGATTATGTATGTTTTATAGTTAGAGTAGTTTAAACGTTGATTATGTATATATTTTATAGTTAGAGTAGTTAAAAAAAAATTATAAATTGAATTTTTAATTATTTTTTTTTTTTGTTGGTTATGTATTATTCGTATACAATTATAGTGTCTAAATTAATCATATTATTATTATGTATATGTTATGATTTAGGTTAATTAACATTTTATTATTATATTAAAAGAATAGAATTAGTATATTTATTTAGTATAAATATTTTAAATATATTTATTTATTTGAATATTGAAAAATGGTGATAGATATTAATTTTAATGTTTTTATTTTAGATTTTACATATATCATATTGATTAATTAGTCCATTATATTTGTGTTCATATTTTCTATATAATGATAAGAAAAAAATAATGAGAAAAAGACCTCAAACTATGGGGTATGATCAAATTACTATTTTTAGATGGACTTTCAAAGTTTAAAAGTTCAAAAAAAAAAAAAAACTTTAAGTGACAATCAAGTCAATTGGATGTAAAATATACGATCAAATTTGTCTTGTGACGGTCAAATAAACATCAAATTTAATATAGGGAATAAAACCTTACAAAATATCATTGTGTAACTATTTGTTACTAAGAAATTGGAACATAATATAATAAAGTTATTAATCAATAAGAAAGGTAAAAAACTCAATATCAAAGACTACACTTAAAAATCTAATGATCTTTATCATGTGATATAAAATATCTAAAAATATTTTAAGTTTTTAGTAAAATTTGACAATTAAAGGTCTTTTGTTGTAACAATCATTCATTTTAAATTATTTAAATTGTGGGTAGTGAATTAATATTTGTGTAAATGTATTCACAATATTCGTTAGGTATTTAATTATACACTAATATCAATTAATTTTAGAATGTTGAAGTAGAGAACAATACCTCGAATTTTTACCAATCAATATTTAAATAAATTAATTTAAAAATATTTTCACAATAAAAAAATTATGAAGAAAAAATCAATTCCGTAATTCATAGCAATATATATGAATTAATAAAAATTACTCTAAAAATTAAAATTAAAATTAAAGTGGATAAATTGGAAACTTATTTAAGTAAAAACTAACTATATCAAACCCATTATATATTTGCATGGTATAAATAAGTGACTCTAAAGATAAGTTTCAATTAGAGTGTAGAATTTGAAGGTTTATTATGCATAAAATTAATTATATAGTTTAATTTCAAATTTTGTAATATATTATATATAATATTTTATTATCATTTTTATCATTTAAACTAAATTTTGTAAGGTGGATCGAAGTGGGTGGATCAAGAAATAACTCCTCAAATATGGAAGGTGACAAGGAAATGATGGAGATGGGTCCCCATCACAATTATAGTCATTTGTGCTAGAAGATATGTCCTCATCATTCGAACTTTTCTCGTGATCTAAAATTTCATCAGTCAAGTGAATTTGATGAAGAATTTGAAGGAGGGATAAATTGAGAGAACGAATATATGTGAGTATGATGGTTGACTACACCCACTACAATAATAGTGTCACCATGTAACTCTATGACATACATTGAATCTGGAGTGAACTCAACTCATATTCCTTAACCAAAGTGAGTAATGGTAGATTGACAAGAGATTAGTTGATAGTGAGGGAATGTGTTGAAGTGTTTGTTGGTCGTCAAATATGACTTTTAAGAAGAGCAACAAATGGGGGACAAGAAGTCCCTCCTCTTTAATGGGAGAGGTTCCCCTATTCGAAACGAACTTATTTACAAATATACAAAACATGATTTTATGGTTGAACTTGGATATTACGAAAGTGTTTTCCACAAGAATCATCGATTCTGAAAAGGATCGAGGAAAGGGAATACGAAGATGAGCAGAAAAGCAACATGCGGAATTATAGATAGCAGAATAATCCTTTATGTATGCGAAGTTGCGAGTGAATTTAAAACAAGATCGTTTGCATTGGATGAACAAGATGAGATTACCAGACAAAAGTTCGGAGATAACCTTCTTGATTCATTAATCAAGGACACAAAGTTCCTTCTTGGTTGTACAAGATCACTATACTCATGATATTTGAAAATATGCAATCGGTGAGACTAACGAACTAGAAACAAATGATCTTCACGAAATTAAACGAAAACACGAGATAACAGAGATTAGATAGACAATGAATGGAAAGCCCTTTTGTATTGATTTCTTTATGATCTATTTACACTTTAAAATATGCCAAGTTCTTCCTCCTCCTTTGAAATGGCGTAAAGAAGGCCATTATATAGCTTACAAATCGGTTACTTCTTTGTAACCGTTTCTTTTAACCAAGAATAGTTAAGGACGCGCCAACCGATACCTCAACCTTTTACAAAGAAAACGGAAAAGAAAGGGAACAAGAGAAAAGAATGGGGAAGAAGACGGTGGCCGATCAGCAGAGAGGACCCACCGACTTGAGAATCCGCTGTCTCGAATCTCTTGAACACCTCAGCTATGTCTCGCCACGGGAACCGCGTGTTGGCTGCAGGTCGAGTCCAAAATCCCGAGACACTTCTCCATCTCTTTATCAAACTCGACATGAGTATGATAATCTTTATTTGCTTCTTGATGGCGATTGAAGAGAGCGAGATCTCCTTCATTTTTTCTTTGGAGATGGAGCTTTCCTTGAATAAATTGTCTTTTACAAAAGTTCTGAACTGAGCTTTGATCTCTTGTAAGGAAAGGGAAGCACCAGAAGTTTCATCTTGAAGATGACAGTGTATATCTTTGAAAGCCGAGACAACCAATGTCTTGAAGGCTTCACCCTTCTGCCAGCTGTTCTTCATTTCTCCCAAAGCCTCCTCCAAGACTCTGATCTTCCAATCCACACTGTAGACCCAGGACTTCGACAGATTGTCCTTTGCATCATCAAAAACTTTATTCGCCAGCAAAATGTTCTCGTCTGTCTGTCCCATAAGGCGAAGGTCTACTATCAACTGCTACTCCAGTTTTGAGCTCTTTGTCCATGGTATTGATAGTGGAGGAGAGCTTGATTACACATTGCTCACCTTTTCGTGGAGTTTGAAAGCTTCACCGATGAAGTTTAACCCAGCAACAAGCATGTCATCCACCATGGCTTCAATAGCTCTGCCATAGACAAAATACTTTTGCATATCTTTAATACTCTGCACTTCATCTTGGCTTAGAATTACAGGAGGTGGGAGAGCAGCCAAGGGGGTAGGGTCCAAAACTTTGTCCTTAGACAAAAGAGACTTGATGAAACCTGTGAGAACTTGGGCCTGTTCTTCCAACTGTTCAATAGTCTGCTTTGGCCCTTTTCTACCCTCCCAATGACTCTTGTGGTGTCTCACGGAGGTTGTGAATTTCACCTTCGGGGTAGACTCTCCCATTGGGATTCTTGAGAGCTCAAGTCGGATGCCCGCAAGTCTGCTCGATTTATCCGTTGTAGGCTTGGCATCTCCGAGAATTGCTGACCTTGAGCATCGGACACTATTCGGAGGTGACTTTGGCTTTCTTGGCATGAGAAGGAGTGGTGCCCAACAAGGCTGCGACATCAAAATTTGATCCCGAGCTTTGAGAGGAGAATTTTCTCTTCTTTTTTATCGACCAAAGGTTACACCCACGCGAAAGAGGAAGAGGAATCAGCAGGAGGGGCAAGGGGACCAAGAGACAGGGAGCTCATGACGCTCAAGGTGCATGCGGTTGTTGACTCGAGTTGAGATGTGAGCGGGTAAGTCTTTGGAGGCAATTGTGGTAGAAGGATCTCAGCACTGGAAGCTCGGTGCTCTGACTTCTTTATCTTTATCAATTTGGATCTTCGGGGAGCATTTGCAGGGGTTGGCATTTCGCTTTCTTCACTTTCACTAAGAACAATGATGTTCTCTGGCCCTATAGGAAAATTTTCCTGTTTTTCCTGGAGATCTTCTTCCACAGGTTCTTTCTTTACTTCTTTGAGTTTCTTCTTATATACCTGGGTGGATGAGGAAGGAGTAGATTCTGCAGGTCCCTGAGTTGATGAGGCAGGAGGGGTCTTTGCGGTGTCTCGGACCACCGGAATAGATGCTTCTCTCCTTGGTCTTGAAGCGTCCTTAGAAGAGGATTCTCCTGAATGCCTCCTGAACTCTCGAACTCTCCTGTCAAACCAGACCCTAGTCCTGACTAAAACTGGAGCAAGGATCTCAGCCAGGTCGTCCCTCTCTTTCCTGTTCCAATCCACGTCCTCTAAAGGAGTGTGCTTAACCACATTTTCATACTCATACGAGTATAGATCAGATTTGTCATCCTTTAGCCCTTCAGGAACTTGATATAGGCCGAGTTCTTCAATTAATTGCAAGGAGAATCTGCCATAGTGCCTCCTTCTAGCCTCAAAATCATCAGCACAATCAGCCCAATAGTCTTCTATATCGGCTCTGTGACAATAGACTATTTTGATGTTCTGCCGAATGAACCTCTTCAAGTCGAAGCAAGTCCTTGGCTTGAAGAAGTGAACTGTGATGGGAACCAGGATCTTTCTACATTCTTTGCATCTAGGGCTGTTTTGCGGTATAATTTCCCAAAGAGATGGGAAAGTGTAAACCAGTGATCCTCTTATCCCCTGAGTTACATGTAATTTGTCCAATTGCTGCATATTTCTATCAAGGCCATCCTATCATTACGAACATGGGCGGTCTTAGAGGGTGCCCTCAAAGCCGGCAAGCCTGATATAAGATAATTTTCTTAACTAGATGAAGTAAGCACCGTAGTGCGATATTAGAGTCATAGCTTCATCGAGAGAATCTCTGGCAGATATCACCTTGAGCGGCAGCTAACCACGTACATGGTGAAAGCGTCGTTGACCCTTCTGAAGTTACGATTGTTGGTCTCGGGGTGAAGCTGCAGCGGTATGCATATATTGGATCATCTTTGTGTTCATCTATGTAAGAGAAACCAAACCACTGCCTTGATGATGCAAGAGTGTACATCGTACGAAGTCATGTAGAAATTCTTTGTTTCTTTGCCACGTTGGACCAATTGCTCACGCCAAATTCATGCTAATGATCTCCACCCAGTTGATATTCTGTGTTCCCTCGCATACCATGTTGATGGCGGGCACATCCGAGAAATGGAACTCATTGGTGGAGGGCAAGCCCATAACCCGAGCCAACGAGTTATGAAATCGACAACTCTTCATTAAAATCTGCCCGCAAGAGGGTTTTGGTCAGATGAGAAGCTCCTTTCTTAGGGTTCTTCACCAGACTTGGCAACCCGTGCTTTGTATTTGTCGTTGTCCTGATTGAACAGGGCCTGTGCTTGATCCCGGGAAATGACTATGGCATTATCCGTCTCTGGGATCCTCAGAGCAGTGCTAATGGCGGCAACATCTAGTTTGGCAATGAGTTCCCCGTGTATATTGGTCAATTCGCTCGAGGCGGGGTCGAAGTGAGCTCCGCATGAAAGCACGGTATCAGCACACTGTACCGAGATCGGGAAACCACCAGCAAAGGCCAAACCGCTGTCGTGAATCATTGCTGCCATTGGAGTAGGGTTTGTATCTGCCACCCTCGCCCAAAAATCGCCGAAGTCGAGATGTCGAGCTTCACTGTCTCCAATGTTGAGAACGGCAGACTCTAGTGGTGAAACTTGCTCCTGTCCCTGGAATTTGATCTTCATACTGATAGTAGTTGAGAGAGAATTGCAATCTAGACTTGGGAAGGAATTGCAGTAGGGAACGGGTATGTGCGCAAGAAATTAGATTGCAGGGGTTCGAGCAAGGAAGCAGTGTGAAAAATGTAAAAGGGGGTCTCGTTATATATAGCATTTTGGAGAGAAAGGAAATCAATGCGCATTAAATTCATATCTACCAATTTGAAAAGCAACATATTCGGGTAGAGCGGGAAAAACTAAGTATGAATGGCATTTGGTTCGCTTGGGACATGTGAGACGCGAATGCGCGAAACACGCGGCTCAGCCGATTCGGGCGAAGCAGGGAGAATACGCACAAATGCGTTTTGGGACATTTGGGACGAAAACGCGTGCGAAGTACGCGGTTCGGGCATTTCGGCCGAAAATGGGACAGAGCGCACTTTTAAAATTGGGACATTTGGGACAAGAACGCGCGAAGTACGCGGTTCGGGTGTTTCGGGCGAAATTGGAACGACTTGCACTTTTTGACTTGGGACATTTGGGACAAGAAGTTCCGAAGTACGCGACTTGATCAATTCGGGTGAAAACGTGACAGAAGGTCCGGAAGTGTTTGGGACATTTGGAACAGAAATGCGCGAAGTACGCGGCTCAGGCGTTTCGGGTGAAAATGCAACAAAGGGGCCCGTTTGAAACTGGGACATGCGGGACAAAAATACGCGAAGTACGCGAGAAACACACAAAATGACCCAGGAATGTAGATCTGTTACAATTTCTTGACTTTTAACATTTTCAAAGACGACAAAGAAGACATTCAAAACTCAAAATTTCGAAAATTTACTTTAAGTGCGGGGAAATTTTGAGTGGACAACAACACTGGCTCATTACAGGGATGACTTGGCATAAGTTCAAGGAATGAGGCAAGGCAAGAACTTAGACAAATTCGGGGAAGCAGACCAGTACCTTGCTCATTGGGCAACGGAGTCAAAAAGAACACCAAAAACAAAGGGCAACACACCAAAACAACAAAAGGAAAAACACACCAAAGGCGAGAGAAGCAAAAACAGCATGCACGGAATATACAAAGGACTCCCTAGTCACCTAGGACTTGAACAACTTGAGGTACTGCCCACTATAAGGAAGTGGGAGGGGAGAACCGTCCATGTAATCAAGATAGAAAGAATCCTTACCAGCAAAGTGTCTGATCTTGAAAGGCCCGAGCCAAAGGGAATCAAACTTTCCATGGCTGCCACGAGGTTCATGTCTTTTATCCCATAGCAACACAGTGTCTCCAACTTGGAAATCTCTGAACCTAGCTTTCTTGTCAAATAGGACCTTTACCTTCTGCTGGTGAACAGATATCCTATCAGCAACCATCAATCTGTCCTCATTCAGTTTGTGCAGGTACATAATTCTCTTATCCAGAGCATCGCTGAAACTAGTATCCTCAATGGCCTTCATTAGGTGCAAGGCTGGCAGTTCCACTGTCACTGGCAATTGAGCCTCTACTCCATACACCACTTGAAAAGGAGACATTCCAATAGCTCTCTTTGGTGTAATCCTGTCTGCCCAAAGAGCATCATAGAGCTTCTTGTGCCAGTTTCGTTGAGACTCATTGACCAACTTCCTTATGATAGTCACCAGATTTTTGTTAGTGGATTCTGCTTGCCCATTGCCCTGAGGGTAGTAATCTGAAGAGTGAGCCAAAGAAATACCATACCCATAGCAGAAATCCATTATCTCAGCTGAAGAGAAATTCGAAGCATTATACATTACTGATCTTGTTAGGTACACCATACCTTACCAAGATGTTCTCTTTGATGAAGCTGCATACCACTTCAGAAGTAGTGCTCTTGGTGGGATGGCTTCTACCCATTTGGTGAAGTAGTCGGTGGCGATTAGCACATGAGTGTGACCAGCACTAGAAGCGAGGATTAAGTGTACCAATGAAGTCCAAACCCGTTGTTGAAATGGTTCCTCAATCACAATGGCGGCTTGAGAGGCAACGACGCCTTGGTTTAGGTCTTCCCACAAAAATCGACAAGCCTTACATTTATCCACCCACTTGGATGCATCTCGAACAAGGAAGGCGGTAGTATCCTCCACGGAGTATCTTATGAGCTGTAAATCTTGATGAAAAGTGCCCTCCACATGCATGATCATGAAAAGCCGAGAGCAACTTTCTCTGCTTGTTCCTTGTCCACACACTTCAGAAATCTCCCATCTATTCCTCGCTTGAACAGGCGTTTTCCCACAACACATATCATACTGACCTCAATTTAACAGTCCTCTTTTCTTTGGCGAGTTTAATGAGAGGGGCATTCCCCATAGGTGAGAAAATGGCGATGTCGGCATACCATTCGTCAACTGAACTAAGGAACAGAACAGTAGGAAGGTCAACTTTCTCCTCCAGCAACTCATGTTTGGCTCCTTCAGCAATGAGCTCACAAAGGCCTTTTCCACGAACCAGCTTGGTCGGTTTGATGTCAATGTCATACTCTTGGACCTTAGCTACCCAGTTCCCTCTCTTGGATCCAAATTCTTGTTGTGTGAGAATCGACTTAATAGTTGTATCTGGAACCAGCACCATGGAGTGAGAGTTGAGGATATAAAAACGAAACTGCTTCACAGCTTTGACCACTGCAAAAGCATGCTTCTCCATCATGGTGTATTTCAACTCATGATCCTTCAGAATATAGCTCATGAACGCAATTGGGAGTTCATGCTCATTAGAGTCTTCTTGAGTTAAGGCAGCGAGCCGGGTATTATACGTAGCATAGCAATAGATGATAAAATCTTTCTTGAAATCGGGACAGAGCCAAAGCGGGGTTCCAGCGATAGCTCTCTTGATACCCTCAAAGGATTCCTTTCCTTCAGAAGACCAACCAAATGTTTGTTTCCCTTTCATCATTTGAGAAATATTCAAAGTTAACTCTGCAAAATCAGGGATGAACCTTCTTAAAAAATTGATCTTACCGAAGAAGGAGTGCACGCCCTTTTTACTGGTTGGGAGAGGAATTTGTCTGGATGGCTTGAACTCGTTCAGGATCAATCTTAATACCATCCTTGGAAACGATGTGCCCTAATAAATTTCCCTCAGTGACACAAAAGACAGATTTTTTAGGGTTCAGAGAGATCCCATGCTCTCTGCATCTCAGCAGAACTGTCTCTAGGTGATCAAAATGATCCGCTCTTGTCTTGGAAAACACTGTCAGGTCATCAAGATATATGACAATACACTTCCCTTTCAAGCTTCCAAAAGCCAGATCCATAGCTCTCTGGAAAGTGGCACCAGCATTAATAAGCCCAAAAGGCATTCTCTTGTAGGCAAAGGTACCCCAAGGAGTAGTGAAGGCTGTCTTGTGTTGATCTGCAGTATCAACCTCTACCTGATTATATCCAGAAAATCCATCAAGCATAGATAACATTTCAGATCCTGTTACTGCTTGCAATACTTGATCCATCATAGGCAAAGGATAATTATCTTTCAGAGAAGCCTGATTCAGGTTCCTGAAATCAACACAGATGCGGATCTCACCATTCTTCTTTCTAACAGGCACAATGTTTGCAATCCATGTTGAATGGTGAATGGGGAAGATGATTTTAGCCTTCAACAATTTCGAATCTCCTAAAAGATGGTGTCAGCTATTTTGGGGTTGTATTGCCTCTGTTTCTGCTTGAAAGGCTTAATTCCAGGCTTAAGAGGAATAGAGTGCTGCATATCTTTTGGTTTGAAAGCTTTCAAATCTTCATAAGAGTAAGCGAGAACATCCTTATACCTTCTTAGAAGATCAATTGCCTTTCTCCTCTCATCTGCTGTGCAACACTTTCCAATGTTCATGAGCTTGGGGTCATAGAACTCCCAATATCAATTTTATCATACTCACCGATTCTTTGAGGTCCATGAAAAGCTCTATATTTCACATACTGTCATGCTTATCGAATAATTCCTCAAAACTCACCAAACCTTTAGGAATCTTGTTTCCTTTAAGATTGATGCATCCATCTTGATCTGTTTCTTCCCCTTGGGCGACTGCTTGGTCAAAGGGCACATTCTCACGAGGTAGGTTGTCACTTCCCTCAAAATACAGTTGTTCGAAATTACCCTTGAGTTCCAGGAAGGAAAGCAAATGTTGATCATTATTGAAGACTTGCCAGTTATTGGCATTATCAGGTACACTAGGCCGATGGACCATCTCAATGGTGAACTTATCCTGAGAGAAATCAGGATGAGGAATCAGTAGCGACCCTGAGACTGCTAGTGAATCAGCCCTGTTGTTCTTCTCCCTAGGTATTGCCTCAATGGAGAAAGCATCAAGGAATTCAATGGAATCCCAAACCTGATTCCGGTAATGCTTGACCTCCCATTTTTACACGAAAAGGCTTCGACTTGCTTTACCATCAACTCTGCATCACCACGAGCCAGGAGATTCTTTACACCTTGTTCTTTGGCCACCTGCAATCCGAGAATGAGAGCCTCATACTCTGCTGTGTTATTAGTATTCTCAAACTGTAACTTGAATGAAAAGGGGTGTAGGCTTCCTTCAGGTGACACTAGCAGGACACCAGCTCCAGAACCAGCTGAGGAACAACTTCCATCAAATTCTAGAATCCAAACCCCGTTAGGATCTCTAGGAGACACTTTGGGGGGTGGGATTTCATCAGGGGACATAATCATGTAATTACCATGCCCCATATCCTCGTAGAGTATTTGTGCTTTAGGGTCATCCGTTTTCTGCACAATATATTCAGATTGTT
Source organism: Taxus wallichiana var. yunnanensis (assembly GCA_018340775.1). Classification (NCBI taxonomy): domain Eukaryota; kingdom Viridiplantae; phylum Streptophyta; class Pinopsida; order Cupressales; family Taxaceae; genus Taxus; species Taxus wallichiana. Next base: position 513,610,029 of record CM031234.1, read on the forward strand.
TCTCGAGCGTGACTTCTTCATTTGTCCATTAACGCAGTACAAGGAAATGTGACCAATCCATTTGAATTTCCCCACCCACATCTTTACAAAAGTTCCTACTTAGCAACATCCCGTATGAAGGAGGGATATCTGCTACTAAGATGGTAGCCAACACTTTCTTTTCGAGGCAAGGCGTAAAAAAGCCACTTGTGCATCTTTAATCCTTCCAACCAGAGGCACTTCCTTACTCTCCATGAGTAGCAAGATCCATAAGTAAGAGTGAGGTCAAGCCCAAGGCATGAGCTACTTTAGGGCATGACATTGTCTCGAGGCTCTGAATCTATGACACACCATTGCGAGCCTATGGCCAGCTATGAGAAGTGTTACATAAAATGGTTTAATTTTGTCACCGGCGAGGTGACCAGCCTAGAGGCCCAGATCAAGTGGTGCGAAGGAGGAGTAGGTAAAAGGCCTTTAGAGGTGGTCTTGGAATGGGAATTAACAAATTAAATCATCTTGGCAAAAGCTTTGGGATGGGTCTGATAGTACTCAGCTTCTGAGATTTGGACCTTGGTCTTTTTCAGGTGATCAACAATATCAAAAGACCCAGAAGTGGACGGGCCATCATCATTTGAAATTCTAGGCTTATCAACTTTAGGAGAAAAAGAAGAAGCAACTTTGGTAGCAAGGATTGATAGGACTCACCTTTGGTGTAGACGAAGTAGGGATAGGAGATCCTCTTTTTGCAATCACGGGAATAGTTGTCGACTGCTCCTTGGATTTCTTGATAGGGTGTGTCACTTTCTCCCTCTGACGTGTCTGCTCTCGAGTCATGACAGCAAATGATTCGCTATTCATGTCTCTTACCACTTCATCGTAATCATCTCCATCATCTATACCCTCGGTGGTAAAGAAATTAACTCGAGATCCCTCAAGTTCTTACGCCTCATCATCAAATTCCTCCACAAACTCCTCGCAAGCTTCATTAGCCTCATCATCATCCGGCTCTTCAACCTCACAGGTTGCATTCACAGGAACCTTAACAGGAGGTCCTTCAAGTGCTAGTCTTGTTTGAGAAGCAAGCAAATGATTCCTGGGCTGGAAATTTCTTCTTGGAACATCTGCATAAGGGGCATGCTGAGCCAATTGTTTCTTTATAGCAATAAGATCATTCGCAAGTTTCTGAACTAATGGATCAGTGTTAGGTCCAGGGGTGGAAGAGGAAGAAGCAGCAGACTTAGATTTGGGAGGGTCTCTTCTCAACTTCCCTGACATGATCAAGTCATCTTCGACACTAACAGCCAGTTCTTGATCTAGAGCTAACGTTGCGAGATTAGCCCTTCTTAGTGCATAACTAACTTTAGGTGATTGGGCATTTAGAAAGAAACATTTTGGATCCGATCAATAGGTCGAGTGTTTGTTGGAATTTTATTTATCAACCTGTTGAACCGGGCCACAAATTCTCTCATGGGCTCTTGTGAATCTTTCTTTATCTGAGAGATTTGGGCTAGCAAGGCATGTACATCTTCTGCCGGCTTGAAACGATTCTCGAACTGGGTTCTCATTGTGTCCCAGTCGGTTATAGCACCAGCCGGAAGGTGAAAGAACCAATCAGCAGCATTATCTTGTAAAGTCTCCACGAACAGTCTTACGGAGACGTCTTCATGTTCAACTCCCAAAACTCCACATGCAACTATGAAGGCTGCAATATGTTCATCAGGATGTACTTTGCCATCACCTTTGAATTTTGGGAAGTTCTTCCGGTTACCTCTGGGTAACTCATGCAAAGGCTGAGTAAGGGCCAGGGGCCCGACACGTTGACCCCATGGCAATGGTGCCACCATTCTTGGAAATATGGCTTGGAGAGGAACTGTAACACCAGCGAGGATCAAAGCTCGTAGATTGGGACTAGCAGGCTCTGAAGGAATACCACCCGTAGGACTTCTATCTTGAACAGGTGGAGTGCTTGTCGAACGAGTCCTTCTATTTCTTGTTGAAGTTGAAAGGAAAGGAAAACCTTGTTGCTCTAAAAGCTGAAACTGAGAATCTTCAATACCAAGGGCCCTTCTCCCTCGAGTGAAACACGGAGTCGCCAGATCAAAGGATGATCGAAAAATTGCAGAACTGGAATGCGATTTTCCCAGTAGTCGCATGGCTGTTGGTCGTCAAATATGACTTTTAAGAAGAGCAATGATCGGGGGGACAAGAAGTCCCTCCTCTTTAATGGGAGAGGTTCCCCTATTCAGAAACGAACTTATTTACAAATATACAAAACATGATTTTATGGTTGAACTTGGATATTACGAAAGTGTTTTCCACAAGAATCATCAGTTACAAAAGGACTGAGGAAAGGGAATACGAAGATGAGCAGAAAAGCAACATGTAGAATTATAGATAGCGAGAATAATCCTTTATGTATGCGAAGTTGCAGTGAATTTAAAACAAGATCGTTTGCATTGGATGAACAAGATGAGATTACCAGACACAAAGTTCTGGAGATAACCTTCTTCAGATTCATTAATCAAGGACACAAAGTTCCTTCTTGGTTGTACAAGATCACTATACTCGCAATATTTGAAAATATGTAATCAGTGAGACTAACGAACTAGAAACAAATGATCTTCACGAAATTAAACGAAAACACGAGATAACAGAGATTAGATAGACAATGAATGGAAAGCCCTTTTGTATTGATTTCTTTATGATCTATTTACACTTTCAGAAAATATGCCAAGTTCTTCCTCCTCCTTTGAAATGGCGTAAAGAAGGCCATTATATAGCTTACAAATCAGTTACTTCTTTGTAACCGTTTCTTTTAACCAAGAATAGTTAAGGACTGCCAACCGCAATACCTCAACCTTTTACAAAGAAAACGGAAAAGAAAGGGAACAAGAGAAAAGAATGGGGAAGAAGACAGGTGGCGATCGAGAGGACTCACGACTTCAGAATCCGCTGCCTGAATCTCTTCAACGCCTCAGCTATGTCTCTGCCACGGGGAACTGACGTGTTGGCTGCAGACTGAGTCCAAAATCCCAGACACTTCTCCATCTCTTTATCAAACTCGACATGAGTATGATAATCTTTATTTGCTTCTTCAATGGCAGATTGAAGAGAGCAGATCTCCTTCATTTTTTCTTTGGAGATGGAGCTTTCCTTGAATAAATTGTCTTTTACAAAAGTTCTGAACTGAGCTTTGATCTCTTGTAAGGAAAGGGAAGCACCAGAAGTTTCATCTTGAAGATGACAGTGTATATCTTTGAAAGCCGAGACAACCAATGTCTTGAAGGCTTCGCCCTTCTGCCAGCTGTTCTTCATTTCTCCCAAAGCCTCCTCCAAGACTCTGATCTTCCAATCCACACTGTAGACCCAGGACTTCGACAGTCTTGTCTTTGCATCATCAAAAACTTTATTCGCCAAAAAATGTTCTCGTCTGCGTCTCGTCCCATAAGGCGAAGGTCTACTTATCTGCAACCGCTCCAGATTTTGAGCTCTTTGTCCATGGTATTGATAGTGGAGGAGAGCTTGATTTGCACATTGCACCTTTTCGTGGAGTTTGAAAGCTTCGCCGATGAAGTTTAACCCAAAGAACAAGCATGTCATCCACCATGGCTTCAATAGCTCTGCCATGTAGACAGAATACTTTTGCATATCTTTAATACTCTACACTTCATCTTGGCTTAGAATTACAGGAGGTGGGAGAGCAGCCAAGGGGGTAGGGTCCAAAACTTTGTCCTTAGACAAAAGAGACTTGATGAAACACAGAGAACTTGGGCTGTTCTTCCAACTGTTCAATAGTTTGCTTGGCCCTAATCTACCCTCCCAATGACTCTTGTGACTGTTTCCTGGAGGTTGTGAATTTCACCTTCAGGGGTAGACTCTCCCATTGGGATTCTTGAGAGCTCCAAGTCAGATGCCTGCAAGTCCTGCTCTGATTTATCCGTTGTAGGCTTGGCAATCTCCAGGAATTGCTGACCTTGAGCATCAGACACTATTCTGGAGGTGACTTTGGCTTTCTTGGCACGAGAAGGAGTGGTGCCCAACAAGGCTGCGACAGCATCAAAATTTGATCCCGAGCTTTGAGAGGAGAATTTTCTCTTCTTTTTGTCGACCAAAGGTTGCACCCACGCGAAAGAGGAAGAGGAATCAGCAGGAGGGGCAAGGGGACCAAGAGACAGGGAGCTCATGACGCTCAAGGTCTGTGCAGCTGTTGACTCGAGTTGAGATGTGAGCGGGGTACTGGAGGCAATTGTGGTAGAAGGATCTACAGCACCTGGAAGCTCAGTGCTCTGGACTTCTTTATCTTTATCAGCTGGATCTTCGGGAGCATTTGCAGGTGTTGGCATTTCGCTCTCTTCACTTTCACTAAGAACAATGATGTTCTCTGGCCCTATAAGAAAATTTGCCTGTTTTTCCTGGAGATCTTATTCCACAGGTTCTTTCTTTATTTCTTTGAGTTTCTTCTTATATACCTGGGTGGATGAGGAAGGAGTAGATTCTACAGGTCCCTGAGTTGATGAGGCAGGAGGGGTCTTTACTGGTGTCTCAGACCTTGGAATAGATGCTTCTCTCCTTGGTGTTGAAGCGTCCTTAGAAGAGGATTCTCCTGAATGCCTCCTGAACTCTCGAACTCTCCTGTCAAACCAGACCCTAGTCCTGACTAAAACTGGAGCAAGGATCTCAGCCAGGTCGTCCCTCTCTTTCCTGTTCCAATCCACGTCCTCTAAAGGAGTGTGCTTAACCACATTTTCATACTCATACGAGTATAGATCAGAGTTTTCATCCTTTAGCCCTTCAGGAACTTGATATAGGCCGAGTTCTTCAATTAATTGCAAGGAGAATCTGCCATAGTGCCTCCTTCTAGCCTCAAAATCATCAGCACAATCAGCCCAATAGTCTTCTGTATCAGCTCTGTGACAATAGACTATTTTGATGTTCTACCCAATGAACCTCTTCAAGTCGAAGCAAGTCCTTGGCTTGAAGAAGTGAACCGTGATGGGAACCAGGGCTCTTTCTACATTCTGTGCATCTAGGGCTGTTTTGCAGGTATAATTTCCCAAAGAGATGGGAAAGTGTAAACCAGTGATCCTCTTATCCCTGCAGGTTCTGTGTAATTTGTCCAATTGCCTGCATATTTCTATCAAGGCCATCCTATCATTACAGAACATGGGCAGTCTTAGAGGGGTGCCCTCAAAGCCGGCAAGCCTGATATAAGAGAATTTCCTGAACTGGATGAAGTAAGCACCGTAGTGCGATATCAGAGTCATAGCTTCATCAGAGAATCTCCTGGCAGTATCACCTTCGAGCAGCCTAACCACGTACATGGTGAAAGCGTCGTTGACCCTTCTGAAGTTACGATTGCTTTGGTCTCAGGGGTGAATGCAGGGCGTATGCATATATTGGATCATCTTTGTGTTCATCTATGTAAGAGAAACCAAACCACTGCCTTGATGCTGCCAGAGTGTACATCAGGTACGAAGTCATATAGAACTTCTTTGTTTGCTGCACGTTGGACAGCTGCTCTGCCAAATTCATGCTAATGATCTCCACCCAGTTGATATTCTGTGTTCCTCGCATACCATGTTGATGAGCGGGCACATCCGAAATGGAACTCATTGGTGGAGGGCAAGCCCATAACCCGAGCCAACGAGTTATGAAATCGAGACAACTCTTCATTAAAATCTACCCTCGAGAGGCTTTTGGTGAGACGAAGCTCCTTTCTTAGGGTTCTTGACCCGGACTTGCAACCCATGCTTTGTATTTGTCATTTGTCCCGATTGACAGGCTGTCATGCTTGATCCCGGGAAACGACTATGGCATTATCCGTCTCTGGGATCCTCAGAGCAGTGCTAATGGCGGCAGCATCTAGTTTGGCAATGAGTTCCCCGTGTATATTGGTCAATTCGCTCGAGGCGGGGTCGAAGTGAGCTCCGCATGAAAGCACGGTATCAGCACACTGTACCGAGATCGGGAAACCGCCAGCAAAGGCCAAACCGCTGTCGTGAATCATTGCTGCCATTGGAGTAGGGTTTGTATCTGCCACCCTCGCCCAAAAATTGCTGAATTCGAGATGTCGAGCTTCACTGTCTCCAATGTTGAGAACGCGAGACTCTAGTGGTGAAACTTGCTCCTGTCCTCCTGAATTTGATCTTCATACTAATAATAGTTGAGAGAGAATTGCAATCTAGACTTGGGAAGGAATTACCGTAGGGAACGGGTATGTGCGCAAGAAATTAGATGCAGGGGTTCGAGCGAGGAAGCGATGCGAAAAATGTAAAGGGGCTCTCGTTATATAAAGCAATGCGCATTAAATTCATATCTACCAATTTGAAAAGCAACATATTCAGGAGCGGGAAAAACTAAGTATGAATGGCATTTGGTTCGCTTGGGACATGTGAGACGCGAATGCGCGAAACACGCGGCTCAGCCGATTCAGGCGAAGCAGGGAGAATACGCACAAATGCGTTTTGGGACATTTGGGACGAAAACGCGCGAAGTACGCGGTTCGGGCATTTCGGCTGAAAATGGGATAGAGCGCACTTTTGAAATTGGGACATTTGGGACAAGAACGCGCGAAGTACGCGGTTCGGGTGTTTCGGGCGAAATTGGAACGACTTGCACTTTTGACTTGGGACATTTGGGACAAGAAGTTCGGCAGTCGCGACTTGATTAATTCAAAGTAAAACGCGTGTGAAGGTTCGGAAGTGTTTGGGACATTTGGAACAGAAATGCGTGAAGTACGCGGCTCAGGCATTTCGGGTGAAAATGCAACAAAGGGGCCCGTTTGAAACTGGGACATGCGGGACAAAAATACGCGAAGTACGCGAGAAACACACAAAATGACCCAGGAATGCAGATCTGTTACAATTTCTTGACTTTTAACATTTTCAAAGACGACAGAGAAGACATTCAAAACTCAAAATTTTGAAAATTTACTTTAAGTGCGGGGAAATTTTGAGTGGACAACAAGTGCTATCACCCAAACATATAGTGCACATGCCACATAGCTCCAAGGAAGTGAACTCAATGTGTGAAGAGGATATATGTTGTGATACATCCGAATCAATAACCCATGTAGGAGTTGGTGGTTCAATCTGTAACTAGGGATCTCCTTAGTTTTCTCCTATCCTAAGTCTTTCTCTTTCTCTTTTCCATTGTCGTTTTCCTTAGAGGATTCATGGGTTAATGACGATGGTTTGATAGATCGGGGACACCTACGTTTTCTTCTCAAAAAAACTCGTGAGGTGGTCAATATGATTCTTAAAACATTTACTTCCATCATGCTTGATTGTGCAATATCCACATTGGATCCTCTCTTTCTTGGACTTAAAACTGGAAGATGAAGTTCTAAAGTTTAATTTTTGAGGTGGGATCTATTAGGAAACCACATACTTTGCAGCAATGAAAACAAAAAATGTTGAATAACAAAATAATAGTTTACATAGATAGAGATAAATGAAATATACAAAATACCAAACATGCAAGAGATGAACATCGATTTATGTGGTAAAACCCCAGTTGAGTTCTTAGGGAAACATCCATAGTGCAAAATATCAAGTTGTTATTAACTCAATATGAACAAATTACATGTGACCTTGTTATGAGAAACTTTAGATCTCCAAAAATATATACACCTAATTGGTGAAGTACAATTAGGATTCCTCCTCCTAAAAATAGAGTGGAAAAACACCATTAGGATTTTCCTTCCTAAAAATAGAATTCGGTTGAATTCATCTTTCTAGAAACAAGGGATTAACTCCTTAATTTTTTTCCTGAGGGGATCCACCCTTGAACCCACGCTAAGGGGGGATCCATCACATGTTTTTGCCCCCACTGGACCCCCTACGACATGAGTGGGGGGAAAGGCCCCCAACACCTCCCCTTTAAGAAGTGAGGTATATGCAACGCCACAACAGGATCCAAGATTTAAATTTGTTAGCACAAAATTTTGAAATTTTTCAAAAGTGTTATTTTGTGGTTTATCACTCTCATTACGATCGTTTCATTTTTGTGATCGTTCTGGTCTTCGTTTCGTCCATTTCGGGCAAGAACTCCTCCCACTAGGCTTTATACTGCGTTAAAATTAATTAATTAATTACTCTTTGTTTGATAAAATTAATTTTTAAATAACTTGGGAGTATTTAATTAAATAAATATTAATTAAAATTCATCTAACAAGTTTTATTTTAATTTCGGGAAAAATAAGCTTCCGCTTCCCATTGCCGGATGCCAAATTGGCTTCCTAGGCCCGGATTTCCCCTTTCCTGGCAAAATTGTTTTAAATTCCCGCTTGTGGGATTTCTTTTCACAATTGCCAAATTAATGAATTGGCAAACGGGCAAAAATCTTCCAATTTCCCACATGGGGAAATTAAGTGGGATTGCCAACCCGCTTTGCCATTTCCATTGGCAATTGTCCGTTGCTTTCCCCATTTCCCCTCTGGCAATTAATCCCACTACCGGGAAGAGAGGAAGTTGGATTAATCCTCATAACTTCCTCCATCAAACTCGTTGGAAGAAGTCGTGCAAAACTTTCCAAGAGTAATATTTTATCACATCCCTCAATTAATTTCCCACGCATTGGTTTGTGCAAAGAAAAGGAAGAATATAATTCCTTCCACAAAAAAAAATATAGTCTTCCAGCAAATCAAAGCATAAGCCAAAGAAGAACTCCATGCAGGAACCACTGAAGATCTCACGCAGCCTGTAGAAGGAAAACAACAGGTGAATTAAAAAAAAAAAAAAAAAGATAAATGAAGCATTTCCAACACAGGCAAAAGGAGGAAGTTCAAGGTTGCGGTTCAGAATTCTCACGCATGTTTTTGGAAAAATCACCACACATATTTTCCACGCAGCATGTGAAGAGGGAGAGATAAAATCCACGCATCAGTCAAATAGTTCTCACGCCATGCTTGGGAGGGGAGAATGAAATTGTTTTTATTCATGCACAACCATAAAAGAGAACAAAGCTTTCCACGCAAATGTAAAAAGATTTGAGCCCACAAATACACGTAACCCAAGAAAGAAATTAGTTTTAGCGGAGATAAAAAAATAGAAGAAACTACTGTAAGCTTCTCCACTTTTTTTTTCAAAAAGTCCAAAAGAAAAAACTTTTTTTCCTCTTCCCACGCATTGGGACAACATAAAACTTGAGGAACAATATTAAAAAAATAAATAAATAAATAAGTCAAACAGCCACACATGCAAAGAAGACCACGCTGTGGGAAGAAATCAAGTGTCCGCGCATTGAAGGAGTGCAAGACATCCATTATGCGGGAAGAAGGAAAGATTAACCAGACCAAGCTCACATAGTCCACACTCTGCCAAATAAAAGAATTCGATGCCAGAGATAGTTGTCCACGCAACGAGTCAAACCATTCCTACACAGTCCAAGCAAAGGCCATAGCAAAGGATAAAAACCAGTCCACACAGCCAAGAATCCTTTCCACGTGTGGGGGAAGGAAGGAAGAACACTCGAAGAAATTTGTTTTGTTTTAAAGAAAAGAAGATAGTTTAACAAAAATAGATCTCCACGCATTGGGTAGAGCGACACACTTCCACGCATTCGCAAGAGGAAAGAAATAGTTGTTTTGAAGGCCACACATTCAAAGATCAAGAAACTCATTTCCACACATTTGTATAAAGATATGATCTTCCACACATCAATCCAAAGATATCAGGCACACAGAGAAGCAAGGCGAATTAAAATATATATATCATTTTTATCACGCATTGGTGAGAAGAATTGAACAAAAATAACACGCATTCAAAACGCATTACTGATGTATATCGGCGCAAAGAAAAATGAATTTAATAAAGAAAACGATAGATGCGCAAAGAATGTGACGCGGATTCTATCCGTCGAAGTAATCATTTGGAGCTCAATATCTTGAAGTTGAGTGATCGTCGGGAAGAAAGGTTTGATTCGTTGAATTATTCCCAACTTCATGTACTCCTTTGCCAAATTTCAAATGTGCAGCACCTCATTTGATATTTTTCACGAACCCAAGAAAAACTCAGTTTCCTTGTTTTGTCACACGCATGGCGGTTTCAGTGTGGCGGAAGGCCTACTTTGAGAATCCATATTTTGAGCCCAAATGATCATCAAGAGAAATGGTTTGAATTTTGAATTCTTCCCACATTCATGTACTTATTTACAAAAATTCAAATATACAACACTTCGTTTGATATTTTCACGGAGCAAATAAAATGCGGTTTTGCATGATTTTGCTTTACGCACGCGTTTTCAGCTATCAAAATGACTCACTTCGAGAGTTGATATTTTGAACCTAGATGATGCCAAAAAAATTAGTTTGCATGATTTTCATTTCCCACACCTTCATGACTCACTTGAGAGTTCTTCCCAATTGTTAGATGCTTTAGGGTGATGCGTTTGTTATTTTCCCAGCTCAAACCAAACGGGATTTTCACAGTTTTACACTTGCATTTTCCTAGCAGTTTGAAAGTCAACTTTGACCTTTAATATTTGACTGAAGAATTTGATTGGGAGAAAAAAATTATGACACGCAAACTTGTGGTACCTTAATATACTTCCTCATGCAGTGAGAACTTCTCAGGACAAGATTTGCTATTTTTCCCAGGCAGTTTTACAGGCGATTTGTGTAGTTTTGTAAGATGGAAGTAATAGCTTGAAATCACGTTTCTGTCACAATCATGTCATCTCCAAACAAAATGATGTTGCGGTATAGGTTCTAGGGCATTCTACTCACCTCGACGCTCCATTCAAAGTATGAGAACATCGTCGATACCAACTTGGGACACATCGACATAGGTCGATTCTACGATCGCATATCAACCGAAGGTGAGTCACAATTTTCTGACGCTTGTTCTGAATTGGTCATCACTTGCATGGATGCACCACGAAACCTGCATAGTGTGGCGATTCAACTCCAATGGCTCCGAAAAGAAGCAACCTCTAACTTCCTCATTATGCGGTATAAGTCGTAGCTATTGGCATTGGTCTCTTTGAGTCAAAAGTCATTGTTATCGGCAGAGATCGATAATGGGAGAATCTTGTCTACATCAATTTTTCACTTGATCATTGTGGCAGATCTATTCATCAACAAACCAAGACCAATGACAAGTGCAATTGTGTGGATCATCAAGCAAGGCCACATCATTCAAGTGTGTCCCTGTCAGCTCTCAGTTAGCAGCGTGCACAATACTTCATCGGCCAGTCTTAAAGTTGGAGTGTTCTCGAATTGGACGATCGTGAGTGAATCAGAATGCCAACACTTCGGGATGGTGACAAAGACAAAAGACATAACTCTAGGAAGTGAATTGTAATTTTGGCTCTTGGAAGATCTTCTCAATGACAAAAGATTAAGAGTTGGATTCTGACAAGCCAAGGTGGCGTAATGACTACAGTCTCGCAACAAATGAATAATTCATCATGGAAGGCTATTCGGAGCATGTGGAGAATTGTGTGTAATTGTGAATGTGAATACGAATGAAGACGAACTTGCTCACACCAGGATGTTGCTCAAACGGAGGGGTGGATGAATTGCTCAAGTTTCAAGCTCGGCACTCTTGTCATTTGGAGGATTACGAGAGCATGGTCAATGAGTTCATTCCGTATGACCGGGATAGGCGGACTCTTGGCCCAATGGATAAGGCACTAATCCTAGGTGTCTTGATCTAGGTGGCGCATTGTTGACTAGGATGTCTATGTGTGCGTCCAAGTCATTTAAGTGGGTCCACATGTGCCCATTTCTTTTATGACTTTTTAACTTAAGTGGTTTCTATTTTTAGTCACTTTTTAAAAAGTTGGTTGAAAAATTCAAAGTCACTTAAGTGCCCTATTTAATGTGCATTTAAAACCCTAACTACTTTGTAACCAACTTTTGGGTTATAAAAGGAAGTGAGGGGCTCATTTGTAAGGGTGACTTTGAGAGAGGAGAAGAAAATACTTTTGTGTGCAAGCTTTGTTTTTGGAAGAAACTTTGTGTTCTTTTGTGAAAAACATTTTGGAGTTAATGAAATACGAACTTTGTGTCTCATTCATTGTCTCTTGTAACATTTGATGTTCTTATGTTCATTAGATGTTAGGTGTTTGAATCTTGCATGCAAATATTATCTTTGATCTTATTGTCAACGTTATTAATCGTTGTTCTAGTTCACAATGATCAAGCTCTGATTATCTACTTGCTCATGTGTGTTCCCTTTTACTCATTCTTGTTTAGCTAACTCAAACTCCATTTTATTTGTGTTAGTTATTCATCATTCTTCTTCGTGCAATATTAGGCTCTGCTTTTACCTAACTCTTGCATGTTCTTTCCATTCATTCCATTCCACTCCTTTCCTTCATTCCATTCCATCTCCCTCATTCACTTTTCTTTCCATTGATGTTCCAAAACACCCCCACATACAATTTTGAATGTACAGATGTAAATACAGTTTTGGTTTTCAATAAAGGCAACCTCACCTTCATTGAGGAGGGACTTCGTTCCCACATTGTTGCATGTCATTTGCATGCGTGCAAATCCATATGCTAACAATTTTTGTGACTCTATTAGGGATTCAGGAATCGTTAACCAGTGCTTGGTTAAATATTTATGACTATCCCCTCTGCCTCGAGTTCTTGGCCGAACCTTGTGCCTGATGAAGATTTCCAAGGAGACATTGCTTCCCACCTTGAACAGTAGCTTGGGAAAACCGTGAAAGCTTGCAGCAATTTGTGGTTATTGATAGAGCCATTGATAGAGAAATCTACATCGAAGACCTTAGAAGAAGAGCACCCACACTTGTGGCCAGAAGACCTCCTGGACACGTGTTGATCGTTGTTCACCGATGCGCGGTCCTCTTCCACCAAGGTAATAAGTTGTATGACTATTACAGGTAACCCACCTATCTTGCAACCAAATCTTGTTTTTGTAGATACTCAAGAAGACATATCATCAGATTTGAGGCAAGCTATTTGGGAAAAGTGCACAATAACTATCATTTTCATCTCACCACATCAGTACTAGATAACGAAGAAGAGAAAGCCACGAGATTTGCTAGAGTTATTCAGGCAAATAGCTCAAGAAAGAGAAGAGAAAAGGCTAGAGCTGGTCGAAACATGCCAGTGATCCCTTCACAATAAAGATTTCAAACTAGAAGGAAAGAGGTTTACGCGAGGAGAAAAAGCTAAAGGTCGATCTGACCCCACTTTTGACTTTCAAGGAAAATTTGGTTTCAAGTTATCTCCTCCAAAGAAGAACACACCTCGTAGATCTGTAAGCCTTGCATCAAGTCCTGAAAGAGCAAGCAAGGAAGGAATCACTACCAGTCAAGCACTTGTCCTTGCTCACGTTGTTTTACCTTCGCATACCACCTTTCCCAAAATGGCAGTCAACGTACCATGGGGAAATGCCATAGGCCCATTGGCCTTACCTACTCGACATGAACTCCCACGAGGATCGAGAAAGATTCTTCCCAAGTTCGATGGAGATGGGAAGACGTCACCAAATGACCATATTTCTGCCTTTTTCACTACATGTGTTGTTTTTTTAGTAGAATATGAAGATGTTGCTATTCATCCTCTTCATTGAAACATTGCATGATGTTGTTGCAGATTGGTTTCATCATCTACCCAATGGATGTATCACAAATTGGAATGATATGAAAACTAAGTTTGAAAATCGATTCAAGATGGCAGAAGATGAACATGCTCTTCTTGCCCAACTATCTCAGGTGAAGAAAGAGCCAACATAACCCATGAGGAATTTCATGGCTAAATTCAACAAAATGGTGAACAAAGTTCTGTCGGGATTCATCCAAACCTTGATGGACAAAAATGTTTCTTTATTAACACACAACAACTAGAAGTGTGCTATCAATTGAGAAGGGCTAGAGTGGCTACTTTGGAACTTGCTCAATCTTTGGCCATAGAAATTGAAGATGACTTAATCATGGCAGGAAAATTCAAGAAAAATTCCCTCAAAGGAAAGAGTCAAGAAACCCCCAATGCTTCAGAAACTATACTCACTAAGTTGGCTAATGATGTGTTGGCTTTGAAAAAAGCAAGTTGCTCAAAGTAGTAAACTGCTCCTTACAAAGACATCCCAAGAAAAGGATACGTTCCCAACAAAGCCAGGATTGTAGGTGCTCCAATGAGGCTTGCTATTGAAGCAGCTCCCGCAACTAATTCAAAATGTGATGTCATTGAAGAAAGCGATGATGAGGTTGAAGTCGTCGAGGTTGATGAGGAAGAGCCGGATTCTGAGACATCTGAACTTGAAGTTGAAGATCCTGAGGGGGAAAGTAATAATCATTTCTTTGAGTATCGTTCAGAGGAAGAAGATGAATACGAAGAAATTATAGAAGATATGAATAGTCAATCCTTTGTTGTCTTCACGCTCTCAGAAAAAGGAGTAGGATACCACTAAGGTGGGAGATAAAGAGGTTTCTAAGGAAACTCCCAAAGAATCCAAGACAAATGAGGCTCCTAAAGAGTCCAAGGTGACTGAGGTTTCAAAGGTCAAAACTATCTTAAAGAAAGGAGGGCCTTTGTTAGATCAATCAGTTGGTAAACCAACTACGAAGAAAGCTTCTTCTTCCACATCCATATCAACCAAGCCCGAGGCAAAGGTCAAAAGTGTGCCATCATCAAGTTTGAAAGAACTAGTATCTGAGACATCAAGTATGGTTACTTTGCCTAAATTTGATATCATTGATCATATCAATAAAACAAAAATTTCCATGTCACAGGCAGAGTACTTGAAGTCCAATAAGGATCAACTCGAGAAATTGGTCCAGTTTATCAAAGGTGACTCTACTGTTCATTCCTCCAAAGGAATTATGAAAACTCCCAAAGATGGGAAAACTCAAAATATTGTGGCGGCCACTACACCTTCAAATGAAAAGATTGAACCTTTCTTTGTGTCCTTTCTGATCAACGGATGCAAATTAAGTAATTGCATTATAGACTCTAGAGCCTCGGATAATGTGATGCGGAAAAAGTAGCACATGCTCTTGGTTTGACTTGTACGAGAACATTCGGATCATGTTACTCCATGGAAACCAAGCAAGTTCCTCTGATCGGGCAGATTAAAGACGCCCAAATGGTTTTAGCCCAATTCCCTCAAAAGCGAGTTAAGGTAACTATTTTAGTTGTTGATATTCCTACCTCGTATGGAATGTTGTTGAGCAGGAAATTTTGCAGAGATTTGGGTGGTGAGATTCAAATGGATTGGTCTCACGCCATGATCCCTATCAGTGGAGAAATGAAGAAGCTTATGCCGGAAGCTCAGGAAAAGTTCACGGTAACTAAAACCGAAGATCCTCGTGCATAGATCCTTTTCCAAGGCTCAAGTATGGGTAATTATATGATGACTACAAAAATTCATACCCCTGAGATCACTTGCCAAGATTCCAATGAGATATGGACTCTTGAGTTCGATGGAAGTTGTTGCTCGATGGGCTCTGGTGCAGGAGTGGTGCTCATATCTCCAAATGGTAAAATATTTCCTTTTTCCTACAAACTTGAATTTTCAAATACTAATAACACTGCAGAGTATGAGGCATTAATCCTTGGCCTTCAAGTTGCAGAGGAGAAAGGGATAAAAAATTTGGAAGTCTTTGGAGATGCGGAATTGATCGTGAAACAGGTAAGAAATCAGTTCCAAGTAAAGAATGATCATTTGAGACACTACAGAAATAAAGTGTGGGACGTAATAGAAGTCTTCGATGCTTTTTCCATAAAATCTATCCCTCGTGAAAAGAATGACAAAGCAAATTCTCTAGCAGTCTCAACTTCATTAATGATTCCTCATTCAGAATTTGATCAAGTCAAATACACCATTGAAATGGTTTTTAGGCCAAGTGTTCCTGACAATGCAAGAAAATTTGGCAAGTATTTAATGATGATCAACAAATTATTGCCTTCTTGGAAAAGAGAGAATTTTGAACAATTGTACTTTGAAGGAAGTGATTCTACATTTCATGAATCAACTACCTCACCCATTCAGGAAGGAGTTGAGAATGAAGATCCTGGTGATGGCATCATCAACTCAAAGGAAATAAAATTCCCAAAGGATTGGTTTCACTTGAAGAACTTTTTGACAAACATGACAGGTTTATCAAAGAGAAAGAGCAGGCAGGACCTGCAAATTCTGCTGACTATGAGCAAGTTAACATCGGTACCAAGGATAAACCTCACCTGATCAATATTGGTAAGTGTTGCTCACCTGAGGAGCGCAAGAAATTCATAAGCCTCCTTACCAAATATTCTTGACGTTTTGGCTTACTCATATGAAGACTTGAAGTCTTTCCAACCTAGGGAAATGGAGCATGCCATACCCTTGAAGCCTAGTGCAGTTCCATTCAGGAAAAAGCAAAGACAATATAATCCCAAGATTGCAGGGACAATATTTCATGAAGTTCAAAAGATGCTAGATGCACGAATAGTGTTTCCTATTCGACATTCGACCTGGATAGCTAATATTGTACCGATTCGCAAGAAAAATGGAGAAATTAGGATTTGCATGGATTTTCACAATCTTAATCAGGCTTCCTTGAAGGATAACTACCCACTGCTAGTCATGGACCATATTTTACAAGCAGTAACTGGATCGGAAATGCTATCTATGCTAGATGGCTTCTCTGGCTATAATCAGATTGAAGTGGCTAGAGAAGATCAACATAAAACCACGTTCACTACCCCCTAGGGTATGTTCGCGTATAGAAGAATGCCTTTTGGTTTGATTAATGTCGGCGCTACTTTTCAAAGGGCTATGGATATGGCATTCATAGATTATAAAGACAAATCATCGTGATATATCTAGATGACTTGACAGTATTCTCAAAGAAATGAGAAGATCACATAAGAGATTTAGAGAAAATATTGCAAAGGTGTAGACTTCATAAGATTTCTCTAAATCCAAAAATTCCATGTTCGGAGTTACGAGAAGGAAACTCCTAGGTCATATTGTTTCTAAGGAAGGAACTAAGATTGATCCTGAATGCGTTCAAGCTATCAAAAATCTTTCCTTGCCTACAAGTAAGCCTAGAGTCCACTCCTTCTTTGGGAAGGTGAACTTTTTGAGAAGGTTCGTGCCAGATTTTTTGCGAGTTGACTAAAGGAAATCGCTGATATGATGAAAGGAAAAGAATCCTTCAAATGGTCAAAAGAAGGTAGAGAGGCATTTGAGAAAATCAAGGTGCTTATTACAAAAAGCTCCTACATTGGTGTGTCCCGATTTTAAAAAGGATTTCATAATTTATTGTTATGCTTCACCACACACAATCTCCACCATTTTGACTCAACACAATCAAGAGGGGATCAAATCTCCTATTGCATTCATGAGTTCTGGATTCAAGAAACATGAACTTAATTACACTCCTCTTGAGAGACATGCGTACGTGGTGGTGAGAGCCCTGAAACACTTTAGGTACTATGTGTTGAATTCTCACACCAAAGTCTTAGTTCCAGACACCGCAGTTAAATCAATGCTTGACACAACAGGAACCAAGATCTAAAAGAGGTAATTGGGTCTCCAAGATCCAAGAATATGATTTGGACATCAAGCCTACCAAGTTGGTTCGAGGAAGAGGACTCTACCAACTCATCGCAGAGAATGAACCACGAGATAACTCTGAAGAAGAACCAGTTGAAGAAAATTTACCATTGGTAGTTTTTGTCAGTACCACAGATGAATGGTATTCTGATATTGCCTACTTTCTCACATATGGTGAGTGTCCAGAGAATCTAATAGCTAAGGAGAAATGAACTATCAAACTAAGAGCTGCTAGGTATGTCATTTGGGATAACACGTTGTTCAAGAAAGGAATTGACGACATGTTCCTCAGATGTGTTGATAAAGAGCAACAACCTAGATTGTTGGAAGCTTTCCACAATCATGCTTGTGGTGGTCATTTCTCTGGCCTAGTAACGACTCATAAAATTTTGCGAGCACATTATTACTGGCCCACTATGTTTTCCGATGCTCAGAAATGGGTGACAAAATGCAAAGCTTGTCAACAATTTGTTGGAAGACCAAAGTTGGCAACTTTTGCCTTTGAAGCCAGTTGTCATTGAAGAACCCTTTCAACAATGGGGTTTAGATTTCATCGGGGTTTTGAATCCTAATTCTAGTGCTGGTCATACTCACGTGCTCACCGCAACTGACTACTTTACAAAGTGGGTAGAAGCTATACCAGTGAAACAAACATCTACTGCGGTAATCTGTGACTTCATCAAAGAAAATATATTGGTTCGTTATGGAATTCCACACAAGATCGTGATGGACAATGCCTCAAATTTTTCTTCTATAGAGATGATAGGTTTTTGTTATGGGTATGGGATATCTTTGTCTCATTCGTCAGATTACTACCCTCAGGGAAATGGTCAGGATGAATCCAGTAACAAAAACATCATTACTATTGTGCGCAAGTTAGTAGAAGAAAATCAAAGAACTTGGCACAAAAAGTTATATGATGCATTGTGGGCTGACTGCATAACTCCCAAAAGGGAAATCGGGATGTCTCCATTTCAACTTTTATATGGAACCGATGCTCAAATTCCCATCACATTGGAGTTACCAACATTAAAATTAGCCCAAGCAGTTGATGATGAATGCTTCACCAATGCATTAGATAAAAGAATCATGTTCCTAAGCAAGCTTGAGGAACAAAGAAGTCAAGTGGCAAACAAGATTGAGGAACATCAATCCAAGGTAAGAAATTGTTTGACAGGAAAACTAGGGAGAGACAATTTCAAATCAATGACTTAGTTCTTCTCTGGGACAAAAGACGTGAACCGAAAGGAAAGCATGGGAAGTTTGATTCATTGTGGCTAGGCCCTTTCAAAATCAGACATTTATGTGGAGATAGTACCTATTACTTGGCATATCTGATGGAACTCATTTTCCTTTGCCCTACAATGGCAATATCTCAAGCACTATCAAAATTGAAAATGGGTTGTTCCCCGTATGTACATAGGTAATTAGGATTTTGGTTTGTTTGTTTCCCTATTTTTCGGTCTCCTCTCTTGTGTCACCCCATTTTTGTGCCCCATCGTTTTGAGATCATGTTCATGAATATTTTGGTCTAGGTCCATTGTTGCGTCCATAAAGTCCTTGTCCCCAATTAGAGCCAATTGTTATCACCAATTTTGACTTCGCAAAATTAATTTTTAAAAAAAAATGGAAATTTTGAAATTTTTCAAAAGTGTTACTTTGCATGGTTTATCACTCTCATCACGACCATCTCATTTTTGTGATCATTCCGGTCTTCGTTTCATCCATTTCGGGTGAGAACTCCTCCATGAGCTTTAAACTGTGTTAAAATTAATTAATTAATATTTAATTAATTAATTACTCTTTGTTTGATAAAATTAATTTTTAAATAACTTGGGAGTATTTAATTAAATAAATATTAATTAAAATTCATTCGACAAGTTTTATTTTAATTGCGGGAAAAATAAGCTTCCACTTCCCATTGCTGGGGATGCCAAATTGGCTTCCCAAGCCCAGATTTCCCTTTCTGGCAAAATTGTTTTAAATTCCCACTTGTGGGATTTCTTTTCACAATTTCCAAATTAATGAATTGGAACGGCAAAAATCTTCCAATTTCCCACATGGGAAATTAAATGGGATTGTCGACCCGCTTTGCCATTCCATTGGCAATTGCCATTGCTTTCCCCATTTCCCCTGCGCAATTAATCCCACTACCCGGGAAGAGAGGAAGTTGGATTAATCCTCATAACTTCCTCCATCAAACTCGTTGGAAGAAGTCGTGCAAAACTTTCTAAGAGTAATATTTTATCACATCCCTCAATTCATTTCCCATGCATTGGTTTGAAGAAAGAAATACAAGAAGAATATAATTCATTTTTCACACAAAAAAAAAAAAATAAATTCCAACAAATCAAAGCATAGGCCAAAAAGAACTCCATGCATGCATTTGAAGATCCCACACAGACTTGAGAGAAAGAAAACATTGAAAATCATGTGAATTAAAAAGAAAGAAAGATAAATGAAGCATTTCCAACACAGGGAAAAGGAGGAAGTTCAAGGTTGCGGTTCAGAATTCTCACGCATGTTTTTGGAAAAATCACCACACATATTTTCCACGCAGCATGTGAAGAGGGAGAGATAAAATCCACGCATCAGTCAAATAGTTCTCATGCCATGCTTGGGAGGGGAGAATGAAATTGTTTTTATTCATGCACAAATAAAAGAGAACAAAGCTTTCCACGCAAAGGAGCAAGCAAAGCTTTCCATACAGCGTTTGGACCCCACAAATACAACCAAGAAAGAAATTAGTTTTAGCAGAGATAAAACAAAATAGAAACTACTGTAAGCTTCTCCACGTTTTTTTAAAGCTATGCAGAGTTCAAAAGAAAAAAGAAAATTTCCTCCCCACGCATTAGAATAGAAAAACTTGAGGAACAATAGTTAAAAAAATAAAAAATAAAGCAAATAGCCACGCATGCAAAGAAGACCGTGCTTTGTGGGAAGAAATCAAGTTTCCACGCATTGATTGAGGAGTGCAAGACATCCATTATGCGGGAAGAAGGAAAGATTAACTAGACAAGCTCACATTACACATTGCCAAAAAGAAAAAAAAAAGAATTCGATGCAAGAGATAGTTGTCCACAAAAGTCAAAAAATTCCTACAGTAAGGAAAGAAAGGCCATAGCAAATGATAAAAACTAGTCCACACAGCCAAGAATCCTTTCCACGTGTGGGGGAAGGAAAGAGAACACTCAGAAGAAATTTGTTTTGTTTTAAAGGAAAGAAGATAGTTTAACAAAAATAGATCTCCACATTCATTGGGTAATGAGCACACACACTTCACACATTCATTACAAGAGGAAAGAAATAGTTGTTTTGAAGGCCACACATTCAGAGATCAAGAAACTCATTTCCACACATTTGAATAAAGATATGATCTTCCACGCATCAATCCAAAGATATCCGAAGCAAATACGCGAGAAATATATTCAAGGCGAATTATAAATATATATATCGTTTTTATCATGCATTGGTGAGAAGAATTCAGAGAAAAATAAAACGCATTAAAACACATTACGATGTATATTGACCCAAAGAAAAATGAATTTAATAAAGAAAACGATAGATATTATTTTGACGCGGGTTTTATCCGTGTCAAGTAATCAACTTTGAAGCTCAATATCTCGAAGTTTGATGATCATCGGGAAGAAAGGTTTGATTCATTAAATTATTCCCAACTTCATGTACTCCTTTGCAAATTTCAAATGTGCAGCACCTCATTTGATATTTTTCACGAACCCAATAAAAACTCAGTTTCTTGTTTTGTCACACGCGCGCAATTTCAGTGTGGCGGAAGGCCTACTTTGAGAATCCATATCTCGAGCCCAGATGATCATCAAGAGAAATGGTTTAATTTTTTGAATTCTTCCCACATTCATGTACTTATTTGAAAAAATTCAAATGTACAACACTTCGTTTGATATTTTCACGAAGCCAAATAAAATGCAGTTTGCATGATTTTGCTTTGCGCATGCGCACAGTTTTCAACCTGTCAAGGTGACTCACTTTGAGAGTTGATATTTTGAACTCGGATGATCATCAAGAGAAAATAATTATTTCGTTCAATTTTTCCCACCTTCATATGTTTTCTTGCCAAGTTGTAGATGCTCAGAGTGACATTTGTTATATTTTCCAAGCTCAAACCAAACGGGATTTTCACAGTTTTACACTTGCATTTTCCTAGCAGTTTTAGAAGAGTCAACTTTGACCTTTAATATTTGACTGAAGAATTTGATTGGGAAAAAAACTTCTAACATGCAAACTTGTGGTACCTTAATATACTTCCTCATGCAGTGAGAACTTCTCAGGACAAGATTTGCTATTTTTCCCAGTAGTTTTATAGGCAATTTATGCAATTTTGTAAGATGGAAGTAATAGTTGAAATCACGTTTCTGTCATAGTCATGTCATCTCCAAACAAAATGATGTTGCGGTATAGGTTCTAGGGCATTCTACTCACCTCGACGCTCCATTCAAAGTATGAGAACATCGTCGATACCAACTTGGGACACATCAACATAGGTCGATTCTGCGATCGCATATCAATCGAAGGCAAGTCACAATTTTCCTAACGCTTTGTTTAAATTGGTCATCACTTGCATGGATGCACCACGAAACCTGCATAGTGTGGCGATTCAACTCCAATGGCTCCAAATAGAAGCAACCCTAACTTCCTCATTATGCGGTATAAGTCGTAGTTATTGGCATTGGTCTCTTTGGAGTCAAAAGTCATTGTTATCGGCAGAGATCGATAATGGGAGAATCTTGTCTACATCAATTTTTTTCACTTGATCATTGTGGCGGATCTATTCATCGACAAAACCAAGACCAATGATAAGTGCAATTGTGCGAATCATCAAGCAAGGCCACATCATTCAAGCGTGTCCCTGTCAGCTCTCAGTTAGTAGTGTGCACAATACTTCATCGGCCAATCTTTAAGTTGTTTTGTTCTCAAATTGGATGATCGTGAGTGAATCAGAATGCCAACACTTTGGGATGGTGACAAAGACAAAATACATAACTCTAGGAGGTGAATTGCAATTTTGGCTCTTGGAAGATCTTCTCAATGACGAAAGATCAAAAGTTGGATTTTGACAAGCCAAGGTGGCGTAACGACTACAGATCTCGCACGTGAAATGAATAATTCATCATGGAAGGCTATTCGAGCATGTGGAGAATTGTGTGTAATTGTGAATGTGAATACGAATGAAGATGAACTTTCTCACACTAGGATGTTGCTCAAATGAGGAGGGTGGATGAATTGCTCAAGTTTCAAGCTCGGCACTCTTGTCATTTGGAGGATTGCAGAGCACGGTCAATGAGTTCATTCTTGTATGATCGGGATAGGCGGACTCTTGGCCCAATGGATAAGGCACTAATCCTAGGTGTCTTGATCTAGGTGGTGCATTGCTTGACTAGGATGTCTATGTGTGCGTCCAAGTCATTTAAGTGGGGTCCACATGTGCCCATTTCTTTTATTTATTTTTTTCCTTAAATGACTTTTTAACTTAAGTGGTTTCTATTTTTAGTCACTTTTTAATAAAGTTGGTTGAAAAAGTCAAAGTCACTTAAGTGCCTATTTAATGATCATTTAAAACCCTAACTACTTTGTAACCAACTTTTGGGTTATAAAAGGAAGTGAGGGGCTCATTTGTAAGGGTGACTTTGAGAGAGGAGAAGAAAATACTTTTGTGTGCAAGCTTTGTTTCAGGAAGAAACTTTGTGTTCTTTTGTGAAAAACATTTTGGAGTTAATGAAATACGAACTTTGTGTCTCATTCATTGTCTCTTGTAACATTTGATGTTCTTATGTTCATTAGATGTTAGGTGTTTGAATCTTGCATGCAAATATTATCTTTGATCTTATTGTCAACATTATTAATCGGTTGTTCTAGTTCACAGTGATCAAGCTCTGATTATCTACTTGCTCATGTGTGTTCCCTTTTACACGTTCTTGTTTGGCTAACTCAAACTCCATTTTATTTGTGTTAGTTATTCATCTTTCTTCTTCATGCAATATTAGGCTCTGTGTTTACCTAACTCTTGCATGTTCTTTCATTCATTCCATTCCACTCCTTTCCTTCATTCCATTCCATCTCCCTCATTCACTTTTCTTTCCATTGATGTTCTAAAACACCCCCCACATACAATTTTGAATGTATAGATGTAAATATCGTTTTGGTTTTCACCCCCACACTTAGTAAATTATGGTATAGAATGTATAGGGTATTAAATAATACCCTTAATTCTAGTTTCTACCTCTAATTACTCAATTGTTAATACCCCCTCCTGTTATATTATTAGAATGAAAATACCCCCTATTTTTTCCATGTACCTTACTTACCCATTTTTCGATTACAATTTTATTTACCCCTTTTTATTTCTACCCTAATATATTAAACAAAAAATATATTATATTTTTCACTCAATGTTTTTTAATATGCATTTCCTCTCGAAAGATAATTTGAAGCCATTGAAGACCTATTACAGATCACCTTATATATGTTAATCTTTAATCATTTATCAATAGTTGTTCAAATAATTAAGATGGTGAAATAATATCACTTGTGTTGAAAAGCATACTCAATCCTAGTTTTCTACCATCTTATTATTCTTGGTTAAGAATCTAGATTTCTTTATTAATAAAGAGAGTATAATTTAATTTATGACCACACTACTTTTTCAATTTTAAGGTATTTAATTTTAAAAACTAGGGTTCAAATGTTTTAGTTTTATATTAAAATCAAACCTCCCTTTCCTTTGGCTCACCTCTCTAACCTACCCCCAATACCTGATTCAAAACATTAATAAATTAAACCCTTTCACCCCCTCATGTCTACCGGTATATTGACTTTAATTTTATTAATTTTAATTACCTCAATATGAACCCACGTGCTAGGATATTGCCTTGCTAATGAACCCCCGTGAGCCTCACCTTCATTGAGGATGGACTTCGTTCCCACTGCTTTGTTGCATGTCATTTGCATGCGTGCAAATCCATATGTTAACAAAACCTAATTTTGAAAAGATGGAAAGAACAAATTGATCATCTATTTTGTCTATGTAAAACTATTTCAAATATAACTTGAGTAATTTGAATTTGGTGAAGAAGTCTTGTATCTTGTCAATTTTTTTTGGGCTCAAAGTTATGAGCTCATTCTCTAACTCATGGCCTGCTTCCTAAAGATCCCTTCCATGTGATCCATACTTCATTAGGAGTAGTTTTTGATTAAATATGAAAGAGTAAGTCATAAGCTTCATTTCTTCTATTGTACCACTTCATTTTCTTTGCATCTAGTGTCATTTCTATTTTTGTACCCATAGTGATCTAGTGTAAGCCTTTATTCTTAAGAGGATTTATAGCTCGTCTTTCCACTCGTGATATTTTAATGGTGTAAGAAGAAGAACATGTGATAGATCCATTGTAGTAAGTGGTTGTGTGTTAAAATGTTGTGTTCGAAGACTAGGATGTCGCAACCCCATGAAACTATAAAGTTTAAATTTTACAAGGGAAAAGAATATTTCCAATGCGTAGAGTTCTAAAAACTCACACTTTAAAAAAATAACACCTGAAATGGAGCAATTAGCTAAAAGTTATGGAAGTTTGAAGTTTCTTGCTCAAAAAAAATAATCTCCACTTTGCATATTTTTTGGTGTGCAAAAAGTTTGGCCCAACTTTATGATGGAAAAGTTAAGCCCCCTTGGGTTGGGATGACCAGGGCTTAATTCCCATGTGACCAAGGGATAAGGGCTAGGATGAGTACCCCTCCCCTTTGATGATGTCACTTTACACTGTGATGTGACCGGGAGCAATGTCACTCACTTGTGTTTAAATTTGACTTCTACACACCTTCATTAGGGTTTTTGACTTCTTAAACACCACCAAAACCCCGAAATTCTCTTGGCCAAGTGTTTTACACTTGAAAAGTAAGTTACGTAACCCGAAATGTGTAAAAAACATGTCATAACCTAAAATATGTACAACAGGTTTGAAACTCAAACCATCTCAAGAAGGTGTCGAACTCGACGCTTGAAAAATAGGTGGCGAACACGACACTTGAAAAATAACTTTAAAATATTAAAATACATTGCATTGAATGGGGTCGAGGTTTAACCGCAAGTTACAAATTATGTCGAAGTGCACCAAAATATTAAAAACACGAAATACACTGGTGTTGTGGGGTCGAGGTTTGATATGTAAATTACAAGTTGTGTAATCGTGCACCGAAAGTCCAAAAACTTGAAATACATCGGGTCAAACTTTTTAACTTGTTGAGCAACCTAAAAGATAAAAAATACACTTGGGTATGGTTTTGGACTTGACGAACAACTTGAAGAGCTAGAAATGTACAAATGATGAGAAAAATGTAAGGAAAACCCTATATCTTGAAAAAAATCCTTACGTTTTCCACGGAAAGTAAAAATACCCACTAGGTTTTTCAACAAACATAGAAATGGTTTTTATTTTTATTTTTGATCTTGAGACTTGATGAATTTTACAAAATTCAAAAAAATCAAACCCTCTAAAAATGGCCGAAATCACTCGTCACATAACTAGGCCATGTGTATAACCGAATCTAGGGTTTTGAGACCTTATGAATTTAAGGACGTTGTTTGTTTTTCATTTATAGACTCTGTAGGAACATATTTGCACAATTTTTCTAGAACCCCACCAAACCCTTGAAAATTGAAATCAATGAAAAACAAACACCGAATGAGCTAGAATGCTAGATCTCACAACAAAGGCTATGACATTCGGCTATCGAATGACTCGATACCATTTCATAGTAGACCACAATCGAGGATCGGGACTAGATATGATCAAATGCACAAAGAAAACCTTGTGTGTAGTAGTGAAATCCAAAAAGCTCAAAAGGAAGAAGCTTATCTTCAACAAAACAAGAAATTATTCATTGATGCATAAAATCACATTCTCATTAGCCAAAATGTGCATAGGAAGGTACATTATATAGTGAGGAATTAGGTCACCCAAAAAGGTAATTAACTCAACTCACAATTAGAAAATGACTTAAAGTACATTTCCCCTAATGACCTATTATTAACCTAAGAAAGCTAATTAGATCATGTAGGTAAAACCACATAGTGGGAAAAATCCTACACTAACACAACCTTCCCCTCTCCTATGTGGTTTCAAAAGAAAAAAAAATCATGTAAAATTATGTCTAAATACATGCCTTATTACCCAAGCCGACATGCCTCTTAAGTGCAACATGGAATTGCTTATACGAGTCTATGCAATCAATGCCACATTGGTTGGTTGACTTGGTTTTTGTAAAACCCCAATATATCATGGTCCTTACCTCGATATGGGTTAGGCATATGAATGGAAATGATCCTCTTGCTAACAAAATGGTTGATTGGTCATAGAAGTATGTTTGTTACGTTGATACCCAAGTCGAGATATGCCTCTTGAATGCATCTTGGAATTGCTTACGTGACTCTAAGACTCTGTAATTAGTTAAAAATCAATCTTACGATGGTTTGTGGCCTGGTCTATGGTATACATAAACCCCAATATACCATGATCCTTACGCCACTAAGGGCCGAAAAGAAAGTGGCCCTCGGCTATAAAAAATGTCAAACTAATCCCACATTGGTTAGTTGCCCTGGCTTGCAATAACATATAAACCCCAATATATCACGATCCTTATGGCAATAGGGGTGATGACTCATTGAAAGATCCCTCTCACCAAAATAAAGGTTTATTGGTTCCGAGGCGGGTATGTTTGCTTCATTAACCTTCTCCTCTCCTTCCCAGTGTTTTCAAAAACCCCAAAACATCCTCTCTGATAACCTCTCGGTACATGCCTTATCACACAGGTCGAGATATGTCTCTGTAGCGTATATGAGAATTATTTTAACTATAAAACTCCTCACATATTGTTATTGGTGGAATCATGTTGCACCTCCTTTTGATGCGAGTGCCGGTTATTAGTTAGTAATTAGGCTCTCGGTATACCTTTCACTAGTAACAAAAGTTATGATCCTCATTTGTTTTACTTCTTGGTCCTCATGTTATTGGTGGTGGCCCTTACACTACGGTTGACCTTTGCTTTGGAAAAATACCTTATAGTTGTGCTTGTTTTAAAACAGTACTTTTGATTTGTCTATAGTTTGTTAAAAAAGTACTAGTTGTAGTTCACTTTTTAATTAATAATAATTGTTAAGAGCCAACTACAATGTGACACACAAAGTGCTCGGTTATTGGTACACTTTTTCAAATACTTTATACTAATTATTTTTTACTAAATCAATTCAAAACCAACTTTTCCTTTAAGATAAACATGTAAAATGAAAATGGTGACATGATAAAATGATATTCTAAATAACAATATATATTTTAGAATATCAATATATATTTTATGTGGTGACAAAACACTTCCATACATCTATGCACCCCTAAAATTAAAATAAACTCTTATAGGGTCCTCTCCTTATATTTCGAATCGAGTTGGCACCTTTCCCCCATTCGATTCTCTCATTGTATGGTTGTAGTTTATTTATTTTTCCCCTTGGTGGGAAGCGTATTTTACTTTCCTACGTTTACCTTTAGCTTGCTTCATGTTGTGCAACTTTTTTTTTTTTAAAGCTTTTGCAAGTGAGGGTGCAAATAGAACCCCCTCCTTTTATCAATATAAAAAGGATAACATGATGTCTTTGATTGCTCTGCTAAACATTCTCCGGGTTGATTTGTTCTTTGTTCCTTTTTTAATATATATAATATCATTTTATTAAAAAGACACGGTCGTGTTTAAAGCCCATTTATAACGTGGGTAGTCTCCTTAACAAGCCAATTTTTGTTGTTAATATATTAACACTCTATTCCTAAAATAAAGATATACCAACCACATGAGCGCGACTGAATGGCAGAGATGCAATCCAATTATATTGGAGTACGTCGAGACCGTTGGACAGTGGCATATGTTTGTTAAAAATAAAAAAGAAAACGGACAAACCGAAAGGAAAAGATGAGGCGGTTGCAGCTGGCAGCGACAGAGCACTGGCCGGTGGTCTTGTGACGTGTCCTTTGAGATGCCCAAAACCTGCTTAACACAACATGGGGCGGCGATCCGTGTCAATCATCCATTCGTTACTGTAATTTTTAATATCTACGTACTCGGATAGACTATTCCTCTACGGATGACTAAAATCACGTTAGTTTTGAAAGCGACACGTGTCCACGACCGCATGGTGCTGCCACGCCAGCCAGCTCCTATAAATATGCGTATCTTGCATGCAAACTTCTTTATTCTCTTTCTACTGAAAAACACATCACATTTTTCAGCTTTCAAAATTTCAGGGTTTCAATTTGTTATTTATTCAAGATGGCCATGGAAGCGATCTGCATCAACCCTAACCGTAATTTTTTGAAGCCTGTAAATCGCGATGGATGTTTCAAGAGATCCATGTCGCTACAGCCCGCGGGGAATAATATTGACGGGACGCGGTATGAGCTGAATTCAGAGATAATAAGGCCGGCTAGATCGCTTTCGATTCCCGCAGGGATCATCGTTGAGAGCGGTTGTAGGGTGAATGCCATGGAACCATCGGCTAACCCGGTTCAGTCCCCCAGGCCAGGTCGCCAGTTCGAACCGCAGGAAACCCCGACCAAGTTAAAGTTTCCCACGCGGAGCAGATGAAGAAGAAAATTAGTAATGGAGATAGTAACATCATCCGCGCCAACAGCGAGAGCATAAGCGGCAGCAGCATGGATTTGTGCCCTTCATACGGAATGATGTCTGTTATCGGCAGGAGACGCGAGATGGAGGATACCGTGGCGATTGTACCTTGGTTTTATAAGGGTTTCTCCTCGGATCTGCATTTCTTTGGAGTGTACGACGGCCACGGAGGGTCTGAGGTGTCGGTGTTTTGTAGGAAGCGTCTGCACCGGGCCTTGGCGCAGGAACTCACGGCTCTGCTTCCCTCTGGTTTCGATAATTGCAGGTGGGATCCGAGGGAGTGGGAAAAGGCCATGCGGAATTGCTTCACTCAAATGGATATCCAAGTCGGAGGTATGTGTCCCACCGGGAAATGTCATTACGAAGATAATACTACTCTTTCCACATGTTGCAAAGATCCCGTGGCACCGGAAAACGTCGGGTCGACGGCTGTTGTGGCGGTGGTTAGCAGGTCGCAGATCGTTGTGGCAAACTGCGGCGATTCTCGCGCGGTTCTGTTCAGGAGGCAAAGCTGTTCCTTTTTCTCAGGACCAGAAGGTACTTATTTGGTTTTGCTGCAGATAAAATTTCAAGGAAAAAATCGTAATTTGCTTAAAAATAGGTTTTGGAATCAAAACTCATTAATTTGTTGTGCAAAGCAGCCAGAACGAGAAGACGAGATGAATCGAATAGAAGCAGCTGGAGGACAAATTGTAAACTGGAATGGCTACCGTGTTGGAGGCTTCCTTGCCATGTCCAGAGCTATAGGTATATGATTTTTTCTCTCTCCTTATAATTATGTATTCTTTGCCAAAAATAGTTGTTTTCAGGTACAAAGAAAAACCTAATGGTCGAATGGCTCTAAAAAAAAAAATTTATGCTCAAAACTCTGGCCAAACACCCAAAAATATGATATCATTAATATAGTGTTGATAAATTCGTTAAGCGTTCCTTCACACAAAAACCATTAGAAAACCTGTTTACTTGTCATTTACTTTTGACAGGAGCTTCTGTTTTGTTGTATGTCTGAATAACAAAAAGCCTGTGTGCCTTCGCAGAGGCTCGTCTCTCCACTGCCGCCTCTATTTAGACCGATATGCCTGATTCGTAAATTTTACTTTTAATTAAAAAATAATAATCTATTTTCATTTATAGTATTTAATTTATACTTTAAAGAATAAAATGATTATAAATTGTATTAAATAATAAATGTAAAAAAATTGAAACATAATTAATTTATTTATTTTTAATAACGCATTGAATGAATATAAATAAATATACTTATTCGAATAGATATTTGGAATACATTATTAGATTTTAAATATTCTTAAATTTGAATAATTAATTGATGATATTTATGTTTTATTATAATATTTATGTGTACTGTGTATTTCCCTCAGTAAAGAGAAATACTTAAATCTATTTATATTAGATCACTCATTCTATCTAAATATAATTTTGAAAAAGTGTTTATCCATCACTTAATCTACTTATATTAGATCACAATTTTTTGATTGAATCCACGAAGAATTGCAAGATTGAACAGAATTCTTAGGGGGTGGATAATACACCGTTGATCACAATTTTAATTTAAATATAATTTGAAAAATGTTTTATCGATTAAGAAATTTCTTTTAAGTATAATTGGAAGAAATAGAATGACCATTAAAAACTAAACAAGGGCACTAAGCTTACTTTATGAACTATTAGACCGTCATTCATGAACTATTGGACCGTCATTCACCTAGAATACAACTAGTACACGGTACTATGTGAACTATTGGACCTGTTCCCCTATTTTAATATTTCCCCTCTTTGACCTCTTCCAATTGAAACTATTTGTTTATAGTCTTAAGGTCTCAACTACTCTTTTGATTCTTACCGATTTTTTAAATTAAAATATCGAGAAACTGTAATAGTTGTTTTTTTGTTTGTTTGTCAAAGCGTAATGATGTTATTTTTCAACCGAGGCTTTCGTAGACTCTTTGAGAAAACATTGAAAAAAATACCATTTTATTGCGTGTTTTATAGGCTGGAGTGGTAAATTGGGGTGTGCGGGGACAGATTTACAAGCAGATGTGATATCTGAGCCGGAGGTGACTGCGGTGAGCGAACGGAGGAAGATGAGTTCTGATATTAGCCAAACAGGTGTGGGGCGTGGTTTCAAATGAATTTGCTGCGAACTAGTTGAGAAATGCACGAGCGGAGTGCAGACCTCGCCGGGTTAATAAAGGAATGAATGAAGCTTCGCCTGCTGCTGCGATTCTTTGCCTCTGTTCTCCAAGATCGGCCGTCCGCCCATGGAAGCACCGATAATATTAGCGTTATCGTCATAGATCTCAATAACAAAAGAAGAAGAAGAAACCACTTGTAGTCTTGGATATATATACACTAATTCATAACCACTCTCTAACGCTTTTTCTTAAATATGTAACATTGATTTTCAATTTCTTCAAATGATACAAAAATTTCAAGTTTTCCAGGTCTTACTACCAATAACAACTATTGTACTTTTCTCTTCATCGCTAGTAACAATAATTAAGTATCGAACATTTTTAATTTACTGAGTCTGCTAGGTATTGTTTTCTATTTATGGGAAAAACAAGTTTCTTTAAAAATATTATTTTCAAGAAAGACTCAAATTCTTAGATGGAAAATATGAGCCCATGGACAACACGATGGGCCTTTTGTTTACCACACGTATCCCTATATTGTTAAAAGGTAATACCTATTCATAAATTTACTTTTAAATCTCCTCTAAATAAATATAGAAATACTCGCTTACATTATCTTTGAAAAAAAGAAGAGATTGAGCCCAAATTACTTGAATAAAGAGTTCAAATATCTCTTGAAAACGAAAAGTAAAAAGTGAAGTCACAAATACGTAACCCAATAACATCTAACTTATTTCTTGATAATAATGGTATAGTTTAGATACTAAATGATAGAATAAAATAAGATTACGATGACCAAAGAGGGATGGAAGCCTCACAAATATTATTGATCATGAAATCGATTACATTACAATTCAAGAGCTCTAATATTTATAGATATTAGACACTCTCATATGGATAGACATGACACCCTAACAGACACCAACTACGAGATGATAAGACCCATCTCACATGCACATGTAATTACTACTAATACCAATATTGAATGTTATCCAACATAACAATATTGAATGCAAGTCACTAGACTAGAGTGCAATAAATATGCCTATGCTAAATTATGCTAACATTCCCCCCCTTAATTTTGCATAGTTTCCAATGAAGTGGAGAGGAACTCTCTGAACAGTGTGAATTTGTCACGTGCAAGTGACTTAGTGAAAACATCTGCCTTCTGTTCAGCTGTAGGACAGAAATAGAGTTGTATGTTGTGCTTCAAGACATGCTCGCGTATGAAATGAACCTGTACTTCAATATGCTTGGTTCTCTCATGAAATCTTTGGATTGCGAACAAGCTTTAGAACTCCTTCATTATCAACATATCTTTGGAGTAGATTTACTTTGTGGTAGACCAATTCCTTCCAGGTATTCGGCGTAGCCATATTGCTTCACAAACACTTCTCCTGCATCTCGATACTCGCCAGTAGAAGAGCGAGAAACAAAGTTCTGTTTCTTGCTTCCCCATGATATCGGTCCAGATCCCATAAAGAAGACGAAGCCTGATGTTGACTTCCTATCATCCATGTTTCCTGTATGATCTGAATCTGAATATCCTGTCAAGAAGAAATTGTCATTCTTCTTGTACTCTAGACCAAGGTCAACTGTACCCTTTAGATATCTTAGTATTCTCTTTGTTGCTTTCCAATGACATATTTTCGGTTCTTGCATGAAGCGTGATAAATAGCTGACTGCAAAGTTGATATCTGGTCTAGTATATGTCAGGTAAATGAGACTCCCGATCAACTGCCGATAGAGAGTTGCATTCACCGGTGGTGATGGATCGGAACGAGATAACTGAAGTCTCGCTTCCATAGGTGTATCATAGAGTGCGATCCATCATCCTGAATTTCTCGAGCGTTGTCTTGGTGTATTTCAACTGCGACACAAAGATATGATTCTCTTTTTGCCATACTTCCAACCCAAGACAATAGTGCATGAGCCCGAGATCTGTCATGTC
The DNA here is from genome assembly GCA_018340775.1 of Taxus wallichiana var. yunnanensis. Taxonomy (NCBI): domain Eukaryota; kingdom Viridiplantae; phylum Streptophyta; class Pinopsida; order Cupressales; family Taxaceae; genus Taxus; species Taxus wallichiana. The sequence goes on from CM031234.1 coordinate 513,643,324, forward strand.
GAACGATCGATTAAAATCCTTCTTTGTTGCATCGATCATCTTCACATAACCTGCTGTAATGACTAGATCGTCGACATAAACAACCACAATGACAATCTCCCCCTTGCTTTTGAGGTAGAGATTGGGGTCATAAGGATTCCTTTCGAATCCATGACTTATGAGATGCTCATCAATTTTGATGTACCATGCCCGGGGTGCTTGTTTTAGGCCATATAGAGATTTTATGAGTCTGCATACCATCATCTCTTTTCTGGTATTACATAACCCTCTGGCTGAGTCATATAGACTTCTTCTTGCAAATCTCCATTAAGAAAGGCACTTTTCACATCCATTTGGTGGACTTTCCAACCAAATTGTGCAGCTAGAGCAAAGATCATCCTGATTGTCTTGATCTTGGGTTGTGGAGCAAATGTCTCCTCATAATCAATGCCTTCTTGTTGTGCATACCCCTTTCTTACAAGCCTTGCTTTATACTTGTCAATAGTCCCATCTGATTTGTACTTAGTCTTGAATATCCATCTGCATCCAATGGGTTTCTTCGTTGGTGAAAGATCGACAAGTTGCCAGGTGTTGTTCTTCATCACCGATATACTCGAATCCATGGCATCTTTCCAAGCTTTTGATTGTAGGGCTTCTGAGCTCGTAGATGGCTCAACTATTTCAACAACTCTACTCATTAGGGCATAATTGACCTCTTCACGAGCTTGATTGCGAGTTCTAGGTCCGAGGATTGGATGACGTACTAGGTGCTTCATCCAAATTTGCATCTCTTATTAATTGAGTATACCATTTAGGTAACTTCTTAGCTGTTCCATTGGCTTGTGGTGGATCCAAGTTTTCACCATCATCCAATTCATCACTGTCATCTTTAGTGGGAACATCAAATTTTGTCTTCACAAGAGGTGTATTCTGCATGTTTGTTGAGTCGTTGAGTGGAGCATCTGCTTGTTTCTTCTCAAAGAACTCAACATCCCTACTTATGTATACTTTTTTTGCTTTCGGATCCCATAATCTGTACCCAAGTGCTTCTTCACTATATCCAATGAATATCAATTTCTCAGCTTTCATATCCAACTTGTTCCTATTCTTCTTGGGTATGTGCATGCTATCTTTACACCCAAATACTCTTAGGTGTGCAATTGATGGTTTCCGATTTGACCATGCTTCTTGAGGTGTCACTCTTTCAAGAGCTATTATGGGCACTTTGTTCAACAAATAGACTGCAGTTCTTGCAGCTTCTGCCCAAAATGTCTTTGTTAAACCTGAGTCGTCAATCATACATCGCACCATTTCCATGATAGTACGATTCCTTCTCTCAACTATACCAGTCTGCCGTGGTGTGTGAGTAGGAGGCATTTGTCTACGAATCCCATGAGCCTCCAAGTAAGTCTTGAACTCATTGCTTTTGAATTTCCCCCCTCGATCTGAGCGGAGAGTTTTGATCTTGCGACCAACTTTATTCTCAACAAGTGCTTTGAATTTCTGAAATGTCTCAAAGGCTTGACTCTTGTTTCTTAGAAAATATATCCACATCTTTCTTGAGTAGTCATCAACACAAAGCATGAAGTATTGACATCCGAATGACTCGGTTCGCATGGGCCCGCAAAGATCGATGTGCACCAAATCAAGCTTTCCTTTAGCTCTATATGTGTTCTTCTGGAAGGGTACTCTGTGTTGCTTTCCAGCTAGGCAATTGTGACACTTGTCAATGTTGTGCTTGAGTGTAGGCAATCCTTTCACCATGTTGCCCTTTTGAAGTGTTTGGAGATAGCCAAAACTGATGTGACCATATCTGCGATGCCATAGTTCTGCAGATTGTGTGTCTTTGGCCACTAGAGCTTGATCATCCTTGTGGACAAAATCAAGTTGGAACATGCGTCCCACATTGGAGGCTCTTGCTACAATCTTGGAACCTCTTGACTTATCTCTTATCAAGCACACTTTTTCTCCATTATTACTGTCAAAATCCAACTTCAAGTTGTGATCAAGGAGTTGACTAACTGATAGCAAATTCTTGGTCAACCTAGGTACATACAATACATTTGTGATTTTGCAGTCATGCTTTCCAAGAGGTAGTGAAATGTTTCCAATCCCCTTGACACTGTATGATGAGTCATCACCTAATGACACATGGTTCTTGTTAGGTGAGTCACACAGTGTGTAGAACCAATCCTTACGTCCAGTCATGTGTCGAGTTGCACCCGAGTCAACATACCAGATATCTTGTGTGGACTTGGTTTCTTCATCAAATTGAGCAGAATACATGTGGTGTCCTTCATCTGAATCATCCTCATGTTCGCAATGTACCCTTGTTGTTTGGGTTTTCTTTGCCAATTACCATTTTTCTGCCCTTGATTGTTATTGTTGTTGGACTTCCCTTTATTTGAATTATTGTTACCCTGTTGGTTATTGGGTTTTGAATTGCTTGATGAACCCTTTTTGTAGGAATTGTACCAACAATATTTGATGTCATGTCCCCCTCTATTGCAAATGGGACACTTCTTGGTGTTGTCTCATTGACTTTGATTTTGTTGGGACTTCTTTTTAGTGGACTGAAATCTCCCCTTTCCTTTATGATTGAAAGATAGTGCTTGCTCATCTTCATGATCTTTACTTGTTCATTGCCTCTTTTTGTTGGAGTAGATTGACCAACTTCTCAAAGGTGATTTGCGTGTTCACTCATATTGATAGTTGTCACAAAGATTCTATAGGAAGGAGGAAGTGCTCGCAACACAATTGGTATGAGGTCTTCATCACTTATCTCTTTTCCCAATGCCAATAGAGATGCCCTCAAAGTAGCAACTCGTCTCAAAAAAACTTCAACCTTCTCATTGTGCTTGAACTTGAGAGTATGCAGTTGTGATAGTTGATTGAGGATGGCATTCTTGTTCTTTGCCTCATAGACTGTGCTCAACTTATCCCATGCATCCTTGGCCGATGTGGCATCTCTAATGTGGGGTTGCACATCGTCCATTATGCTAAACAAGATGATCAACTTGGCCTTTTGATTGGCCCTGTCAAATTGAACTTGTTGTCTTCCATCATCAAGTGATCTTGTTGTTTGCCCATCTACAACTGTCCATAGGTCTTCAAACTCAAATAACGTCTTGATCTTCGGTTTCCATGCAGCATAGTTGTCTCCTCTAAGCAGTTGTGAATCTGGCAAGAAGAACTTTGGTGCTTGTGCACCCATTTTTGTAATCTGAATTTCTGAAACTCTGAATTTTTGACAAAGGGTAAGGCTCTTAACACTCCAGGTTTATGGTCTTCTCTCAATATACCGTCAGGCCGATATACCAAACCTTTCTATATACACTCCCTTTCGATATACTCGTCGATGCGTGAAAGAAGATCACCCTTTCAATATACCCGTCGATACGGAAAGAGGTTTTAACGCATGTGAAAGAATTTAGTACGTGGTACTTAGACAAGATGAGAGAGGGTTTGTCACAAGCACAAATGGATGGGAGGGCTCAAATGTGTGTGTATTGTGTCCTTATTACTCCCCGTCGATTTTATAGGGTCGATGCCCAGATGACGTTTAGGCAGTTGTGTTAGGCGTTAAGTGTAGTAGTAGTCGCGACGGCATCACTGTAAGCGCTTCCCAGAGGCACCGTATATACCGAACATTTCTTTATAAGATCAAAGATCTCGTGTGATAGAACCAAACATAAAATTAAAAAATTGTACTTTTTTTTTCACTTTATGCACCAAGATTAATACAAAATGCTCCAAAAGTACATTGAAATGAAGTTTTTGTGTCCCGCCACTTTACAAAAAAGGGTTTAGAATCACAAAATACACAATTTAGGCCAAAAATATTTTTTTACAACCAATAGGTGTTTTTCCGCTAAATTTAATGGTGGCTCTAAATGTATTTGGTGAGCTTCTAAATTTAGAAATCTCCCAAAATTTATTAATTTCTTCAAATTTTCCAAAAAAATAATTTAAGAAAAATATGGAGAGAGTGAGAATTGAACACGTGACTTTGTTTGTTCCCAAGATCCAAACAAACAATCTAAATATTGTTTTCACCTTTTCTCACAAACCGTGATATGAGTTTTTCTAAAATTTTGACAGCAGCATCATACAATATTTTTCTTGAAACCCACAAAATTTCAGAAGAATCGGAATCTTAGTTTTTGAGATCTTACCAATTTACCAGCTAGATCTGATTTTTTTCAGGAAAAAATGATCCGACTTGTACAGACTTTTCGTCACATGTAGAGGCCGAATCTGAAGATGATGTAAACTGAAAAGTTGTGCGCCTCCTTCTTATCTTTCCAGAAAAAAATGACACATCAATCCGACATTGTATGAAAAAGTTATGTCCTTTTTCTAAGAGCTATCTGCTGGAATTTTGTTGACGGGACTGCTTCAACCTTTGCTCCCGAATTCTTCACACCTCCACTTTCAGATCTGATTTTTTTTTTTAGATCTGATCTTTTTTTTTTCTTTGATCTGCAATTTTTTTCAAGATCTCTCTCCTTTTTTTTTTTTAAGATCTCTTTTTTTTTTCACAAATCTTTTTTTTTTAGATCTGTAATTTTTTCCAAGATCTTTCTCCTTTTTTTTTAAAGATCTCCAAATCTGAAATATTCCGCCAATATGTTAGATCAATTGGCTATGCCAATGACTAATAAAAAAATTTACCTTCCAAATAAGTGGATAGGTCAAATTTTAGTTGATGGATGCTTGGGAGGAATGGAGGCTGCGGGATGCTTGATGGCTCTCCTTTGATGTAGATCTTCTTCTCCAATGGATACTCTCTAATAGTGTTCCTCTTGACCTTGCTTGGATAGAACTCCTTTCTCGATACCAAATGATAATAATGGTATAGCTTAGATACCAAATGATAGAATATAATAAGATTGCGATGACCAAAGAGGGACGAAGCCTCACAAATATTATTGATCATGAAATCGAGTTACATTACAATGCGAGAGTTGTAATATTTATAGATATTAGACAGACCTCATATGGATAGACATGACACCCTAGCAGACACCAACTACGAGATGATAAGACCCATCTCACATGCATGTGTAATTACTACTAATACCATATTGAATATCATCCAACATAACAATATTGAATGCGAAGTCACTAGACTAGAGTGCACATGTTGCACATTATTAAATAAAAGACAATGCAATAAAATGCAATAAATATGCCTATGCTAAATTATGCTAACATTTCTTTGAAAATACAATATATGTAGACAATTTATAAACAAGTGAAGAAAACTAATTTCGAAAGACAATTCCACATTTACTTGGCGGGGGGCAAAAGAACCCAACAACAAAAAAAAAAACTCCACTTATGGTGAAGGGGCTCCCTAATGATTTAACAATGCTTATAATTATTAATATTTTAAATTTTATTTAAATTATCCTTGAATCGAAGGACAAATAACATAAATAACTACTTTTCGAAACAAAAATTATTAAGTGATATAATCATAAATAAATATAACAAATTTGAAATAAAATAATAACTCTAAACAACATAAAAATATAAAATTATTATAATAGATATCTACTATTGTATAATGCAAATTTTCAAATATGTAAATAGTTTTCAATTGAACTTTTATTTTTACATATTTTTAGATTTTATTTTTGTACTAAAACAATTTATTTTTTCCTCCATAAATAAGGATTTATAAAACATAGAAATCTAAAAATTATGTGAAAAAGGTTTGACCCTTTGAGCAACATTTTAAGTTTTTCACATGTATTCTTATTTTTATTGAAATGTAATTTTAATTTATAAACAAATAAATTTAGTTTATTTAATTTTAATTTCAAACATAATATATTATTAAAAATACATCTCAAATTAAATTATATTTGAGTTTCAAATTTAATGATGAAGAAATTGTGCTCTTGAAAGAAATGTCACATATTTAAATCCTAAAAAAATAGTATACACAAAACTTTATTTTATTTTAATTTCTAAAATACATCTAGCCTCGATTAAGGATTCTTATTACCCTAAATAATACTTCATCTCATAAATTAATTCACCAAAATTAATGAAAAATATAAACCGATATATTTTCCCCTTAAAGACAATTCTAAAAGATGATGTATTTTCAATTTTATTTCAACCGTTTAGGTGGACACTTCTACTCTACCTCCAACATCTTACATGGCATTGTTAACATTTTTATTCCAAGTATTATCACATTCTTGTGCTTTGATCTCGTCCACAATTTATTTTCATTTATCTAATTCTTCTAATCTGCTGCAATGTATTTTCTATTTCTATGATTCATCTTAAACATATTCACCACTAGGATGTAGGTCAGTAACACCCACGAGGATTTGCAAACCTTCATAACTATTTTCATATAATCAAAATAATGATTTGTAGCATGGAACCTCCAACATATGTGGTGGGAATGACGTTTTCTACATGTATGAGTTTTGGTGCAATATATCAAAGTGCTTCTACCACACGAGTAATGTGTGAGTTTTTAATTCTCATATAAATGGTCTAGACCTAAATCCACATTGTGTAACACTCTTATTATGATCAACCGAATTAAAGTTTTTTTAGAAAACCCTTAATATACATTCAATGCTACCAATGTTTTAACATTATTATTTAACTTCTTTGCTTTAGATAATCCACCATAATTAAAATATTCATAATCCATCTGATAACATATAATAACCATGTGTAGTTGTAAGGGTATATCCATATCTCGACAATCTCCCTTAAGTCACTCTAACCGAGTGTGTACACTTTTGTATACTTGGTTTAACCTTTTACATGTTATGAGAACTATGAACATCTCCTAAGTACTGCTTGGAAGACATTCAAGAAACTTCCATCCGATATCTCACCATGTTTATTTAGGGGATTGGTGATTAAACACTTGTAATTAGTTAATACATTACTTCGGCCAAAGTTTCAAGCATTTCTTTGCAAGCTTAGTTCTTAGACCACACACTAGCCTACGGAACTCGTCTTCCATCACCACAAAACCATCTCAATATAGTTATCTAGATTCCTTGTTGTTTAAGAAGGTGAATTAGCTAAGAAAAGGGAGAGTCCGTTATTGGCTCATTTCCATATATGTAAAGAATCTCATTCGTACCATCTTAGAATTCCTATGGGAAACATAGGGACCACGTAATGATTACGCATCATTACATCCACACTACCCTTTCTGTAGCCATCCTAAGTTGGCATTAAACTAAGATTCTAAGCAAGATGACGTAGGAACATTCTACCATATCCTCCTTATACTTAGTGTAGTTTTGGTATCCCTTGTCCCTCATCCCGCATTTGTTCCCCTTCGTCATCATTATTCACATACATACCTCTCTTCCCATTTAAATCCCCCTTTCCCTCCTAAAATATATTTATCCATTTAATTGGTATTTTCCACCTTAATCTCATCTTAATACACCCTTAATTAATCTACCCTAATCATCCCTAATCACCATTAATTAATCCTAAATCATCATCTAATTTATTTATCCTCCCTAAATGTCTCTATTTACCATCCCTAGGTCCTCATTTAATGATTTCACCTCCCCTTTACCTTTATTTAATATTTTCCACCTCCCACCTACCCATTTATCCATCCTAAGCAACCCTAACTCATACTTATCACTTAAAACCCTAATCCCGCATCACAAGGTCTCATTGTCTCAAGCTCGTCACCCTTCCATCGCACAAATGGTTGGACCTCCGAAATCGACAATGACCCATCCGGTCGTTGTCGACTATAAATATGACCATACCCCTCTCTTTTTCAAGGATGTAACTTTGGAGACTTGAGCTTTCTTGATATCTTGCCTTAGTCCAAGTCACCGCCGACCCTATATGGTTGTCGTCGACCCGATTGTTATTTGTTTGGCTTTCTTTCATTCATTCTACCAATCACCTATTTTTTGATCCCCCAACCTTCCATGTTATTCAATATGTCCATTCTCGCACACTTTCAAATTCAAATCCCAACTTCATCGAGATCTAGTGCGTTGTCAATCGGGACCAATCATCGTCTACCACCACAAACAGTTCTTAGAATTTGTAATTTTCTTGCATCCTTTCTATCAGATCCAGATCTAGATCTTCTTGCAGTGTTCTATTCCAACTCGACCTAATCACTAGCCCCATATTTGCCTCCAAAGTCTTGAGATATGCATTTTTCTATCGTTGTTTGACTTGGCCTCCTCCGATCGCTATCAATGGGCTCTGCAGATCTTAGGTCATTACCGACCCACCTAAGTTTGATTTGTTTTACATTTACTTAGATCAGATCTGCATTTCTACTTTATCTCTGTCATTTTAGCTTTCTATTTTATCTCAAATTCTGTTGCATTATATCAGATCCATCATTTAATTTCTTTATCTTTATCAAAACGTGGGTTGACATCCATCCTAGGAAGTTTTCACTTCTCGGGACCGACATTATCGGGAAACCCACCATCTATCTACTAATCCATTTTTCTGTTGAGTTCTCTTTGTTGTGCAGGTCGTTAAGATCGTTGTGAAGAAGATCTATCTTTTGCACTGCATCCATTATCATCCCATTCATAGGTACCTTAAACCCTCTCATATTTGGTGTTACTCATTTTCTTTGTTACGATTTCACTAATCTAAAACATGTATAAGAAAATCAGTTCAACATTATGGCATGTCCAATGGGACCCACCCTTCTTTGGTGAGTATTTTCATTTGTTTTCCATTTCCATTTTATCCATCTTCTACTAACCTCTCGGGTAGGTGTGTTTCTTGCTTGCTTGTGTGCATGGTTTGCTTTACTTAGATCAATTTTCTTGCTTTGGAAATAAAAATAAAAAGGAAAAATGTTATCCAGGTATTCTTCATTTTTTTCTATTTTCTCCTTTTTCGTCATTTTTCCCTTCCTTGCTTGATTTCCTTCATCGAACATAACACTTCATTTTGGATCTAAAAAATAACCTTTATATTTTCTTTGTAATTTATTATAATTAGGGGGTTAATTATTTACATACACTTCATTACGCACATCCAAAACACACGCATTAAAACTACACATATTAAACATATCCTCCCAGGTGGAACTATTGGGATTTCATCACCCAATAGGAAATCTGCCATGGTGTTCTAGCCGTGTTATATTTTTTGGCTATCGGTATATTGGCTAAGCGCTTGACACCCTCATTATTGCGATGCGTCACGTGCGGGGGTAGGCCCCAATATTAGGCCCTGTACTGATAGTCATCACAGATTCGTGCCTCACATAACTTCGGGTATATCGAGGAATCCATCCAAAACTACATGAAACCATCCATAGTTTGGCCATTTCTTAGGCTCCCTTTAAGCCCATTTTTATTTTCTTCTCACATATTTAATAATCAAGATAATCAAAACTCTGTTGCGTGACTTGTTTGAAGTAATTAAAAATCAACATAGTTTCTTGTATTATTGTTTGTTTCATGCCCGTTATTACATGTTCCTAAGCAAGAAAAATGGAACAAACCATGTCATCCAACAACATTCCTATTTCCACTATTTTTCCTAACAAACTTCCGCCCTTTCTATCATTTCATCCACCCCTTTGGTTGCCTCTTCCATGGTTACTCAACCTATGGTTTCCATTCCCCCTCTTCAAGAGTCTCAAATCATCTAACCTAACACCCATGTTGAAACCAACCCCTTTCTTTATCATCACTTCATCCCATCTAGACCAGCCGCACCCCCACCCACCACCTATATCAAAGCTTTTTGGCCTCTTTTCATCCCTCGTGGATGTGTGGAATTCCAAAAACTTCTCAATGCCAACCCAATTTATATTCATGATAACTTCTTTGCAATTCTACCCCTATTCAAAAAATTTATGCTTTTCATTCCCATCCTAATTCTACTTAAGTCATTACATCACAACTCATCGTATTATTACCTAGGGCTATGAATGAACTTGTCATGGCGCAACATGAGCTTGATCCTCACCAATCCTCCCTCACAATCACCAAACTACTCAATTGGTGGTGCCCATTCCCCCTAATTTTTCTCGCATTAACACTATTATCATATCTTCTATCCTGTCGGGTATACGTTGGAAAAGTGACAAGCGAGCATGGGAATCTACAAGTACCCTTTCCTCGTACCCGACTTCCCGAGGTCATGTCGAGACAGTCGGTGAATTTTGAATGTGAATGGATATGTATAAGCTAATCGGGTAATCTTAAATCCTCAACACACAATAATGGAATCACGAATCTAAGGCGAAGAAGGCCCTCCTAACCTGGATTGGTGTAATGGCTCATTTGGATATAATGGCTACTCGGAGGCTCTAATCAATGTCAAGCTCTGCTCGAGATCCTATTTCTTGGTTGTTGGATACGTGGGAAGTGACCTATGGGAGCTTCGTATATATCTCCAGAAAAGGTCATGAAAGTAGTGGTAGGTCGTTTTAGTGGATTTTGTGGTTAGCTATGGGTGGTTTTCTGGTCTAGCCCAGAAAATATTGGATTGATTGGCTTCTATGTTTAATACGGAAAACTATGCTATAATATCTGGTGGGAGTGGTGAAGATCTAAACACCAGCGTTCGCAAGCTGGTGTCAATACTTGATTGATTTATAGGCCCATTGGGTTGTGGGACTTTGGGATCAAAACCGTGAGTACATGGTTGTTGAGGTCCTGTTATGGTCATGTGAAGAATCAATCCCTTCTTCCGACTATCCAGTAATCATATGCCTTTTCAGCTTCTACGTTTAGAACTAGAAGTTGTACGATTTTCTCGGAGTACCTAACAGGTGTTTTGGCAACTTGGATGCGTAAGCTAGTGTCTATATCAACGAGGAGGTCTCCTGCGTTAGGCTGCGGAACCAAAGGATCGCAACCAAATGTTTGTTCTCGTTTGAACCCTTGCATGGTCATTCAGGTGTTTTATCAAGGTAATCTATAATTTGGATGGTTTGACCAAAATGTGTAAGCTTTGTCGTCTTCGATATTCAATCCTCTTAGTTGTTCACTAATTACTTGTAAGTTTGTTGTGGCTCGAAAGACCTGTATCCTAAGGTCTGATCTATATCAAGCTAAAGTCGTGGGTAGATTTGGCTGAGGCACTATGGGTTCAAATATATACTCTCTAGGCTCTCTAGGTCCTGTGATTGTCATACAAAGATGATTCAACTTTTAACTAACATTAAATAAACTGATTACAAAAGAGGTATTTACACTATGCAAGCATCCTGCTATTTTTGTATTTTTCAATGACGTATTTCAATGAAATTGAAGAGCAACTACTCTAGTATATCTATAAAATGAACAATTAATCTAATAATAGAATAAAAACAAGCAAAGTATCCTGGTATGGCTATTTGCCTGTGCAATTGTGATATTATACTAAATATCTAAGCAACTAAACATATTAATTTGAAAGGCTCTCGATCCTACCTCAGAAGTGAGGAATGAATCACAGTTTCTCAGAAACTATCAATCCCCATAGCTTCCCTGGTGATATCAAGAGTGAACTTTTAACTGAAATGAAATAATTCACTACTCTATTTGATATGTTGTAACTAGAACTTTGATAGCTCAAACCTAGCGTTTACAGAATAGTGGTAAATCCAGTTGTGTGTGATTTCATCCCCTTAGTGTGATCTCCTCGTTCCTTCATGTCCTCGTGAATCCAAAAGTGTGTATATGATAGTATCAACAGAAGATAGCAATCGAATAATGGCAGCTTTGGATATAGACCGAATACAATGCGAGTAGGAGAGGGATAGCGCAAGTGAACAGAGCTTGACTATGCAATTCCTAGCGGGATTTATTGTAGGAATACAACACAAGTGTACCGAGAGTTTCAGAAATTATCCTTGTGACAAAACAAAACCTGTAACTTTAATGGATTCTAGTCTAGAAATGAAGCTATTATATGTTTTAAACTGATTGCATACGTATCAATGAAACAAGACTTGAAACAAGAAGATGATATGACCTCCAATAATGCCAACAATGGAAGCAAAACTTGAAACTAAAAAAATTCTAAGCAAGGAATTGAAAAAAATGAACAAGAGAATTGAGAGGATGAGGGGCCATTTGTTTGAAAACAAACCAACTATTTATAGAATTCCCATTCACCAAAGGGTAACTTGGAATGGAACTCTTTTACCATTAAACAATGGAGAAACACTATTACAGGGAACCAAAAACATAAATACAAGCTAAGGCGGTTGAGAAAAGTTGGTAAATGTTGAAAATTCATGCAAGTTGCGATCAAAGGAATGTGTTGGAAAACGTGTGAAGGACCACCACCACAGAGCGGGGTGGCGGTTTCATTACTGAAGGTCAAAAAGCCAAGAAAAAGGGGGCAAGGGATAAAGAAAAGCACAAAGAACTTAGATAAAGCATTTAGGATGCTAACATATACTTTGTGAGCTTCTTTGGATCGTGAACACCTTGCAAGGGAACTGTATCATCATTGGGTCATGTGTAACATCGTTCCGGTGGTGCGTACCCTACAATTTTGGGTACGTACGGTCACCTTTTCATCCACTACGGTTATTAGTGCTCCTATCCAATCATCACAAGAGTCTCATTTTCTTCCTCCTCCACCCAAACAACATAACCCAAATTTACCCCTTATTTCCACTTCCCATATTCATGTGAATGTGATCACTTCACAACTCCATCCTTTTGAATCAACCCAAACCCATCAATATCCTCTTTGAGGTGTTTTTCGTTACTTACTTCCCAATCAACCCAATTAAGCATCCAATCCCAACTCAAACTTATGCTAAACCAATCTAATATCCCCATCACTCAACAAACAACTCAATCCCATCAATATTATCACATACTCATCTCTCAACAATAACCTATATCTCAACCCATTCAATCAAAACCATTTAATTACATCCCCCTTATCAACCACTTCCACCAACACCTACTCATCCTCAACATATCAACCCCTTTCCGAGCCTAACCCATATACTTCATATATTCCACAACCACATCCTTCAACTTCTCATCCCCATACATCTAACGATCCCATGCATGTTTTATTGAGTAGAATGGATAATCTTGAATCCACTACGTTGGGATCCAAAACCACCTTCTCATATGAGCAGATTTGCAACGAACCTATCAATCCATCGGTTCTCGTAAATCCTTATCCCCCACATTGGGAGCTCCAAAATTCTCTAAGTTTAATAGAAATGAGGATCCCCATTACAACCTTCATGCCTTTAGGCACACATGCTATCTCATTTCCCATGATTAAGACCTTATGCTTTGTACATTCCCATGTCGTTGCTTGAAACCATGTTGGACATTCCCCAACATTCATTATTTTCTTTCACCCAACTTGCACAATTATTCCTAGAACACTTTTCAATCAATATTGTGTGTAAGATCACCATTACATACCTCTACATCATTAGACAATTTGATGATGAATCTATCATGGATTTCATCGCATGATGGCATGGCATAATCAACCAACTATCATTCTCTCTTCCACAAACTGAATTAATTGAACTTTTCTCACGGTCTTGTGCAAATAATATTTCTACTCTTCAAATACAATCATTCCAAACCTTTGAAGAGGAATTTACCATGGCTCGTAAACTTTAACTTCGCTCCCTTGAGAAAGGCCATCTCAAACTTCAATCAAATAAACCCAAGCCCGAATTTACTAAATCCTCCACACATGGTGACAAATCTAAGAATGCCGCTAATTCCATCATGGTTAAATCTTCTTCCACATCCACTTCTCACACAGAGCCTCCACAAAGAGATCCTAGACCACCTCCTAACTATACCCCTCTCATATCCAAACTTTTTTAGATACGATTCCATATTTGACAAGTTAATGGAGGTCCATCTTATTCGACTTCCTCCCATCCAAACTTTTGATGAATCATGACCTAAACCAACATGGTATCGTGAGGAACATTATTGTAAGTATCATCAAGTCCATGGTCATGACATTGATAAATGTTACATTTTTAAGACCTTATCCAAAAACTCATAGACTGTGGTGACCTCCAAGTGGATAATCCTAACGCACCACCTAATCAGCCTCTCGACATTTTCAAACAAACTTTCCCCAATCATCCACCAAATAATCAAACTCCACCCCCACATCATAGACACCTAATTCCCACATAATAAATACTATAAATCAAGAACCAACACTATCACCTACATCCATCATCTCATCATCCATTGCACCCACGTCCATTTCTGCAATCTTCTCCCATGCCCATAACTTCATCAACATCTACATCCATCTCTACACCTATTATATCTACATCGACTATGTCCATAACTACCACATCCACATCAATCCTAATTACACCCACTTCCCCATCCATATCTACCACATCCTCACCTATCACATCTAGTCCTTCACCTATATCTACCCCAACACCCACCTTAACATCTTCATCACACATTCCTACATCCACACCCACTTCCACATCAATCACATCTACTACTATGACCATACCCACATCAACATATGAATCTATATCCACATCCATACCATCCTTGAAACATATACTACACAGACACCTATACAATCTTCAACCCCTTTGGATCTTGTCAAGCGCATCAAACAAAAACCTCTTCCACCTTCAATATCTACACCTATAACACAATCTCTATTACATGGCTCTACTTTTATAGACCCCTCAGTTGAAATCATCATCATTATTTTAAAAGGAAAATCCTCACAACCAAAGTCTAAGAACGTTGGTATCCCCATTCAAAACTCCCTCACATGTATCTCGACAAAATGTTGGAGCTTCCTCGTCCCAAGACTACCCCTTCTAAGCAATCTAATGTCACATAATCACTCTTAGGAGCTTCTTCATCCATATTAGGGCCAATACCTTCATATGAGACTCCCATTATCAACAAATTCAAGCTAAAAAAATCCAATTCTTTTTCCAAATCTAATCTCTCTTCAAAATCCATATCCCCAATTATCAAATCCGAATCAAAACCATCTAAGTCACCAATCATCAAAACTGAAACCAAAACACAATCACCTTCTTCTCCTTCTAATTACAAGACAAAATCAAAGGGTCCTATAAATCCTAATTGAATAAAACCATCCCTCTTACCTTCATCCACTATTCTCAAATCCACTCCATCTACAATCTCCTCTTCAAATACCCCCATCGGTTCCTACACGATATCTTCCACCGCTTCCTTCAAACATCTATAATCACCCTTCCCCCCATTAAGTATTTTGATTCACATGGCCCAAGACCTTCATGGTTCGATTCTAATATCATTTTTGCATATTGTCGTGCTCTAGGACACGATACCGAACATTGTAAAGCCCTCCAAACCATCACTCATAATCTTATCGAAGAGGGTGATCTTATCGTTGAATGGGATCACCCTCTTCCATTTACCAATCTATCTTCTCCACCCAATGCTCATTTACCAAGAGCTCTAAATTTCCTCATTCATCTAGGACCTTCATCCCTCCTTTTTGGGGCCCAAAATATGAGCTAAGTACACAAAGGCGCATGGCCGCGTAGGTTGAAGGAGCGCGGGGAAGGGTTCCGGTAGGGTTTTGCAAGACACACGACGTGTGCACACAAGGAAAAATAGTATTTATACTTAGCCATATTCAGCATCCCGGGAAGCATAAGAGAAAAATATTACCCTTGTGGATAAGTTTCCACCTAGCTGACATTTGTGGGATCAATAAGGGAATATTCCAGGCACACGATGGAATATTCTAGAAGAGCATCAACATATAGAGTGGAGAGCTCGGATCTATGAAGGCATGCTCCCATGGAGGACCAATTCGACACTTGGCGACCGATCTGTAGCTTACGGAAGGCATAGCGGTGGGTTACGAGGTTATAAATACAAGCACCGATAAAAGAATGAGATAGAGGATGAGGAGGTGAATTCCTACGAAAACAGATATGAAGGATGTTTTGGGTTAGGGATTAGAGGATCTATGTAAGAAATGACACATTTAGGGGATGGGTTTTTATTCTTCTTTGTAATATGATGAGTATAATATGGCTCTGATGCATGACTTTTCTCTACACAGTTAGATGAGGATCTGTCATGACCTCAAGGGATTGTAATGTGGTTATTGAATCTGTTAATATGAATACAATGCTCTGTTATAAATCATCTATGTGTTTGGAAGTATACTAATGTATTTCCTTTCTATATGAGCCATTTCCTTTTGCTCTAGTTATTTCTCTTTTCTGGATGTAATAAAATAATAACTTGTTCTAGAATATGGCACGATTATTTCTTCTCATTTCCATTTAAATATATGTTATAAGATGATGCATTCTCATAAGACTCACATAAAGGAGGGACTCAACACCCACGCGTGCCTCGGGCGAGTGCCCAGGCCCTTTCTAGGTGATAGACCGACGCGCATGGGATTAGACTATTGGTCTAAGGGTATAAAATATGACAACACAAATGAAGAAAAATGATGTTAAGAGCTTCATAGGCCATGTAAGTTATTACGGAGATTCATACAATATTTCGGGAAGATTGCAACACCATTTTTGTACTATTAGGTAAATATGTTGCCTTTGAGTGGACTAGAAAATATGAGACTACATTCCAAACTTTGAAGCAAATATTAACTATTGCTCGTGTATTAAGAGGACCTTATGGAATTTTCCCTTCCACATCTACACCGATGCATCGGACTATGCCATTGGAGGTGTCTTACGAAAAAGGATGGAGTTCTAAATTATGTAATTTATTATGTTAGCAAGAACTTGTAGCATGATGAACTCAACTACAGTAACATAGGAGGAGTTTTAGCCATTGTGTATGCTATCAATAAATTCGAGATACTACATCACGGGTTATCTAGTGTTCATCATTCACACTAGCAATGTTACAATAAAATAGTTGATAAACAAACCAAGTAATAAGCGGTAGAATCATCGATGGTTGTTCTTTCTACAATAGTTTGATGTCACAATATTTGATAATCCTGGAAAGGATAACTAATGATGAAGAATAGGTAGTTGATGACTCTTTTCCAGATGATCACTTATTTTCTATCTCTACAAAAAAACCTTGGTATGCAGACATAACCAACTATCTGGTTTCAAGTAAAACACCTCCACACTACTTATACTCTGAGAATAAATATATAGTTGAAAAGAGTGTGCATTTTTCTTGGATAAATAGATTTCTATTTCATACATGACAAGATCATATCATGAGAAGATGTATAGATGATGAGGAAATATATGATGTCCTTAGAGCATGCCACAGTGAACCTTGTGGAGGAAATTTTTCTGCAAAAAGAAAAACATGGAAAGTGTTAACAACTGGTTATTATTGGCTAACACTGCATAAATATGCAACACTATACACCAAGAGATGTGATAAGTGTCAAATAATGGGATAGCCCACCATATCTAATGAAACGTCATTAACCTCGGTTGGTTTTATGGTCTTTTGACAAATGGGGATTAGACTTCATTGGTCCTATAGATCCTAAATCTTAGCAGGAGTACATCTTGGTATGGAAAAATTATCTAACTAATTGGACAAAGGTGAAGGCACTACCACGTCAGAAAAATGAGAAAGTAGCCAAGTTTCTCTATTATCATATCTTCACCAAATATGGAGTTCCAAGGGAGATTGTCACTGATCGAGGTACACACTTTACTAACGATGTAATTTCTGATCTAGCTAACGAATATGAAATTAGACATAGGAAGTCTAAACCATACCATCCCCATTCTAATGGCCAGGTAGAGGTGATAAAAAAAGAGATAGAGGCTATCTTGAAAAAGACCATTGCACTTCACGAAAATGATTAGGCGGATAAACTTCTAAAGGCGAGATTGGTATTCAACACAACGTGGAAAAAACAACTAGTTTCAAACCATTTGAACTCTTGTATGGTAATATCGTTGTTTTTCCAATTGAATTTGAGCACAAAACACTAAGGACAACACTTGAACTTGGCATAGATATATCTAAAGCTCAAAGGCAAATGATTCTCCAACTCAATGAGTTAGATGAAATGAGAAGATAAGTTGTGCATAATATAGAAGTAGTGCAGAAGAAAAGAATCAAATGGCATGATCGGTACATCAAGATAAGATAGTTTCAAGAAGGTGACTGAGCACTCTTGTTTAACTCCAAGTCAAGGACCATATGGGAAAAATCGGGACAAGGTGGTTAGGCCCCTATGAGATAGAGAAAATATTTCCCAATGGAGATGTAAAACTCACCACCATAGATCCTGTGAGGTTCAAATTATTGGTGAATGGTCACAGGTTGAGGTTGTATAAGAATCCAGCTGATAGAAGTACCTTCATGTAGCAATTCAGAGGAGGTCAAAACAAGATGGAAGTAAGGACATCATAATTGAAATAAGAAGTTGATCCTATTGGTTCATCTTTTGAGATTTTAGAGGATTGAGATATTTCAATGGCCTTGGTATATTCATCTTGTTGAATATTCCAAGGGTAAATAAAAGTGTTGTGATCATCCCTTTTGGTGATCAATAGCACTCAACTAATACGTTTTATTTCTTTCAATTTGTGTTTTGTTGGGTTTTGATGTTAGATGGTTCCAAGAGTGCATGTTCTCCATCACAAGGAGAGCATGCAATGACTAAGCTCCACTTGTAATAGGATGCGTGAGAGACCCTGTTTTGTTTTTAGTTTGACAGAGCTCATGATTACATGAAGAAGATAAAATATATCTACACGTGTGAGAGATGAAAAAGGTAGCTGGTACCCTAATAGATCGGTGTTCCCTCTTTTGCGGTTAGCTTACAGTAGTAAGGAGCAACTAACATAAATTCCACACACACATGCAAAATCATAACAACGTAGTCAACATTATAGCAATCTAGCATGCGATAAAGGGAACAAATTCAATAAAGCACGCACAATCATCATTCTAAACATGCATCGAGATAAGTGCACTTAACTACCACTTTATTAAAGTATGATTAGAATGATTATTATTAATTCATATTTATGCCAAGTCATCGAGTATTCAATGCATTTAAAATACCGCTACCCTTTATGCTATGAGGTTCCATTACATGTCAGCCCATACTATCATATCACTTTACCTTGCATGATTCATGCAATCACATCAATTAATTACCTCTCCCATAACTGTGTTGTGTGTGCTTCAATCTCAAAGTTAAAAAAACTCAAAACAATCTCACCAACTCAATTTTGCATTATTTCTTCAAACAAAACTATGTGATTGTGTGTTGAGATCAGAGCAAGCATCAGATTCACAATGGGAGGAGACTTGATTCATCATGAAACCACAAAGCACCCTCAGCTTCTTAGCAACCCTCAAATTTCACATTATTTTCAAGATAACGGTGGCTGGACTACATAAACCAATTCTAAGGTTTTAACGAATCAATGGTTGAAGAGTTTTATAATACATTCATAGATGGAGAAGCAAACATAAACATTTTATCAGTGAGAGTTAGTGATGATATCTTGGCAAGAGGTCACTAGACTTCCTGCACATGGTGAACTAATTCTGAGAGAAATAAAATCCATAGGCAACTAGAAGGGAATTTGGCGATGCAGATGATGTATTCATCAATGATAGACAAAGTACACATAGGAATTCTCACAAACCTTTTTGTTCTAAAGTTGCAAATTATATTATCAAGTATTTTACCTGTGATGGGAGATATTGTCGGTTAAATACGATTCACTTTAAATTGATCAATCACCTGAAGAAAATTAGATAAGTAAATGTGCCCAATTTCTTACATGAGATATTGAAAAGGATGAGTAGGGAAGCATAAAAGGGTAGGTCTGCACTATCACACCACTGTCTCATCACCTTGATTATAAAGCACACCCTACAGAGGGATCATCTGGAGATAGGATGGGGATATTTTTCAAGAACTAAAAGTATTGATGAATTGTTGGGAAATAAAAGAAAGAGGAGAAGAAGTACTGAAAGCTCCTCCCATATGTATCTAAGCCCACAAATTCTACCTCCCAACCTGAACCACAACTAGAAGAACACCCTACCTCTGAAAATTTACCACCTACTGAAGAAAATCATGTTCCTGTCTCCCTTGAAAGAATATTTATTGCTGAAACCCTCTTAGAATTATCTACTCCCAAATCATCTACCTCTAAAGGTAAAAGGAAGTCCTCCAAGTCCACTCCTACACCACCAAGGCTCAAAAGAGGGTTTAAAACCCTTGGCGAGGATCATGAGGGACGCGTGCACATCAACAGATGTGCGAATGGCAGCATGAAGAGATCTCAGGAGGAGCGAGCATCAACCGAATGTGCATGCAAAGATTTAAAACATGGGAAGAACTTGGTTAAGCCATAAAACTCTTCTCTATCTTATAGATCAAAAGACGTGTACATATAGGAGGTGTTGAGTAACCCCCAGTGCTGCAATCATGACAACTTGAGTAGAGAGGGGGAGTTACATTCCTAGAATAGAAGTGCAACTCCCAATGATGCATATGACACACTGACACACTGACGTGCTGACCCACTGACACGTAAGGGAATCTCATAATGACCCCTAAATGACACATGGACCTACGATCTCACCTAAGTGAGATGACTCATGTAATGATGTGGAAAATACACACACCAACACCCCCCCTTCATCATAACTTAGGATGAGGTGGCAAGTCAAAAACGAGAAATGGGTCTCGGCACAAAGCCTGATGAGGTACCCATGCACAAGAAAAGGGTCCCAAGTAGTGAAGGAAAACCCAGTGGGAAAAACATCCACCACAAGAGAACAAAACACTCTCTAATCTAAGAAAGATGCCAAATATGGGTCCCAACCATAGATGAGCCTGAAAGGGTACCCATGTACAAAGAGGTAATCTCTCAGAAAGAAGAATAAGAGAGAGAAGAAGAGGGAGACGAGAGGAATGCAGAAGATGCCATGGATGGATCTGAACTCTGCAGCTCTAGGAGGTCTCCCAGAAGAATGTCGATGACGAGATCCTCTACCTCTGGATTGAAGAAGAGCCACCCACAACAAACTGTGTGCCTGCCCTTAGGAAGGACAGAAATGACATGCTTGAAGTCCACCCACTCCACAAAGGAAGCTGAAGGCAACAACACGAAGAACTCTGAGTCTGGTCCACGAAAGTGTGACATAGGTCTAGCGAGTGAGTGCCAAGGAACCAAAGGTAATGCCATGTGCGTAGAACTATCAGAGTGAAAAAGAGGAACACCCACAGAAAGGATGTCCAAGTGATGTGAAGGGAACAAAACATCCTCCACAACAAAAAAGGGATCCACAGCTGAGGGTGGATCAATGAAGGTCTCCGGAAAAGTGGAAGTGGTAAGAATCCCAGAAGGGGCACTCCCAACAACAGAGATGATGAACTCCTCTGAAACACCTGTAGATGGATGAGGGACCTATAGAGCATCACAAGTAGACTTTGTGAAAAGACGACTAAGGTCAGGCAGATACTCGTCCCAATGAGGGGGCTCAACAAACAAAAGAGCGATGTCAAATAGGTATGAGTCATCCAATGAAAGTAGATGAGTGGAATGGGCCTCGCACACTGGAAGTGGAAAGGAGGCTACTATAATGATGGTGTGAGACTGAGTAGAAGACTGCTCGATATCTGATGAGATGTGGGAAGTGTCAACACTCTCTGGAATAGTGAGAGAAAGAGGAGAAGAGTCCTTTGTAATGCTCTTGACATCAGAACTGGGTGCACAATCCTCGTCATCAGAAGTAGAACCAAGCGACCCTATGTCAGTGGGACTGTCATCACACAAAGAAATGGAGGAGACAATGAATCAGCGAGTAGAGCAACAACGGTGGCAGTGTGTGAAGGGTCTCCATAGAAGAACTGAAGAATGCTCCAGACACGGTGAGGTGGATCTGATTCTGCCACATGAAACTAGAGAGAACGAGAGACATGCATCATCATGTGACCAAAGACATGGTCACAAGTGTCGAGGAAGTCCTCTAGATGATGATGATCGAGTGTGTAGGAACTGGCCCAAGCAAGAAGGGTAAAAGACCCTCGTGGGTGAAGTAACGTTCCATGGAAGCACGCCAAGCTGAATAGGTCTCTCTCCCGGTGAGAAGTGGTAGAGGCTGTAAGGTGATCCTATGACGCTCACATCTGGAAAGAGCACTCTCCATGATGAAAAAATGCAAGATGCAAGGTGCATGAAAGCAAGACGTCAGACTCGGCCGATAATGCGTCTGCGTGTGAAAACCTAAGAGTACAAGCAACCCCCAGAATGTGGCACTTTATAAAAGTAGTGCATTTACAAAATTGGCAATGCCATCATGTAAAGTGTGGAAAATCATGCAACTTTGACTAAAGAAGCACTAAAAAACAAGCAGTGAGTCAAAAGTTATAGCATTAAAACGATTCCCACAACTGATGGAAAAATGCACTAGACACTGCAAACGCATTAAAAAAGTGCACAAAATGGGTGCAAAGGGTATCATGTGGGTACTCATTGGAAACGACATGGAATTTTAGTAGGGGTTTGTTTTACTTGCGAGGGGGGATTAGCCTCCTGCCAATCCGGACCTTGCCCTCTGTCTTCGACAAGCGTAGGAAGGTCAAATTACAAGCAAAATATAGCCCAATAAATTATTACAATGCCGTTAAAATGAAATGTTTTCTTTTTTAACACCCTAAAACATTAGAAAAAGAAGGTGGGCCCACGTTTTGGAGTGTGGAGAGAAGAGAGCCCACGTGTGCAGATTTAACGTCTTTGGATCGATTTGCGAGTTTGAAGGCTGAATGGATGGTTTCTCTTCTGCAGGTCTGCAGGCTGGCGAGAATCTAACGTACAAGGCCACGTGGTGAAGTCAAGGCTGCTGGGAGATGTTGCAGCGAGCGGAAAAACTGAAATGCCTGAGTTTTGTAATGGTTGGAAGAAATGCCGAATGAGGAGACGCACCAAGTGGGTGGCAATGTTGGGTGATTTTCCAAAGGCATGCGGTAGAAGGAATAAACACAGTCCGAACAACAAACATGTAGCATGAACCAACACATATGCAAAGGAGCTCGGGGATGTGTCCAAAATGTTTTCCAATGCAAAATGTTTTCCAATGCAAAAACGTTTTTCCAATGCAGATAAAAAAACGTTTTCCAATGCAAAGGAGGGCACGTGTCTGAACGAAAGATTCTGGATGCAGGGTTTGGTGTTTGAGCCGATTAGAAATGCCACATGAAACAACCCAACTGTTTTGAGTAGCAAGTTTGAAGATGCATGGAGTAGGTCTGCAGGTGTTGCCGTGGAGTGAAGGCCGTTGGAAGGAAGGCTATTGGAAGGACCAATAACAGGTAGAAAAAAAAAATGTTTTCCCAAGGAACCACGAGCATGCATAGGGAACACGAGCCACAAGGAAAAAATGCAGGCACCAAAACGTTCCAGATCCAATGGCTGAGGGGCCAAAGAAAACAAATCATAGAATAATGCAAGGCCGAGAGCATAGAACACGAGTTCAAACCAAGAAAACGTTTCCAAAGCCAAGGCACGAGCATACGAGAATGCAAGGTTGGAGCAAAAAACACAGGTCTGCAAAAAAACGTGCCAAGCACATTTCAAACCTAGGCAATACGTGCTGGAGCTACTCCACGAATGGCAAGTTGAAGAAAGCACAAGCTGAGAGAAGAGGTGAACGGGTGAGTGCGGGAAGCCCATAGAACCAGGGCCGAGATAGGCCTGAGACAACAACAACAACAATCCTCAAAAACCTCGAAACTAGCACAAGCAACAACTTTAAGCTCATATTTGAAACGGTAAACACTCCAAAACTGCATGCAAGGATGCAAAAACTGTTAAACCCCAAAAACGAAGCCACGAACACCCAAAAACCAAACCGAGGTATAAAACGCCTAAAATCAATGCAAGAAGAGCACGGTCAGAATTTCCATTATGACATATGCACCAAGATCTGGATATCATGCCTAAGCTAGAAAACACACACAGAAATGTCGATGAGTGCACGGATCCACAAGATCCGCTCTGATACTATGAAAGAGGGTTTAAAACCCGCAAGTGAGGATCACGAGGGATGACATGCACATTAATGGACATGCAAACGACAGCGTGAAGAGATCTCGGGAGGAGCGAGCATCAACCGAATGTGCATGCAAAGATTTAAAACACGGGCAGAACCTAGTTAAGCCATAAAACTCTCCTCTATCTCATAGATCAAAAGACGTGTACATATAGGAGGTGTTGAGTAACCCCCAGTGCTGCAATTATGACAACTCGAGTAGAGAGGGGAAGTTAAATTCTCGAATAGAAGTGTAACTCCTAATGATGCACTTGACGCATAAGGGAATCTCATAATGACCCTAAATGACACATGGACCTACGATCTCATCTATGTGAGATGACTCACCTAATGATGTGGAAAATACACACACCAACAGGCTCTCTCATAGGCTAAAAAATAAAATAAAAAACACCTCCAAGACAACAAAATCCCAGACCATATCACTTGATAGTGATGTGGAAGTTGCAAGAGGAAAACATTGAGCCCACACCAATGAAAACAATGTAGGGAGGTACTGATGCTACATTTTGTGAACAAAAATTCCCTGAAGAGCACATGGAGGGACAAGAAGAACAAGACAAAAATGTGGAGACAATGTGTGTGAAGGGGGTCATGAAGAGAGAGAGATGAATAAGAGGTTGAAGGAGAAACTGTATAAGAGTACCCTGAGGAATGCATGGAGGATCATGCAATGGTAATTCATACTTATGAGATAGTTTATGAAATTAAAATATATGAAGAGAAAATGGGAGAAGAAATTGGCAAGAAAGATGACCAAACAGTTCATGTATCAAAAGGCACCAAGGAAGACAAAGAAGGAGGAATTGGTGAACCAATTGAACTTGAACACATGCCCCAATCTGTTGAGGAGGTCATTGAGCACTTGGTTCATGGAATTGAGGAAGAGAATATTTCTGTGGGAGTTAAACAAGTACCAAAACATACCCCTATAGTTGTGGCTAATGTAATTGAATAAGTTGCACCACCATTTTTACCACATGTCAGCGTGCAACACGTAAATGTCGTCCCGTTGTAGACACAAATTGTCATCAAAGAAGTAATTAGAGAGCATGTAAAATCAGTTTGTAGGGAAATGAAAATGGAAACAACATTGTTGGATTACTAGGTGAATCAATTTGAAACCTATGTTAATAGGTTAAAAGGAAATTATGAAAGAGAAAAAGAAGAAATCATCTTCCAAAACAAGCAATATATTGAGGAAAAATATAAAGAAATTTAAAGGCTAAAGAAAAAGTAGGAAGAGACACTTAAGGTGGCCCATGAGATATTCAAATACATGCCTCCTTCTAATGTCTATGTTATTTTATTAAAAGAAAATATGTTGCAGCTCAAACTTACTTGTATCAACCGTAACATGTCATTTGATATTAGTGGAGTAAGAAGCTTCTTCGGTTGTACACAACAACCCTCATGAAACTCAACTTCTACTTTTTGAACTCTACATGTATAACTATGCTCTTGAGTATGATAGGGATTGGATCCTAGTCCTATACATTGGAGATGTTCGTTAAAGCACTTTGTTCTTATTTTCTCAATGAGTTGGATAGGGAAAGAAAAATGGAGGACTACAAGCATTTGGAGAAAGTACAACCACTGATGGTCAGGGTTGAAGCTGGTAACACTAAAGAAATTGTAGAGCAATATGGAAAGTATATGCAAAAGAAGGAAATTAGAAGAAGGGTATGGCAGATGAGGAAATCAACTCATGAGGAGGTCAGAGATATGATTAAAGATCATGGAATTTAGATAGTTCAAGCCTACAGAATGCACTAGAATGACATGTCTCCTAAACTAAAATAGAAGGAAATGCATTCATACCCTAACATAATACCAACTCTAAGAAGATTGAATGCATACATTCACATTGCCACTAGCTATGTAGAAAAATGGTTCCCAATTGGCTATCATCCCCCAATCTTCCACTTTCCAATACCACATTGGTTAGGTGATCAACCATTGAATGAAATAATACATGACAGAGTCATGAACACACTCAAGATGAATGGAGGTTACTTCTTCACATAACCAAAAGGGATGGATACTCCAATGGATTTTAGATGAGTATGCAACACCATTCAGGTGGAACCTAAGGAAATTGAATGAGGAAATTCAAGAAATTAAGCTTGGGGATGTGATGAGTTGATTAAATTCCTTTTATAAACAACTCATCCTCTGTACTTTTGTTAAGCCATTGAGACTATGTCCTTGTATTTCTCATGTTGTTGAACATCATCACTATAACTTGAACTTATTGACATAATACTAATTAATATAATTATGAATAGTTAACTTTATTTTGTGGTATTATGAGTATGCATTTATTATTATGGTTGTAATAAGTTGTTTGAATGATGATATGTGTGATGCCACTCTTGTTTGTAAGAAAATTGTTATATGCGAAAAGGACTTGTTCACAACAACTTGTCCACACCAAAGGGAATCACCTACAACCAAAGGACCTATCTGCAACAACCCATCCACAGCCAAATAAGATCACCTACAACAAAAGATCCATGATTATGAAGATCTCTAGGTGTTGTACAGGAAACTTCGTTCTCGCGCGGGTGAAATCCGATACAGGAAGCCACTAGCAACTTCAAATGATGGAGGGCTTAAGACCTCAGATACAAATGTGTATCTACGGGTGCAAAGAAGATATATATATGATATAATGAAGCTAGATTTGTAAAACTAAAATAGATAAGATTAGATAACAATATTCAGGGGTTTCCCGGATAGTGTTGGTTCCAAGAGGATTTTAACTCCCTTGGAGGATGTCAACCCCGTGTCCAGAAAGATAATGATAAAATACAAGATAAACAAATAACATGCAAGTTGATGAACAAAGGAACCTAAAGCTGCGGTATGTAGATGACACTCTTGATCTGATCCGAACACAACATGAAACAAAAACCACGCTACGCAAACTAAGTAATCATGAGCAGAGTATTATGGGGATTACAGTGTCATTACCAGGGGCACCGTGAGAATATAGATAAATAAGAAGCTTAGAATTCAAAACAACATTTTCCCAAATTTTCTAACTTATTTCCTCCTCTTCCGGTCGGTCCAGGTCAAGTCTTTGAAATATGGGGAAAACCCATATTTATAGCTTGGAGGTGAGGTTAGATTGGGGTTAATAAGTAACCGGGGTTGGGTAGAGTAACCCGAGTTAAGAGATATGATGTGATCATGTGGGGCCCATGGTTTGACTTATTAGATGTAGTGGGGAGCATGATTTGAATGGGTAGGTGAGATAAAAGATTCCATTTGAAATTAAGAAAAGGGTGTCGGATGGGTATATTAATACCCATGGATTGAATAATTTGATATGGGAGAAAATGCCAAAATCTTAATTATCAAATGGGTCCACATGGAGCCCATTTAATAATTAATTAAATAAAGGTGAGTAAATGGATGGGATTTATTTAAATTTAAGAAAAAAAAAAGGCGAGAGGGGAAGTTGCATGAATGTGAGATGACGGAGGGGCGCTATACCAAAAATGGTGTCTACTCTAGGAACATGAAAGATGACACTCCAAGCCTATATGTGTCAAGGAAAAAGAACTTATAAACTAGAACATGAGAACTGAAGATAACTCAACAATATATTTGACTACTTATTATAACTTACTGAAGAACTGATTGATCAGTTAAATACGTGATTTCAGGAACTTAACAATTACTTGAGTTATGTATTTGATATTTGGACAACTGTTAGTTCCATTACATGTGTTTAAACTCTTGTTGTTTTATTTAAGATCTTCCACTTGTTTCATTGAATATATTTTACTTAGTCTGTTTGAACTCCTAGTTAAACTCTTCTTCTCATGTTTTGTTGTAATTGAGGAATATAAAAGTGAAGGATTAATGTTGGGAATGTATCGGATGTGTAGAGATCTAGACAGAGAATTATAATAGAGGATATGTAGATACATAAGTTTATTTTCTCCTAAATGTAATCTTCAAGCCAAATCAATAAGAATCTGAGTTATGTTCAATAACTCTTAGGTACAAGCCTTAGGAGGGATTAACACCCAAGGCAGGGCCCACTTGTGGTCTGCTAACCCCTCCATAGTTTGTTGCTTTGTTTTATTGCATGGATAGACTAGCAAAAATTCATTCCTTTATCTATATTCTGAATTTACAAGCTCTATTTTAGTTATAGTATTTGGAAGCTATTTACTTTCAATCTAAGTTTAGTTTGTTTCAACATTGTTATTTCAAGCATTGTAGTGACAAAAATTTCTTTCCTTACCTCCTAAATGCTTTGTAACTGTGCATACAACACTGAAATTATTGAAAGTTTACATCCCTTGGTTTGATGATTAAATGATTGTAGATTAATGAACACGTATTAATTTTTGCAAGTTAGTTTGCACCAACATGCTTTATGAATAATCATTAAGAAGGTAAGTTGCTTTTTATGAGTTTAAAACCCTAGTTCTTGAGCGATGGATGAAAAATTATTTGTTTCACATCATAATGTATTGAATCATCAAATGTGATGATTGGAGGATGAATAGGTCTATCTCATATTTTATATGGTGGTAGTTTGATGTCTTGACAATAAGTGGAACTCGCTCAAATTTGCATGTTTTTAGGAAAGAATGTTTTTCTCTCATTTTCCATTAGACCCTATGTATAAAATGATTTTATAAGTATTGTGGGAGTTATGATACATGTTTAGAGTGATTTTAGATCTTGGGAGGCCATTGGATGACCTACATAGGTCAAAATAAGTTGACTGGTTTTTGGGCTAAAAGGATAGTTATAGCAGTTTTGGAGAATGGATGTTCTTGGGCATGCATGACATAAAGTGATGAATCTAATGATCATGAAGGTTTTTTTATACATCTAATATGATTTTTTGTATTATTATTTTTATCTCTAGAGGTGATATGAGGTGGCATGATTGAGGTGACAAGTAAACCTAGTTTGTCTGGTTCAGGACATCACTGCTTTGGTTTGAAGATTGGTCTAGAAGACCAATATCTTGGCTTTGTTGATGATGAATATCCGAAGAGTAAATAGGTATGAAATTTTATCATATTCCATGTATTTATAAGTCTCTAAAGTTCCTGAAAATGTGTGGAGAGCTTAGGTTTGTAAAACAGGATTATAGGAAGTTCAAGTTGTTGAAGAGGAAACATTACTCTATTGGCATTAAAAGTTGAGTAATGAGGTCTAGCATGCTTGGATATTATATTTATTTCATTTTATTTCCATTTATTTTTCACATGCCATAGTTTATTTTCTTTAATGTGTTTTTGGTCTTCATTGCTGTAGATCGGTTCTTAGAGGTGCCTGGTTTGAGTAGGAAACAATCCTACTTGAAGGTGTTGTGAAAACAACGAGTGAACGAGAGTTCCCTAAGCTAATGAAGGATGTTGATAGGATGGTTTTGAGTTGTGTGAAGCCTTTGGAGGTGTGAAAAAGTTGGATTAATCCCTTTATGGTCTTGGAGTGCTCGGTGAAGGAGAAACTAGCCTTTTAGGCCTAGTTGTGTTTGTTGGATGTCTTGGTGCATTTCCAACCCATACAGTCTCTTTCATGTCGATGTATATTAGTGATTAGATATTATTTGATGTTGTTATGATCAAAATTTATGGTCAGGTCCAACCTATCTATGTTTAGGAGTTGAGTCATGTATATAAAGTGCGTGTATTTGTTCATTTTGAAAATTAGTGTGAGAGGGAAAAAGTGTGAGCTATGTGTGAGTGTAAAATAGGTATGAGGGCATCAGGAAAGAGATGAGAGAAGGAATGAAGTGTTTTTGATAGTTTAGAAGTAGATAAGAAAGGGAAATTGGCCTAGTTGGCCCATGAAAGAGCAAGATTGAGCGAAGTAGGAGAAAGTGTGTTTGAAGAGGGTTTTGAGGTGTGCGAGCTAAATTTGAGATCACAATCAATTGTGTGAGAAACATATATTTAGTGATCATCCATTCAAAACTTATGTGATGAGTAATATTCATGCAATTCATTTTTATGAGTAATTTTAGTAATGGTTTCTAGGGGTTGGTGCTCCTTGTGGGATTGGTGTCTCACTAAACAAATCTTGTGTGATGTGTCATATTCATGCAAGTATTTTGGTTTGTGTAATATAATCAAAAGTTTCAGTGGGTTTTCTTCCCCTTGAGGGTTTCCCACTTACATATTTTGTTCTTTTGTACTATCTCATGGTTATGCTCATGTGAATGATTGTTATATGTTTTTAAGGTCACATTAATGCATGATTTAATGGTAAATGGTTTATGCAAGTTAAATTGAATTGGTTAAAGGTTTTTAATGACTGATTCACCCCCACCTTAGTCCATTGTACTTCCTGTTAGGAATTATTTAATTAGTGCTCTCATTATTATATTGTAATATTATTAATATGAGTTATATTATAACTCATTATTAATAATACAGATTTGTTATATTGTTTCAACAATATAATTTTGTTGTACCCGTAATGATATTAACGAGTGTTTTGTTGTGTGACTTCCTAGTTTGTAGGAAGACAGTTTTCTATTTCCATGGCTATTTATTAGCCTCAGTATTATTTGTAATCAGTATGTTGAATAGAATATCTTTCTTTGTGTATTGAATATCATTTGTAAAATGCTTGCAGTCTGATCCAAATCAATATTTGGTATCAGAGCGCTTGAGATCTAGAAATGCCTCTTCCATACGTCCGGTCTCCATTCTTTGAGCAAGGTTCATTTCGATGAGAGTCTGCAGTTGTTTTTTCTTGGTGCGCACATTCACATACCTGTGCAGTCGTGTGGAAACCTGCAGAAACAAGATCTGTGTTCTTGGTGCTTTTGATGGTAAATACTTAGTATGTATTCATATTTCTTAGCTTGATTCTGTTCTCTTGTACATCTCTATTTGTTGCAACCTGATCTTTCTAGAAAATTGTGATCCATCCTTTGTGCATTCTTCTACCCGTAGCTTTGTGCTTATTTTTTACAATCGTCATCCACATCATGCCACATTGTAGTTTGCCCACCGCTTTTATGTAATGTTTTTAGTTGGATTTATATTCAGCAGAGATTTGAGGAATCATTATTTACACCTGTTTGTTAGATGAATACGGCTTGGTAGAGGTCAGTGGTGTGTAAACTATTTGTCAAATGTTCTACTAGATCGTCTGCAACACGTGATCGCCCAATAACTCATCTCCATTCTCATTGATTTTCTTTAATATTCACAAAGTCGACCCACATCATCTTTTGACGAGTGTTTAGAGGGACATCACGTGGAGCAGTGAAGGGACAGTGGCACCGTATATGCAAAGTTGAAGCTTATACACAAAACGTGGTTATTAGATTTCAACGAGAGTTGCTCCTCTCTGCTCCGTATTTATCTGCAAATCGGATCAAAATTGGTCTTGCCAACGGATAAATCACCTTGCATGGTGCTTCGACCTCATCGACATATCTCCTCTACATAACGGTGCTGGAATAATTTAATTTGGTAATTATCATGTCCATGCCGTACATATTCAAAAATATGGTTTAATGTTTTAATATAGGTTTCAAAGTATTAGAGTCATCCTAAGTTATTTCCATTGTCTATGTTGTGTTTTGTAAAAAGAGTCTTGTATTTTATATATTGTAAAGTATGTCGGTGAAGTCATCGAGTCTTGTATTATATATATCGCTTCCTTCATAAGTTCAGTTTTTTTTTTTTGTGTGAAAGCCATTTATCATTGTAAGTCATTTAGTATTGTCGAAGTTAAGGTCATAAAAATCATATAAGCGATTTTAATATCGTAAAAGTGTCAAATAGGTGATCTTAGGATTATTCGTATTGTAGTTTTGAGTCTAAAGTGTCGTTATTTATTGTCAGTCTGTCTAGATAAATAATTTTGTAAAAAAGGGTGTATTTTCGGTTGTATCCGACACTTATCTCACTATGGTCAAGAAAAGAAGAAAACAATGTATTCTCATGGAACCAATTACCATGGAGAGTGACATAAAAAATATACAGGATCAAGAAAATTCAGCTATGCTAAATTTAGAAGAAGGATACGAAGGTGACAGTGAATTTGAATCACCTAGATCTCTAAAAAGAAAAAGGTTGACAGCTAAAGAATACAAAGACCATCTTTTACGAAAAATGAGAAGTTCGGAAAAGAAGTCTGAGCACATTTCTCTGACCTAAGCGGTATGTCATTTGGAGGATGGAGGCAACGGAGGCAGGAGGACAATCAACGTCCTCAAGTTCGTCACTACCTCAGAGGCCGCAAACTGCTTTAGTGACATCTTTGTGTCTTGTGTGATGAATAAGAACAGATGAGCATCCCTGTTCCTGTGTGCAGTGCAGTGCTTGTGTGTCCCCCTTGATGATAATGATTTGTACCATTGATACTATTGCAGGAAGTGTTCTTGATCAGACTGATTTGATGGTTGATGTGAATTGGTTGAACGGTCCCTAGATGATGTAGTTCCCACAGTCAGTGTTGAGGATCGAGACCATGTGCAAGCTACGGAGCGGCATGCTGCTTAGTTGAAGATGGTGTTTTCCCGTGTTCGCACTAAGGGGGGGAATGTTAGGAATTATTTAATTAGTGCTCTCATTATTATATTGTAATAATATTAATATGAGTTATATTATAACTCATTATTAATAATACTGATTTGTTATATTGTTTCAACAATATAATTTTGTTGTACCGTAATGATATTAAAGGGTGTTTTGTTGTGTGACTTCTGGTTTGTAGGAAGACAGCTTTCTATTTCCATGGCTATTTATTAGCCTCAGATTATTTGTAATCGTATGTTGAATAGAATATCTTTCTTTGTGTATTGAATATCATTTGTAAAATGCTTGCAGTCCCGATCCAAATCAATACTTCCGGCGAGATGGTGGATATCCCCATAGTAGTGGAGGAATAAGAAAGGGGAATAGAATAAGTGATAGACATAGAGAGATCTAAGGTATGAACCATATGAAGATGATAAACATTGTCACGGACATGCCGAGCTTCTAATAAGGGATCACGGACTGTGGTACATGGGTGGTATTATCATGTTGGGATCAATAAATTATTTAAATAAATGTAAATATTTATCATAGGACTGATATCAAATTAATATAACAAAGAAAAATCAATATCTAGCATGCAAAGTAGAAGTAGGTATAGACAATAGTTAGCTAAGAATGACTTAGTTTATATATGGAGATCTAGGATGATTCTGGGTTGGATCTAATATGTGTATGCTTTTTCCGAGAAATTGGAGTCTAGAAATTCTTCAAATATAACCACTCAAAGGGGAACAGGACCACCACAGGTGCTAGTGTCTAATATGGTAGGTAGTGTCCGACAAGTGTTCTTCTTCTTTTCTTTTCGTGTCCGAACTTAGCTTCTTCCTTTCATTTTTTGTCACATCCACTTCACCGTAGGGTTCTTGTGTTGTAAATTTTCTTATAAAACAAACCATAGCTACATGTACAAGGCTCAATATAACATTAGATAGAATAAATAATGCATATTCTTGAGTCAAACTAACCTCGACGGTCACCCCAATGTGATTTTCATCAAGCGTTGCACTACTTTTTAGATTCTATATATTTCTAATGTGTGTTTGATTGAATCATTTTTGTTGAAACTAGGTTTCCCTTGTGATAGTCATACTATCATATTGGGATAAAAAAACTCACCCCCAAGATAAATGTGTGAGATGGAATTCAAAATAAGTCCTCTTATGGAGTGAATACTGCATCCCAAATGCATTCCTTTGAATGTTTCTCCTTACACAATTAGTATATTAGCCCCAACTATCCAATCCCTAATAACGACAAGTAAGTCATGTATATATGATTCCCTTGTTTGAATTTCATTATTAACAACCAAAAAGTTTGACCCTAAGTGATAAAAGAGACTTTATAAAAGATACCAAATGATGTGGCAATTCAAAATTAGGAAAATGAGAGTAAAGTAAAGAAGTGCCCAAAAGGGACAAGAACATCCGGGGTATTCTTGTCCCTAATGGGTGGAAGTTTTTGGTATGCTCAGAAGATATAACGGTCAATACAGAGCTAAGTCACATGTCGTCTAGTGTCCAAAAGTAAATTGACCATTCCAAAAAGTAAATAATAAGAGTGTGGGAAAGATAAAAGAAACGAATGAGTAAAACAAGTGTTGTTAATTTCTAGTCTTCTTTCTTAGGAATCATATATATATATATAATGACATTATTAGAGGAAATGATATAAATAGAAAGTGTGTAATTCGTGACTACACTCTACCATGCACAACCCATTTTATAGGTATAGGATCTCAATGGTGGCTACCATTCTATCATTCTATGTGATCCTATGTAGATTATCATACTTATTACATATGGGTACACATTTATTATTTTGAGTTGTGTGCTCAAACTCTTTTTCGTACACACCTCAATAGAGGGGCATCTATCGAGATATTTCTACATTTATAAACAAACCACATATTATAAGAACATATTTTTACAAGGTTATGATCCTCGTCAAAGGTTACAAATACTTGAAATGTGGCGAGAATTCAACAAGGATCAAATTTTTCAATAAATTCAAGACCGCGATACGATCTTTACCATGATGGACATTCTAGGAAAGGGAAAAAATCTCAATAATTTTTTAATTTCTTCAAATTCTATTAGCTATTTATAGGATTTTCATACAGTTTTAGATACAGATGACACAATACATATCATGATACATGGGTGTGAGTATTTCATTCTTTCTTCACTACACTATTCAAATTCGAGTTCTAGGAGCATGATCTGGGGCATGAGGCCCCTTCTCCCCTATGATTTTTCACAATTTATATGATAATTTTTAGAGGTATAATACCTTATGGGGTTATGAAAATTTATGTTCCTTTAAGAATTTGAATTTATTCAAATTGGTACAAAATTAGACCTAGATCTATTTGTGACGGTGTGGTCTATGGGTTTAGTGGAAAGTTTCAAAGTAGCTAAGTTCTTTGTAGACTGATCTTTCCCCTTCTCTTATTAGATTCATATATGGGGAATATGGCGAAGCAACTAAGTTCTTCGTTGTCAATACCTTCCTATCTATAAAGCTCTAAAAGGGTGGAACTTTGGCTACTCTCCTCACTCTCTCTGGTGTTGGGATGTACTCAACACTCTAGTTTCTCCTTTGACATAAAATTAGGGAACTGATCACCCCAATCCTCCAACATCTCTGCAATGGTTCCAAGTCTCCAATATATAAAAATAACGAGAACTATTCTCTCCACAAAATGAACATGTGTATTCCTTCCATGTTTTACTTTTTTCTACTTATTTTTTTCTCAAAGTTCAAAGTTATAGGAATTATCTATATTTTGAGTTAAATTTTATTTTATATCATAGACATTAACTACACTCTATGTTGTAGGTTTCATCATGGAGCATGCCAACACCAACACATTAAAGAACCATGTTGTCGAGTAAATACAATGTGTGTGTGCGCTCAAGTACATTTTTAATTTAAGAATGTAATTTTTAATTACACACTTAAAGGCTCGAGAAATATAAGCACTAAAATTTTGTAATTGTTTTTATGTAATGCCAAGTTTGATCATGTTTGCGTGTTAAGACAAATGCTCACATTCAAAATCTTGTCAATTCATCACTTTATCTCTTCCACAAGTTTTTTATCCCTAAACTTTGCTCTATCATCAATTATAGGAATATTATCTAATAAAATTAGTAAAACACGATGTGTTTCATGTTTGAACTTTTTGTTTTAGTTTTCTCCTTCTCTGTCCAAAAATATACATCTAGGTCGAATGTGGGGGTTCGGTCTTGGTTGACTTATACAGTCCTAGATTCCCAAGTTCACCGACTATGTTTTCAATTTGAATATCTTCTTTGGGTCATTTCATCTTCTTAGGCTTAGATTTATTAGAATATTTCACCTATGAAAGGCTATATAAGAAAGTCAATGTCACTTTATAGCTCATCAAACACTCTTACAAGTTCATATTACAAATATCATCCCAAAATCAAATCTACCCAAATTACTTGCAAATCAACTATAATAGTCCCTACTATATGTCTAAAGCACTCATATATGTCAATGAGTCTAGCTTCCTCTATTTCCAAGAATGCAAAGGTTAGAGCCATGTCTTAGCAAGACAAGAGCCACTCCAAATATTGTTCAAGGGTTTCAAGCAACAAAGGTTAGGTCACATAGGTGAGGCACACCACATCAAATTACTACCGCCGTGGGTACATTCTACAATTTATAATTATCCCACCTGCTTGGTGTCAATAGTCATAAAGGAACCCTTAATGGGTTGGTTAGTTGTTCACACTTGCACAAACACATAAGAGAGCTACATGAAGCTTGATCCCACAATGATGGCATGAAGTGTAGCACTTGGATTGGTTCAACAATTGGGAATCACCATGAAGGGTACTCCAACCTCACTATATACACATGTTTTCTTTTTAGTTTGTTAATGTTTTGATGAAGGGTAGTACGAGTTTTAAGGGTTTCAACTTTGTTACAAGTTATTATAGGTAATCTAAATTTTGTGTGAGAAAAATCAATATATAGATAAGGTTATTCCTAAGCAAATGAAGTATATATAAAGTTTTAAATCCATATTGTCAAAGGGTTTATGACCGTAGAGATCCATGTTAGGACCATATAAATCAGGTTTGGACCATACAATAGTTTTACGATCCTCACACTTTCAATTTCTAGTGCCACAATCAACATCGAAGTATTTCCAATCTCTAATTTACTTGTTTTACCATCCTACATATACAAATCCTCCACGTTTTACCATGTATAGCTAAGTTTCTCTCTCCTATTGTGTATATGAGCAATTTCTTATCGTTTATCAATTGTTACATGTATGAAAGCATTATTCTAATTATGAATGGTACATGTATGAAAATAATTGATTATAATAGTCTATATATTACAAACTCCTACATCCTTTTTTTTATTATTGGCAAATAGTTTTTTGAAAGGGACTATACCCTTGTACACCAAGGCTCAGAAGCCGAATTGATAGTTAAAGCACAAGAGATGGATCAAAATCCAAATAGCACAATTAAGCCCGACAGCAGAAAACATACTGCAAAGTAAAAACCAACAACCGACAAAGCAGCAACAAAAAAACAACAAAAGTACAACAAACAAACAACGAATGGCATATCAACACCATTGGAAGCAATCTGCTATCCGGCTAAGAAAGATGAGACCAATGAAACCCAGCCAGCCAATAGCAGAGATGAGAATCATCAAGGCGAAGTGTTACCCTTCAGAGTGGTAGATTTTTTCTTTTTGTTGACCGTAACCCACCCTGATGGAGCCTTCGCGGTTGGAGAAGAAGACAAAGGAGGAGTATTTTCCTTAGTCGCATTTGTCCCATTTAGAACAGCCATGTTGTTATCCTGAGAGAGATATTTATCATTTTCCATGCTGCCCTCAACAACTTGTGTATTTTTCATGTTGCTAACAATCTGAGTTTCGATAAAGGGGTTTTCGTTGACTCGGTTCATCTCTTTGCTTAATGTTGTGTACTCCTATAATATTTAGAAATTAATTAGGTGCAAACATCTATACCATCTCCTCTCATCCATAATAATTTTTGTTTTTATGAAAGACACTACAATTTTTGATGATGTAAACTTCAATTACGGTTTTTATATTACCATTTGGTTCTTATATATCCATGTAAATGAACTTTCATGAGACAAAAAAACATAGCTTGATATATACCTAAATAGTTTTCACAATGTAATTTATATTATTATTATTTACGGTGGATCAACTAATTGTATGGGTAAGTGCAACAAGTTGAGGGACAAAAAAGGGGTCATAAGTGGACGTCGTATTGCAAAAAATAGTGAAATCTCAACTTGTAGAGATTATTAGCAATATGCGGACTCAAAATTGGAAATAAATAAATAAATATGAATTGTAGCATCCAAAATCTAGTTTCTAAACTACTTTTTTCGAAAAAAATGGACAAGTTTAGCTATATTAAACACTCAAAATTTTATGACTTCGTTTTTTTTTTAAAAACCTATAAGAATGTAGTCCGTTTGCCCGCGATTTAGATGACCAAAACTTGTTATATTTTCCTTTTGTGAAAAGTTAGATGTTGTTGTCTATCTTGGGATGGATTTTGTTTTGTATTTTTTCGAGTAATATTATTTTTTAATGATTTTTTCCATAAAAGTGGTCTGAAAGTTTTTATAAAACGAAACACTTTCTGTTTGCTGCCATAACTACATCAAAAAATATTGAAATCAAATACTTTTTTTTAACGTGTATAAAAATTTGCTATGCTTGGGATGGTATAGGTTTTATCACATTCGACTAGCAAAATAAAAAGCTGTAGTCTTAAACGTAGACATGAACATTCATGGAAAAAAATGTCTTAAAGCCCTATTGTTACTAAAAATTATAAAATGGTATTTATCTTATTCTATTCACTTTAAAATCAATATTTCTACGAAGTTAACAGTCTCCCCTATGCGATGGTACCATTTTTGTGACATGTTTTTTATTTTTCGGCATGGTTCAAGTCTGTGGAAGAGAAAAATTGAAGTTTTTGGCTTTTCACACGCCATAATGACCTCCCAAAGCTCGGTTTAGGAAAATTTAGATTTCCGAGCTTTGAGGGTCGGATTTGATGATACTGATGAAGGACCACGATCACGGTTGTAAATTGACCTATATCAAAAGAACCGCAATCACGGTTATTAAAATCATATTTACCCGAATTGTGGGTTTGTTATTTTTGTCTCGAAGGACCGTGGGTTGCGGTTTTAGGTTTGGAGATTCTCGACCCTAAAGAAAATAACCCACGATCGCGATGCGTGAATTTCGCTTTTTATGTCCACTTTTAATCCCCCAACTTATTGCACTTAGCCGTATATAAGATATTTTTAATTGGTATAGTAAGGATTAACGAGAATGAACACGAATTGAGATGTGACATCTTGTAAACCATGATGGAGGGGCATACTTGAAAGTGTCTTCTTTAGGAATTTGTATTAAAAAAATGCATGATATGCAATGAACAAACATGAATCGAAATGTAATTTCCTATGGTTCATTGATTTTTGGATTTGCCAAAAATTGAGAATTGCAATTATTGTCAACAATAAGTTTGTGTAATGCATGTGGAAGGTGCGAAACTAGACGTAAACTTGTGGAATTCGCTCATTGGTATTCAAAATGGTTATGATGATGAGAGTTAATGTGATTTTGAAAAGATGGAACAACTTGTTAGTGGGTTATATAGAATTTCATTACATGTATATTATGGTAAAGCGTTAATAGTTCAGTCAGATTTGAGTTGGGTATAACGTTTAGAAGACATGGTAAATATTAGTTAAGTATACTTATACATCTTTGGTAGAAATCCATACACTAAAGCACATTTACATATTAGTTAAGTATACTTGTACATCTTTGGTAGAAATCCATATACTAATAAACACATTAATAAAAGTGCTCCTGCCAAATTTTAGTACAAGTGTCAGTTTGAGAGTGCATATGCGACGTTCTAATTCAATGGAGGTTTTGGATAGACTTACAATCCAGGTGGCTACGGAATTAGTAGGCGGTGTCTGAGTCAGCTGTGTCAAGTGACAGGTGTGGGAGAAGTAGAAGGGAGGCCGAGGCAGGACAGACATTTACACGCACCTCTCCCTGTAAAACCACTGACGCCTGCTCATTCAAGTTTGGACATTTCAATTCATATTACTCTGTGCACACCTCACTTCGAATAACACGTGTTGTCCTCTGCCGTTTGATTAGGCGAGGCGCGCGCGTGACGTTATTTGCCCATTTATTCTCCGCCACCTCTTCCTTCTTCCGAGAAGATCAGATATTGCCTGCCGTCTTTTAAGTGGAAACCCCGCCTACCTCAATGTAAAATTCCCCTCAAATAGAAACACCCAAATTTTAGATCCGGTCGGTTTTGATGATTTGTTCCAAATGGAAACGCCGAATTATGCGGAACAGAACTCCGTAGAACTCAGACGAGTCAAAACAATGCCAGACGGTGTACTCCACGATATTTGGGTGGACATCGCCAAGAAACGTCCTGCCTGTTTAAATCAAGGCACTGGAATAGTGAGCTCCCAGATAAGGCTGCTTAGATCGGCTTCCAGCCCCGTCGGAGGAGTAGACAACCTGATCAATAAATCTACCAGTCTACAAGATTCAAATGTTCCTGCGGCCGGTCCTGAGGTCGAACCGCAGGGGTCGGTGTCCAAGCCTAAAGCCAGTACAGCAAGGATGACGAAAAACAATAGCCATATAACCCGCTCCTACAGCGAGAACGTGAGTAAAGAATGGTGCCCTGCCTACGCAACGATGTCGATTATCGGCAGGAGAGACGAAATGGAGGACACCGTAGCCGCCGTTCCGTGCTTTTACAAGGGATGTTTCTCTGCGCTGCATTTCTTCGGGGTGTACGACGGCCATGGCGGCTGTGAGGCTTCGGTCTTCTGCAAAGAGCGCCTGCATGTGGCTCTGGCGCAAGAACTCAGAGCTCTGCCTCCCTCTCCCTTTGATGACTGCGGAGGGAGAGACCCTGCTGAGTGGGAAAAGGTGATGAAAAAATGCTTCATCAAAATGGACATCGCAGTCGGAGGGTCATGTCCAAGCGGGAATTGTTGCTATGATGATAACGATGCGGATATTTGTTGCCAAGATCTCGTCGCTCCGGAGAACGTCGGGTCCACGGCGGTTGTGGCGGTGGTGAGCAGGTTTCAGATCGTTGTGGCCAACTGCGGCGACTCTCGCGCGGTTCTCTGCAGGGGAGGCAAAGCTCTCCTTTTTCCAAAGACCACAAGGTAATTAATTGACATGGCCGTTCTTTCATTATAAAAAATATATCAAGGACTTAGGTAGTAATCCTTGTTAAAAATGTCAGCCGCAACGAGAAGACGAAATGGATCGGATAGAAGCAGCGGGAGGGAAAGTTATTTACTGGCATGGCTACCGTGTCGGAGGCTTCCTTACCTTGTCGAGAGCTCTTGGTATGTAGTTTACTATATGTCGGTTATGGAATCAGGAAGAGATGATGACTAATTTTTTTCTGCTGTTTATTTGCAGGGGACAGATTTCTGAAACAGTATGTGATTTCTGAACCGGAGGTAACATGCACAGAACGCAGGAGGAAGACGAATTTCTGATCCTGGCGAGCGATGGACTGTGGGATGTGGTCTCCAACGAATTGGCGTGCGAAGTGGCTCGAAAATGCCTGGCTGGTTACAGCCCTCGCTGTTTGAAGGGATCGAGTGAATGTTCTGTTTCTGTAGCCGCTGCTCTTCTCACAAGAGTTGCTCTCGCACGTGGAAGCACCGATAATATCAGCGTTGTTGTGATTGACCTCAAGCGTAACAGAAAAAGAAGGAAGGCAAGGCCGCTCAATATGCTGGAAGACCCTATCTTTCAGGTACGTTCCCACTCGACGGAACAGTCGATAACAAATTCAAATTTCGAACGTATGAGCAGGCAAGATGGTGTGTTCAACAAGCTTGAAGCGAACGTGTCGCGGGTTCAAATCTCCAAGTATTTGTCGGCTGATCTTCAGTAACCCCCGAAGTTTATAAACATTGTAGAAAACTTATATATACTACCGTGGATATAGTTTGCCTGTAAACGGTGCACAAGAGTCTCTAATCTTGTAGAACAAAATGAGTTGTTTCAAATTCATTCCCTCCTATCACAGCAGGATGATGTATTATTTTCATGTTTTAAATATCTCATAAATGCAGCTTCTTCTTTTCCTCGATCAATCTTGGGTATTATTAGGTGAAAAAGATTTCGTTATAATGTTGCCATTCATTTTATTTTCATTTTGTTAATCTGCACAGTGAAATCTAGAAGCATTCTTGTCGTATCTTTTTTAT
The DNA here is from genome assembly GCA_018340775.1 of Taxus wallichiana var. yunnanensis. Taxonomy (NCBI): domain Eukaryota; kingdom Viridiplantae; phylum Streptophyta; class Pinopsida; order Cupressales; family Taxaceae; genus Taxus; species Taxus wallichiana. Next base: position 513,685,219 of record CM031234.1, read on the forward strand.
TTCATTATTATTCTTTGCATTTCTAAATTAACTATACAAGTCTCCAAGAAAGTATGTTCTGAAGGCACCCCCGTATTTAAGTTAATTGACAGCGACCAATTAAGGAATTGAAGAATACGTAAATGTGGGGTTACTGGAATTTTTATAAGCCTTATTCCTTCTTTTAACATCTACTTTGAAAATAAATAGAAATATATCTAGGGGCGGCCGTCCGTCCACAATCAAACGGCGTCTTTTCTACATGGGAAATTAATTATCGCATAGTTTGTGTAGATATTCGTAAAAAGTACTCATAGGGAAGAGACCACGGTATACCTAGGCAGTTGGCAAATGCTTCAAACAGGGATTGGGCTTTTTCTAATTCCTTTAGTCACTTTCAATTAGTGTTATGCGGTGATGTGTTCCCCCCATATTTGACACATCCGAGACGTCCCGAGGACGCGGGGAACGTTTCCCCATGTTTTTATTGTGTAAAAAAGGGAGGAAACGCGTTGGGGACGACTGGAGGCAAGAGGAAACGTCCCGGAGAGGTGGGTGTTTTGATGTGTTTTTAAATTAAAAAAACATACTTTTTACACTCAAAAAAACATTTTTTTTTAATTGCATAACACTTATAGCATAAAAGTAACATTCCTAACCTAACCCTAACCCTAAAAGTGCTATTTTATGTTATAAATTTACATTATGGGTTCATTTCATATTCACACCAAGCAAGAGCAAGAGTGAGAGTGAGAGCAAGAGCAAGAGCAAGAGTGAGAGCAAGAGCAAGAGTAAGAGGAGAGCAAGAGCAAGAGCAAGAACAAGAGGGAGCATTAGCAAGAGGTATTTATAATTTTATAATTTTATTTGCTTACAATACTTGTTAAAGTTTTTTTTTTTTAATTTAGATTATATTTGCATTTGTTAGGGGTTGTTTTTTAGCATTTGCATCTACATTCACAATGTAATCATGCATATAGTTTATAGGATTTAAAAAAATGCATATTGCATAGGGTTTGGTTGTACAAACTACAATGTAAATGGTTATATATATATATATATATATATATATTTTAATTACATTTTTATTTTCAGTTTAAAATTTATATTATATTTGCATTTTTAGGGTTGTTTTTTTAGCATTTGCATCTACATTCATAATGCAATCATTCATAATGCATCTTACATAGGGTTTGGTTGTAAAATTTAAATGGTTACGTTTTTTTAATTACATTTTATTTCTAGTTTAAAATGTATATTATATTTTGCATTTTTTGGTGGTTTTACTTTTTTAACATTTGCATGTACATTCACAATATAATCACGCATATAGTTTGTACAATTTAAAAAATGCATATTGGCTACGTTTTTTAAAAAAATAATTCATGAATCATTACATAATCAAATTTCAATCAATCATATAGTTATGGTTGTTTTTAATTCATTGCAGCAATCATCACCATGAGTTATTCTTCTGAGTATGAGTATGAATCGAGCAAGAGAGGGTTGAACGAGAGTTGAGATAGGTGGCCATGGAAGAGTTGGTGATGCCACAATGGGGGAGAGTGAAGAAGGGACACAAAATGTAGTGGCAGTGGCAACTGGTAGTTCAGTTGGTAGTGCTACCAATTGCCCCTCTGAAATGTTGTCCAAATTTGCCATTGGACCATTTGATAAGAAGAAGCCATTGCAACAATTTGCCCAAATAATTGATAACCCCAAGTCTAGAGGGTCAACAAAATATGGAAGTGCAACATATGTGCACCGATTTGGCATGGCAAAGATCATTAGGACCATGCACACTTGTTGCGTCTTACGGGAAGGGGGTTAGCACTTGTAAGGGCCTTTCACCGGAGCAGAGAGTTGAGATAGTAAGAATCTTCAATGGAAATACCACAGACAAAGTGCCAGAAGTTTGTGGTTCTACGACTAATACTCCATTGAGCACTCATAGGACTGGCAAACATGGTAATACTCTGGCTGGTTCTAGTTTTGGAGTGTCAGAAGTGGAAAGCAGAGGGAAGAGAAAGGCCGTGGGGGTAGCCCCAAATTTAGTTGTTGACATGTTTGATTCAAAGGCAAGAGAAGAAGAGACAAATGATGCTATTGAAAATTTTTTCTATGTTGTTAGGATTCCATTTAATGTCGCTCACTCTCCTTATTACAAGGAGGCTATGGCTAAGGTTGCAAAAGCAGGTACAAGTTATGTGCCTCCTAGAGACACAAAACTCAGGACAACAATCTTGGATAGAAATTATTTCAAGGTTAATCTATTGATGGAGGAGATGAAGGTCACCGTTAGGTTGTGGAGCTTGTTTTCATGTGTGAAAGTGTTAAAGACTGTACACTAAGAGTATTGTACACTTTTCATGTATCCTCGCCGGGGTTTGGGGCCGGGCCGAGCCCCGCCCCTAGTGCTTGAGGGTTCGGGCGCAGACCCGATTTTTTTTTGGGCCTTAAAACGTGCCCGATATATCGGGAAACGTGATTTTCTCATATGGGTAGGATTTTGACCCATAGGTTTATGGGACAGTTTTGCCCACGGTTTTGATACCCACGGTTTTGTAAAACTATTTAAGCAGTTGTCTATTTATATGGTTTTATGCATATGATAGAAGTATGAAAAACATCAAGCGATTTGTTTTGAATTCGGGTGTGAATTATGTAGAGTTTGTTGAGCATAGCTCATAACGAGATCCGAGTATTGTATTGAGAGTGGTGGCTTGTAATAAAATCGCAGCAAGTGATTCTTGGTGGGCGTAGCCCAAATTGGGTGAACCACGTTAAATACTATTTTTTTGTGTTGTGTTATTTTATTCTGCACTTTTATTTGAGATCTTTAATATTTTCTCGCATATTACTCTTTACTATTGCGATTCTATGAGGGATTATTCCGCATATTTTATCTCTTATTTCCTAACAGTGACATGGTTGTCACATGGATGTAGCATTATGATGGATGGGTGGATGGATATTAGACATCATCCTCTCATCGAGATCATTGTCTCTTGTAAAGATGGACTGTACTTCTTGAGAGCAATTGATTGTTCTGGGAAGTGGAAAGATGTCGAGTTTCAGTATTAGATTTTGAAGGATGCCATTGAGGAGGTTGGACCTTCAAATGTTGTACAAGTTGTCAAAGATGCAGCTTATGTGTGCGAAATGAGTGGGAAGCTAGTGGAGCGGGAATATAGGCATATTTATTGGACTCCATGTTGTGTGTATGCCATGAACAATGCACTGAAAGACATAGGGAAGATTCAGTGGGTTAACCAAATAGTGACTGAGGCCAGAGATGTGCAAAAGTTCATATGTAATCACCACACATCATTGACACTTTTTCAAAAAAATTTGAAGAAGGAATTTTTGAAACCAGTTGACACTCACTTTGCATCCTATTTTATTTTGTTGGAGAGGATGTCTGAGTTTGCAGGAGCCCTTGCAAATTATGATTATGACACAGGATTGGACTAGGTGGCGTGAGTTCAAGACAGATCAAGGAAAAAGAGTGAAGGAAGTGGTGTTGCGGGAAACATTTTGGGTTGATATGAAATACATCATATCAATCATAGCTCCAATTTTTAGTGTCATCAAATATGGTGATTCTAACAGCCCCAATCTTGGTGAGATCTATGAATGCATTGACAACATGCTTGGGCAAATGAAGACAACTATTCGAGTGAAGGAGCCCACTTTGGAGTTCTATAATGAACATATACAACCCATTATTCAACAGAGATGAGAGAAGTTGAAAACTGCTCTTCATATGGTTGCAGTATGCACCTTTGAATCCCAAATGGTATGTGGAGAGGCTAGGCGAGTTATCCCATTGGATGATAATGAGGTGAAGAGGGGCTTTATGAAGGCCTTTAAAAAAATGTACACTCCACAAGAGGATTCATAGATTAGAATGGAATGGCTCGACTTCACTAAACTTGATGGGTGCAAAACATCGGAAAGGCCGATAGGGTAACACAAGAGCACGGAGAAGCCGGTGAGTTGGTGGTGACTATATGGGCTTCTAGCACTGCTGCGATCACTTGCCATTCACCTCCTTTCCCAGGTTTCTAGATCCTCCCTCTGAGAGGAACTGGTCTACGTATGGTTGGATACACTCTGTTGAGAGGAATAGGCTTACCTCTGCGAGAGCGGAGAAACTTGTAGCTATACACAGTGATTTGTCTTATAGATCGCAAGACACCTGAGTACAAATAAACTCCAACATTATGGTGGATGTAGATCTTGAGGAGCCGAGGCAGGTTGAAGAGGACAATACTGTGCAGCGGGGATTGATTGGGCTTACCTTTGAGGACGAGGATGCTAGTACCGCGAGGATGAGTTCATGGATATTGCTTCAGATGTTGATTCTGATTTTTAGTTTGATACTTGTAGTTGTCCTCTTTTTTTGTAATATTGACAATAGACAATTGTTGGTGTATTTGGCTATGAGATTAATGATATGAATATCAGCTATTGTCACTTGATCAATCGTAATTTAGAATGGTTTTACTTTTCTATTTTATAATATACTTGAAGTTGATATTATAGTATTAAGGAATGTATTTGATCATGATGTTTATGAGTTCAAGTTTCACCTTATTTAAATCTCAAATGGTTTTATTTCAGCTTATTTATATAATTTAGTCACTATATCTTTTTATTTTAAATATTTATATATATTTTAATCGGTCGTCTTCCTCCGTCCCCAAAATTTAGAAATTTTTGCCGTCTCGAAACCCCGTCCCAGGTAACTATCTTTCAATGAGTTCCTCCTTGTTCATGAAAAGTCTTTGTATGGGTTTAAACTCTTTGCTAAATGAAGAATTGTTAAAAGATTGAAGATGGGTTAACAAAGAAAGATTTGAATAAATTATTTGAAGTACGAAGAAATGGACTATATTATTGTGTTTGAATAAACTTGAGTATGCTTTGAAGTAAATCGGATTCGGTCCTCTTCGAGTTTTTAAGTCATATATGAGCAATTTGTTGGTGTTCCGCACCCCTCCCCCAAGTTTGAGTTTTCTAGGGTTTTTTGAAAAATTAGTGTGATTATGAATGGTTATTGTAAATAAACTGGATCAAAATAATCCCATGTTACAAACCCTTACATCCTTTTTATTGTTGCGCACTTCCATAACATAGATTTTCCAATTTGAAAGATCTGGTGGTCCCATTTATTAGTGAGTTGGTTGTATCTGCCTGAGTGTGGTGGTTGGTGGTTGTACCTATCTTGACGACTGTACTCGACTTGTGGTTGTACATTGCACCTACCCATGAGCCAAGTTTGTACTTGCGACTTTATTGTTCTTGTTACACGAATGTGCAAGAAAATATTTGCATGTACCACGCATGAGGCGGTCATATTATGAACAACAATTTTGTCTTTCCGGTTGTACTACTCACAATCATTGCATATAGTTCAACATGGCGACACTATTCATAGCCACGTCCACAAAGTACTATGTATACAACCTAACCATAGGATATGATAAGTGAGAGGGAAGATTGCGATAAGTAAGTAAGCAACTCCCCTAAGCTCTTCGCGTTGGTGCTACTTTGATTCCTTAAGTGACATGTATGAGACACTTTCAAGCCTTAGAAAATTGTATTCACACTAGATTATAAAGTGTCATATCTTGGGGTAATGCAATAACTCACATATTTTAGTGTGGCGTTACAAGTTTGTAACCATGAATAGAAACATAAATGGTTCTTCCTTCCTTTTGTGAGAATGCGGTCCAAGATCGAGCATTGATAAAACACATGCACACAGAGAGTAATGTTGCGAGAGAAGAACCTAACATGATCCAAATGATAGCTTGTTTTTGAATGCATATAAAGATAGATTTACAAGAGGTGCATAAATAGGAAGTGCGGAAGTGTAACCACCACATGAAAGGTGAAGAAGTTCAACTCCCATCTATCATAATGACACATAAGCAAGCTAAATACATGTGAGGGAAAAACCCTACAACGGAATAAATTAAATGCACTAACACCCCCTTTAAGTGTAGCTTAAGTGGGTAGAAGAATTGGGTCCTGACATCAAGGCCCAATGAGGTACTCAAGTACATAAAAAATCCCTCATAAGTGAAGAAAAATAGAAAACCCATAAGAAAAACTCCTCCCCTAAAGAGAGAAAAGACAAGAGTAAAGAAATTCTCCTTCATAGATAAGCTCCCCAACAAATAGAGGAGAGAGAGAAAAAGAAAGTAGAGAGGACTAGCTAGTCCCCTAAAAGATGAAGCCTTGTGAACTCCCAATAAATCCAACAAATGAAGAAGTCTCATTGTCGGTAAAGGAATAAGTGAATATTTCATCCTAATAAGGAATGCATAATGTTGCGGTGAAATATTATGGATCAAAGGTGGCGATAATAAAGAATATCTCCATATGTTGCTTGACAAAATCAATGCTAAACTATGAAAAATGTTGATGAATCAAATTAGGTACCAAATAAGACTCAGAATGGTTCCCAACATTGATATGAGAACTGAACCAAGAATTGGATAATCATGCAAGGGGTGTCAACATGAATGATGAAAAATGTGAATCATATGATTCAAGTGTTGAGTATGGAGCTAAATTACTCATGTTTTAGCATGCAAATAGAACTTGTTGGAAGTTGACAGTAACCGGCATCGGTTAGAGTGTGACTGGCATCGGTCAGGGCAAGTTGGAACCAACGATGGTTGGGCAGAACCGGCATCGGTTACCTGTGCGACGAGTTTTTAATTAACTCTCGGGATTTATTTCTATTTTTAGCATTGGAATAGATTTAATGAATGTAATTGCATGGCTAAGTGCCCTAAAGTCTTAAACGACTATTTAAAGCATAAAGCTAGGGTTTAGAATGAGAGGATTGATCATAATTACAAGATAATTATGTGAGAGAGAATTCTTGGTGAAGAATCAAAAAGCTTGAAGGAAGAAAGTACTGAACATTTGAGAAGTGTAGAAGATTGTAAATCTTCATTGTATATCTTGTCAAAGCTTTGGATAATAGATTGGCTTGTTTCTTGGTGGACGTAGCCCACACTAGGTGAACCACGTTAAATCTGGTGTTGATTTATGTCTCTTGTTTTGTATAATTCTTCTGGTAGAATATCCACTTTTATTTACATGTATGCTTAGATTTGATATATTATCATCTGCAACCGGTGCGCTAACCCCAACATCAAGAAATTTGTAGGTTGTGTCACAACATAAGAATGTAGTGGCAAAGAAACTTCATCCATAATAGAAGAAACAACTTGATCCAAGTTGTCATCAAAGAGAGAACAAATATCCTCAACAGTGTCATCAAGATCTAAAAGGTGAGTCCATAAACAAATGAGAAATGTACATAGAAGTGGACCCCCAAATGAAGTAGATCTTATAGACACAAAGAACCCTTTGGTAGACAATCACCGGAAGCTCTCGAGGAAGCGATTCTAAACTCGATGAAGTAACAAGTAATGGAGGAATGTCCTACAAGAGGAAAGCTATGTCCTTAATGGTGTCATCTAGATATGAAATGCAAGACTTTACAAACAAAGAATAACTTAGTAAGAATGTTTTCTAATGAGGTGAATCCATAAGACATGTATAATCATGTTGTAAAGAATCACTAGAAGCCCTCAAAGAAGAAACTTTGAGTTCAAGTAGTAAAAAGTACAAGAGTAATGCCATGATCTTTCTCAGAAAGAATCATTGAAATCCCTCGAAGAAGCGACTCAATTCGAAGTACCAACAAGTACACGAGGAGTGTCCTTAATTATAGATGAGGTACCGAAGGAGGAGGAAGATCGATAACATCTCAATATCATACACGTATGAACAATTTTCTACATAAGCATCACTCTCAAATGGAGAATCATGGTCACCATAAAACTACCGGATGAATGTCTAAGTAGTGAAAGGGCACTTAGTGTACTTAAGCCGACGTTGAATATCCTTAGGAACAACGAGAAATATTAATTCCTAGACCATGTCATTGTTGTTTACCCACTTAATGTTTTGTTCATATTCATTAGGCTTAGAAATGAGTCCTTAGACAAAGATATCATGCAATATGTATTGATTTGGTATTTCATTTTTCCAGGAGGAATAATTCTTTGAGTTTAGCCAATAATAGAATGATGGAATTTAATACCAAAAACCGTGATGAAAAATCAAAAATGGAATTTTATCTTAGTTCATTATCAAATTGCATTGCATATTCTTGTGAGGCATACCTATATAAAATTGAACAACCCATTACTTTGGCATTATGTGATGTAGACACAAAATCACACACTTGGGTACATTTCTAGGTCCAAAAGCATACTAATGTATATATGATTCCTAAGCAAGAAAACTAGTGGTTGACAACTATCTTTGACCTCTTTTCTTTGTTTCTTACTTTCTCTTTGGTCTTACACACCATACAACCTTGGAAAAACTTGATTGATTTATCCTTTATGGCCTCATACACTTTGCACCCATTATGACACTAGTTCCCAAGCACTTCTTTCTATACTTTGGCGCTCCCGGCCCTCTCTTACCTTTACTCACTCTTTTTGGGCCTCTTTTATCTTTTTGGGCATCTTTTTCACTTATGGGTTGGCCTTCCAGTTGTTAATTACGAAATTAAAAAAATCTTATATATGCTTAATTACTGAACTTAAAAATGAAACTCGATCACTAAACATTATTATCATCTCATTGGAAGCACAAAGGGACTAAGAGGGGGTGAATCGGTTCTTACAATTTTAATTTCAATTTCAGATCACTCATATAAACCATTAATCAATTAACCATCTATTAGTGTGCATAACAACATACAATATTCATTTAATTAACCATGAGAGAAATGAAATGTAACTTTTTCCCGTATAAAATCATCTCTCCGATTAGCTAAAATGCAACTATAACTCGACAAAATCTAATATTATTGACAAAATCTCAAATTGTGGAAGCTTGATACATTTTTGAATCAAAAATATATATCACTAAGGTTTAAATATAAATTCGTGAAGAGAAAACAACATCCCTTTGATGAAATCACTCGTATGATGGTCCAGTACATATCTTTGGAAGGGAGATATGTCACAGTCCCTACTAAACATCTGGTTTTCCTTAACCATTTCCACAGGAAAATCACTATTTGTTTCCCGCATTATCTCCTGAATTCCCTCGAACGCTCCATCTGGGAGTTCTAGAAGCATACCCGGGAAACCCCTCTACATCAAGGACTTATTTTCTTGTTGCACAAGCTCTATGTCACCAAATACCCTAGTCTCCCATCCTCCCCCAGCACGAATCCTCTCCTTCCCACCACCACTACCCCCACCCCCATCCCTTCCACCACGACCCCCACCCCCATCCCTGCCACCACGTCCAAGCCTAAAACTAGAAACCAAAAGAAGCTCAAACTAGAAGCCCCTGTTTTGGGTAGAATCCTTCGCAGTAGTAAGGAAATGGAAGTTGTCCAAAACCTACTACACATCAGAAGTGCAGGTCATGAAGAGGCCTCTCAAAAATAAGGAAACAACACTCCCAAAAGGTGGATGACTTAGAGAAAGAGATGATGAAACTGAATGAGGAAGTGCAGCATTTGGCCAAACAAAAACGCAAAAGGAAGATGGATGAGGGTACTGAGATGGACAATAAGCAAGTGGAGGACATCTATAAAAAGTTGAACTCCTTGGACAATCGGATGGGAAGAGCTAAGGATCGCCATGAACACAATATGGAAATTTTTAATGCTATCTATGATTTTTTGGAGTAGCATGTTCACAGCATCTCTGTGCTTAGTGGGATACTAGACACTTTGTGGGGAACGACCAAGGAGAGCAGCCAAACCATGGCTAAGGCCGATGCTAAGGACCCCCACCCATATGACAACAGTGGCTCTCTTTACCTCACTGCAAACCATTAATTCCATAATTACCAAAGAAGCTAAGAAGTAAGGAAGGTTTTCACTACAGACGTTGATCTTTATCGTTATTTTGATGTTCTTTTTCTTTTCTTGGCTACATGGTTGCAGTGCTTGATTTGTTTTGCCTTTTTTATAACTTTTTTGTTACGGTTGGTTTTAAACGCCTTTTCTGGATGTTGATCCTTTTTTTGTGGATGCTATTATTGTTATATCTGGCTTTTAGGCCCTATATGTAAATAGGGTATAGTCCCTTCAAAACTATTTACCATTAATAAAAAAACATCCACGAAAGAAGAAAATATCTCAGTAAAAATAAGAAAACATCCGCAAAACAAAGAGAATTCCACATAAAGAAGAAAACATCCGTGGAACAAATATTTTAACCAACTCGACGCGAGATAAAAGGAATACTTAGCCAAAAAAACTTTGAGATAAAAGGAGACACGTGGAACCTTTTAATTAGTTCACATTTTGCGAATCATTAATTGCTTATCAAGGGTTTGTCACACTTTGTGACATTCGTATATACGTGGTTTTAACTAAATAGTTCACTATTTCACAAATCCGACACGATTCATCCAAATAAATACGACATGCGAAAGAGCGTGGATACGTTCTATTGGTTCGCATTCTGACAAAGCTGACAAAACTGACAATTGTGAAGACGGTGGCTAAATATTATTGGCTAACAACTATCAAAACTAATGCAAACCGACATCGTAAAATGTGACATGACATGATGCATTTCGATTGGGACGGGTTTCACATTAAATAAAGATCGATTATAAAAGGTATGAATCTACGAAGGATGTAGAGTACGATCATTGGTTCATACTTAGAAAAACTTAGAAAATACTGACAAGGACTTGACTTTGCGAAGCTATTGGTCATTATCTCATTGGTTAAACCTTTACAATAGTCAGTAAGTTTGAAAATTCAATAACACATGGGTCTTTTTGATTGGCTAAGACTTCACAAAGGTACCAAGACAATTATCCCGTGAAGCACACATGGACTGTTTTAATTGGTTCTTATATTACATTATATTGGTGTCGGAAAACTTAGAAATATACTGTTAACCATATTTAAAGGGATTTTTGGGTCTAAGGCATATAAAATACGAGAATACATATAATTAGCACAAAAAACCATTAAAATTACAAGAATATATTGTAAAATATTGTTAATTTCTTATATCAGTTCATATTTCGCATTAAAACATACAAATCATCTTAATTTAACAAACTTTCATATCTAATGTACGTATTTCATTAACTTAATTAAGAAAATTCACTTTTCTTGACAAACAATGGTGTATTTTCCCTGTATAAATAGCAAGTTAAGAAAATATATCATTTTATTTTTTTATCAAGTAAAACAAAAGAGTTAACTTCTTTCTATTAGCATTATACATATATTTACAGAGATTTTATAGAGAGGAAAATTATTTGAGACATAAATCAAGAATTCTAATACCAAATTCCAATGCAGAGACACGAAACAGACACTGAGACTATGGCCACACTATGAGAGGATTGTGTTATACACCCCATGTATGTTCACCTTGCCTTATCTAGGACCATCCAAGGTTGTACTTTGTACCCCCGGTTAGGACACCGTTGGTGCCCCTCTCTCTTGCCCACCGCCTTCTGTACCTAGCCAACCTTGGAATTTACTTCCACGACTCAATATTCTTTTCTCTTAGAATCACAAGCACAATTCAATTCATGTCATGTCCCTCTCAGAATAATTTACATGCCTTTTATAAGACTCCATTGGTAGTTATGAACCATCACAATGGTTTCACACCCTTTCATAAATAAATTAAGTATCTTTAATCATTTTCTCGGGATATCCATTACAATATATTTGTTATAAATTTGTCTTTAACAAATCAACAAGTCTTTAAATGATTTTTAAAGCTTAGGGGATTTAGTAACATAACAAGAAGCAACACCATAACACAATATGTAAGTCAAAAACCCTCAAGGGAAAGAAAACCCACTGAAAATTTTGTTGATATTACACACAAAAAATACTCAAGTGAATATTAAACATCACAAGAGATTTGTTTAGTGAGGCACCAACCCCACAAGGAGCACCAACTCCTACACCCTTGTTAATATTACTCACAACAAGAGACTTGCATGAATATGTCATCACATAATATTTTTGATGAAGTATGACCACGAGAATATGTGGATACCACAACACTAATAATGATCACAAGATTCAGCTCCAAACACCTTCAAATCCTTGCTCAAACCTGAGGTCTTCAAACTTGTACTTTATTTACTTCTCAATGCATCAAACCCTTACACACATGTTTTTTTGTCATTATTCAATTTGTCACACACTTGTTCAACTCTAAAAACATGCCTTCAACTTTGAAAAACTCTCTAACCTAGTGTTCGAGAAGTTTTTGCTTTCCTACTTTAAATTAATGAAGTGAAATAACTAAAACAAAACCGACCTTAGAAGACAAAGTGGGGTTTATTGATACCCGTGATGATTTATGTTGATACTTGATGGATGAATGATGTCGATGGATCCAAGCGTGCACACAACTCTTTCTTTCCAATGGGATAAGCTACTTGTAATACATAAACAATCAAAAAAATATAGGATTAGATAGATATATGATAGATTACCTAAAGCAAAGCCAAGTCCCCGAAAGTCAATTGAATTATTTTTAAGGATGTCAATCTGTGTTCAAGAAATCAATTTGATAATGATAAGATAAAATGATAAAATAGATGATATAACTAATAATGCAAAGGAAAAGGGATTGATGTAGTCCATGGCTATATGATGGTCTGATGGTGATACCTGATCCAATGGGAGTCTAGGGATCACAAAATGGCTCAAAAGAGAAAGGATGTAGATAGATGTGTACTCACAAAGGTGAGATGAGCAATATGTTGGATTTAAGATAGTTGATAGAGTGATGTAGATGGCTCAAGGGATCTTGATAGGGTTTGACAGGAACCTAAAAAGGCATAATAGTAATAGGTGATGAGATCTGGATGTCTCAAGGATGATATTTGAGCTTAAATGATCTAACAAAAAGGGATTGTTAGCAATTGGGGCCGAGCGCGAAATTGGGATGAATCGTTGGCGATTGCTGTGGAAATGTATAAGTTGCTAATAAATAAAATAAATTTGATTGAGGCTTGAAAATTTATAAAAATGAGATGATAATGCAAAAGGGAAGGTACTTACCTTATACCAATTGATAAATGAAGACTAACATATGATATTACCTGAGAGAGGGAGATTGTAGATGCCCAAAGATTGTTGGATTGTCTCTTGGATGTTTGAATGGCCTCCAAAGGATGAAGAAGAGATATTGATGCCTTTGAATGTTTTTGTGATTATATTTATCTTTGTGAGATGGATGTGATATAAAGAAAATGTAGTATGAATTCCTTAATCCACGTCTAGCTGTAAGCTATCAGGTAAAATGGAGGAAGCTAGCTTGAAATGAAGGCCTGAAACCTGTTTATATAGGGTCACCAACAACCAAGGAGAATCACCAAAAATTTGATAGGGTCGTAGGTGATCTAGTTTTTATAGTAAATAGGTTATAACTACCTTCTAAATTGATATTTTTTTAGAGATGAATCACTATCAATTGGGCCAAAGTTGTCTTTGGCGATTAAGTTTTACGGAAAAAGGTTGAAACTACCTTCTAAATTAATATTTTTGTTTGTTTTGACGAAGGGTGTGTTTTGGAAAGAGGCTATGTGAGTTAGGGAGGGTTTGAAATAGTTGAGAAGCTGTTGATTTGTTTTTTTTTAAATTTAATTTTTGTTTCTAAGTGGTTTTGGGTTTTTTTAAGAGGAGTAAAATAAAATTTTATAGCTATAAAATGATAATTATGGGGAGAAATAAGACTTAGGATAAGTATTTGATAGATAATATGATAGTGATATGATAACGAAGGGGTGATATCAGACGTGGACATGGTGATTAGTGGTGCTAATTTTAGGTGTCTACACCTAGGTCACACTTTTTGCACACACTCAATTAGTTCAGTTTTGCACCCAAAACATCACTTTTATAGGCTCTTCTTTATTTAAATTAAAATGAGGTCAATTTTTATCCTTCATCTCAACCATACCAAATTAAAAAAATACCATATGAATCATTAAAACATTCATAATTGACCCATATAGGTTGGCTATGCCACAAACCATCTAACTTGCACCAAAAATCCTCAAAATCCCATCACTAGAATGGGAAAAATCCTCTAACATCAAAACTATTTTTATTCAAGATCTAAAAATCATCACACATGATTAATATGTAATTTAAAAATCATAATTTATCTCAATTTACTTTAACCAATCAGATTATTTCATTTAATGGGCCCACTAGCTCATTACCTTCTCAAAACAATTGTTTCCAACAACCTGAATTTACCTTTGGGCCTCAAGACTCCTCAAGATGAAATCAACCATGGAATTTGGCAACTCTATGGAATTATTAGAAATTTTATAACACTTATAAGAAAGTTATACATCATGAAACATCCACTGGTTCAAACCAAAAGAACTTTTGTCTTCACCAAATCATGCTTTGCCCAAAACATTTGCAAACTCATTGCTCAACTAGTTTGCACCCTTTTTGCAACTTTCCATACCTCAAAATGGATTAAATAGATTCCAAATTCATCCCTCTTCACTTTCTAGGTGATATAAATCATCACCTAATCCATTTCATGCACTAACCAACTCATTCTTTCAACAAACATTGTCTTGTCCTGTAAATCCAAAAACTTTATTTTTCACAAATTAGACCTAGAAAACACATAAAATAAACTCATCATGAGACAAAAATTATACCAATGGAAATATATATGAATCATATTTCCATAACATATTTTAACTCCTTCTAAATCTAAGTGGAAGGCCTTTAACCAAGTTGATCTTTGCAAACGCCTAAAACTGCCCCAAAACTACCCTTTGACCAGTCAACACAAATGAAGCATACTTGACCATTTAAATACATAAACATGACCTAAAAAAATCATGGAAATCAATAAAAATTACATACTTCACATAATGATCATTTAGTTTACAACTCCTTTGGACAACCTTGTCCCAAACTAAACTTCTTCAAAAACAGACCTATTTGAGTGGGGTCCACTCATCAACACAAACTCTATAACAACTTTTTGGAAACCTGGAGGAGTCCTCTATATATGCAATCATCGTAAATGCATTATAAATCAATTATAGCTACTTAGAATCATTTTCTCTCCTTTCAATTTTGAGCTAGGGTTCCAAACACATAAGAAGTTGTTTACCTTCTTAACATTCGTTCAAAAAAAAAAACGATGAAATGATCTCATTATTTTTTGAAACCTTATAAAATAAATGGAGAAACATTCTTGAAAGCCACAAGGTCCCATGAAAATCACACAATTCAAGGTGAGCATCAAAAGGTACAATTTGAGCTGGAAATGCCCTTCTTCTTGACCCTATTTCACTAAAAACATCATAACTTGCAAAATATTCTTCGAATGACTTAAAAATTTTCTCACACCTCAAGGGTACCCATTTTCATCATCTCTAATCATTTTAATGTCTCAAATATCTCTCCATATCTCTATCCTATCTCATTTTCATAGCTAACCCTTTTGGTTTTGCCTTTGTAAAGGTTAGGGTCAAAAAACAACACCATAACACATTAGATAAACTATCCAAAAGGTCCTAACATTCTTGGTACATCATGAACCAACTTCCTATATGCATCCGTGAGCTCTCATGGCTCCACATCTCATCCTCATGCCTTCTAATAGCCATACCCCATCCAAATGAGCACCTAAATCTTGGTCATTTGCTTGTATCTACACCCCAAACTCATGTGAGGTCCCAATAACTCTCTAATAATGATCTACACAATTCCATCATGCTTCTCAAGTCACCAAGAATCTCATACCACAATGCACCATCACCTAGGCTAGCTAGGTCACCTGAATAGGCTTGTCAGAACAAGAAATTCTCACTAAATCAACATGTGCAACAAAGAACATACCTGAATCTCCATGTCATCATCACTTGGAGGATCATCTGACTCCACTTCATCATCCACATTTTTATTAATGAGGTTTTGCATCAATGACAACACATATACCACAACATGTTAACAATCTCCCCCTTTGTCATTGATGGAAAACCACTTGAAGTTCTCCCCATTTTTACATTAATGAGAAAGAAATACCTATACTTGCATATTCTTCACCTTTCTTAGCTTCATCTGGTCACCATTTGGTTGGAAACATGAACCAATGATCTCATTCTAACTCAAAAACTTGAAATCTCTCTCAAAAATTGTTTTTTAGCCATTTTAAGTAAGGAAACATTGTTCTTCCGCTGGGAAAAGCATATACAACACCTAATCATGTCAAAAATGATGATAAAACACTGAAGAGTATATTCCTTACCTCTTTCATGAATGCAAGAACTTCATAACCTACAAGTTTGGACTCAAGAGCATGTTCTTGACACATAATACCTTGTTTTGACCATTTCCATCCTCTAAGGCTATTGTAGCGAGGCCTCAAAATGGATGTATACATCATAAAATCATGCTAACAATGAGAAAGGACATCTTCTTACCACATTTCTTGACTTTTCTTGACTTGGCAAGACACAATCTTGATTTGACACTATCATCTCTTGACCTCAAACCTTCTCATGGATTGATATCCCTCAACTAACTTTTCGTGCCATTTCACCCAAATTTAATGAGTTGTAGAAATATAATCATGTAATAACACAACTCAAAATTCCCCCTACACTTAGGTCATTCATCTCTAATATTAGACACAAAAAAATTCTCTTTACCTTTATTTTTGGACTTTGAAGAGGCATCACCCTTTTGATACGAGACTAAGGCTTATTTACGCTTTTATAGTCATATTTGACTGAGATAATACATTCATGAAGCATAACCAATTCGTCCTTGGAGAAAAACCTTCATACCATACCTCAAATGCCTTGGAATCATCAATTTCACCTTTTCGAAATGCAAATTCATGCTCTCCAGTCATGATTATCTTTTACTTACCCGAGCATCATTTAGTTATTCACACAACACTTTATGTAAGCACATATCAAACCCCTGAAGTCTATGAAATGATATTTTGCCCCAAAAGAGTCAAATAGACATAGTCAAGTGCATCTTTATAGTCATACTCATCTTAATCAACCTTTACATCATGATTATAAATGGAGAAAGACCCCCGACTTGATTAAACCCTTACACACATGTAGCTTGATGTCGACTTATCATACACTACAATAGCATCTCATTAATGACACTAGAACTCACCTTTCTCACTATGATGGACCGTATACATTTTCATGCAATTATCACATGTAGAATACATCGTAATTCTCTAAAGATGTAAACACCATAGATTTTGAATTTTTTTCTTCTAAGATCCATACATTGGTTTCACAATCTTATTCAAGCATAAATCAAGTTCTTTAAAACATCATGGCAACCCTTAATCCATTTTCACTTCTCAAATATGTGTTCACAAAGTACTATCCTTTAATTAATGAAAATCACATCTATATCTTGATATAATCACTTTTACATAAAAATATTACCTTAATTGGGTACCCATTTGCCCACCTTTGACACTTCCATCAACCTCGAAGCGTGATACAAAAGAGAAACTACCCAGTTAGCATTTTACTAGTGTGAATTAGGTCACCCAAATTGTCACGAGAAACCGGTAAAGAGAACATCTCTGAAAGTATATGAATCACACTAATTTCTTCAAAATCCTCTTGTAAAACACAAGGCGAGATTTCTTCCATGTTTTAGTCAATTGTCTTAATTTTCTTAAGATACACAATTTTTACTCTTTAAAACCCTAGTTTGAGGGTTTGAATCTTTGTACAAGTCTAAGAGGTCACTATATGACTTTTCTTAATGAGTTTTTAAATCTTTTCCAGCTCACGAGGACACAAAAAAATTTCACCATCAATAGAATCCTTCCATTCTCGATTCCTTCATGATCAAACCTTCATAACCTTTTTAACTTGCATTAGACGCAGAAAAAAAAGTTACATGGTGTATTGTTTCAACTGCATAAAACCAAATTTGCACTTTCCTACCCTCTAGATTCATCACCAGTCGAGTCTTCATACAAGTCCCATGATAACATATCACTCAAAACTTATCAAACAAGATTCAAGGGATGATACTGAAACATATATTCTTGACAACTTACACCACTCTTATTGACACATCCTTCCATGATGAACTTTTACGAGCTTGACAACTTCACATTCAAACTCAACTCTACTTTTTGAAACTTGATCTATTTGAACAACTATTACTAACTCACCATAGAACATAACATAAAAACTTGGATTGATGGCAATACAAGCTTCCTATGAGGTTATATCTTGACCATGACACAAAATGGAATGCTAAGCTTTCTTTAAGAATCACCATAACTTCATGCTTAAAGACAAGATAGTTTACGACATCTCTTATTTTTTTACCAAATGTGGATAAGCCCTTTACACATTACTTCATTCTTTGTACTTGACCTAACATTAAGCCAAGCTTATCAGACACCAAGACCTCAAATTCGGACTTAAAGTACATTCAATTTGACATGCTTAATAGAATGAGACAATGAAATTTTCCCTTGTTTGAGAATTCAAACATGACATCGCACTTTGACTATGAAATAATGACCTCGATTATTTTATTTTAACATCAACTCATGACCATCAAGAGACATCAACCACTAAGACTCAATGACATACTTAAGACCTTGAAAGAGGGTTTAAAACCCACAAGTGAGGATCATGAGGGACGACGTGCACATCGACGGACATGTGAACAACAATGTGAAGAGATCTCAAGAGGAGCGAGCATCAACCGAATGTGCATGCAAAGATTTGAAACATGGGTAGAACTTGGTTAATCCATAAAACTCTCCTCTATCTCATAGATCAAATGGGGTGTACATATAGGAGGTTTGAGTAACCCCCAGTGCTGCAATGATGACAACTCAAGTAGAGAGGGGGAGTTACATTCCTAGAATATAAGTGTAACTCCCAATGACACATATGATGCACTGACGCACTAACACACTGACGCGCTGACGTACTGACACATAAGAGAATCTCATAATGACCCCTAAATGACACATGGACCTACGATCTCACCTAAGTGAGATGAATCACCTAATGATGTGGAAAATACACACACCAACACCCCCTTCATCATAACTTAGGATGAGGTGGAAAGTTAGAAATGAGAAATGGGTCCCGACACAAAGCCTGATGAGGTACCCATGTACAAGAAAAAGGTCCCAAGCAGTGAAGGAAAACCCAGTGGGAAAAACATCCACCACAAGAGAACAAAACACTCTCTAATCTAAGAAAGATGCCAAATATGGGTCCTAGCTCTAGATGAGCCTGAAAAGGTACCCATGTACAAAGAGGCAATCTCTCGGAAAGAAGAAGAAGAGAGAAGAAGAGGGAGATGAGAGGAATGCAAAAGATGCCATGGACGGATCTAAACTCTGCAGCTCTAAGAAGTCTCCTAGAAGAATGTTGATGACGAGATCCTCTACCTCTGGACTGAAGAAGAGCCACCCACAACGAACTATGTGCCTGCCCTTAGGAAGGATAGAAATGACGTGCTGGAAGTCCACCCACTCCATAAAGGAAATTAAAGGTAGCAACACGAAGAACTCTGAGTCTGGTGCACAAAAGTGTGACATAGGTCTAGCGAGTGAGTGCTAAGGAACCGAAGGTAATGCCACGTGCGTAGAACTATCAGAGTGAAGAGGAACACCCACAGAAAGGATGTCCAAGTGATGTGAAGGGAACAAAACATCCTCCACAACAAAAAAGGGATCCACAACTGAGGGTGGATCAATGAAGGTCTCTGGAAATGTGGAAGTGACATGATTCCCGGAAGGGGCACTCCCAACAACAGAGATGATCAAATCCTTTGAAACAATGGATGAGGGACCTGTAAAGCATCACAAGTAGACTCTGTGAAAAGACGACAAAGGTCAGGCAGATACTTATCTCAATGAGGGGGCTCAACAAATAGAAGATCGATGTCAAATAGGTATGAGTCATCCAATGAAGATAGAGGAGTGAAGTGGGCCTCGCACACTAGAAGTGGAAAGGAGGTTGGTGTGATGAATGTATGAGAGACTGAGTATGAGACTGCTCGATATCTGATGAGATGTGGGATGTGGCAACACTCTCTGGAATAGTGAGAGAAAGAGGAGAAGAGTCCTCTGTAGTACTCTCGCATCAAAACTGGGTGCAAAATCCTCGTCATCAGAAGTAGAACCAAGCGAGTCTATGTCAGTGGAACTGCCATCACACGAAGAAATGGAGGAGATGACTAAATCAGCAGCAACAACAATGGCGGCAGTATGTGAAGGGTCTCCATAGAGGGACTAAAGAATGCTCCAGACACGGTGAGGTGGATTTGAGTCTGCCACGTGAAACTAGAGAGATCGAGAGACAAGCATCATCATGTGACTAAAGACATGGTCACAAGTGTCGAAAAGTCCTCCGGATGACGATGGTCAAGGTGGGTGCGAACGCCCAAGCAAGAAGGATAAAAGACCTTCATGGGTGAAGTAACGTTCCATGGAAGCACGCCAAGCTGAATAGTTCCCTCTCTCGGTGAGAAGTGGTGGAGGCTGTAAGGTGATCCTACGATGCTCAAGTCTAGAAAGAGCACTCTCTATGATGAAAAATGCAAGATGCACAAAAGCAAGATGTCGGACTCGGCCGATAATGCGTCTGCATGTGTAGGCCCAAGAGTACAAGCAACCCCCGAATGTGGCACTTTATAAAAGTAGTGCATTTACAAAATTGATAATTCCATCATGTAGTGTGTGAGAAATCATGTAACTTTGACTAAAGAAGCACTCAAAAACGAGTTGTGAGTCAAAAGTTATGGCATTAAAATGATTCCCATAACTGATGGAAAATGCCACTAAACACTGCAAACGCATTAAAAAAGTGCTCGAAACGAGTGCAAAGGGTATTGTGTGACTAATCGTTGGAAATGGCATGGAATTTTAGTAGGGTTTGTTTTGATTGCGAGGGGGATTAGCCTCCTGCCAACCCCGGACCTCACCCTCCGTCTTTGACAAGCGTAGGAAGGTCAAATTACAAGCAAAATACAACCAAAAACCCAATTTTTTTAAAAATTACAATGCCGAATGAATGAAATGTTTTTTTTTAATCACCCTAAAACATTAAAAAAGAAGGTGATGAGAGGAGGGGCCCACGTTTGGAAAGAGCTGCTCTCAAGGGAGTTGGAAGCCACGTGGAAGAGAGCTGGAGGTTGTTGTTCCACTCAGGTCTGCAACAAAAAAATGTGCCAAGAAAACAAATAACATGCTGGTTGTGAGTTGTTGAGCAGATGCGTGGAGCTGGGAGGAGGTGGAGCTGCTTTGCGAGGTTGCAGGAAGACCCCAAACGCCAAAAAAACACCAAAAAATCCCAAAAAATGGCTGAGCACGGGTGAAACGGCCACGAGTAGGTCTACACATGGTGGAATGTTGAGTTGATGCATTGTAGGTTTGGGAAAACTGTGCCAAGCAAAGACGGAGCCGTTGGAGTAGGTTGCAGTACCGAGGATGGAAAAACGTGCGAGGAGGTCATGGAGATGTTGGAAATGATGCCAAGCTACGAGGTTTGAAGAGAAAATGTAGGTAGCTATTGGAGAAACTGTGTGGTCAAAGGAAGCAACGTGCAAAGCCGAAAGGAGAGAAATGACCGAGAAAT
This sequence comes from Taxus wallichiana var. yunnanensis, assembly GCA_018340775.1. Taxonomy (NCBI): domain Eukaryota; kingdom Viridiplantae; phylum Streptophyta; class Pinopsida; order Cupressales; family Taxaceae; genus Taxus; species Taxus wallichiana. The sequence continues at coordinate 513,706,906 of CM031234.1, forward strand.
ATTCCAAATGCAAGTAAAACGTTGAGCGTGCAGAGGAGGCACCAAATAACCACGGGAGGAAACCACGATTGAGACCTATATGGAAGCTCCGAATGTTTGGAAGCGTTGAAACCAACAGGATTAAAAAAACGTGATTAGAAACAATCTCGTAGCATGAGCAAACAGATCACGCCAAACACCTATGGGAAAAACCATGAACAACACTTTGAAAAACTAGGGAGCGAGATGTCCAAACCACAAACCAATGTAGAGAGGCTCGATTCACCAGGAGGAGGTTGCATGCAGACAAGAAAGGTGAGCAGTGGAGTAGCTCGAAGACAAAACTCTTAAATCTGCAACCCAAAGTCCACAAAACATGCATACAACCCCAGAGAATAGATTGGTCAAAGACACTAAACCAAAAACACTAGAAACTCGAACAACAACCTCAAACACCTGAGCAAGAAACCAGAACCCACGAACATGAATGGAGGTATGAAAATGCCCGAAATCAATGTAATAAACACATGAACAAAATATCCATTATGACACACGCAACGAGAACTAGATATCACACTGGAAGCTGAAAAACACGCATGAGCAACACCGAGGAGTGCATGGATCCACAAGATCCGCTCTAATACCATGAAAGAGGGTTTAAAACCCACAAGCAAGGATCACGAGGGACAACGTGCACATCAACGGACATGTGAACGACAACGTGAAGAGATCTCGGGAGGAGTGAGCATCAACCGAATGTGCATGCAAAGATTTGAAACACGGGCAGAACCTGGTTAAGCCATAAAAATCTCCTCTATCTCATAGATCAAATGGGTTGTACATATAGGAGGTGTTGAGTAACCCCCAGTGCTGTAATCATGACAACTCAAGTAGAGAGGGGGAGTTACATTCCCAGAATAGAAGTGTAACTCCCAATGATGCATATGACACACTACGCACTAACGCATGCGATGCCTTTGATGTCTTTGGCGCACTTATGCGTAAGGGAATCTCATAATGACCCCTAAATGACACATGGACCTACGATCTCACCTAAGTGAGATGACTCACCTAATGATGTGGAAAATACACACACCAATAGACCTAAGCTGTGCATCACAAAGACCTTTGCAGTGATCATATCACTTTCAGATATTGGTCACCCAAAGAAGATAACACTACATATATTTTAATTGAGATAAGATACCTTGTCATGCATTTTCATCATAAAAAAATCTCCACAATCACACGCTTGAATCAAATGACTCCCCTCTTCTCAATGCTTGATAAAAACTATTATACCCCTAAGAATCCTAGTAGAGGTATGACATACTTGATCAATCTAGAAGAGAGATATAAAGTGGTCCCAAGAACCTTTAGATACATGTACATTGCTTTCGATTATGCCTAGATTTATATCAACATTTACACTTGGTAAAATCTTCTTGATCCTTTTAGGTTTCCCGGATATGCTTTGTATTCTAGTTAGCATATTAGGAATTTGGTAGTTCCATCTTTGTCTTTTAGGTCCATATAAATTTCTAGCAACATATCCATACTTGTTATAATTGAAACATACAACTAGGACCCTACCTTTGAATAATTCATTACTCCAATAGTAATTTGAGGATTCATACAAGCAATACTTGGTAATATGTCCTCTTTCATGGTAGTTATAACATACCGGACTCTTAGCTTACTCATTCCTATGGTCCCTCCATAGATGATCATCTCTGGTATACCTTCTACACTCTTTTTCCCTATGACCAAATCCATCACAAGTATAACAATAACCATTGAATGATATTTCATACCTTGAGGCATTAGGTTTCCTAATGGACTTTGGATTCATTTTTATTTCGTGAATCTCTCATTATTTCCATCCTCCTTGCATGGTTCTTCATCCTTCTTTCTTGAAACATTGTCATCTTGCATCTTCTCCTTTCCCTTGAGGTCATCACTAAACCCCAAACTTGCTTTGTCACATGTTGATCTCTGTTTTCTAAGAAGATCATCAAGATCTTTGGCACTTTTCTCAAATTTTTGAAAAGAAATTGTTTTCTTACCAACCTCTAAGAGCTATTCCCTTAGAAAATCTACATCTTCTTCCAATTTGGAGCACATGCTCTCTTTATCTTGCACACTTGAAACTAAAAAATTTACCTTTTCTTCTAGTAATTTGATTGACTCCTTTAGCTTGTTTGTTTCAGACCTATGCTCTTTTTCTAGATCATGAACCTTATTTTCATAATCCTTGACCTAAGAACTCAGCTTCTTATTCTTATTTTCAACATGCCTTAACTCCTTTTGGATACTCTCTAGATCATCTTTAACATCCTCTTCATCTTCATTAGAGTAGCTACAATAACATGATATGAAATCACCTAATAATGAAGATTCATCACTAGTAGATATCATGCCATATTTAGTCATAAACAATGCCTCATTTCCAATATCTTCATAATCAGATTTAGACTTAGAATTTGAAACACCACTACTAGCATAAGATAAGTAATCATCTTCCTTTGAATAAAAACTCCTTTTTCCCTTCTTATTATAGTCAAACCTCTTAAAGCTTTTCTTTCTCTTATCATACTTGTTGTACTTCTTTTCATGATCACTATCATGCTCATGTTCATCATGATCTTCCTTCTTGTGCTTATGAGGACAATTAATAACAAAATTTCCTACCTTACCACATTTGAAACATTTATAAGGAAGCTTACCTTTGTATTTTCCAGAGCCAACCTTCAATCTTATAGCCATCATTGTAAAGAGTTCTTCATCATCAATTTCAGGAGCATCATCAACCTCCTTGGTCTTCTTACCCTTAGTCTTCATTTCAGATCTAAAAGTAACCTCTTTCTTAGCTGGTTTAGAGTCAACAATCCTCATCTCATAAGTAGTCAAAGTCCCATGTAACTCATCCATCTTTATCTGAGTCAAATCCTTGGCTTCTTCAATGGCAGATACTTTGGAATCAAACCTAGGAGTTAGAGACCTTAATACCTTTTAAACAACAAATTCTTCCTTCACATCTTCTCCTAACCATTTCATACAAAAGTAGACACCTAAATCTGACTAAATAGTTTTAATACTAAAATTTCACTAATTACCGTCTTTAACGTCATTTCCGTTATAATTAATGATTTTCCACTAATTATCTAATACTCCACTTCACTTGAGACAATTAAAGACACTACGTTAATTAACTAACCTTCCCCCATTTTGGATGCCAATTAACGACATTTCATTCATTATAATCCTCTTTTAATTAATTAACCATTATTAGTTAACTAAGCCTTCTACTTAAATCAATAAACTTTCTTATTGGATAAATCCCCCTTTTGAATCCTCCAAATTCTACTTGTTTCCTTCCAAATCACCTCCAATGGATTCTAAAGCTTATATTGGTCTATTAATTAATCCTAGTTGATTAATTAAAACACCCCCAACTCCCACGAGTTGTTAATTTCTTCTAATCATACTTATCCCTTTCTAATTCTACTTTACCATTATGCAACAATCTCTAGGTTTCTAGCTTCTCCCAAACTAGAAAGATAGATAAAGAACCTAGTACCTTCCTTCTAAATTTACACCATTGTTTTACTATTACACTATATGCACATGATAAGAGGATTTCTAACTTGAAAATATTATTGATCTAGCACCCATTCTATCCTCTACTTGGAAAGAGTAGTCGTTATCCAAAATCCCCCAGTGCTAATTTTGATAACCTGCATTTTTATCTTGGCTTGGACAAGGATAAAACTAGAAAAATTGGAAAAAATTGAAGTGTTCTAAGGCTTCCCCTTCCATTTGCATTATTCTCATACTTAGCCAAAAATTTGATAAAAATGGTAAAATGGAGAAATTGGGATTGTGGGCATCCTACTCTATGTTCCTAACTCCCCAAGTTCGGAAAAATCTAAAAAGTTAGAATAATTTGGAGAAAAGTGAAAAAATGGCCTAAAATAGTGTATTCTCGGTATTTTCAGCTACATGAGGTATAGAGGGTACAAAGTCCATTGGGACCTAAGTTCCTCGATTTGCTAAAAATATTGAAAATAAAAGGAGGGGGAATGAGGTCCTTGTATTGCATAAATGTGGGTAGTTGAAGGCTGACGAAACTAGTTCCATCAGTCACGGTTCTCCACATGGGTTTGGTTGTTGTGGAACAAGGGGAGGCCGAATATAATGTGTTGTAGGGATAAATGGAGGTGGGGGAACCACACCCCATGACATTTTTTTCTTGTGGGATGTGAGTTTCCCCATCAACCGATGGAACCCGATAAACAAAGGGAGTTGCAGGGAAAGGCGGCGGACTCGACAAGCTCACCAAGCTTGCCGAGTTAGTTTTGATGATTTCGGAGATGTGGGTCCACGTGGAACATGCAGCCATAATTTCATGGTGTCCCTAGTGATATGATAATCTGCCATCCCCGTAAACAAGGAAAGGGATAAAAGGAGAATAAGTGAAGTGCGAGACTATGATACGGTTAAAAGGCTTGAAACTTGAAAATATGTGGAATGAGAAAAATAGAGACCCCGAACCCACATGGAGACAAATTTTTCCTGTGTGCACCAAATATAAAAAATATATACTTTCTGGATTTGTATTTCAGATCCCTTCATCATGAAATAATAAAAAATGGGAAGTAGGTGGGCAAAAAAGGTGAAACTCTCTCAATTCAAAATGCAACGTCCTAGTGAGCCATGAGACATTAATGAAGACACGGGGCATTTTTCTTCCAAAAGCAATGGTACAATGAAGGAATGTATTTTACATGGATCTCCATGATGTTTTGGAGTCATTTAATGAATCTTGTTGGTTGGTGAAACCCAGAATTCAAGTTTCCTCTTCTCTTTCTCATTATTTCTTCCATATATGGTAAAAGAGAGCTCGCTTTTGGGGTTGGAAATTTTTGGAAGGTTTCTCTCCCTTCTTCTCGCCTCTTGGGTAGATATTGGATTTCAAGCCTCATTTTCAGCATTGTAATGATAAATCATGCCTTCTACCTCCAGTATGATGTATTATGCAAATTTCTGAAGCAATAAATCAATTTTTGTGGTTGTTTCACTACCATAGCTTGGGTTTCTATTGCTTTATCTTTCCTTTCTTCATGTTACCACGTATTTTTTGCATCTTCTTGTTATCATTGCAGGTTTGAATGATGTTGTGCTCATGAAGTTGGTGTATTGAGTGTTATTGTGATCTGTGGTTCTGTATTCACCCTCTCCATCTCCATTTGTTCCCATTTTCATTCATTTGAAGTGTCCATACCACCCTTATCTTGGTGCTATCATCCCCTTACTATAGGATTTCCCATTTTCATGTACTTTCCTCTCCTGGTCCCTTGGAATCATAATGTTAGATTAGGTATTTACTTTAGCTCATGTTCACCTAGGTACATTATTTACCTTTATTGTATTTATCCTCACCCACTTATGTGTGTGGATATTTCTTTTTATTTATTTAGATATTAGGAGATATTATCTAGTTGTTAGGTATAGTTCTTTCCTTGATCTATGGTATTGACTAGTTCTTTCCTAGATCTATGGTATTGACTAGATCCTTGATGTCTAGTTCTCTCATAAATCTATGGACTTGACTAGTTCTTTGATGACTAGTTCTTTCCATGATTTATGGCTTGATCTACGATCTTGACTGGTTCTTAGATTGTTATTCCTTGCCTATATAAGCAAGGCCCATTCTCATTGTATTTCATTGAGTTCCATAATAATATATGATATTGCTGCTCATTTGTTTGCAAAGGTTTATGTAAAGTTATTTTGGTGAATTGCTTTCATCTTATTGATTGTGATGTTTGATTAGCATCTGTGTTCTTGGCTTGGCACGATCTGGTTATCGTTCCTTTAACATAAGGATAGGATTAGATAGTTATATTTACAACATTAAGAGTAGTTTTTGCATTAGTTTAGGAAGAGGATCTAAGCTTCTCTTGAGGTTGATTTTTGTAAGTCCCACTCTTGTGAGATCATCTCATGTTAGAAAAAAGTAGGGATCCATAATTAGACAACCTCGAGTACTAAATTTTTGGCATAACGGTTTTGGCATGCCTTGTGGGACCATTGAAGTTAATATTTCAAGTTTTATCAGGTTTGGATGTGTATCTTGGTAAAGTTATATCCTTTAGAGGCTCTGGCAACAAATCTAGTGACTCCTAACATTAAAATATACTTGTTTCAGTAGTGAAAGTTTCTTAGTCCATGAATTTCCAAGAGTCCATGAATTTTCAGCAATTAAAGTCTGAATTTCCAAAAGTCCAAATTTTCAGACTTTTAGGTTTTCGGGTTTTAGATTTTTCAATTGCCAATTCATCTTTTTTCTTCCCATTTTTTGAAGTCCAAAATCTCAAATTTTTGAAATTTCGGCTTTTGGACCTTCAAAGATTATGTGTGTAATTAATTTCCACCTACCTCCGTATGGATTGGATTTTTACCATTAATATCGGGATTTCTATTTAAACTCGATTTTTACTTGTCATTTTTACCTGACACATTCACTTTGACATTTCATTCTTGTACTTTGTGACATCTTTTTCAAGGTATGTTTTTGTTTATTTTTCTTTTGGTTTTAGGTCTTTTTCTTCCATTTCCTCCTCATTTGGGTTTTTCTTTTGGTTTCCCTCTGTGTTTTTTATGATGTCATTCTTTTGGTTCACCATGTTTCATTTTTGAGTTTCCTCCAGGTATTGAAGTTGTTCAAAGGATCTTTTTAGGCCTCTTGTGCTTCTTTTTGTTTCTCGTATTCTAGCTTTGGTGATTTAACATTAGTTTTGCAAATTCCTCAGAAATCTTCAGAAAGACTCATTTAGAGAATTCGTTCGAGAATATTACAAAAGGAAATTCATTCGGAGAAATCCTTGAGATAAAACCTTCGAGATCTTAGTTTAGGAAGTTCCTTTTGAAAATTTTCTAGTTTGGAATTTCAGAGATTTGTTGCTTTCGGGATTTTGGAGATTTGTTGCCTTTAGGTTTTTGAAACCTCGGCTTCGGGAAACTCTTTCGAAAAAATATTTTTAGAAAAATTGGTTTCAGAGATTTCTTTTGGGACTTTTGATTTCAGAAATTTCAGTTTGGGAAACTCTTTCGGGATTTCGATTCGGTGATTCCCTTCAGAAATTTTCTCAGTTCGAATTTCAGAGATTTGTTGTTTTCAGAATTTCTACAAAATTTAGTTCCCAAAACATAGGTTTTTATGTCTACTTCCACTTTAAAGGGAAAAGAGAAGATGAAGTACTCATTTCTTGGGGTTTCTCCCCAATCCTTCCTGTCCTCTGACTTAGGAAATATTGGGGACACTGATCTAGGACAAATTGATCTTCCCGATTTCTAGGAGAGATTAAAGGCTCCAAATAAGAAACCATGGATGCAGGCCATCTACGATAGTGGTATTTACCTTCTGTTGGTTTTCCTACATCTATGCATTGCCTAGAATTTGTTTTAGCTGTAGTAGCCCACTTTGATGAGGACTCCATGTCAGTTAGGGATAGTGATGATAAGGTGGTAATCTGTTTGGACCCAGATTTCTTTGAGGATTTTTTAAACTTCCAGACGTTCAAGATTATGTCAAAATTTCACTAGAAATAACAGTGGAACACTTGGGATAAGAAAGAGGAAGTATGCTCAAAGGTTATGATGAAATCCTATCTGGTTAAGAATTTCACCAAATTACCCAAAACTATGCATCGATCGGATTTTATTCAGGAAGTCAATGATCTTATTGTGTTATTAAGTAGAGTTTCAGGTCTTCCTTCTGCAAAGGAATTCCAGGAATGGATGTTTTTGTACATAGCAACTATCAAGAAGAATGATGAGTTTATTCGATGGGGGGAGCATATTAGTAGCAACATTCGCTATCAGTTGGGCAAAGTGTTAGAAACAAAGACCTTCTATATGACATATTTCCTAGTATATGCGATTGCTGATATGGGATATTTTATGGGTTTGAATACCACGGGTGTTTGCAGCACCTCCCAAATATATGAGTTTTATCCGCAAGTCACTTTAGATGAGGAAAGCAAGCATTTCCAAAGAGTCAACAACACTTTCTTCATTATCATCCTCTATCGTTTTGACAAATAAATATATAATCAGAGGGTTTTTGATGAGGCTTTCCAAGAGGTGCAAGAGTGGGGAGCAATCTACTTTCAGTTTCCTACATTCACCTACATTCAGATTCCAAGTTTCATAGGTGCCCCAAGTAAATTGCCAAGGTGCCCCACTGATAAATGGATTCTTTTGGAATTAGTTTGATAGTTGTTAGATTATCATCGAATCCAAAATAAGTGTCACAAGGCGGAATGCATTTCCATGTTTCGATTAACAGGTATTCTTTCCCAAATATTCACAAGGAAAAAAATGTTGATGTAGAAATGGCTGAGGTAACCCTACAAACCTTTCATCCATAGACTAATTTTGACTATTGGGGTAAGTTTGGGGAGACAAGTCAGTCCAGTGCTCACGTACCCCAATTAGAAGATATATGGATTCATTTTCGGACGAATACATCATGTGAAAAAGGGATTATGAAAGGTTAACCCTTGATGAAGTTCGGAAATTTGGTTTGGCTGATGTGCCAAAGGACATGCAGGATAATGATGAGGTCCTAGATTCATCATACAAGAGTGATAATATTGGCAATTAACCATTGCCATGGATTGATTGGTATGTGGAAGAATGCAACAATACTAAGGAAAGGGCAGGACCCATTCTAAAGAGGACTTTCAGTTGGTTGACCACCTTGGGAATCTCACCCAAAGGGGAAAATCAACCTACAAATACAGGGGCTACACCAGCAATAAACCAACCAACACCCACAAAAGGTAAGAGGTCGACTCAAAGGGTTCCTACAATTCCAAAGAAGATTTCATTTATTGTTGGTGGCTCATCTCTCTCTAAGTCTATTGCTCCCAAGATTACACCACCCGTAGTGTTAGCGATGAAGTAGTTGAATTTAGGGAATCTCCTAATGTCATCTAGGATTCATCACATCTTCTCCTTCCTTCATTATCACTTCCCATATCAGTTCTTTCCACTTCCACCATCATTTATTCTTTCCCATCCCCTTCTATGGCCCAGGTATTCTCGTCACTTCTAGTTCTATCAGTTGGGGAAAATATTGGGTCACCCATTTCTTCTTCACTTCCTTTGACACTTCCATTTTCTTCAATTACAACCCCACATTGCTTTGTCAATTCCCATGGCTGTCCTTACTTCCATGCCTTCCATCATTGCTACCTTTTCTCAAATACCAGCTGATATTTCTAGTGATCTTTCTCTAACTGATGCTTCAGGTATTGGATCTGCCACTCCATCTTCATCGGCTCTAGCCATACTAGAATGGCTGATTAGAAAAACTCCCAAGAAAAAGAAAAGGTTCCTCTGGGGAGATGTTATAGATCTCAGCATATTGGAGTCCATGCCCAAAAGATAGGCCAAGAGACCGAGAAATGTATCAAGTCGATGGTTAATTCACCCGTGAGCATGTGATAGAAGTGGCTACCCCCGTTGAGGGGAAAACTAAAGAAATAATCACAGCAGATTACCGGATATCAAAGTTCTCATTGGGAAGGCTACTCATGAAGGAGCCAAACAAGATGTACACACTGCTCTTGGGGACCTTTTGGAGAAATATGACAAAGACAAGGCCACCAAGGATGAGCTCAAGGCCAAGGTCAAGCAGCTCACTTGCACTGCTACGTAAAGTAACCCAACCCACTCCATCCACTGATGTCTCAACTACTATGGCTATGACAATTTCATCTACAATTGATGATATTTCTTATCATGAGCTCAAGAAGCTAGGCCAGAAAGGGAGATCAGTGAGTGGATGGATGGAAAGAATTTTGCAGGAAGCTAATCCTTTGATCAAGGAAGCCGTTGAGATATATAATGATTTGTAGGTTGTAAAAATCACCATTTCTAAGATGGACGAATCCTTCTCTGAGGATAATAATAATTTAAATTTAACTTTGGCAACATGGAGTGACATTAGAGAAGAGGATTTTGACTTGCTTCTTCAGGAAGAGGTGATTGATGATGCCTCTAAATTGTTTAAATATCAAAAGGCCATGGAATTCCGTGTCAAGTATTACAAGATCTAATTAAGAAATTGGAGGAGAAACAAGTGGAGATTACAGATGCCCTGAATGACATCTCAGAGGAGTTTGACAATGCCAACTATAAATTATTCAATGAAAATATCGATGCTCTTCCTAAGGATCAAATTAAGGAAAATTTCAAAGATTTGGTGAAGCATGACGATGATGTCACCAAGACTTTCAATAGTGACTCCATTGACCAACTAGTCTTATGTCGAATTTCATAGGGAGACTAAAGAAAGTCACAAATAAACTTCAAAGGTTGCCAGCTAGGATCACAAAAGAGATCAAGACAACAAACGTAGTGAATCACTATGCATGTGGGCCTAGAGATGAAGAAACTCAGGGTGTTATCAAGCACTTCTTTGAGTATAGACACCGAATGGCTGTATGGGAGGAAGGATAGTAGAAACTTGTAGGTAAGGGAGATGCAGATGAATCAGGCCAAAGCTGAGTGGCCATGAAAGGATAGGTTCAAGCTCTAGAATCAGTCAAAGTTGTAGGGTTGACTTGGTCAAACCTTTTGTAACAAATTTTTTATTTTCATGGGAACATGCTCCCTTAATATTATGACATTTATATTTTTAGTAAAATGTTAGTTAAGGGCCCAATTTGTAATGGCTCAGCCTAGGAACTTATAAATAGTGGAATGCTTCCATTATTTGATATACATTTTTTAGAGATTTTTGGTGAAGTTTCTCTTCAAGCTTGGAAGAGTGCTTTCAAATATTTTTGAAACCTTTTAATTATATTCGAGTTTTTACTTACACTTGAAGATCTATTTCATTGTATTGAATGATTAGTCATTATATGCTCTATGAATGTGACTCCTTGGCATTATTGATTAATTCACCTTTACTTTTGATTATCTGTTTCATATTGTGAAAAGAATAGTGTGATTATCTTTCGTTAGTTGTGAGAAACTATTTTCCTTCTGTTGATTAAGAGTTGCATTATTATTATCACTTAAGTAGATGCTTGACATGTGCTTGTGATTATCCTCTTGATAAATTATTTGTGTATCAAATCAAATCTGATCTTTCTATTGTGTATGTTTAAAGTTTAACGAAGGAATGTGTGCTTCTAGTCTGTGGTATTTTGTACCCTTTCCAAGTTGCAATAGGTGAAGGTGGCCAATGATGCAAGCATCCTACCCACATTAACCCTTCCGGAAGTTGAACATCCCTTTTCTTGGTGCATCACCACTTCTAGCATAGATTTTATTTCCTTGCATTCTCTCTCCCTAATCCCATGAAATGTTAGTATAGGTATAGTTATCCATCTTTCTTGCATCAGAAGTAGTGTTGTGTTTAGTTTAGGAAGAGGAATCCAACCTTCTCTGGAGGTTCACCTTAAGCGCAAGTCCCACAGCTTGAGAGGTGATCCCATGTGTCCCAATCACACCGAATGTTGTGATTAATTCCTAGGCCATTCGGGGGTGCAACGATTTGGAGACAATAGTATATAACCTTTCTTTGTTAGAAAAATTAACCACCATAAAGAGAGATCCAAATGAGCTCACGACATATTTCAACTTCAAGTTTTAGAGGACATGGGACAAAAATCCAGCCCTTGTCGGACCAACTACTGAAGTTGCATTTATTTACTTTTAAAAATCCCTTAATTATAATATTTCCATCACGATTCAATCTATGGGAGGTACAACATTACCCAATGTTTTTTCCAACACCATTAGGGCTAAAAATGTCTAATTCAAGCTGGTAAACTTTCCCCTAGACCACTTATGTTAATTTACCCAGGATATTGGAAATCCTAGTTCTATCAAAACACCTAAATTAGCTCCTATCACATCTCCAAGAAAGAAAAATTATAGTGAGGCATCTACTTCATCTAGTACCCCAGTTGAGCTTCAGGAGGTAATGAAACATTTGCAAATCCTTAGGAATGATTTGGTGACAATTAAGAGGCAAAAGGACCAAAGTTTTAGACCTTATCACTCTCAATACCAACCAAACAAGCCCCATATCAACTGAATAGACCTCCTACTCAAGCTGCAAACCAGAACCAAAGCCAATTTACTCTTACTAGGTCCTTCCAACCTTGTAACCCAAATACAACCTCTTCATCTCAAGCTTTGGTTCCTGTCCAAAATAATATTGTATAAGAATACGAATGGTGTTTTCCTTGTGGTCATCCACATAACCAAGCAACATATACCAATGGAATTATAATCCAAGATTTGATGGTGCAAGGTGCTTATGCTTCCCAAGAAATAACTAAGGAGGAAAATCAGTAGCAAATAGTTTCTCAAGAAGCGCCTCGAAGTGACACTTTGCTTGTGAATCGGAAAGCAAAGACTTCGTGGAATGAATCAACCTCTTCGCCCAAGGTGTTGCAACAAATACAAGGTCTAGGAAAATAGATCTGGAAGAGGGAAGTCATCAAATGTGGGCCCTTCTCAACCTTCTTTGACAATCCAAGGAGGTGGCAACTCAAACATAATTCTAAATTTGCAAAATCAGCCCGGGTCATCTTCTATATCAACTCAAGTACAAGAAAATATTGTGGTGAACAAGGGGTAGAAAAAATAATCCCACCCCATTCAATATCCTTGAAAAAATGAAGAAAACCAATGTGAGTATCTCCATGTGGGAATCATTGGAAATTCCAGGCCAAAGAGACCTCTTGCAAGCAATCATGGATAACTTATCCATCCCAAAAGAGTCATCCTAAGAGAAAGAAAGAGTCCTAAAAATGCAACGAAAAGGGAAGGTAAACCAAGTATAAACATGTAGCCCCCAAAATTCTAAGTGTCATTGGTCATTGGTAATAAATTGGTGCACAACTACATGATTGACTCAGAAGCAAGTGGCTTAGTGATGTTAAAGTAGATTACAGATCAGCTAGGACTCAAGTATGAACCTATTTTTAAAGGAGTGGTGAAACTAGACGAGACATCGGTAAGAATGGTTGGAGGTATTAAAGGTATAAAACTTACACTACATGCATGTCCCAATGTCACAGTTTCTCAATATATATCAGTAGTTGACCTACCTCCACTCTTTTCCCTATTCCTATCTAGGAGTTCAACACCGCTAAGATTGAGGGGTACTTGTTAGCTGATTGGTCTCACATGCTCTTCAGGACCATGTATGGAGCTAAGACCACTATCAAGTCTGAACCAATTTCTACATACTATGTAGATCCTTACACCCCTAGTCCTATCAATACAAATTGCACAATATTTGATCAAGAAGATTGCCCCGATGTCAAGAAGTTGACAATCGTTGGGGGTATTCTTGATTTAAAAATTGATGAATGGGCACATAAATGCTATAAATATGATCCACATAAGGAAATGGAAGAATTTGAATTGGGTATTTACTAACTACATGAAAAATATTCACATCTCCCTAGTGTCACCAAGCCAAATGATGAAGATGAAAATGGAGTTTGGAAAATTTTCCTTAATGGTTCGAAGAGTAGACAAGGTGCAGGAGGAGGATTAGTGCTTGTGTCCCCCAAAGGTATCAAACATTACTTTGTTTTCATATTTCAATTCATTTTTTCTAACAACATAAGAGAGTATGAGTCCTTTGTCCATGTATTACATTGGGAAAGGAAGAAAAATATAAAGAACTTGTAGACATTCGCGGAAAATGAGCTGATTATGAATCAAGTTAGAGGGCTAAATGCAACCAAGAATGATCTACTCAAGGCCTACAAGCACAGGGTTTGGGATCTTGTACAATATTTTGAAGCGTTCAACATCAATTCCATACCAAGAAAAAGAAATGAAATTTTGGAAAGGCTTATAGCTGTAGAAACCCAAAATTGGGTGTGAACCCTCTAGACTCCCTTTGACTAACATACGGGTCTCTTACCATGACCCTCCACACATTATTATTAATTTAATCACCCATATTAAGTTAATAATTCCCTCATTCTCCACCTCACCATGAACCCTTTCTAAGCCTATTTATTAACCTAGACTAAGTGATTTACTTCCCTAACTAACTATGACCTCTTCTAAACCTAACTATTACTTCTTCTACACTCCTCCCACATATTTCCTACCTTAATTTAGTGCCAACCCAAACTCCAAGTCCATATAAAACCTTGACCAACACTAAAATGGAGAGAAAAGGATATTTTTGGAAAATATGACCGTTTCTCCCTAACCGACAATGGTTATTACTCGAATGGTGCCACCACCTAACCGCCATTAGTTTTGTTAAATAAGGAATTCCAATCCTTTACCCAGGTTCCTCCATCTTGAATTTTTGGAGTTATGGCATTCTTAGCTCTTGCATCCAATCATGCTTCAAAACAATATTCGATGACCAACATAGTACTCGAGCACTCACATTATATGTCGAATTATCCTATTGCTCTAGAACTTCGGATCATTCACAAAAGATGACACGATATTTCATTGTTGTTATAGTTGATATGTACATGTTTCTCCTCCAAGCACTTACCAAAAACATCATTTGTCAATATCCAATATCTAGGTAAGTACTTTAATCTGTAATTAATTTTCATTAGCTTCGGTATTAAATTGAAAGTGTAGAAGAGGACAAGCCTCACACTTTTATTAATATGAAAAAATTGTTTACAATAGTGCATGCTACAATATTTATAGATATTGGATAACCAATGTACTGAACAAACAATATGTTGCGGAGGTGTAGCATAATTACATAAGCTTCCAAAATACATCTGGGAAGTAGGTACAAAAAAATATGTTGTTAGAAAAATACAACAATAAACCTTCATGTATGCAATAAAACAATATAACAGTTATATAATCATAACCATACAAAAATAATAATAAACTACCTAATTACAATGCATAATTAATATGTTTACCCTAACATTTCCCCCTTAATTTTGCATTGCCTCAAGGGATGAGGAGAGGAACTCTCTGAACAACTCAAACTTGTCACGTGCAAGTGACTTTGTGAAGATAGCTGCTCGTTGTTTGTCTATTAGGAAAAACTAAATTTATATATTGTGTTCCAAGACATGCTCGCATATGAAATGTACTGCATGTACCTCAATGTTCTTTGATATTTCATGAAACACTGGATTGTGAACAAGTTTGAGAACACCTTCAATGTCTACATATATAGTGCTAGGTTTTTCCTATGGTATTCCAAGTCCTTCAAGTATGCGACGTAGCCATATCGCTTCTCAGACATCTTCACCTATAGAACAATACTCAAATTCTATGGAAGAGCGAGAAAAAAATGTTGTTTCTTGCTTCCCCATGATATCGGTCCAGATCCCAAAAAGAATACAAACCTTGAAGTGGATTTTTTGTCATCAATATTACCTACATGAGCTGAATCTGAATATCTTGCCAAGAATAATTGATCATTCTTCTTGGATTCTAGACCAAGATCCACTTTGTTCCCCTTGAGATATCTCAAGATTCACCTTGCTGCCTTCTAATGAAAAAAATATGGGTTCCCGAATGAACCTAGATAGATAGCTCACTACAAAGTTGATACCTAGTCTAGTGTAGGTCGATAAATGAGACTCCCAATCAACTGTCGATATAGAGTTACATGTACCACAAGAGATGGATCTGAATGAGATAATCTGTAGTCTCGTCTCCATAGGTGTAGCAATAGGTGTGCAATCCATCATCTTGAATTTATCAAGTGTTTTCTTGGTATAATTCAATTGAGAAAAATATATGATTCTCCTTTTTATATACTTCCAATCCAAAAAAATAATGCATCAACCCAAGATCTGTGATGTTGAACAATCGTTTAAGATATTTCTTTGTTGCATCAATCGTCTTTGTTAGGAAATATATCTTAGTGCTCCATTTGTATGTACGGGTGAATAATAATTACATGTGTAATTATTATTATGGTAAATTAGTGAAAGTACATTTACTATGTAAATGTAAATAGTAAATGTAAAATGTGGTTAGTATGTGGTAAGTTAGTAAGTTAGAATAATAAAACAATTAGTATTGTTTTATTATTATATTGGTGAGAGGTTGAAACCATATGGGTGTATGGTTGTACATGAAGACAAATGTTGTTGTAAGGATTGTTATTTTACATCTCCTATATAATGGAGTGTAATGAAATAGTGAAGTATAATAAAAATATAATATAGAGTTCCTGATTTCAATTATTTTCTGTAGCTATTTCATGGATTCTTTGTATTAGATCAGAGTAATTTCTACATTTGGTACGAGAGCAGGTTAAATCTGTCTCGAATAAGATCTCGTAACTTTTGTTTCACGATCTTAGTTTCTCCAAATTTTTGTGTGTGGAATGATATTTTATACAGAAAGATACAAAGGTAGGAATTTTAGTAAAACCCAGTTCGTAGTTTGGGAGAAACGTGCAATTTACTATACAGCACATTGATCACTGCTGTTTTTTTGAAGAAATCAGAGAATCAAAGGTAATTCAAATCTACATTCAATTTTTTTGGATATTTAGATTCAATAAAATGGATATACCATTAGATAAATTTAATGGGCTGAACTTCCATACATGGAGGGTAAAAATCCAGATGCAGTTAATGAATAAAAATCTATGGAGGATAGTAGATGGAAAAGAAAAAAACCTACAGATGTAAGCAAAATTGTAGAATGGGAAACTAGAGATGACAAAGCCAAAGCAATAATTGGACTTGGTCTTTCAGATTCTGAATTACATCATGTAGATTTAGAAAAATCTTCTACAGAAATATGGGATTTACTAAACAAAACTTTTGGGGCTAAAGCGAATAATGCAAAATTCTCTTTAAAGTTGCAATTATTCAAATTGAAAATGAATGAAGAAGTCACAATGTCAAGTCATATAAATGAATTGAGATCTCTTCTTAGACAACTAGCAGAAGTTAAAGCTCCTGTTGATGATGAAGATGCAAAAGCCATATTATTAAACAGTTTTCCATCCAAGTACAATAATGTTGTCTTTACTCTAGGGCAAATGTCTTCTCAGTCATTAGAGGGCATGATTTCAGCTCTCCTAGCTGAAGAGAAAAGAACTAAAGAAGATATAGAAGAGGAAACTGCTTTATATGTTAAAAAGAAATACAAAAAATTCTAAAAAAAAGGATGAAATTGAATGTTTCTATTGCAAGAAAAAGGGTCATACTAAGTCTTTTTGTAGAGATCGAGCTAAAGACTTGCTCAATGGAAATCTTAAAAATGAAGCAAATATAGTCACTGAAGAAGGCTCAGACAATGAAGATGAACGAATAACAGATGAAATTGACTATAATTCTGAAGAATTTCTATTCTAAGTGAAGTTATTGGAGGAAGGAGGCACAGGAGGTTGGAGGTCATTCAAATACCTCTCGTCGATCACAACGACGGGGCCGTATCGGTATGGTGATTACTTTTTTATACAAAGGTGTTCTTGTTGTTTCTTTGTATTTACGGAAAAGTGTTTGGTTGCAGTGTTCCTATTGTGGTTTTCAGAATAAAGGAAATTTCACATTGAGGGGGGAACATGATCTCAATGTTCCATTTCTAGTTTTCTACATTTCTGGTATTTTCTATATGTGTAGCATTTAAAGTGAGAATTTCCTATGTTATTCCCTGCAGTGAGATGTGATGAGGGCTAAGAATAATACTTGGCATATCATGAAGTGGTTGTAGGTAAACCACTTGAAAACCTTCATTTTTAGTTTGTGGTACACCACTTGTAAAACCACCATTTTTCGGTTGTTGGTAAACCCTATGCAAAACCATCACCCTTTTGGTTTGTGGTACACCACTTGTAAAACCACCATTTTCGGTTGTTGGTAAACCCTATGCAAAACCATCACCTTTTTGGTTTTTGGTAAACCAATTGCAAAACCATCATTTTCGGTTTATGGTCAACCCTGTGAAAAACCATCTATTAGGTTTATGATCATCCTGTAAAATCATCAGATCATGAGCAGGTGCAAGTATAAGGCAGGTTTTCCCCATGTTCACACTAAGGAGGGAATGTTAGGAAATATATCTTAGTGCTCCATTTGTATGTACGGGTGAATAATAATTACATGTGTAATTATTATTATGGTAAATTAGTGAAAGTACATTTACTATGTAAATGTAAATAGTAAATGTAAAATGTGGTTAGTATGTGGTAAGTTAGTCGAGTTAAAATAATAAAACAATTAGTATTGTTTTATTATTATATTGGTGAGAGGTTGAAACCATATGGGTGTATGGTTGTACATGAAGACAAATGTTGTTGTAAGGATTGTTATTTTACATCTCCTATATAATGGAGTGTAATGAAATAGTGAAGTATAATAAAAATATAATATAGAGTTCTGATTTCAATTATTGTGCTGTAGCTATTTCATGGATTCTTTGTATTAGATCGAGTAATTTCTACAATCTTCACTAAACTTTTGGTGATGACTAGACCATCAACATAGACAACAACAATCATAATCTCCCCCTTATGTTTTGAGGTAGAGATTGGGATCGTATGGATTTCTAACAAATCCATGTCGTGCGAAATGTTCATCAATTTTGATGTACCAAGCCGGAGGTTCTGTTTAAGGCCATAAAGATATTTCTTGAGTCTCGCATACCTTTGTTTCTTAACAAGATACAACATATCCATCGAGTTGAGTCATATAGACTTCTTCTTGTAAATCTTCATTCGTAACAACACTTTTTACATCCATCCGATGGAATTTCAAACCAAATTGAGTAGATAGAGCAAAGATCATCCATATAATTTTGATCTTAGTTGTGGGAGAAAATTTCTCCTTGTAGTCAATGCCTTTTTTTGCATACCCATTTGCTACTAATCTCGCTTTGTACTTTTATATGGTCCCATCTAATTTGTACTTTGTTTTGAATATGCATCTGAAACTAATGGGTTTATATCCCTACGTGGAAGATTGACAAGCTGCCAAGTGTTTTTTTTTCATTACTAATTGATACTCAACATCCATGGCATATTTCCAAGATTTTGACTATAGGGATTCCTGGATTGTAGAGGGCTCATCAGATTCAATAACTCTAATCATCAAATAAAAATTTAGTTCTTCTTGTGCTTTACTGCAGTCCGTGGTCCAGGGGTGGATGTATCCAGTGGAACATCCAATTTTTCATCTCGTATCATGTTTGTATACCACTTGGGCATACGTTGTACTACTCTCATGGGTCATGGTTCTATCTGATCATCACCATCATCCCCATCATCACTGTCATCATCAAGAACATCAGCTTCTATTTTTACAATAGGTGAAAAATCTACATCAGGTGAGTCCAAAGGAGGAGTCTCTGCTTCCTTCTTCTCAAAAAACTCAACATCTCTCGCTGGTGTAGAATTTCTGGTCTTCGGATCCATCAATATGTACCCAAGAGTCTCTTCACTATAGCCAATGAAGATGAGTTTTTGTGATTTCATATCCAAATTCTTCTATTCTTGCTTGGGTATGTGCATACTTTCTTTGTACCCGAATACTCTGAGGTGTGCAACAGATGGTTTCTGCTTTGACCATGCTTCATATGGCGTTACTCCATCAAGAGAAAATGTGGGCACTCTATTTAACAAACGTATAACAATATTTTTGTTTCTACCCATAAATTTCCTCTTTAGTCCGTAATCATATATCATGCGAACACACCATTTCCATGATAGTACAATTTCTTCTCTCAATAACACCATTATGTTTCGTGTGTGAAGGATGCATTTATTGAGGAATCCCATGATCTTATAGGTAGGCTTTGAACTCATTACAAGTGAATTCCCCCTCGATTGGAGTGGAAAGTAATGATGTGATGACCAATCTCGTTCTCAATAGCCACTTTTAACTTCTTGAAAGTTTCAAAAGCTTCACTTTTCTTACGAAGACAATATATCCACATTTTTCTCAAATAGTCATCAACACAAAGCATGAAGTACTTGAAATCCAAAATGAATCATTTGCATTGAATTGAAAATATCGGTATGGACCAGATCAAGATTACCATGAGATTGATAAGTAATCTTATGGAATGAAGCTCTGTGTTGATTTCTTTCCAGTCAGTGAGGACACTTATCTGTATCCTTTTGGAGAGATGGCAATCCTTTTACCATATTGTACTGGAAAAGTGTTTTGAGATACTTGAAACTAATGTGACCAATTATCTGATGCCATAACTGTGTAGAGGTAGATTTATTAGCCACAAGTGCCTGATCATCTCTATAGATAAAATCAAGTTGGAACATACGTCCCACATTAGAGGATTTTGCAACTATTTTTAAGCCTCGTGATTTGTCTCAAATTAAACACATTTTCTTGCTGGAATGAGTATCAAAATCAATTTTCAAGTTGTGATCTAGGAGTTAACTGACTGATAGCATATTATTTATCAACACAAGGACATATAGTACATTTGATAATCTACAATTGCATGAACCAAGTGGAAGAAAAATGTTCCCAATCCCATGTACAGTGTATGAAGAATCATCGCCTAATGAAACATGGTTTTTCAAAGGCGTGTCCCTCATTGAAGTAAACCCATCTCTATAGCCTTGTCATGTGTTGAGTGGCTCCCGAATCAACATACCCGACATCACTAGATGACGTGGAGGGTTCACTTGATTAAGTTGTGTACGGAAGTCTTCATTATCCAAATGTTCTTCTTGCTCAACTATATTTCCTTACTAATGGGTTTTTATTAACCAGTTCCCCTTCTTCTGCCCTTGATTGTAGTTAGAATGTCCCTTATAATATTTTTTATTTTGAGGTCCAAAGTTGTTTGATGAACCTTTCTTATAGGTATTGAACCAATAATCTTTTAACTCATGCCCTCTTTTGTAGATAGGACATTTCTTCTTTTGTTGTTTGTCCCCTTATTGATGCTGATTTTGGGATTTTTGATTAGATTTTCGTTTTCCTTTTCCTTTATATTTATGATGAGAAGAAAGTGATTTCTCCTCTTCATCATCTTTATTATACATTACTTCCTCTTGTGCAATAGATTTAATAACTTGTCAAAAATGACTGCCTCGATCCGATAAGTTGAGTGTTGCCACAAAAATGCGATATGAAGGAGGGAGTTCTCTCAAAACAATGGGAATGAGAGTTGTATCAGTGACCTCCTCTCCCAGGGCTAGAAGTGACATTATTTTTCTTGGCCTCGTACACTGTGCTCAACTTATCCCACACTTCTTTAGTTATTTTGGCATCTCGAATGTGGGGTTGCACGTTGTTAGAAACTGCAAACAAGATTATTAGCTTGGCCTTCTGATTGGATCTATCAAACTGTCACTATTGGGTTATATTAGTAGTTGATCTAGTTATAGAACCATCCACAACATTCCAAATCTCTTCAAACTCAAGTCAGTGTCTTGATTTTTGTCTTCCATGTTGCATAGTTATTTCCTCTTAGAAGTTTTGAATCTAGAAGAAATAACTTGGGGGCATTGGTGCCCATTTTGTAGAATCAACTAACAAATGGTAAGGCTCTTATCACTCTAGGTATATGGTCTCCCAATATATATACCATCAATCTGATATACCAAACCTTTATATATATGTGCCCTTCCGATATACCCGTTGGTACGTGGAAGAAGCTCACCCTTTCTATATACTTGATAGTACGTGAAAGAGGTGTTAATGTACGTGAAATAATTTGATACATGGTACCAAGACAATATTGAAAGGGGTCTGTGTGATTTTTGACACTGCTCAAAGAAATACCCTCATATGTGCATTTACCTTCGCTATATACTTGGATAATTTCAGTGTCTGGATTTACGTTGTGCAATCGTTCACATATGGATGGGAGGGCTCAAAGTGTGTGCATTGTGTCCTTATTACTCCCTATCGATTTAAAGGTTCGATGCTCAAATGACGTTGTTATAGCTATATTAGGCGTTAAGTGTAGTAGTGGTCATGATGACTTTACCCGTAAGTGCTTGTTAGAGGCACTGTATATACTGAATGCTTTGCGAATGAGATCCAAAGATCTCATGAGTGATACAAAACCAAATTTTTATTATTTTTGATTACAAATATTTGTTATTTTTAAAGCAGTTATAATGGTTTGTGGTTGAATATGGAAACCTACAAATTAGTACAATGCACTAAAATATTACAATTTCATCCAATATGCAGGGAATTTTTTTATTTTGCGAGGCCTTGGTGGCCTTCGAGCTCAATACGTCTCTCAGCCTTTAAAAAACCGCAAAAAGTGGCTAAAAATGCAATTTTTAATCACCCCTCCTTTGAAAAATGTTGTTGAGAATTAAAAAATAGGCTATGTGGGAAATTATGTTTGACCCTTTTTAGGGTTTTTCTCACTAAATTTAGTGGGGTTTTAGGCCTGACTAAATGGTTTAGCTATAGTTTTAGCCGCTATATTTAGTGGTCTGCATTAAAAGTTCTACCAAAGGATATATCAATTGTTTTGTTTAGAAAATAGCTATGTTTGAGTGGGGTTGAACCCACAACCAAATGCCCCAAATATTTCCACTTATCGAACCAAACGCTAAAGCAATTATGATATGGAATGAAGCATATAATATTTAAATTATTCCAAAATGACTAACCTTATCAACGAAGACCCGACACCTTCTCGGTTATCAACGTGGCTTTCGAGATGGAGGGTGGTTTAGAGTTACTGCAGCGAGAATCGGATCTTAACGCATTTTTCTTGTTTTGTTGGCCGCCTCTCGATTTTCGATTGTTTTCCTTCTATTTCCACTTTGCTTTTCTTTGCTAACATCATTTTTCTTTGATCGATCCATCGTTTTGTTGATTTGAGCCTCCACTTGTGTTTAGTTTTTAGGTGTTGGATATCCACCGTTGTATGTTTATGGAGATGTTATTCCAGGATTGGCTCGAACCGATCAAACTTCATCAAAACCAATATAGTAGGGTCTTCATTTAGTGCAATACCTTAAGAAGTAGGTGAATAGCTCGGCTAGATTTTTTTGGCATTTTTCAATGGAGGACTACAACTCGTCGTTGAAGGATGGCTCAATCTTTAAAAGATCACATATGGAAGGAGAAAAATTAGGGGACTCGGTTTGAACAAAGACTTGGTTACAATGATTATGTAACTTGCCAATATACAAAGATCGGTTTTGGATTGTGGATCTCGGTTCGATTTTGGCTAGATAACACCTCGATAAGAATGCTCTTTCAACCAGCTCAGTGTTGGAGGATACTAAATAATGTAGCTTGTTGTGAGAGCTTTTGATTTCTTTAACTCGATGTATCCAACCAAATCAATTCAAAGATTTTTTAGGATCTTGGTCTCAAGGCGTCCTAGATCCGAACTCGCCACCGTAAAAAATAGAATACAGTCTTCAACAATTTCAACTTGACCATCAAAGAAAGTAACTCGATGCTTGGCTTTGTGGATTCCTTCAAACAACTCAATGCACAACTCGTATGAGCTCACCAGACTAAGTGGGGAGCCTCCGGATCTAGTAGACTGCTAGCTTTAGCTTTAGCTATTCTATAGTGCCCCTCTGAATGTAGAGAAAAACCCCTAATGGGGATTTTTTTAATTTTTAATTCTTTTTCATGTAGCAAATTTTTCCTAGGTGCGGTGGGCACCAAAGGTGAAAAAACATTTGCATTCCAAACACTTGGAATGAACAGGAGGTTGTGGGGAGGCAGGGATGGGGCTGGGAAAGTTACAGGAGGCTGCTTAGGCTCTCAATTGCTGCAAATACTTCTCCAAGCTCCTTAATATTTTCTACTCTATCTCTCTCCAACCTTCTCTTCTCATAGGTCTAGATTAACCTTCTTTGGTACCAAATGAAAGTGTAGAAGAGGGATGAAAGCCTCACACTTTTATTAATATGTAGAAAATTGTTTACAATAGTGCAGGTTGTAATATTTATAGATATTGGAAAGCCAATGTACAGACAAACAATATGTTGCATAGGTGCAACATAATTACATAAGCTTCCAAAATACATCCGGGAAGTAGGTACAAACAAATATGTTGTTGCAACAATGCAACAATAAACCTTCATGTATGCAATAAAACAATATAACAGTTATATAATCATAACCATACCAAAATAATAATAAACTACCTAATTACAATGCATAATTAATATGTTTACCCTAACATTAATAATTTATTTTATAGATTGTTTTCACTACCAAATACCTCCTACACCCACCTACCCGACAACCTGCCTGTTTGAATCTCTTTTTCCCCATAACCACCTATTTTACCATCTCCAAGTCTTCACATAAATCCTAGCACCTAGCCTAAGCCTTCTCAACTCTCTGTGCAATTACAAAGAGTTCACAATCAGCCCATTTTAACATTTTTGTCTAATTGCCCCTACCTGCGTCGACTCACCCAACTAGTGTCGGCTATTACTAGGTACCAACATCGGTCACCTAATCGATACCGGTCACTGTGTTTGGTAATTTCTCCCAGACTATCAAGCCATTAACCTCACCCAAAACCTCTTAAAACCCCACCAAACTTCATCATGACCTCCCCGACATCCTCTGTTACCCCGCATGCATTAATAACCAACCACCCTTTATAGATTAAGTCTTATATGCGTTATAGATCAAATCTAGCTTACTATATTTGTGTGAGACACCTAGATCGCATAAACTACAATAAGACTTCCTTATTTCATGTTATTTCTCTCAGTATTAAGTTGTATTTGAACGTGGATTGACAACATTCTAGGAAGCAACGTGCTTCTCGGATCTAGCTCCCACTTGGCAGGTCCATCAACCTATATTATTAATGCTATCTTATGGTCATATTTTGAATTTCAGGTATTCCTTCCTAGCCAAAAAGAGCTCTTTAGGATCAACTCCGGTCTTCTACAACATGCACAACCATCTTCGACTTCACAAGTATTCCTCCTCACCCTCTCTTATCTGCTTTATATGCAACATTATGGTGAAACATTTTGGAATGCTTGGTGGTACCCTCATTTGTGGGTTCCTTTCTATTCATATAGGTTACATCTTGTGTGTTTCCTTTATAAATTGTTATTCATTAAATCTTCTTCTCTGGTAATAAGCTCCTTTCTAATTTATCTAAATGAAACACTTCTTTTGGTGTATTTAAAAAAATCCTTCTTCTTTCTTCTATTCTTGCATTAGTGAAATTCATCCCTCTTCTTATTCACTCTTGTTTACATCGAATATCATATTTTTATTTGGGTTTAAAACACTTACATTTCATCCCTATATGTCTACATATTTAGCTCACATAGTTAAGTAGCAATCATATGACATAGGTCATGACCATTTTGTGATTGATTAATAAAGTATAGCTCATATTTATGCACACACCCCCTTTTCCAAATCACTTATAAAAATCTACAAACTTCTTAAACATTCCCTTCCAGGAATAAGCCGTCAAGGATTTTAAAAAACGTTGATAGTGGGCCCCACCCACTGTTTTGGCTGGTTTATCATATCAGAGCTTGGACCTCACGTACAAAAGGTAAATCAAGGACTCTTTCACAAAAAAACTGAAACCAACCATAGATTACTTTCTAGGTACCTTCGTTATCCAAACATTCTATTTCATTCATAGTCAGTCTTAAGGCATAAGGCAAATAACACTAAAATCTATCCCAGAACAATGTGTTTATTTAGTTTTTTCTTGTTCGATTGTCACTTTCTTTCTTGTCTTTTGTAGTTTGAGTTGTGAGGATGTATTCACCACTCTTTCTTTCTTTTTAGCACTCAACAATCATAACTAGTTAATTCTGGTTTTTCCTAAGTGTGTTAAATAATTTTTGTCATCCACATCCTCTTTCGGGCTTATTTTCATCAAATTTAACTCAAACAATCTTAATTTCCCCACTTCCCGGTTTTATCAAGAACCAACATCACCCAACAACTGCCATCGTCTTTTAGCATACCAAAGACCGGTTAACTGATTGGTATCGGTCTCTCTAGTTTTTGATTTTCTATCAAAACAACAATCTATTCCTATAGACCATCTCTCTGTGTTTCGATTCTTTTAATTAACTAGTTTCTGAGTCTCTATCACCCTTAACAGAGCCCAAAATACTCATTTTACACTTTTCTTACCCAAAAATCTTAATTTCTCTATTTTTTATCACCACCAAGGCATCGGCTGTGGCCAGACATCGGTCTTTCTATCTAACCAACACCAATTTATACACCGACGTTTCTGGTCTCTATGTTTTTATTTTTATCGAAACAATAACTGCTTTCTACCCTCAAGACTCCACCAAACATCTATTTCTAAGTTTTGTTAGTTCTGTAAAGCCTAGAATACCTATCTACCAACTTTCTTATGGTTTGAACTTGTCAACTGTTACTTACTTCACCTTCACCACCATCTATTTCTTCACCAATGGACCCCAAAATTCCTATAACTATACCTACAAGTGACGAGGAATTCACTAAATTCCTTGATCATAATGTCATAGCCTTACAACATTACCTTACCCACTCTTCTACCCGTGACTCATCGGACCGAGTTGCTATTTTGTATGCCTACCTCCATGCCCCGTGCAATATCCATGAATTCTACTATATCATTGCCTACTCCTACGTAAATACCACCTACTACAACCTTGACATCCATCGCACCTTTGGTGTGTGTTGCAACTTCAACATTTGCCACTCCCCCGCCTTTGATAACACCTCAACACCGTGACATCCTCATCAATGACTCTTAGTATAGGGATCTCCACATCATTAATACCTATTACTTCACAACTGCTAGTTCCGTCGACATCCTATACCTCCTTCAAAATTTGGTCCTTTCTATACCCCAAAATATTCCACCCATCGCTACGAGGGTCTTTACACAAACTCCTCCTACATACATCCCACCTATAACATCCACCTCGTACCCAGAGTACATGCCCACATCATCTATTCCTACATATTTACCCACTTGTCATTTCTCATATTCAAGACCACCATACACTGGTATGTCGTCTATGACCTATTCATCTCATCCACCCCTTATACCACATGGGGTGCTCCTCAATCTAATCCTACCATGGATATTATCAAGATGATGATGGATAAGATGCAAACACTCAAGGATTTTATTTCCAGGATCTCGTAATGTCCTCACTTATGATGAAATTTATAATGATCCCATTCACCCATCCATACCTATTCACCCTTATCCCGCACAATGGGAGTTACCCAAGTTCAATCATTTCAATAGCAAGGAAGACCCTCAACAACATTTATGATCATTTAAACATGTGTGTTATTTGATCACCCATAATGATGCCTTGCTCCTTAGAACCTTCCCCATGTCACTGTCAAGACCCACCCTAGATTGGTATAGTGCTTTTCCTAGGCACTCGATCTTCTCCTTCAATTAGTTGTCCCAAACCTTCCTTGATCATTTCTCAATCAATATCTCTAAGAAGGTATCTATGAAGGACTTGTACTCTATTTGCCAATATGAAGACGAATCTATCACAGATTTCATTGCATGTTGGCGGGGCCTCATCAATAAAATCACCTTCCAACTACCACAAGCAAAGCTCATAGATTTGTTCACAAGGGCATGTGCTAGACACATTTCCCTGAATCTCTAGGTTCAAATGTTTTACACGTTTGACGAAGCCTTCACTATGGCCCAGAAACTAGAGATTTGTGCCCTTGAAGAGGAAAAACTTAAGTTGCGTAATAAGAATGCTAACTTCAAATTGAACAACTCTTCTTCTAAACCACCAAATAACCATTCTAATAACCATTATAAGGCTAAAGGATCCACTAACACAATGATTCTGAAATCTGGCCCTCTCATCCATCTAATCAACCAAAACCACCTGCCAACCTCTCTCATGTTCAAAACTTTCAATACAAATATGAACAGAGGGATTACACTCCTATCGGAGAACCATATTATTTTGTGTTGGAAAAGATTTTAAAATCTAGAGCCATCACCCTTCCACCTATCAAACCAAACACTGGTTTTGATCCTTCTCATCCTACACCGTCGTGGTATAAAGAAAACAAATTCTGTAACTATCACCAAGTTAGGGGACATAGCGATGGCAATTACAAAACCTTTAAGAACATTATCCAAGGAATTCTATATAGTGGTGATCTCATCCTGGAAAACCCTAATGCACCTACCAATGCCAATATGGGTGTGTTTAAGAAACTATTTCCTAATCACACACCTTCATCAAACCAAGCTTCAGAGACCTCTACTAGTGACACCAATGTGCATGAGGTTCATGTCATCTTCAATACAATACTTGTTCCATCTAGCTAGTTTCCTCCCATAGCATCTATTGAGGAAATTATTTCATACCCATGGAGGAGCCTATCACACCTACTCCTCTATCCATAGAAGAACCTATCACACCTACTACACTACCCACGGAGGAATCTACCCTCTCTTTTTCTCTACCTACCACAAAGCCTATCTTGTTTGTTCCTCTACCCAAGGAAGAACCTATCTCACCCATTCCTCTACCCAAGGAGGAGCTAACCCTATCTACCTCTCTACCTAAAGAGGAGTCCACATCACTTGTTTTTCCTTCTCCTCAACCCATAGAGGAGCCACTCTTATTTCCTCTTCCTATAGGTGATGATTCTCCTAAGGTCTTCCAATATCCTATCAACCTTTTTGACCTCACTCTTTCCTACTCAATCGAGAGGTGAAAATCTTCCCTATATCACAAGATTCTGATTTCTCTACAGACAGGTTTCACCATTGGTTCATCATCTTCTAAACCAACACTTTGTTCTCACGTTTGGTGGACCGATTACCAACACCACCACTCTCACCTTAGATTTCTAGGGTACCCCACCTTCTACATCTCCTTTGACCTCACACACACCTCTTTCACCTTTACTCAAGAAGGTGTAACCAAAACAAAAAGTAAAACCTTCACTACCTACTAGAAAGGTAGTCACACCTACACCACCTCTAGCAACACCTCTCCCATAAAAATCACTCGCACCTTCATCCAAGACAACTTTGACTTCTCACTGTGACCCATTGGCAGGATCATATTATAACATCCTCGCTAGGTTGTTAGAAACCTCTGCTATCTCCCTACCACCTATTAAGTCTTATGACCTGCTCAAACCTAAACTAGTAGGGTTTGATGACACCAAAATCTATGCATATCATCACTCACTAGGGCATGATGTCGAAAGTTGTAAGGCCCTTAAAAACATTCTCCTTCAACTTTGTACTTCGGATGGTCTCTTTGATGAAGATGACTTGTTGGAGGATAATTCCATTCCCCCTTTTCCTACTACCACACAACCTAGCCCTATATCTATTCAACAACCTTTACCTCGTATCTCCACAACCATCTTTTCCTCCTCTCGATATTTGAAATAAATATGGTCCAAGTAGCCACTTGATCGCAAAAAGATAAAGGAAAAGAGAAAACTAGTATCCCATCCAATGCACCTTCACCCGCCATTCCACCTGCACCTACCCCCAAGGTAACCATCCATGGGCCATTTATGAAGGAGTCGCACATCACTCTATGATTAAAAAAATTCATCAATCTCCTATGAAGATGTCTTTATATGACCTAATTCAAACCTCCGAGTCTCATCGTCAGGACCCTCATTGAGGTCTGCAATCTATTGAGGTTCCACTAAATGATCCTACACCTATGGCTGCCATCTTTACCCCTCATCATGTGGCTGCCCTCACCACTTCACCTCAAACTTCTACCCCCATTACCTCTCCTCAAGTTTCTTTGTTAGTTTTTATGACTCGGAGATTTCCTTCTATAGTCGATGATCTTGATCCTACCCTCTTCATCACCTCCTACATCAATGATACTCACATTTGATGTGTTATGATTGATGGAGGTGCTAGCATTAATATCATTTCTTCCCATGCATACAAAAAATTGTGCATACCTACCAAATGTATGCATAATAACCCTATTATGTTGTGTTCTTTCAATGATTCCATGAATTCTACCCTTAGCACTGTCATCCTCCACATCCTCGTGCCTCCCGCACTAGTCCCAAATTATTCAATGTCATTGAGGGGGAATTTCAATATAACCTATTACTTTTCGACCTTGGATTCATGCCATGGGGTGTGTACCTTCAACCCTTCATTGTTTCCTGAAATTTGAATATGAAGGGCACCCTTACACCATTCGAGTGGATCCTTCACCTTTTAAAACCTACAACATCCTTTATTGAATAAATGATGTCCTTGTTCTAGTCAAGGTATCCACCACTTCTACCACTTCATCTTCTTTCGCTACCTCATCTACCATTTCTACCACTATACCTTCCACAATCAGTCCATCTATTCCCATTTCTGCCACAACTTCTATAGCTGGCCCATCTACCAATCCGCCTATTTCACCGACAATTGATGCCCCACCTTCATAGTCTTCAAGTAGCTCATCCATCCCCACTACCCAAGTACTAACCTTCAACCCCTTGGTAGGTGTTTTTCAATACCTTTCCCTGGGGGAGTACCACTTATACAACATAGACACTTTCCTTACTCCTCAAGAGTATGGAAGCCTTCACCAACACCCACATTATGACCGTCATGTAGGAGAAGTTTTTCCATACAGTCCTCCCCACCTTTGCACCAACTCTGACATATGAGGGACTCAATACTTATTTTTATTATCCCAAAACATCTAACAAAACTTGTCCTTTCTCATCCAACTTCCAATACCTCACCAAATTCCTACTTCGCCCACACTTTTCTTCATCGATGTGCCTGGAAGGGATTTGGATTTGGTATTTATGACAAAGGTCGTCACACAGTCATACTTTGCACCACCCAAAAACACAAAGATTCTTGTGGTATTGGTTTTTCTTTTCAACCTCCTCCTAAGAAGGCTCAAATTGACCTTGCAGAGGAAGGTAAGCCTTCCCTACCTAACTCACCTACCACACCACCTTCACCCACGAGTCCATGGATCAAGAATCTATCCCTCCTAAATTTTTTTTTCATGAAAACCATTTCCTTGGGACCTATGATCTATCATCATGATGATGAGATGCACTCTTCCTTTCCTCTTCTTTTATCCTGACATGTTGGATGATGACACAAATTTTATCAATGTCATTCAATGTCAAGAGGATGATTCTATTCTCACCTATTTAGGTGCACATGATTCTTACATTCATTGGACGTTACCTTCTGAGACATAAACCATGCTAAATGAATTGACCATAGAGATCAACATTCACACTTAGGATAACCCTTGAATTCTAAAGATAGGCTAATCTTTAGATTATCTTTGAATAGGAAGCCTTCACCTCTTTTCTTCAAGATTATAGAAACAATTTTGCTTAGTGTTATGCCGATATGCCTAGTATTGACCCTAATATTGTGGTCCATAATATCATAACTATCCCGATGCAAAAACTATGAAAAAAGTTGTGAAAAATGCATCCATGCATTTCCCTTCTTGTGAAAGAAGAACTCTAGCACCTTCTTTCTGTTTCCTTCATTCTACCCATTGACTATCCACAATGGATTTCTAACATTGTTCTTGTCACCAAAGTGATAAGGGGACTCCATATCTGCATGACCTTCCGTGACCTTAACCTTGCACGCCTTAAGGATGACTTTCCTATTCTTAGAATCGACCAACTCGTTGATCTTACAGCCGGCCATGAGATGTTATCTCTTATGAATAGATTCTTGGGTTATAATAAAATATTACTCGCTCCAAAAGATCAACATAAAACCACTTTCATCACCCTTTAGGGGACCTTATGTTATTGCATCATGCCCTTTGACTTGAAATTTTTAGTGCCACCTACTAACATGCTATGACCTATATCTTCCACGATATCATGCATGATATATTGGAAGATTATGTCAACGAACTTCCCTATAAGTCCAAAAGTTGTGCCAAGCACCTTCCAGCTTTTAAATTCATCTTTGATCATCTCATCCAATATTGTGTTTTCCTTCAACAAGGAAGTGCATCTTTTCCATTCTCTCTAGAAAACTCCTTTGTTTCATCATCTCTTTGCGGGGCATCGAAATCGATCCTGCCAAAATCAAGGCTATTCTCAAAATTCGTCCCGCCTACTAACCTTGGAGAGCTTTGTAGTTTGTAAGAAAAATTGCAATCCATTCGATGATTTATTTCCCAAATTTTCACATGATGTCACCATTTTTGTCATCTCCTTAAAATTATGTCTCGCTTTAATTGGAATGATGAGTGCCATAAAGCCTTTGAAGCATTGAAGAAATACCTTCTTCAGCCACTCATGCTCATCCCACCTAAATATGAAAAAACTTTCTACCTTTACATTTCTGCTACGGACCATTCCTTGGGTGTCATTCTCGCTCATCACGATGAGCAAACCAGGGAGCAAGAGGTTTATTACATAAGCCGTACTTTGTTAGACTATGAGACTAGGTATAGTCATGATAAAAATATTTTCCTAGCCTTGGTCTTCATGACCACCAAACTTTGCCACTACCTACTTAACCACAAAACCTTTTTCATCACCAACACCGACCCTCTACATTACATGTATGCTAAACCTTACCAACACCAATGCACCGCACATTGGCTCATGCTCTTTGTAGATCTAGACCTAGAATTCATTCATCAATTTTTTTTCAAGGGATAAACCATTACAGATCAGCTTGCAGATGCTCCTCTTCCTGGAAATCAATCTTATAACTTTGATTTTCCTAATGAATCTATCACTACCCTCTCCTTGATGATATTGTCTACCAAATGACATTATTCTTTGATGGTTCCAAATGTCAATGCGGGTGGTGCAGGGTCATCCTCATTCCTCTTGATGGTGAGCCTATGCATTTATCCGTCAAACTCAACTTTGATTGCACCAACAACATTGTCGAGTACGAAACGCTTATCTTGGGTCTTCAAACTTCCATAGCCCTAGATATTAAATCCATTAATATCTTTCGTGACTCTCAAATGCTTGAGAATCAAGTCAATGGTTTGTACCAATTTTGTAACGAGGTGCTTAAAAAGTATAAACATCATGTCAACATAATTTTCACCACATTTGACCACTTCCACATTTAAACCACTCCATGATATACTAACAAATTCATGGATACCATGGCTTGCCTTGCCTCTCAAATACCAGCCTCACCTTTGGCCTCCAAAATCTTTGTCACAATAGAACAATTTCAGTCACCCTCTTCTATTATCTCTGCAGTGTAAATTTTGTGGGAAGAATCAAAATTGGCCCACGTGACATCTGGTATAAGTAGTTCGTTGACTACCTCTCCCTTTCAATTATTCCTTCGATCTCACTCAATGGATGACGAGCCTTCCTAAAAAGTGTCTCTTGTTATGTCATCATGGGGGTATTTTATATAACCATGGCTTTGACAATAGCCTCATGTGGTGCCTCACCAGTTCTAAAATCCCATACACTATCAAAGAAATCCATGATGGGATTTGTGGGGGACATTTTAGTGGCCTTGTTGTGGAAAAATGTATCCTTTTCTTCGGCTATTATGCGGCCAAACCTTAACCAATATTTTTGCGACTATGTTAAATGTTGTGTGAAGTTTTAGCAGCATGCTAACCTTCACCACACCCCAAGTCACACCTTATAAGGTTAGAGACTTTTGGCCCTTCTCTCAATGGGGTTTGGATCTCATTGGAGAGATTAACCCTCATTCTTCTCAACATCATCAATGGATCATCACAACGATAAAATATTACACTAAATGGGTGTAATCTATTGCTCTCATGTCAACCAAAGTCAGTAAATATCACCAAGTTCATCAACCACCATATCATGTACTATTTTGGTGTTCCTCATCACCTTATCACTGATAATGGAAAACAATTAAAAAAACAACCTACGCAAATTGTGTGATAAATTTGGCATTCAAATTAGTTTCTCTTCACCCTATTACCCACAAAAATGGCCAAGTTGAATCTTCCAACAAAACCCTCAACAAAATTCTTATGAAAGTCTTTGATGACACTCGTAAGGACTGACACACGCACATTCCTTTTTACTTATGGGCTTATCACACCAACATTAACACCTCAACCAAAACCACACCTTTTTCTTTGGTCTACAGTATAGAGGTTGTCTTGCCTCTTGAATTTCAAATTCCGTCCCTTCGTATATCACTTAAGGACATGCTCTCGAGACGCTAATTTTTCCAAGAAAATTTGACACAACTTGAGTTATTGGAAAAAATTGTTTAAATGCTCTCGACCATCTCCAAATCTACCAAAAACACATCAAATGTGCCTATGAAAAACATGTTCATGAACGAACCTTCAAAATCGATGACCTTGTCCTCAAGGAAAACCAACATGTAACCAAAGCGAAGAAAAATTAAATGAGGAAAGTTTTCTCCTAATTGGCTTGGACCTATATTGTCATCCACACCTATGGATCAAGAGCTTATCATATATCTTCTCTTCTTTGGTAAACCCGAACTGAGCCCCTTAATGCCATGTATCTTACGTCTGTTCTATTGTTGAATAAATTAATACATCACTTTATGTCACTTATATGCTCGTCCCTTGAGTGAACCTTTCCTTTCACCTACCTATTTAAAGGACCAATGACTCAAATAGAATTGTGTGATTATCTGTCACCATTCAACCTTGTCTTAAATATGAGTACCACGACTCTACTAATGACATTATGGATAATTTTTATCCTTTTCAGGATGGAATCTCATGGTCGTTCGTCACTTACCTAAAGCCCTCTTTCATAGCCAATACTTTTGCACTATGGTTTTTCCCTCTTAAAAGAGGCATATACTCCTTTATAGTCTTGTCCATGACTTCAAGTCCAAAAATAAAATAAAAAAATATATGGGATAACAAAAACTCCACTCCTTGATTTAAACTTCTTGCAAATAGATGATTCCTTCGAAAGGACATCCATCTATTTCTCTTGTCTTCTATAAGTAGACTTGCTCCCTCAAAGGACCGTTATAAAATGCATCCTCCTATTGCACTTAGTCTATCCCCACAAGAAGACTAATATGTATCTTTCAAATAAAATAATTATAGAGCTTCCTACATTGATCAACTTCATGAATACCTCAAGGAGAAATTATTTTATCCCAATATAGAATTCTCGCATCGATTAGTCTATACATGAAAAAAGCAAAATAAAATTAAAAAGTCAAGAAAAATACAAACTTTTGGTCATGGACTTGCCTATTCTAGTTTTGGGTATCTTGCAGAAGGGGCATGTTGTCCCACAACAAGTTTATGCTTAACAAACTCTTCCACCTTACCTTTTGTTTATTATCTTCTAAATCAACTAAATGGGCATGGCATGTATTCTACACATTGTGATCACGCAAATTATTTCAACCCTAGACCTATCAATCATACAACGTATCTAGGGAATTATGTTTGTAAGCCTAGGGGTGTGACAATTATAGTCCACTCGAGAGCATTTTGCTTATTTTTAGTTCACCTCACTCTACTTGTTGTTTCTTCTAATAGAAAAGACCATCAAAATTTAATCAACCATAACACCTTCATCTATGCCTACGCCTAATTCACCTTTCCTATTACCTATTCAACATTCGAACTTACATATTTTCAAACATGCCTTACCCAACCAACTTACCTACTCAACCTACCTACTCAACTTACCTAACCCAATCTCATTCTTCACTGGTTTAAGGGAGAACTACATCGGCTTGAGGACCCTTTTGCAAGGGCTATGTAGGTAGCACTTCGAGTGCATGGGCCCATTAGCTCAGCCACTCTTTCCCCACCATTTCCCCCAGTAAACAAACCTAGTTAGTTTCCATAAAAACAATAACTTGAAATTAACACAAAACAAACCATACATCACCCATATACATCATCATTTACTTTCCATAATACCAATAACTTGGAAATTAAATTGAAACAAACATCAACCAAACCATGCCTACATCTAATTTCCATAACATCAATACATTGAAAATCCAAATAAAACTCAACCATGCCTACATAGCTAGTTTACATAAAAACAATACCTTGGAAATAAAAACATCAACCAAACCATGCCTAATCATCTAGTTTCCATAACATCAATACATTGGAAATTAAACCATTCAATCAACTCATACATTACACCCATGTTTAAATCATCTAGTTTCCATGACATAAATATAATGGAAATGAAATCAAATCATACAACCATAACCAAACCATGCCTACATCTAGTTTCCATGACATCAATATAATGGAAATAAAAAAATCATTCGTAACATAAATTACCCATGACCTTACCTATACACCCACACCGACCTCACCCATTTGACACTTGAATTCACTTACTCATTGTACCTTGCGATGATGCTACTCGTGTTGTTTAGCCTACCGACCTTTCCTTGCCTTATGTTGTGATGTTTATCTCAACCAGACCAAACCTTTTGGTGCTTCGGAACACACCTATGCCCATTCCTGCACCTAGCCTCATTATGTTTCCAGGAGCACTTCTTATACCTTGGATACCTAGACCATATCAACCTTGTTTGGATAAAATATTGACCTTTGATGAT
This sequence comes from Taxus wallichiana var. yunnanensis, assembly GCA_018340775.1. Classification (NCBI taxonomy): domain Eukaryota; kingdom Viridiplantae; phylum Streptophyta; class Pinopsida; order Cupressales; family Taxaceae; genus Taxus; species Taxus wallichiana. The sequence continues at coordinate 513,743,407 of CM031234.1, forward strand.
GTAGAGTTTGTGAGCTCTTCATCCTAGTGCCTTGTCACATTCTATATGTGTGCATGTGTTTGATTGCCCCCACCTATTACCCACACTGATATCACCATTTCCTATACCCACACCTTACCTCATTTTTCATCACCTACCACTTTATCAAACCCATCACTAATTTTTCCTACTCCTCAATCAATTCATGGTTTGAGGGGGATCACCTCTACCCATACATGGAGAAAACACCTATTGTTTTTTTTTCATCGTCTCTTATCAATACAAGCTATGCAACAAAAAGGGGCAAATGTAGATACCTAAATTGGGTTTGCATGAACCTCTAGTCTCCCTTCCAATAACATACCTCTTACCATGACCCCTCCACACATTATTATTAATTTAACTACCCATATTAAGTTAATAATTCCCTCATTCCTCCACCTCACCTCTCCACCTCACCATGGACCCTTTCCAAGCCTATTTATTAACCTAGACTAAGTCATTTACTTCCCTAACTAACTATGACCTATTCTAAACCTAACTATGACTTCTTCTACACTTCTCCCACCTATTTCTCACTTAATTTAGCACCAACCCAGACTCCTAGTCCATATCAAACCTTAACCTACAAAATGGAGAGAAATGGCTATTTTTGGAAAATATGACCTTTTCTCCCTAACTGACGGTGGTTATTCCTTAGCTGGTGTTGATCACCCAATGACCATCAGGTTCCCTTAAATAAGGAATTCCAATCCTTTTCTCGGGTTACGCCATCTTGGATTTTTGGATTTCTAGCATTCTTAGCTCTTTCATCTAGGCATCCAAAACAAGATTTCGACAACCAACACAGATGCACGAGCACTCACATTCTTCGTTAGTAATCAACCTAATTCTCCATAAATTCATATCATTCACAAAGGGAGGCACTAAGCCTTCTTGCTATTACTGATGGATTTGGACTGTTTCTCCTCCAAGAACCTACCAATAATCATCATTTGTCAACCTCTAATCTCCGTAAGTACTTTAATCTGGTTGTTAAGCTTTATTAGATTTTGGTATTAAATCATTTATTTTCTAGATTGTTTCCCTCTCGGATACCTCCTACACCCACCTACCCGATAACCTACCCATTTGAACCTCTCTGTCCCCCTAACCACCTATTTTACCATCTCTGAGTCTTCACATAAATCCTAACACCTATCATAAGCCTTCTAAACTCTCCTGTCTGATCAAAAATATTTCCTAACCAACCCATTTTAACTTTTTTGTCTAATCACCCCTATCAATATCAAATCACCCAATTGGCGATCACTTGCTTTGCAAGTCTTGACATCAGTCACCTAACCGATCTTCGTCACCGTGTTTGGTAATTTTCCCTGCACTAAAAAGCCATTAACCTCACCTAAAACCTCTTAAAACCCCACCAAACTTCACCTTGACCTCCCTAACATCCTCTGCTACACTTGCAAGCCCTAAAACCAACCATCATTTCTAGATTAAGTCTTATATGCATTATTAGATAAAATATAGCTTATTGTATTGTGAGACACTTAAATCATACAGCTATAGTAGGAATTCCTTCTTTCATGTTATATATTTGCGTTAAGTTATATTTGAACGTGGATTTACATCCTTCTAGGAAGCACCGTGTTTTCTAGATCTAGCTCCCACTAGGTATTCCATCGACCTATATTAGTAATGTTATCTTATGGTCTTGTTTTGCATTTTAAGTGTTCCTTCCTAGCAAAAAAGGAGATATTCATGATCAGCCCGGTCTTCTATAACTTGCACAACATTCTTTGACTTCACGATATTCCTCCTCACTTTACCTTATCTAGTTTATACACAACATTGTGGTGAAACATCAACAATTGGGCCAACGTTTGAAATTGTTGAGGATATCAAAAAGGAGAAAATTCAGCCACATATAAAAGTGATAGTAAGGCCTCGTTGTCCTGGAAAATAACACAAGTTGGCGGTGTTTGAGAGTGACCAAAAATCATAAACTTCCTTCAAGAAGAGGCTAAGTTCTCTCCAAGACACCAAGACAAGCTAGAAAAAATATGGAGATCAAGTGGTCCAACTCAGAAAAAACAAGATGCCTAAATTTCTAGTGACTCTAGAATCCATATTCAATCCCAATCACCAGTTCAGAAAAGAAAAATCAAACATTATGGTAAAAGGTGAAGATTCAAATCCAATTTCAGTTGAGAAGACAAATTACTCTAGATTGGAAAGGTAAGTACTCAACAAGAAAAAGATGATTTTATAGAACTTTTTCAAAAATTTCCTGATATATTTTCATGGAGTTATGAATATCTTAGAGGGTTTGATCCTAGTTTATCTCAACATACTATTGAACTAGATTCATAAGCTAGACCCATTACATAGAAGAAAAATAGTAAATCCTCACATAGAGCCTCTAATGAAGAAATAATTGAACAATCTAATTGAGGAAAGCATCATTTTCCTATCAAGCACTCATCCTGGGTTATAAACCTTGTGCCAGTCTGAAAAGGAATGGAGAAATCAGGTTGTGTATGGATTTCAAATATCTAAATAGAGCTTCCCTAAAGGATCACTACCCACTTCCCTCAATGGAACAAATTTTACAAGTAGTAGTTGGTTCGAAAGGTTTTCACTTCTATATGGCTACTTAGGTTACAACCAGATCATGGTGAGAGAAGAAGATCAATTTAAGATAAATTTCACCACAAAATGGGGGACCTATGCCTATAGGAAAATGCCATTTGGATTATCAAATGTTGGAGAAACATTTCGAGATCCATGGACATGGAATTCAAGGGGCTGATTAACAAGATGGTTCTTATCTACCTTGATGACATTATAATATTTTATAAGAACATTGCTGACCATATTTCCCATATCGGAAAGTTTTTAAGAGATGTAGGTAGTTTGGAGTTTCCTTGAATCCTAAAAATGCATATTCTTGGCTCATGAGTTAAGATCCTATGCCACATTGTGTCTAACTAAGGATTAACTATTGACTTGGAGAGAGTTGAAGTCATTCTAGCATTGCCACTTCCTAGTCATAAGAAAGCTCTCCAAAGCTTCTTAGGAGGATGAACTTTGTCAGAAGGTTTATGCCTAATTTTGCTAATCTTGTCAAGCCATTGACACTAATGTTGAAAAAGAGCATGGAATTTAAATGGATATCTAAGGGTAAAGATAGCTTTGAATCTATTAAACAAGAAATATCACAAACTCTAACTCTCATTACTCTAGACTTCTCAAATTATTTCACCCTATATGTTTTTGGTGGCTCAGGACACAATATATCTATAATGCTTTACACAACTAAACAAGGAAGGATATGAGAATCATATTACATTCCTTAGCTAGAGCCTAGAAGACTATGAGGTGAGATATTAGTTAATTGAGAAGCATGTTCTATCCGTAATAATAAGTTTAAAGAAGTTCGGGCATCTAGTATCCAAAAAAAGATCCATTTTTAGTCTCACACATTAGTGTGAAGGATTTCCTCCTAAAAAAATATTTAAATGATGAGTAAAGATCTAACAATATTACCATAGTAATGGAGTATGATATAGAGATCAAGTGGAAAAAAATGGTTAGAAGAAAGGGTTTGTGTGAGCATCCGGTCTCAAATCAACACACAGAGTCAAAGGATGAAGAAGTTGTTGTTCTAGTGCTCAAGGATTATCAAGAACAACAAATTGATGTTATACCCACACCTTGCTAGATTCGAATATCATCAACTTCCTCCAAATAGGTCAATGCCTTCAAGGTTTGAGAAAATCCAAGAGAAGGGATTTTAAGATCCAATCTATTCCATATGTTCTTATTGATGGCGTTTTTTTCAAGAAGGATGTGAATGGTGTCATACTGAGGTGCATTGGAATTAATCAAATTGAGAAAATATTACATGAGTTCCATGATGGGGATGCTGAAGATCACTTTTCTCCAAGATTCATAGCCCTCAAAATCATGAAGGTTGGTTACTGTTGGTCCACCATATTCGGTTATTGTTATTCATGGATTAAGAAGTGAAAGAAATATGCATTTTTCATAGGCAAGGAAAAGATGACAACCATTCCACTCCACCCAATCTCAGTTTATCAATCATTCATGTAGTAGGGTTTGGAATTCATTAGAGTCATCAATCCAAACTTAAGCCAAGGACACAAGTGGATTCTCACAGCAACTAATTACTTCACCAAATGGACTGAACTAGTGGCACTCAAGGAGGTAAATGAGTCTATCATACTAGATTTTTATGAGGGAATTGTAACCAGATTTTGTGTCCCATTTACTATCATTTCGACAATGCTTTAGCATTCCTCAACACCAAAATCTTTGATTGGGTTGTTAAGAATGGGATATATCTAAGCACCTCATCAAACTATTACCCCTAGGGTAATAGTCAATTTGAGTCCATAAACAAGAATATCTTGAGTAAGGAGAACATTGGATGAGAATTAGAGGATATGGAAGATGCAGAAATTAAATTATCCTCGTGGTTTGATAGAATCACTCCCAAGATATTCACCTGGTAGCTCCCCATAAGATATTTTATGACAGAGAAGCAAGGCTTCCAATATCCCTTGAATTACTAGTACTGGAGCTTATTAAGCATCTAGAGTTATTTGAATTTGGAGAAATGGAGGTCAAGTATACATAATTCATAGAGCTATATGAGCTAAGAAACTAGGTTGTGTAAAAATGGAGAAATACTAGGCTTAAATCCGTAAGAGCTTTGATAAGAAGGACAAGGATAGAAGCTTCAAAGAGGGAGACATAGTTCTAAAGTGGGATGTAGATAGGGAAAATACAAGTAAGCACTTAAAGTTTGATGCCATATGGAGTTGTCCTTACATGATCTTGGGGTGAAAATAAAACAATGCTTTCTAGTTGTCAAATTTGGATGGAGAATAACTACATATTCTCGTCAATGGAATCTATCTAAAGCATTGTTATCAAGACTTGAAGTTCCATATTTGTTCATATTAGTTTAGGTTTTATATCCTCTAAGTGCTTTCAAAGACATTGTCTATTGGTAGTGTAGGTTTCAATTTCCCTAAGTGCCTCGGGCATAGTGTTTTGTTGCTTCTAGGTTGCATGGTCTCATTACACAACTCTTAATCAATTCAAGAAAATCTCTAGGGAGTATTCTTTGGATTAGGATTATCAGAATATCAAGTTCTCAAGGAACAATTTCCATCTCTAACAAATTTTAAATGCAGAGCAACTAAAAGTCAGATTTAGAGACAATTTCAATTTTCTCATTCTTTTGTCTCTTCATATCAATTACCTATTGAGCTTCTAGTATCTCTTATTTGATCATAAAATCCATTTCAGGGGTATAATGAGGCATTTAAAATAGTATGTTTCATAACACCAAACATGTTCTCAATCCTAGTAGGCATTCCTCATCACTTTAATTCAAGATTCTCTTTGGTTTTGAAGCGTAAGATCAACCTCAAACCAGTTTTCCATGCCCATTAGATCTTTTAAAAGAAGTAAATATTATGAAATTATGATTAGTTCAAGCAGCTTGTGTCACTTGAACTCTGCACAATGTTCCAAGCAAGTTCATGGGTGGAGGAATCATTTTAGATCATTTTGTAGAGGGAGAGAGTGAAAATTTTAGGTTCAAAACAATTTTCTAGTCACATAAAACCTTATTCAAAATATTTCTTATAAAGAAATGGAAAATTCAAGAAAAAAACATATCAGCTCAAATTTCAAGAAGTTATTCAAATTGATTCAAGGGTAGAGATTCAAATCCATATCAGTTTAAGATATTTAAGATGCATCCATGCCCAATGAAACAACAAGGCCACCGATCACTTCATCCGGTAGGAAAATAGCCTTGTTGAGTCACCAATTTGTTATCGAAAATTCCCTGAGAGGTAATTTTGATAATCTGCATTTTTATTTTGGCTTGGAAAAGGGTAAAACTAGAAAAAATGAAACTAATCAAGTGTTCTAATGATTCCCCTTCCCTTTGCATTATTATTAAAATTAGCCAAAAATATGATAAAAATGGATTAAAATTGGTAAAATGGAGAAATTTGGCTTTTGGGCATCCTAATATATATCCTTAACTCCCTAGGTTTAGGAAAAATCTAAAAGTTAGAATAATTTGGATAAAAGTGGAACAAATGGCCTAAAATAGTGTAATGTAACATTTTTGGCTCCAGGAGGTATAGACAGTAAAAATTCCATTGGGCCACAAGTTCCCTAATTTGTTAAAAATCCCAAAAAATCAAAGGAGGGGGGACGAGGTCATTGTATTGCAGATATGCAAGTAGTTGGAGGCCCGATAAAACTATTTTCCTCGTGGTCGTGGTTATCTGTATGGGTTTTGTTTTTGTGGAACAAGGGAGGCCAAATATAATGTGTTGTGGGGATAGATGGATGTAGGGGAACCATGCCCCATGGGAACTTGTTCCCGTGGGATGTCAGGTTCCCTGATCGCCTAATGGAGCCGATAAACAAAGGGAGCCACAGGAAAGGTGAGGGGACTCGGTGAGTTCACCGAGTTAGTTGTAGTGATTTTGGGAGATGCGAGTCCACACAGAACATGCATCCCTAATTCCATGGTTCCCCAAAGGATATGATAATCTTCCATCCCCACAAATAAGGAAAAGGAGATAAAGTGAAGTGCAGACCGTGATATGGTTAAAGGTCCAATGATTAACTAAAATGGGGATTTATTAAGTTAATCTAAACTAGGAAGGATAGTAAATAATAGTAAATAAATGCAATAAATAAATATATGAAGTGACCCAATAAAATAAGTGATTGAAATTAGAAAACCCTAATTAACAAGTAGGGTTGGAAGGATCTTAGCTGATTTGACAATTGTTCGGGATTATGTCGCAGGATGTACTGGGTAAATAGAATGTATATTCGACCACACATGAGCTCCAGAAGACACAAATTTGAGTTGTTTGGCTGAACCGGGCACCTTTAGATAGGATCAGGGTGCTTGTGGGTGCCCTAGTCTACGCTTCGGGCACCCTTGTCTATGCAGAGGTCCAAACTAGATTTTGAGGGTTAGATGATGACGTGAAACCCTCACTTGTCTATCATCATGTATAACTCGCTTCTCTGTGTCGAATGTCGCCAATGATTACTAATGATTAATAAACTTACAAGACCCTAAAACAAGCATCAAACCCTAAAAATAAAAATGCAAATGAAGGGGTCAAACTTTCCTCAGGCCACAATGGTGGACTTACTAACTGAGCGTTGCACTACATCTCAGACCTGATGTAGTTATATGTATGTATGTGTGCATTCATGCCCTATGTTGCTCTTGTACTAGTCACACTTTATGAAAGTAGTGAGCAATAACTATGTGTAGAAAATGTAATAAATGGTGGATGGAATAGAATAAACTTCCCTCCTATGCTTGTGTGATGTAGATGAACCAACCTTGTCCCTTGTGATGAATCTAGATGGATGCAAATGAGCTCTAGATGCCTTAGATGGATGTAACTCTAGGTGGATGATAGTAGTGACTAGTTTTTGGTCTATCATTATGGACTCATAAATTTGTATTCATATGGTTCTCTTGTTCTATTTTTGTAATTAACCCTCAAGAGATCGACCATCGAAAAGATAGAATGTTCAAATGGCTGTAACGTGCCCAAAAAGTGGTGGAAAGTGTGTAAAAGGATCAAGGCACTTGATTGGGACCAGAGCACTGTGGGCACCCCAAGATTATCCCGGTGCCCCGGTCAAGGCTAGAATGATGGAAACTACTAAAAATAGACCGGCATGTATGCGGTGAGGGTCAACAATGATAATAGAAAACAAAGTAAAATGGCCAAAAGACGGGGGTTAATTAGTAATTTCTTCACTCAAAACCATATGGATAGTAGTATGAGACCGTAACCAAATAATGTCTAAAGTGCATGATTTTGTGTCTACATTTTCCCCCACTTTATGTTGGTGAGCGGAAAGCTTGGTAACATAAAGTAGATAGAGATGTGTATCTAATATCCATGTAGAGTGATGCAGAAAATGTTTTCAAGGACTAGACAAAGCGTGGAGTGACAAAAATATGATGGAGTGTGGAAACTAAAGATGTAAAAGTGCAAAAAGTGATGAGAGTGAACCTAGGGTGGAAACACGTGTGTATTTGTCGATGTGTGTGATGTACCTGCATGGTTATTATCATGCGTGCTTCCACAAAATGTTGTTGTTATTGTCCCCATTTGTTGTAGTAGTTGTTATTGACTTATTTGTTCTCATACTATCGAAATGTAAGGAGAAAATGATCAAGTATTCAAATACGCATGTATATATATGTAAAATCACATGTATATAGTAAAAATACTGTAAATGGAAATATGGAATATGTAAAAGGAACATGTGCACTTGATCCATGATTAAAGAAAATGGTGTAGAAAGAGGATATCATGTCCTAGGTTTTTTGGGAGATTTGACGCCATAGGTCAAAGAAGTGTAGGGAGGAATTCTACTATATCCTCTAACCTATAACTGTGTCCCTGAATATGTGTGAAGATATCTCTGTACTACCTAGTCTTTTGAGAAATCCAATTCCACAGTGGCTGAAGTAGTGTAGAGAGGAATTCTGTTGTATCCTCTAACCTATAACTACTCCCCAGAATGTTAAGGACAACCATGTCCTATAAAATCCATTGTGTATAGGGTTCAGAGACCTGTTTGAACCCACTTGCTATATAAACCATAATGCCAAGGGAAAAAGCTGATTGAACTAAACCATTGTAGAAGTGGTGTGTAGTATGTAAAACCCCAAATGATGCCCCCTCTTTGGGTGAACAATGTAATGTTTCTAATAGGAGAATGTGGCCCCAAAAAGAGGAAAACCATATGAAATTTGTAACTCGCCCTAGAGGGGGAAAGGAATGGACTTGGAAGAAATCAAGGTGCACATAAACAAGAAGGCTAGCCAAAAAAAAAGTTAGTATGAACATGAAAGAGTTGGCGAGAATTGTATCGAAAAATGTGCACCACGATAAAGTTGCACTCTGAAGGAAATGTAATAGCTCTAATGTAATCACAAGGAAGAATCGATCAATCAACTAAAGAAATTACATAACAAAAAATATTACACATGTAGAGAAAGAAACAGAGTGTCTTGGCATACTCATAAATGTCAAATGAAGGGATACATATAGGGTGCTTGAGTAACCCTAGTGCATGACACACAAGAAACCCTAAACCTAACCCTAAACCTAACCCATGTGAGATGACCCTCCATATGTGTGTGGAGGACATATAGGATCCCACACACCAACACCCCCCTTCATCGAAGCTAGGGTAGTGGCTATGATGAGTTAGACAAAAAAGAAGACACTCCTAAAAAACTAAGAAAGATGTGTCAATGGGGCCCACAACTAAAGACCTGATAATGTGCCCATGTACAAACAACATCTTCCTAGAAGAAGAAGAGGACTATATAACATGAAGAAGATGAGTAATCTGCATAAGACCTTACCCCAAGAAGAGACCACAAGTGAAGAAACTTCACCTTAGTGAAGGGCTTGGTGAATATATTTGCAATCTGATCATTTTTTTGAATGTATTGAATGTCGATGATACCATCATGAATAAGCTCTCGTATGAAGTGCATATGGATCTCAATTTTCTTTATCCACTGATGTTGAACTGGATTTCTACAAATTGAGATAGTGCTTGTGTTATCACAATAGATAATCATGGGCCACCAAAAGTGGATGCCAAACTCTGTTAGAATACCTTATAGCCAAATATCTTCTCGTGGCAATGTTAAATACTCCTCTCGTATTCGCCTCAGTAGATGATATCATAATTACATTCTCGCTTCTTGCTAGACCGACTAATAGTACCCAAACCAATAGAGAAACTATAGCCAAAGGTAGATTTTTATGATCTAAGTCACCACCCAATAAGAATTTGTGAACCTAATCAAGTCAATATCCACCCCTCCATGATAGTGAATGCCATCGATATAGGTGCCACAAACATAATGAAGAATCTGCTCACTGCTTTCCAATGCAACTCATGTGGCTCCCGCAAGAATTTGGACACGATCCCAACAAAGATACGATAAATCTGGTCAAGTGTGAGTCAAGTAAATCAATCTCCCCACCAACTGTCGATAAAGGGTACCATTAACCAAGGGAGTAGAGCAATTAGAAACCAACTTAACCTCGAAAAGAAAAGGAGTAGGAGAAGACTTGTAATCAGACATCTGAAAATGAGCAAGTAAGTTAAGAGCATACTTAGGCTGTGAAATCAAAATTCCTAATTCATGTGAAATATGGATCCCAAGAAAGTAATAAAGAAGACCTAAGTTGGTCATGGAAAACCTTTTGACCAAGGCGGTCTTCATAGAATCAATGATAGAGGAAGAGCTACCAGTGATCAACAAGTCATCAACATAGAGAATAAGAATGAGTATGGAGTCATATTTCCGTAGAATATAAACATTTGGATCAGAGTGACACCTAGTAAACCCTGATGTAAGTAAAAAGGAGTCCATCTTGGTATACCAAGCCCGAGGGGCTTGTTTAAGGCCATAAAGAGACTTCTTTAACTTACAAATGAGGGAGGGATCATGGACATAACCCGGAGGTTGTTCCATGTAGATCTCTTCCTCTAGGTCACCATGAAGGAAGGCACTCTTAATGTCCATTTGATGGACTTTCCATCTATTTTTTGTAGCAATGGCTAGGGTTAGTCGAATAGAAGTCATCTTCACAACCGGAGCAAAGGTTTCAATATAATCAACCCCAGCTATCTGGGAGAAACCCTTAGCTACTAATCGTGCTTTAAACTTTTTGACATATCCATCTACTCCATACTTTGTTCGAACACCCACTTACACAAAATGATTTTTCTTCCTTTCTTAAGAGGGTGAGATCCCATATATCATTCTTCATGAGAGAGGAATACTCCTCATCCATGGTAGAATCCCACCACGAATACTAGAAGCCTCTCGTAAAGACTGTGGATTAGAGGCAGAGGCAAAGAAAGATTGGGGTCCAATGAAATCTGAGCGAGTAAGTCTCATATCCAAAGTATCTCCAACTAAATCTCCAACACTTTGAAGAGTTTTCCTAGCCCAAAGAGGACCGGGAGTATCAACCTATGATTCGGAAGATTTGTCACTTGAGTGAGAAGGGACATATTCCTCATCATCACTACTCACGATTTAGAAGACTCAAGGGTCTAATGGTCGGGAGAATCAGAAGAGGAGCATGCTTTGAACAACATCATCATCCGATGAGTTAGAATTTGAATCAAGAAGTGAAGAACCTCAATAGGTAGAGAAGTAGAAGTTGAAGAATACTCATTGAACTTAACACTTATCTCAATACAAAGCTCATGAGAAGTAGGATTCAACAATCAATATCCCTTCACACCATCGTGATACCCTACAAAGATATAAGGTTTAGATTGTGGTTCTAATGCCTTACATTTCTTCTTGGGAATCCAAGCCATAGCCTTGATCTCAAGACTTGAAAGTGCTCAACATCATGCTTGTGTCCAAACCAGCTTCAAAGTGTGTCATCCTCTTACCGCCTTGTGTGGAGCACGCTTTTGAATGTAATTAGCATAATTCATTGCTTCACCCAATATCGGAGGAAGAGACTTCAAGTGAATCATACAAGTGGCCATCTCTTTAAGAGTACAATTCTTTCTTTCTCATTACTCCATTCTCGCAAATGGATGTATGCAATCGTATGCTATAAGGAGATCCCTTTAAAGTACAAAATCCATGAACCTATTTTTACATATTCACCTCCATTGTTGGTTCAAGAACCTTGATAGACCGTTCGCCTATTTCTCAAAAAGATCCTTAAAGTCATGAAAATGTTCAAATACTTCAGACTTAAGCTTAAGAAAATATACCCAAGTATATCGCGAGTAGTCATTAATGAAGGTCAAAGCACATAAAAAGCTCTAGTAAATGAAGGAGATGGAAATGGACTAGAAATATCACCGTGAACAAGATCCAAAGGATGAGTATCTCTCCGTGCTTTTCCTTTGTCAAAGTTCTTTTCGTGATGCTTTCTAAGGGTACAACCCTCACAAAGACCCTTAAAAAACTTGATGTAGGGTAACCTGTTGACCATTTCATTTGGCTCAATTGTTCAAGGTAGTAATAATTTAGATGTCCAAAATGCCCATGTCATAAAGCAAAGGGCATAGAATCGTAAGTAAAGTGGGAAAAGCTATACATCTATGAAATGTGATCCACCTTTCCCTCATCCACTGTAGTGTCATCGTTAAGCTCATGAATAATCACCGAGTTAGGACCAAATTCCACTCGTATTCCTTCACCAAGGTGAGTAATTTGGTAAAATGATAAGAGATTGGTAGAGAGATCAGGAACACTCAACACTTGGTTGAATATTCCCCCATCCATCTCTACCGATCCACTAATGGAAATCGACATTGTCATGTCATTAACCATCGTGATTTGGGACATACCACAAGGATCTATGTTGGAGAACTCAACATGCAAAGAAGCCATGTGGTGAGAGGCACCAGAATCTATAATCCATGTCGATGAAGGAAAAATTTTGGATACAAGGGCCTTTCCTTTCTTCTTATCATATTTAGAACCTTTTACAGTAGAGGACTCGACCTTCAAAGCATTTTGTTTGATAGACTCAGGAACACCTATTTGATTTTTCTCAAGTAAATGAGTAAGGTGATCAATTTGTTTTCTCATACATGTATGCTCTTTATGACTAGGCTTCTTGCAATAGGAACACAAATACCTATCTTTTTGTGCTCTAGGCTCGAAGTTGAAGTGTTCATGTTAATTTTAGTTTTGGTCTTGGTTTCCTTCTTAGGTTGATCCTTTTTTCTTTCTTCTTTTCAGTCTTCTTTTCCTTACTAGTACTTTCTACAAGGGCATGAGACTTGGACTTGAGAGACCCCATTTGAATGAGTTTTTCCTATTCTTGAATGAGTTGGGATGAAAAAAATCAAAGGACGGCATATTCCAGCCTCCTTGCCCAAGGATGCTTTTGTAGCATAAAAAGTTGACACAAAGACATAATATTCAGACCTAACTTAGAGAGAATCGACAAGATCAATTGAGAATATTTCTTCTCTACTTCACATTCCTTTAACAACAATCTAGTGTGAACAAACTTAGAGAAGAATGCTTGTAGGTTTTCAAAATCACTAGGATTTAACCCTATCATTTGATTTTCCAACTCATGCGCTCTCATGTCATCTTGTTGTCCAAACATCCCATCCAAAGTTTTCCATGCACTTAGGTGTTTTAGACGACTCAATGTGGAAGAGAAAGTCAAGAGAAATAGACATGCAAAGAAGACCTAAAGCTTCATCACTACGGTTTAACCACTTAGATTTTTTAGGGTCGCTATCCTGTTCGAGGCTCAGTTCCCATGGTGATGTGGAATAACCCTTTACCCCTTAGTTTCATAATTATTTTCGATTTCCATTTGAAAAATTTGAATGGCGTAAGCAAAGGAATCAAATTACATCCATACCGAAAGGAGAGAGAAGGAATGCAAAAAGAAACAAAACCACCCGGAGAATGCTTTTGGCACTTTATGGTTTAGTGCATTGAATACAATCAGGTCCAAGCGTGCGTTTGGAAACACTTTGTAACTCACCTTGCAATCAATGTAATAATGCGTAAGATAGGAGACCACAATCATGTTTCGAGAAGTGCAGCAAAGGGACACTGTACACAAGCACAATTGTAAAAAACTAGGAAGGAGGTGAAATCAAATCCTAGTTGTGAGAAAAATTATTTCACGTCGCGAAAGATACCCCCTTACTGCAAACTTTGTTTGATGCGCTCACTAGTTGCAAGCAATAATAAGGGTAAAATACAATGTTTTAAACTCAAGAGGAGTCTGGATGATCTTCAACGCCTAAAAGGCACGCGGAAGACAAAGAGGTGCTTAGAGTGATTCTGCACACTTGAGCACATAATTAGTAAAAATCGACAATAACGCTTTTTAAAAAGATACCATTTGGAAATATCCGATTTAGCTAATTTTAGAGCTTTTGGAGTTTAAAAAATGTTACTTTAAAGACAATTTTTTTTTAAATATTGACTAATTGTTTTATTTAGTTCTAATTGTAAAGGAGAAATTGTAATTAATACAAATAGATTTAATGAAATCTAATTAATTACAAAAATGAATTAATATCCAATTAAAAATTAAATCCTAATTAATATTGAATTGATTTAAATAAATTTAAAAAATTGAAAAAAATTAAGATCTTGAAGATCTAGTAAATCAAACTAATTAAGATTTTATTAAAAAAGTTTACCGTTTGTAAAAAAAAGAAATTACCTTAAATAAACCTAAAAATCTACCAAAAGATTTTAAAAAGGCAACTTACCATAAATTGAGATTACCGGGAAAATCCCGAGTTGGGCTCAGTAGTTGGAGGGATCGGCGAGGATCTCGGCCCAATCACACCGAGACAGGGACCACGTGGGAGTCGGTGCAACGGATATACTGATGAGCTCAAGGCGTGGAAGCGCATGGGAAGTAGAGGCATGTGGGAGCGCAACGAATAATGTAGGCTCTGCACATAGGGTAAAGCTAGGGGTGAGGCCACCAGGTAGAGGAGAGAATGAGTCGAGCGAGGCATAGAGAAGAAGGCTTGGGACTTGACATGGCTCTAACAGATAGAACTCGACTTGGACAGTAGGATGAAGAAGCTCATGCGAGCAGGTGGAGGAGCCCATGGGGCTAGAAAAAAACTTAGCCAAGTTAAAACCCACACACCAGAACACAAGCCAAGAGAAACTGAGGTAAAAATGATGTCGCTTTTAAAAAGCCCGAGGTAAGTTCAAAAATGAGGATCCCGCTTAAAGTGGTAGGTGCTCGGTTAGAGAAAAAATAAAATGACTTGGCCTCAGTGAGAAGAAGCTCGCCAGGTAGAAGGATCTCAGTCTGAGGGAGAGTTTTTGGCGAGCTAGAAGGGAGCTTAGCTCTGCAAGTGAGCTTGGTTGAGAACCACAACACCATGCAAACCACAAATGATACCAGAGATTTTTAAACCTGTATTCTGTAAAATACATGCAAAAAACATAGAGAGAAACTAGAAATAGAGATCCAAAAATTTACTTCTAGTTTAATAAATTTGATTAAAAACTAGAAAAATATAACCTCTTGCTTTTAACTAATCTCCAAATTTATCCACAAACTAGATAATGTAGTCAGTAAAATTCTGATAACTTTCAAGGAGATTTGCACATGCACAAAGAACATAGCAAAACCGAAACATTTCCAAGAACAACTTGTTAATAATGTTAGCAATAAATTTCCAAAAGATAATGGTCGAAAAAAACTTACACGAGGAGTAAAGGAATAATGAAACCAAGAGTGATTACAACTCGGATGAAGAATGCTTGTTTACATGATCTCAGCTCTGATACCATGAAATATTTGGTGAGAATCGTATCGAAAACTATGCACCACGATAAATTTGCACTCTGAAGGAAACATAATAGCTCCAACATAATCACAAGGAAGAATCGATCAATCAACTGAAGAACTTGCATAATAGAACAAAGCTTGCACATGTAGAGAAAGATAGCGGAGTGTCTTGGCATACTCATAAATGTCAAATGAAGGGATACATATAGGGTGTTGAGTAACCCTAGTGCATGACACACAAGAAACCCTAAACCTAACCCATGTGAGATGACCCTCCATATGTGTGTGGAGGACATATAGGATCCCACACACCAACAAAAACATATACATGTAGAAAGAAATGTGTAAGCTACCAAGCAATATAGTAATGTAAACACACAAAAAGACAAAGTATACTACCAAAGTGCGTTGCAAACATAGGAAACCACGACGATGTTGCAAAGACTCTCAAGGCCAAAATGGTCAGATACAAAAACAAGTGTGCACACCAAACAAAGGGAAAAGATCGCATGAAAAGCAATAGAAAATAAACAGACAGATAGCCATGGAAGAAAATAATCCTACAAAATAAATGTTGCACATGAAGAACCCGTTAGCATGTTAGAAAGATAACCAATATGTCAAAAGCATGTATATCCAAGTAATAAAAATGCTAAATACAAAATGAAATAATAACACCCTCGAAGAGATGAATGTGGATGCCCCAAAGGATAAGTGTAGTATGGGTAGAAGGTGAGCATCCATGTTGTGTGCAAAAGACCAGATCTCGTGATCACGACTAAGAAAATGTGTGAATGTTTATGTGTCTATGGTATAGATAAATGACATACAAGAGATTTATCTAGCACGTGTAATAAAGAAACCATGAATAAATGAATGCAAGAAAGAGTAAAAGTAACCAAGATATGTAATATGTTGTCGATGGATGGAATGAAATGTAAGATGAATGATAGGAGCCATGTGTCCCCCGAGTGAATGGAGTTGTATGTAATGAGGTTCATTTGGTTTTCCCCCTCAGTCGTCAATAATGAACCGAAAATGAGAGTGCATCATTAGAAAATAGTCAAATAGTGTGTCTTGTGGCTAACACGTTGTGATGAATGTGTATGTGTTGTGAAGATATGTGACCTAGAGATGATGTGTGTGACCCTTATAGCTGAAGCATATATCATGACAAGTTGATCGAGCGAGTGATGATGTATCCTAAAACGTATATCACTACAAGATGAATAAACAGAGTGGTGATGTAGCCTACAAAATATATCACTACAATATGAAGAGAGGGAGTGGTTATGTAGCCTAAATCATATACCAATATAAGATGATGGGAATATGTGTGATGAGGCCATAAATTGGCCATAAATTACCATTATTTTGTCCTTCCAAGTTGTTGGGACCCTAAAATGTTGGCTAAGTACAAGAAGGCACGAGGGCACGCAAGGCCTATTTGAAGAAGGGCACACAAGGAGAAAGCACCTGGACATGGTTTTAGTAGAAGCATGGGCTTGCACATGTTGGGTTTTAAAATGGTACTTTAACAAAACCACAATCAGGGGACAACAAGTCCCTCCTCTTTATGGGAGAGGTTCCCTTATTGAAAGCAAGCAACAAAGCTTATATACAAATGTATAACTTTCATCTTAAGGCTAGACCTCTGACATCTTGAAATGCTTTTATACCAAAATAGATTATCAATACAAACGAATGGAAGAACTGAAGAAAGGAAAGAGAAGAATATAATAGTACTTTCAGAAATATAGATAGCAGAGTATAACCCTATACGTACTAAGCAAGAGTGATACAGAACATAATCATTCACATTCACAACATAAGATATCATTCCACAGACACAAAGTTCCAGAAATCATATCAATAAGAACACAAAGTTTCTTATCACAGAAGATAAATGATCCATGAATTTTAGGTAAGAAAGAAGGGACAATGGAGGAAGATAGAGAAAAGGAAAAATCCTTCTGTATTGATTTACTTTCGACTATAATTACACTTCAAAAGTATCAGAGTCCAACCTTTTGCAATGAGCCAAGCTCTTACATTTATAGATGAAGTGAAAAGAGGAGAAGAAGAGAAGGAATAAAATATGATTTGAAGCTCAACCACCAACCATCAATGCCCTTGCAAATCCACCTTCAATCTGTCAAATCTGGTTCTGCATGTCTTTAGCATGCTGAAGAAGGAAGGATGGAAGATATGATCAAATTTGATCTAGTTAAAGTAGTTGGATCTTGTATTAATGGCTTGAAAGATGTTTTCTAGATTTTCACCCAAATCAAGATATCCAATCGGTTATCCATGTTTGTTTGGCATGTTGGAGAAGGAAGAATGAAGATTAGATCAAGTCTGATCTACTTGAAGCAATCAGATCACGTATTAAGGGCTTGAAAGATGTTTTCTAGATTTCTAACCATCAAATCCTACTAAAAACAATATTTTATGCTTCCATGGTGTAGAGGAGGTCGAGACCTTTCTAACAGTATAATTTTTTTTGAATTTCATGCACTAGAGCGAAAGTTATTTTGATTTGAATATTTGAATCGAAATCATACAAAAATGGTGAAAATACAATTTTCACAAAATGGGTCCACGGGCCCGAAATTGAAATTGCACCTTTAGCACAAATGTGCAAAAGTTCCCCACAGCCCTACAAGCCTACAAATTCACATTTTGCATTTGGGTTTGACACACGCTTTACTCCGAGTGGTAAGTGAGTTGCGATTCACTTTATCACTTTATGCCCTTTATGGAAACAAGGCTCAAACTCTCAAATTTCTCCACCAACCCGCTTCCCTACTTTGAATTTTCAACGTGGGCTCAAAATCTCAAAGTTCTCCGCCGACCCACTTTCCCACTTTGATTTTCGATGTAGGCACAATATTTGACTTTTTCCCTTGGCATGAGCGGGGCTGCTTTTGGATTCGCCTCTAGAAAGAGCACTGAAGAGACACGTGGCTCCTTTTGTGGCTTTTCTTTATTTCTTTGTGTTTTGGCTAAGTACCTATTTTTTGGCGGGGCCATATGTCTAACCCTTGACACATGGAGGCTTAGCAAAAATTTAGGACCTGCCTCAAGATTTCACCTTTAAAGTTGTGCTGAGCTGACACATGGAGGCTTCCACAAATCCTTCTATACTTAGCCAATTGAATGGTCGATATGTCTCATTTTCGGACTGGGACACGTTGAAAGCTGGCACTCATTTGGGGTTTCACCTTTGGCCTTAACCCTCAAGGTGCGCCATTGAGACATGAGGATACTTCCACCGGTTCTTTTATACTTAGCTGATTCAGGCCTGCTACCCATTTGACTTCTGTTGAACCCTATACATTTGGAGGGCTGGCGCTAGTTCAGTGTCTCTCTTTGGGCCGTGCCTTTGAAGTTACACCAATGAGACACATGGAGAGCTAGCGCATGTTTGGGGAACCACCTTTGGCTTCGACCCTTGATGGTGTGCCGATGAGACATGTGGAGGCTTCCACCGACCCTCTTATACTTAGTCGATTAAACAACTGAATCTGTCCCTTTTCTAGACATAGGACATGTGGAGGGCCTATGCACATTTGGGGTCTCTGCGTTTGTGCACCATACCAAAAGTGTGCTAGAGAGACACATGCCACCTTCCTCGGTCCTTCTATAATTAGTCGATTTGGGCCAAGATTGAACACTTCCTTTCTTCATACAAAATGATCCACCTTACCACATCCAATTAGAGATGTCCATGTATCCATGGATGTTGGACAAGAAATTGACAGGAAAATATGCCCGTCATTCTAATTGTAGAGAAAATATAGAGGAGGGGAAAAATTCCACCCTTCATGCCCGAAAAACAAATTGCTCCTCGTGGAAAGAAGAACTCTAAACAATATCATACTTGATGCAATCCACGGCCATAGAAAAAGATTTGACAATTTCATTCGAATGGAGGAAACAATTTTTAAGCATCCAAACAGGAAGACAACAAGTTTATCAAACCATGCAGACTGTAAGATTTTAAATTAATAGGGCGAGATTGCAAATGAGCACTAACTTCTTCAAAACATGAATTTTTTCTATCTCTCCAAATTTCTCAATATACTCAAACATATCTCAAATGCACCAACTCAAAATTTTTGAAACTTGACTTAAAAATGAGGGGAATTTTGAGGGTGTGAAAATAGGTGGCTCTTTCTCCGAGGATTACTTGGTTGGGATAGAGGAACAAGAAAAGATAAAGAACCATAGAAAAACTCTCGGAAAGTAGACCAAAGGCCTTATCCATTGGGAAAATAGAGTGAAAGGAAAACCAATATAGAAGACAACACACACACAACGGGAAAAGAAACAAACCAAAAAGGAAAGACCAAAACACAAAACACAAAAAGGAACAGAAAGGAAACAAGCCAAAACAAAGAAAGAAGAGGATATTTACAGGGGAAAGAAGAAAGACTGCATGAAAATTACACAACTCCAGAGACAGGCTGAGAAAAATAGGTACCTTTGTGGAACAACATAGTGAAAGTATGAGGCACCCGTGAATTGAAAATGAGTAGTTGGGCATACCAAAATATCATGGGAACACTATGCGGATTGAAAAGAAAAATTGAGGAAAGAAGACCATCCAGATAGTGATACTCCATACTAAAAACATTCAATCCTTGTGAAGAACTAAATATCTTCCTGAGGCTCCTCTTCTATGGATGAATAATGCCATACAAAGACTTGTACAACCCTTGATTGCCTTCATACTGATTTCTGCACATCACCAAACTTTGACAATTGGATCCATGAGAAAATCCAATCCTAATAGTGTCAACTCCTGCTTTGATGGAATGATGCTAGCATATGAATGAAGATTGCAATTATCATCATGACACATCTCATGAGAAACATAAAATTCCATTTAATTTTCCTTGTAATCATCTTCAAGAGAAATTTGGAAAAAGGTATTGGATGGTTTACCATTATGTGTAATTTTTACCATGTCTCGAAAAACATACCTACTACTTTGGCAAAATCAGCACCTGATTCTAGAAGATCATGACTCTTAGGTACAAGCTGCATTATTGATTTGTCTTCATGATTAGCAGGAAACTGAAATGCTGTCAAACTAAGTAAAAATTGATCAATAACATCATCATCTTCCTTTTGTTTTCATTTCGAAGGGTGAGCTGAGACAAGACTATCATAGTTGTGAAGAAAATATTCCAGGCATGGTCCTCCATTTTCTATTTGTTCCGAAGGACTGCAAAAAGGCTCATGTGTGCTCATCTTATCCATAAATATAATAGGGGAGCTAGTGATCTCATTAATTTCTTTTTCTTCAGGCACATGCACTTGTTTATCTTTGAGAGAACTTAAAACAACAAGAGAATGGTCCACAATGATCTTCATCTCATTGTATTGAAATTATCCAATCATAAGGGAGAGAGTAAATTTGTCCATTTATTCTTTGATGTCTTCTTCATTAGAGGGCACATACTCTGGGCGAGTCTCACTTCCTTCAAAATATAACTAATTGAAGTTATCTTTAAGCTCTAAGAAAGAGAGAAACTGTTGATCATCATTGAAAACCTACCGATTGCTTACATTATCTCTGAACACTAGGCCTATGAGTCATTTCAATAGTAAATTTCTATTGAGAGAAATATGGGTGAGGAATCAATAGAGATCCTGAGACAACTAGAGAATCAGCTCTAGTATTCTTTTCTCTCGGCACAACTTCAATGGAGAAAGCATCAAGAAAATTGATAGAATCCCGCATAAGATTTCTAAAATGTTTCAATCTCCTATCCTTGACTTGACAAGCACGAAGATTAGTAGGAAACTGAAATGTTGTCGGCCCAAAGCATGAGCTACTTTTGTAGGCATTACATTGTCGATGCTCCCGAGTCTATAACACAATTATTGAGTTTATGGCCAGCTATGAGGAGAGTCACATATAATGGTTTAATTTTCTCATTAGGGGAAGTGATTGGAGCCACAAGGCTTGATTGAGGTGAGGAAGAGGGAGTGGGAAAAATACCTTTAGAAGTATTGGATGAGGCTTTGGATTTGTAATTGACAAAGTTTACCATTTTAGCAAAGGCTTTAGGATATGTCTCTGTAAAAATATACCTCTGAGATTTAGATTTTGGTCTTTTTGAGGTGATCAATGATATCAAAATACCCAGAGGTGGATGGGGCATCATTACTAGGAATAGGAGAAACTTTTGGTTTATTAGTTTTAGGAGTTGAAGGAAAAAAAGTTTTGGAAACAAAATTAGGAGTAGTATTACTCACCCTTGTGTGGAGGCAGTGGGAATTGGAGCTCCTCTCTCCGCAACCACTGGAATAGTTACAGGATACTCTTTAGATTTCTTAGCAGGCTGCACCACTTTTTCTCTTCTATTTGTTTTCTCTCCCTGAGTCATACTGACATATGAAACACTATTCATATCTTACACTCTTTCCTCATATTTATCTTCATCATTCATACCTTCAGTGGTGAGGAAATGAACTTGAGATCCACCAAGCTCTTCCAGCTTCTTCATCAACCTCTTCTTCTAGTTCTTCATAGAGTTCATTAAATTCCCCATCATTAAGTTCTTGAACTTCACAAGTTCCATTGACTCGAACCTTGATAGGTGGACCTTCAATAGCCAATTTATTATGAGAAGGAGGTAACTGGTTCTTGGGATGAAAACTCTTCCTTGGGAATATCTTGGTAAGGAGTATGCTGAGCTAATTGTTTCTTGATAGCAATGAGATAATTTGCAAGCTTCTGTACTAACTGATCAAAATTGGCTCTAGGGGAAGAGGAAGAAGATGCTTTAGATTTGGAGGATTCTCTTTTTAGTTTACTAGACATGATTAAATCATCCTCAACACTGATAGCTAAGCACTGATCAACATCCAGAGTTGCAAGGTTAGCTCTCCTTAGTGCATAGCTTACTTCAGAAATTGAGCATTGAGGAAGAAGCACTTTTGGATTTGATCTATAGGGTGAGTGTTCTGTGGAATTTTAAGAACTAGCTTATTGAATTTAGCCACAAAATCCCTCATGGGTTCATGTGGTTCCTTCTTGATATGAGAAATTTGAGCCAAGAGGGCATGCACATCTTCAACAGGTTTGAAACATTGCTCAAACTGAGTTTTCAAGGTGGTCCAATTAGTAATTGACCCAGTAGGAAGATGATAGAACCAATCAACAACATTATCTTGCAATGTTTCCACAAAGATCCTGATAGAGACATCTTCATGTTCAACCCCAAGAATCCCACATGCAATAATGAAGGCTACAATGTGTTCATCTGGGTGTACTTTCCCATCACCTCGAAATTTAGGAAAACCTTTCCTACTACTCCTGGGTAACTCATTCAATGGCTGAGGAAGAGCAAGGGGCCCAATCCATTGTCCCCAAGGTAGAGGTGCTGCCATCTATGGGAAGATTGTCTGAAGGGGAACTGAAACACCAACAAGTATCAAAGCAAGAAGATTAGGACTGAGTTGTTATGGAGGAATGCTATTCTTGGAATTTCTATCTTTAACAGGAGGTGTGCTTGAAGAACGAGTTCCTCTGTTCCTTCTTGCTGGAAGAAGAGAGAAGTTTTGTTGCTCTAGAAGTTGAAAATGAGAATCTTCAACCCCAAGAGCTTTCTTCCCATGTGTATACCATAGAGTTTCCAAATAAAAAATGATCTTGAAGTTGTTATTTTAAAAGGGATATGTTTGAAACAAAATCCCCAGTAGAGTCGCCAAAAACTGTTGGGTTTTAAAATGGTACTTTAACAAAACCACAGTCAGGGGACAACAAGTCCCTCCTCTTTATGGGAGAGGTTCCCTTATTGAAAGCAAGCAACAAAGCTTATATAAAAATGTACAACTTTCATCTTAAGGCTAGACCTCTGACATCTTGAAATGCTTTTATACCAAAATAGATTATCAATACAAATGAATGGAAGAACTGAAGAAAGGAAAGAGAAGAATATAATAGTACTTTCAGGAAATATAGATAGCAGAGTATAACCCTATACGTACTGAGAAAGAGTGATACAAAATAGAATCATTCACATTCACAACATAAGATATCATTCCAGAGACACAAAGTTCCAGAAATCATATCAATAAGAACACAAGGTTTCTTATCATAGAAGATAAATGATTCATGAATTTTAGGTAAGAAACAGGGAAAATGGAGGAAGATAGAGAAAAGGGAAAATCCTTCTATAGTGATTTACTTTCGACTATAATTACACTTCAAAAGTATCAGAGTCTAACCTTTTACAATGATCCAATCTATTACATTTATAGATGAAGAAAAAAAGGAGAATAAGAGAAGGAAGAAAATCTGATTTGGAAGCTCAACCACCAACCATCAATGCCCCTACAAATCCACCTTCAATCTGTCAAATCTGGTTCTACATGTCTTTGGCGTGCTGAAGAAGGAAGAATGGAAGAGCAGATCAAATTTGATTTAGTTGAAGTAGTTGGATCTCGTATTAATGGATTGAAAGATGTTTTCCATATTTTCACCCATATCAAGTTATCCATTAGTTTTGCCATGTCTATTTGGCATGTTGAGAAGGAAGGATGAAGATCGATCAAATCTAACTGCTTTTGAAGAAATCGAGATCACGTATTAAGCAATTAAAAGAAGTTTTCCAAATTTATAACCATCAAATCCTACTAAAAACAATATTTTATGATTTCATGGTGTAGAGGAGGTTGAGACCTTTCCAACAATATAAAATTTGTCAAATTTCGAGCACTGGAGCGAAAGTTATGCTCATTTGAATATTTGAATCGAATCCATACAAAAATGGTAAAAATGCAATTTTCGCAAAATGGATTTGCGGGCCTAAAATTGAAATTGCACCTTTAGCACAAAATATGCTAAAGTGTAAAAGTTCCCCACAGCCTTGTAAGCCCACAACTTCACATTTTTCATTTGGGTCTGACACGTGGCTTTACCTGAGTGGTAACGGAGTTGCGGTTCACTTTATCACTTTACGCCCTTTATGGAAACAATGCTCAAACTCTCAAAGTTCTCCGCTGACCTGCTTCCCCGTTTTGACTTTTCAATGTGGGATAAAAATCTCAAAGTTCTCTGCCAACCCACTTTCCCACTTTAACTTTCTATGCAAGCTCGATATTTGACTTTTTCCCTTGGCATGAGTAGGACCACTTTTGGATTCACCTCTTGAAAGAGCACCGAAGAGACACGTGGCTCCTTCCATGGCTTTGCTTTATTTCTTTGTGTTTTGGCTAAGTCCCTTTTGTTTGGCAGGGCCATATGTCTAACCCTGGACACATGGAGGCTTAGCGCACATTTGGGAACCGCCTCCAGATTTCACCTTTGAAGTTACGTCGAGCTGACACGTGGAGGCTTCTGCAAACCCTTCTATACTTAGCCGATTAAACAACCGGCTCTGTGTCTCCTTTTCGCACTCCGAGACACGTGGAAAGCTGACACTCATTTAGGGTTTCACCTTTGGCCTCAACCCTTTAAGGTGCACCATTGAGACACGTGGAGACTTCCACTAGTTCTTTTATACTTAGCTGATTCAGATTGCTGCCCATTTGACTTTTGTTGGACCCTAAACATGTGGAGGGGTGGCACTAGTTCAAGATCTCTCTTTGGCTACACCTTTGAAGTTACACCAATGAGACATGTGGAGAGCTGACGCATGTTTGGGAACTGCCTTTGGCTTCGACCCTTGAAGGTACACCAATGAGACACGTGGAGGCTTCCACCAACCCTCTTATACTTAGTCGATTAAATAGCCGGCTCTGTCCCTTTTCTAGACCTAGGACATGTGGAGGGCCTGCGCACATTTGGGGTCTCCGCATTTGTGCAGCATACCAAAAGTGCATCAGAGAGACATGTGGCACCTTTCACGGTCCTTTTATACTTAGTCGATTTGGGCCACGATTGAAAACTAACTTTCTTAATACAAAACCAAAATTCCAAAAGTGACTCGATGATCCACCTTCCCGCATCTAATCAGAGATGTCCACGTATCCGCGGACGTTGGAAAAGAAATTGATAGGAAGATACGTTTGTCATTCCGATCAGAGAAAAATATAGAGGGGAAAAAAGTCTACTCTTCACACCCGAAAAAATTGCTACTTGTGGAAAGAAGAACCAGAAACAACAGGAGACTCGATGTGATCAACGAGACATAGAAGAAAAGGATTTGAAAAATTCACTCGAATGGAGGAAACAATTTTTAAGCATCTAGACGGGAAGACAAAAAGTTTATCAAACCATGGACTGTAAGATTTTAAATTAACATGGCGAGATTGCAAATGAGCACCAACTTCTTCAAAGCATGAATTTTTCTATCTCTCCAAACTTCTCAATCTATTCAAACATCTCTCAAAGGCACCAACTCAAATTTTTTGAAACTTGACTTAAAAATGAGGGGAATTTTGAGGGCGACAATAGCACACAAGGCAACATAAAGATCTTGGGACTCATCCATATTTGGCATATCAGGTAGAACATGAGGAAAGCATGACGTGATTGTGCATGCGAAGTGGATAAGGTGTCAGCCTGACAACTTGGAGCCCACTAAAGGAATATACCTTGTGATAGAAGATTATAGAAGATCATCATGGCAAAGGAAGGAGAGCTTGCATATGAAGAAGCATGATCCCATGGAGGAGCACTTGGACACATGGAAAGTGTTCTATAACTTCAGAAAGGCATGGCGGTGCTTGGTAAGGCTATATATATGAGCACCCAGTAGAAGAAAAAGACAAAGATGGAGAGATCAAGAAATTAAAGAGAGGCGAAGCCATGCAGGAATACTGTGAGAGATCCATGGGTTGGGTTTAGAGGATCTGTAAGAATATGTTATATCAATGGGATGAGTATGAGTATTTTTCTTTGTACTATGAAGGGTCTAAGTCTAACTCTAATGCATGTCATTGGTCTGCACTATCATATGGATATGTGATTGCCTCAATTAATGTAATGTGGTTATGAACATACTTAATATGAATAGATGTGTTGTTCCATTTTCACTTACATTTTTATGGATTGGTTTTATATATATTTCACATGAGTGGGTGTAAAAACCTGTGTATTTCCATGATGTTATGATTAAGATCTATATTTTATAATACTTTTCTTATATGAATGAACGCAGTGGTCTAGAAGTCGTCCCAAGCTCTAAGATGAATGTATGGTTCATTTCCAGTTTCTTCACTTAAGTTTCTGTCATAAGTAATGCATTCTAACATAACTCACATAAAGGAGGGGCTCGCACCCACGCTTGCCTCGGGTGAGCGCCAATGCCTGTTGGGTGATAGGCCGACGCGCTTGGGATTTGCTTGTTCTTTGAGAGGGCATAAAAATGACAACACAATTTACCTTTGAAATTAAATTTAAATGTAATCTTGGAACTTATAGTTTTCTTAAGATATAATATAGGATATATATCTTGTTCATTCTTTAGAAGTCTTTTGTTATCTATTTTGTTGACTAATCATATTGATTATTTAAGAAAGATGCAAAGTCTTGTGTATGCAGTCATAAAGGAAAGATAATGCTAGTTCTAGAAAAAGTGGAATTGATCATGGATAGTATATATAAACTCAAATATGATTTCATATCTAGATTCCTATTAGAAATTATGCAAGTTCAAAAAAATCATCTCAATCTGAGATCATGTGCAAAAGTTATATTTGTTTTTAGTTAGCTCCGAACAATTGGAGTTGGTTTTAGAACTTGTAGATTTAGTTCCGAAACTTACAGATTTAGTTCCAAAAAAATTGGAGTTAGCTCCAGAATAATGGGGTTAGCTTCATAACAATTGAAGGTAGCTCTGGAACTTGTAGTTTTAGTTTCGAACTTGCAAATTTAGTTCTAGAACTTGCAGTTTTAGTTTCGGAACCTGCATAAAATGAGGAATTGTGAATAATTAGATAATCCAATGGGAAATCTGAGAGATTTTTTTGTTCATAGCAATTTTTTTAACAAAAACCTCATTCATATTTGTTACAAGTTTTACCAATAAGGATAAATATAACTTTTAGTGAGTTGTAGTCCAAGGAAAAAGTGTATCAAATGAGCACTAAAAGTTCCACAGCTAGAAACAAAAAAATCAAATGGAAATTCTCGAGAAACATTTTGTTCATAGAAATGTGTTTAACAAAAACCTCATTCATATTTACTACAAAGTTTACCAATAAAGAGAAATAAAACTTTTAGTGAGTCAGTCCAAGGAAAAAGTGTATCGATAAGCACCAAAAGTTCCACAAATAAAAACAAAAAGGTCAAATAGAAAATATAAGAGAGGTTTTTTTCATAGAAATGTTTTTAACAAAAACCTCATTCTAATTTTCTACAAGGTTTACTAATAAAGATAAATATAACTTTTATAGATTTGTAGTCCAAGGAAAAAATGTATC
This sequence comes from Taxus wallichiana var. yunnanensis, assembly GCA_018340775.1. Taxonomy (NCBI): domain Eukaryota; kingdom Viridiplantae; phylum Streptophyta; class Pinopsida; order Cupressales; family Taxaceae; genus Taxus; species Taxus wallichiana. Next base: position 513,771,183 of record CM031234.1, read on the forward strand.
AAACGAGCACTAAAAGTTCGACAAATGTAAATGAAAAGTCAAATGGAAACTCGAGAGAGGTTTTTGTTCATAAAATATTTAAAAAAAAAACCTCATTCAGGTTTGCATACTTTAGTGAGCTATAGTCCAAGGAAAAATGTATCGATGAGCACCAAAAGTTCCACAAACAAACAACAAAGTCAAATAGAAAATCTAAGAGAGGTTTTTGTTCATAACAATGTTTTAAGAAAAACTGTATTCCTATTTTCTACAGTTTTACCAATAAAGATAAATCTAACTTTTAGTGAGTTAAGTCCAAATAAAAAGTGTATCGACGAGCACCAAAAGTTCCATAATCGAAACAAAAATTCAAATGAAAATTTCGGGAGAGGTATTTGGTCAAAGTAATTTTTGAGTAAAAATCATTCCAATAAACTAGGAGAATAAAATCATTGTGATTCTTGTTACCAAAAAGTAAGGAGAAGATTTGGGACTAATCTTCCTAAAATAAGAGAGATAAGACTTCGACTCCAATAATATAGCTCTCTCCATATTTTGTGGAGATGAAGATCTTAGTTGTTAGGATTGAAATAAAGATAATATCATATTGTATTTCCCAAAATAAGGAGTTAGTTAGATGCATGAATTATAAATGTAACCTCCCACACTCTTATATGTAATTTTCACTACCAAGAATAATATATCTATTCTTCCTCATTAATATTCTAAGAGAAATTATTCTACGATTTTGAATTAAAAGTATGAATTAAGTCCTCTTCCAAGGAATGAGCTGGCCACTCATTCCAAGGAAGATGGATCCATGTGTTATGTTCATTTCTTTATTTCTGTTGTTTTCCTTTTGTTGTGATTTCTGATTTTATGTTATGTAATTCTTTTATCCATACAATTTCTTTTGTGACCTGCAGGTGTCATATTTATCTTTCCTTTATTTTTAATTCAACAATTTCATTTATGCAAAGTGTGATTTCTTTCATGCAAAATTTATTTCTGCAAGTGTGTCTTTACATTTCTACATGTGTGATTTATTTTATGCAAGTTTGGATTGTGTTTAATAGAGCTATTTTCCAAAGATTTTTTTCTCTCTCAATATATACAACCATCGACACTAGCCTTGGATTGACATTATTAATGGAGAGGATTGATGACCCTCATCATTTTTGTATCATTGCTGGGGACACGGTGTTATTAAGAGATTTAGAGTTTTCTAAGAGAATATTCTAGTGATAGTAGAATACCTCTTGGAAAATTTTGTGACAGGAAGTATTTGGAGGTAGTTCTTTAAACTTTTATTTTCTGCAAATAGATTAAAATTTTATTTTACAATTAGGAATGTTAGATTATAAATATTTACCTCTTTAAAAACCAACTTTGTGTATAAGAAAAATGACTGTGATGTTTTATCCAGAAGTTATAATGATAGGGACAAAGAATTCAGATCTGGATTCTATTTATGAAGAAATGGTAGAAATATGATATTGAATATGAAAGTAGATCTAGTTAATGAAATATCAAATGTCATTGTTGACAACCACTATCATTCCCCCTTGTATCAACTAATAGCTCAATGATCTTATTGCACATAACCTTAGTAAAAACTAGCTTATCCAATTTGTAATAATGAAGTGGTAGCATTTCTAATTAACTTCATCCATATTCAGGATTTCATTAGAGCCAAAATAAAAACCCACTCATAATAAATCCACCCATCCAAATTAGTTTTCATCCCATAATAAAATTCAATCCCTGAACCATATCCATTAGAAAAATTTGTTTTCATGTCTTTCAATTTCTTCATTTTTGTATATGTTTGTATAACATTAAGAAGTAATTATTGTGAATATCAAGGAAAACACTTTTTCTCGCTAACATCCATAGGAATTTCCAGAGTTGTTCTTGGTACCAACATGCAGATTTTTGAGCACCAACAATATCAACCAAGGAGCAGTTTGGAGGGACCCACAGATACATAACACAATCCATCTCTTGAGATCACTAGTTTGGGCTTTGAAGATTACTATGGTGATTCTAATAATGCACAATTCAAGTTGGGCTTTGAAGACCTAGAAATTGTTTACACAATTTTTAGAAATCTTCTTGGAGTTACCAAGTATGCAAAAAGTTTTTTTGTGAGATCTCAGACATTGCTTCTTATATTACATAGATTGCGCTTTGATGAATATAGTCGATAATGGATCAAATTTTTCTCTAATCTTTCTCATGCTTTATCATTTTAGAAAAAAATAAAATAAAAAAGAAACTTTGATTGGAAAACCATTTTGTTGGCCAATCAAAGGAAAAAAACTTTAATTAGAAAACCAACTTGTTGGCCAATCAAAGAAAAAAAAAATTGATTGAAAACCAACTTGTCACGACCAATTAAAGGTAAAAGGGGGTAGCTCCTCTTCAAAGGTAATTAATTGTTACTTGGTGGCTTCCTTCTCGACACTATTTGACCATGTTAACAATATGACGACAAGGACAACTAGAGGTATGATCAAGTTATTTTGTTCTACTATTTTATTTTTAAGCTTTCTTGTAAGTTTTTTTATTACAACTAGATCCACTTTTAAGATCTCCAAGGAAGGAAAGATAAAATTCATATCTCCCTACTTACAAATATGAAAATATATGCACTTTTTGCAATCAAACTTTTAGAGTCTAATTTATGGGCAACCATGAATAAACAACATGCATGAGGACATGCATGAGCTTAGGTGTGGGAGAGAAGGAGAAGCATGAGGTATGCATTTTGATTTTAAATATGAGGCACAATAGAAGGAGATCCACACAAGAACTTGCTATAAAAGAAAAGAAATAAAAAACAATAGAAGGAGATCCACACAAGAACTTGTTGTAAAATAAAAGAAATAAAAAATAGCAAAAGGAGATCCACACAAGAACTTGTTGTAAAAGAAAAGAAATAAAAATTACGTAAGATATCCACATAAGAACCTACTATAAAAGAAAAGAAATAAAAACAATAGAAGGAGATTCACACAAGAACCTGCTGTAAAATAAAATAAATGAAAAATAATAGAAGGAGATCCACACAAGAACCTGTTGTAAAAGAAACGAAATGAAATAAATCAAAAACAACAGAAGGATATCCACACAAGAACCTATTGTAAAAGAAAAGAAATAAAAAACAACAGTAATGATATCCACACAAGAACCTACCGTAAAAGAAAGAAAACTAAAAATAGCAGCAGAAGGAGATTCACATAAGAACAAGGCTATAAAAGAAAAGAAATAAAAATAACGTAAGGAGATTCACACAAGAACCTGTTGTCAAATAAAGGAAATTAAAAACAATAGAAGGATATCCACAAGAACATGCCCTTGAACTATATATGGAATGCATATATGCATAAGCTTAATGCATATAAGACTCTAAGAAGAGGAGATAATAATATAATTCACGAGGATAAGCTTAAGATTATGTGTGGCGCAATGATGAGACCATAAATTAGCCATAAATTACCATTATTTTTCCTTCCAAGTTACCTTTGAAAGTAGATTTAAATGTAATCGTGAAACTTATAGTTTGCTTAAGATATAATATAGGATCTATATCTTGTTCATTCTTTAGAAATCTTTTGTTATTTATTTTGTTGACTAATCCTGTTGATTATTTAAGAAAGATGCAAAGTCTTGTGTATGCAGGACATAAAAAAAATAATGCTAGTTCTGGGAAAAGTGGAATTGATCATGGATAGTATATCTAAACTCAAATATTATTTCATATCTAGATTCTTCTTCGAAATTATGTAATTTCAAAAAAAGAATCCTCTCAATCCGAGATCATAGGGTAAGTGCATGAAGTTGGAGGGCCAAAAAGTGGATAAGAATCTAAAAAAAATAAAATGCGTACACGTTTTTCTAAAACACGCTTGCGTTTTTATTTCTTTGGCTTGGGGATCACCGAACCATAACGCGTATGCATTTCAAACAAGCCAAAATGCGTACATGTTTTGTGTAGTATGGACCATGCATATGTGTTTTGGTGGGTTATACTTACAAAAATAAATGTTCAAGTATAAGATTTATTTTATTAAATATAAGATTTACTAAAATAAATGTTTAAATTTATTTAAGTAAATATAAGAAATTAGGGTCACTCTACACCTTATGGAAGTGGTCTCGTAGCTCTAATAGTTATAATCTAGAAAATAGTTTTTTAAAATCTAATCTGGTCAGTACTTACTCATTTTTAGGATTTCAGCAAACACCCTAAAACTTTTAGGGCATATATATTGTAGTCGGTCTTTTTTTTGGGAAAGCATATAGCCATTGTTTAGGTTTTTTGACCTTCTACAATAGATTTTGTCCCTACCACTACTTGAATTGGTACTAATTTTTAAATTTGGTCCATAATTCACTTTCATGACCATGAATTAACTCTATGATGTTTGTCTACTTCTTATTAAAAAGAGATCCTCACTTTGTAGATAGAGGATTGTTCCTTGAATGGGATTCCCGTCCTATGGCCAAAATGAGGTGATTGTAATGTGCATCCTAATTAAGGTGTGATAACACAACTAGGTGTTGAATGAGTTACACTATTACGAATAGTACCAAGTGAATTGCATCAAGTGAACTTAGATTATTTTTCATTCTTAGAAACATGGTGCTCCATATAAATATCATCCCCTCACCTTTCCTAGCTCTAAACGAATCCTTTCATAGAATCAAATTCATGATTCTCATACATTCTTTTTCTCTTATGTCTCTTATGGAGACAAATGATGCCTTAATACTTCACAAATAATGGTCCTTGATAACTTGGTGACATGACTAGCTCATTTTAGCTTGTTCTGAAGGGTGTTCAATTAACTACAAATGGCCAAAAATGCCTTTTTAGGCCTTTAAAGGAAGTAGTCTCTCATAAAAACTAAATGAGTCAATCGATCACCTTAAACACTATTCCCTACACACTGAAACATGCTGAATGATCTTTTAGGACTTTCCTTTGGGTGAGGGTTTATGGTTTATGGTTTAGGGTTTAGGGCTCGGGGTTTAGGGCTTAGGGCTAAGGGTTTAGGAATCAAGGTTTAGAGTTTAGGGTTTAAGGTTTAGTGTTTAAGGCTCATAGTTCATATTTTAGGGTTTAGGGTTTATGGTTTAGGCTTTAGAGTTTTGGGTTTAGGGTTTAGGGATCAAGGTTGAGGGTTTAGGGTTTATGGCTCAAGGTTCAGGGTTTAGGGTTTAGGGATCAGGGTTGAGGGTTTAGGGTTGAGAGTTGAGGGTTTAGGGTTTAGTTTTTAGGGTTTAGGGTTAAGGATTTAGGGTTTAGGATTTAGGGTTTAAGGTTTAGGATTGAGGATCTCGGGTTTACGGTTGTGTTTAGGAGTTAGGGTTTAAGGTTTAAAGGTTAGGGTTCAGGGTTTAGGGAAAAGGGTTCAGGGTTTAGGGTTTAGGGATTAGGGTTGAGGGTTTAGGGTTTAGGGTTGAGAGTTGAGGGTTCAGGGTTTAGGGTTCAGGTTTAGGGTTTAGGGTTTATGTTTAAGGGTTTAAGGTTTAGGGTTTTGGCTTAGGGCTTATGGTTTAAGGCCTAGGGTTCAGGGCTTAGGGTTTAGGGTTTAGGGCTCAAGGTTTAGGTTTGGGTTAGGGTTTAGGGTTTAGGATTTAGGGCTTAGATTTTAGGGTTTAGGGCTTAGGGTTTATGGTATAGTGTTTAGGGTTTAAGGCTCATGGTTTAAGGTTTAGGGTTTAGGGTTGAGGATTTACGGTTTACGGTTTATGGTTTATGAGTTAGGGTTTAAGGTTTAAAGGTCAGGGTTCAGGGTTTAGGGAAAAGGGTTCAAGGTTTAAGGTTTAAGGCTCGAGGTTTAGGGTTTAGGTTTTAGGGTTAAGGGTTTAGGTCATAGATTTTAGGGTTTAGGGTTTAGTGTTTAGGGCTTAGGGTTTAGTGTGTAGAATTTAGGGTTTAGGGTTTAGGGCTTAGGGTTTATGGTTTAGGGTTTAGGGTTTAGGGCTTAGGGTTTATGGTTTAGGATTTAGTGCTTGGGGTTTAGAGTTTAGGGTTTAGGGGTCGAGTTTAGGGTTTATGATTTAGTTTTTAGGGTTTAGGGTTTAGGGTTTATGGACCTTTAGGATTTAACATTTAGGACTTAATGTTTAGGGTTTATGGTTTATGGATTAGGGTTTAGGGGTTAGGGTGCATGGTTTAAGGTTTATGACTCAGGGTTTGGGGTTCAGAGTTATGGGTTTAAGGTTTAGGGGTTAGAGATCAGGGCTCTAGATTTAGGGTTTAGGGCTCAAGGTTTAAGGTTTAGGGTTTAGGGCTCAAGGATTAGGGTGTAGGGTTCAAGGCTTAAGGTTTAGGGTTTATGGTTTAGGGATTAGGGTTTAGGGTTCATGGTCCATGGTTTATGGCTTAAGGTTTGGGGTTCATATTTATTGGTTTAAGGTTTGGGGGTTAGATCTCAGGGCTTTGGATTTAGTATTTAGGGTTTAGGGTCAAGGGTTTAGGGTTATGGGATTAGGGTTTTGGGTTTAGGTTTTAGGGTTTAGTATTTAGTGTTTAGGGTTTAGGATTTATTGTTTTGGGTTTAGGGTTTAGGGTTTATAGTTTAGGGTTTAGGTCTCATGGTTGAGGGTTAAGGGTTTAGGTCACAACATTCAAGGTTCATCAAATTTGTAGGCGTAACATTCAAAGAGAGTCATCAAAATTTGGTGTTTTTCATCTCGTTGATATTTTTAAAACATCCATGGTTTTATCATATAAGGAATTATCAATGAATGGAAGGTCACTAAGTCGTAGGCCAGGTAACTCCCATTTAGAACTAAACAAGAAAGATTTACTAGGTGATTGATAACCCCTTAGTGTTCTTAGCCATTCCCCCATTTCTATGCTTATTTTGAACACTTTAGGAAGTTCTGTCAAATTTATTATCCATTCTAGTAGAACACTTAAACTTTATCTTTCTTCAAAGGAGAGGATACTATAGGAAATTCAATTATGATCCTACACCTATGCATTGATATATTCTCTATGTTTCTTTTGTTTCCTTTAAGATTAATTTTTTTATTGTGATGGTTATTTTTATAGCTTCTAATGGGTCATCCTGGCTTGTATAATACCATACATGGAAATATGAGAAATGTGAAATTTGTATCGAGTGTGAATAAATTTACATTCAAGAGTGCAAGTATATGTGGGGAGAAACAAGTTTGGAGATGTGTAATATATGCATTACAAGGCGCAAGGTAGAAGTCATATCCATTTATTTATTTGTCCCACCTCTCATAAACAAGGTAGTTCTATAAGTAGACTAAATGATGGTTCTAGGCACGAGACTAGAAAATATTGATGAAATATGGTTTGGGGTTTAGGGTTTAGGGCTTATGGTTCAGGGTTAAAGGTTTAGGGTTTAGGGTTCAAGGTTCAGGGTTATGGTTTAGGATTTAGATTTTAGGTCTAGGGTTTAAGGTTTAGTGTTTATTGTTAGGGTTTACGGATCAAGGTTAAGGATTTAGGGTTTAAGTTTTAGGGTTTAGGGTTTTGGGTTAAGGATTTAGTGTTTATGGATAAGGGTTTATGGTTTACGGTTCAAGTTTTAGGGTTTATGGTTTATGGTTCGGGTTTAGGATTTAATGTTTAGGGATTAAGGTTTAGGGTTTATGGTTTAGGATTTAATGTTTAGGGATTAAGGTTTAGGGTTTAGGGTTTAGGTTTTAGGGCTTAGGGATTAGGGTATATGGTCTAGGGTTTAGGGTTTAGATTTTAGGGCTCAGGGATAAGGGTGTAGGGTTCAAGGCTTAGGGTTTAGGGTTTAGGATTTAGTGTTTAAGGTTTAGGGTTTAGGGGTTAGGGTTTAGGGTTTAGGATTTATTTTTTACGATTCAGGGTTTAGGGTTTAGCATTTAGGGCTCATGGTTCATGGTTTAGGGTTTAGGGCTTATAGATTAGGGTTTAGGGATTAAGGCTCAAGGTTTAGGGCTCACGGGTAAGGGCTGAATGTTTAAGGTTTAAGGTTTAGGGTTTAGGTTTTAGGGTCTAGGGATCATGGTTAAACGTTTAGGGTTTAGGGTTTAGGGCTCAAGGTTTACAGTTTAGTGTTTAGGTTTATGGCCTATGGTTTAGGGTTTCGATTGTAGAAGTTAAACACTAAAAGATTTAGGCTGAATGTTGAAATCAAAAAATTACCTATGTACTGACCAAATTATACTTTAAAAAACTATCTCCTAAACCATGACTCATGGAGCTGTGAGACTAATTCCATAAGGTGTAGAGTGACCCTAATTTCTTATTATTTATATTTTATTATTTCTTATACTTAAACATTTATTTATGCTAATAAAAGCATGTCAAAATCATGCATAATGTTTATACTACATAGAACGAGTACGCGTTATGTAACATATACGTGTTTTGCATTTTCTCTTTTCCCAAGCCATGTCTCAAGGCTTGGGATCTGGTTTAGATCCTCAAGCCTGAGGCATGGACCTGCACAAACACAACAAACAACGTGTTTTTATAAGAAAATGTAAAAATGCCACTTCCTTTATGATAAATCAAAATAAAACAATCGATCCATTTTTAAAAATTTATACCACGACGTAGAGCAGAGTCTCTTCTTTCTAAAAATACAATTTTTCAAATTTTCTGACTAATATAAGGTTTCCACATTATTTATTTTCTAACTATGCATTTTTGTAGCTATTTTTAAAGTGTAAATATGTCTATCTTTCATGGTGTATCTTTTTTTTGGGTGATCGAAATTTTGAAAAAATATATACTAGCCCAAACTAGACATAATTCTATATAGATTCAAAAAAAAATTCTAATTTTTGATATTTTTTGAGGTAGTTAGGGGGCATGGTTGGAGCTCCGTTATTTTTCAAAACATAAAATTTTTGTACTAGAAAAATCATAAATAAAACAATATTCGCTAAAAAAATCTTAAAAAATGGAGCCCAAACTAGATGCTCCTAGCTATCTTTCTACCAAAGGGTTTTCAAAAATACTAAATGGTGCTCAAAAAATGGTGGGGGCACGAAAGTCACTCTATTATGTTTTTTAACAAAAACATGAGTATTTGTTGGTATTTTAGTTGTTTGACCCACTTAAACTTATCCGTTTTCAATAAAATTTAGTAGGTTAGAAACTAGACTCAAAATGCTATGATTCATATGTCTACAACATCTTCCAATTTTGAGTGTAACTATTTCAAAAACTCGTAAAATTTGAATTTGTTTTTTTTTTTGAAAAATGCATCCACTTAAGACCCCCTTTTGCCCCCCCAACTTGGTGCACTTACCTCGTATGCAAAAGTTATATATTTTTTTAGTTAGCTCTGGAACAATTGGAGTTAGCTTCAGAACTTGTAGATTTAGTTTTGGAACTTACAAATTTAGTTTTGAAACAATTGGAATTAGCTTTAGAACAATGGTAGTTAGCTTTGAAATAATTGAAGTTAGCTCCAAGACTTGCAGTTTTAGTTCTGGAACTTTCAGATTTAGCTCCTGAACTTGTAATTTTAGTTTCGAACTGCATAAAATGAAAAATTGTGAATAATTAGATAATCCATTGGGAAATATGAGAGAGGTTTTTTTCATAGCAATGTTTTTAAAAAAATCATCATTCATATTTGCTACAAGTTTTACAAATAAGGAGAAATATAACCTTCAAAGTGAGCTATAGTCCAAGGAAAAAGTGTATCAAGTGAGAACTAAAAGTTCCACAAATGCCTAAACAACAACGTCAAATGGAAAATTTGAGAAATGGTTTTGTTCATAGATATATATTTTTAACAAAAACCACATTTAGATTTGCTACATGTTTTACCAATAAAGATAAATATAAATTTTAGTGAGTCAGTAGTCCAAGGAAATAGTGTATCGACGAGCACCAAAAGTTCCACAAAAAGAAACAAAATGTCAAATCAAAAATTTGAGATAGGTTTTTGTTCATAACAATGTGTATGTCAAAAAACACATTCATATTTTCTACAAGTTTTACCAATAAAGATATATCTAACTTTTAGTGAGATGCAATCCAAGGAAAAAGTGTATCAGACGAGCACCAAAAGTTCCACAATCAGAAACAACAAAGTCAAATGGAAAATCTGGGAGAGGTATTTGGTCAAAGTAATTTTTTGAGTAAAAATTCATTCCAATAAAATAGGAGAATAAAATCATCATGATTCTTGTTAGAAAAAATCAAGGAGAAAATTTGGGTTCAAATCTTCCTAAAATAAGCGAGATAAGACTTTGACTCCAATAATATCTCTCTTTCCATATTTTATGGAGATCGAGATCTTAGTTGTTAGGATTGGAATACAGATAAGATCAAATTATATTTCCCAAAATAAGGAGTTGGTTGGATGCATGAATTATAAATTCAACCTCTCACACTCTTATATGTAATTTTCACTACCAAGAATAATATATATGTTCTTCCTCATTAATCTTCTGAGAGAAATTATTCTACGATTTGAATTAAAAGTATGAATTAAGTTATTTTCCAAGGAATGAGCTGACCACTCATTCCAAGGAAGATGGATCCATGTGTTATGTTCATTTTTGTATTTTTCGTTTTCCTTTTGTTGTGATTTCTAATTTTATGTTATGTAATTCTTTTGTCCGTATAATTTCTTTTGTGAACCTGCAAGTGTCCTATTTATCTTTCCTTTATTTTTAATTCAGCAATTTCATTTATGCAAAGTGTGATTTCTTTCATGCAAACTTTATTTCTGCAAGTGTGTCTTTACATTTTTGCATGTGTGATTTATTTTATGCAAGTTTGGATTGTGTTTAACAGAGTTGTTTTCCAAAGATATTTTTTCTCTTAATGCATACAACCATCGGACACCAGCCCTGGATTGACATTATTAATGGAGAGGATTGATGACCCTCATCAATGTGACCATTTATCCTATAGCGTATGTCACTAACCTAGGAATTTCTCATGATAGATGGTCGAATGATGATAAGGTCCATTTGATTTGTAAACCCTAGGCAGCTTGAATATGGATTGAGGAACTAAAGTGCATCATAAGGTAATGAGTGCATCACATAGAAGATGACCTTATTATTTATATAATGTGCGTGTGTAATGTATAAGATGCAATGCAAGATGTGTATGTAGACTAAAAGTGTAAGGTGCGTGCTATGTAGTATGTGTGATGAGTAGACGACCATATGATGTGTATAAATGTGTAAAATGGAATGCATAGTGTGCTAGGTAATATGTGTAGATAGACTAGTAATGTAGTATGTACGGTGAATAGTAGAGGATGTTAGACATGTAGATAATAGGAGTATGACATATATATGATGAGGACGAATATGATGTGTAAAGTATGTATATATGTAAATTCATAATGGTCAAAATAATGTAGTCTAAATGTAGGATGTAAGATGTGTGACACACAATGTGTGAATAGATGTAGTTTGTAGTACCTATTGTGTAGTGCGTGGGGCTCATGTGTGTTATGCCCTCAACAGTCAAGTGTGAACTAAAGCACAAGAGTGTGTCATCGGGTGATGATGACACTAGAATGTGGAATGAATATGCCTTATATAAGGAGATTGATGTATGAAAATGTAAAGATGAGAGAAGTATTGATGCTAATATGAGGTGGGGGAATGTGTAAATACTATGCCCCCCAAGTATGTAAGATGAAGGATGCAAATCATGTAATGTCATCTAGAAGATCATTGCTCTCAGGATCATAGTCGAATGGATAAGCATTGGTGACTTGATAAGCAATAGTGTTTGGTTGATCACGTAATGAGCCATTGAGGTGTAATTTGTACATACCCATGACATATTCCTCATTAGTAAATGGAGGAAGTGGGAAATTGTGTGCATACCAATGAGTGAGATTTTTTATAACCTAGAAAAGAGCTATTGCAAATGAAGATACGTCCAAAAGGCATAGGGAAAGAGATGTCTATATGATCAAGATCTAGAGTTCCCCTAATATAATCAATCCATGATTTCCCTAATGTAAGTGAAGAAGAGTGAGGAGTGTGTGATAGATATATCGTAAGATGAAAGACACGTAAGCCATAAGTAGTAGTAATGTAAACAATCCCATAATAAAAATTTGGAGCGTTATGTGTAAGATAAAGGTCGAGGCAAACCCTAATGTGTATAGATAGTATCATTGCAAGTAGGATCAAATGGAATATGTTCCTAATATGAATCATTCATGAATAATTTGCAATTGAATGGTGGGCGTGCTCATGTAAGTGTTACATGTGAAGGTGTAGGTGATAGAGTGATGTCCATAGACTAGACAAGTCCCTAATAAGGAATCATAGCAGTAGTAATAGCAAGTGGCACAGATGAAACTACATCTTTCACACAAACAACACCCTAAATTGGTGGAAAGTGAGGTGGTTCATCCATAGGTGGAGGATCATTTGTAGAATCAGTGCATGGAATAGGAAGACTAGTGTTAGTGGCTCAGCACAATATTGGAATGGATTGTAGTCATGAAAAATAGTATCCTCAATGCCTTCATGTAATAATTTTACACGATGTATAGTAGAAGTGACATCCGCATGGTATGGAGTCATGTCTTACCTAGCAAACAATTGTAAGAGATTGGAAAATCAATGACGAAAAACACAATGTTAATAGATTTTGTACCAACATTGATGGGAAGTGTAATGTGGCCAAGACATGGACAAACAAAGCCATCAAAATCACGTAGTGAAATATAATATGTACTAACATCATGAGTGGAAAGACCTAAGACTTTAAGGAATGACATAGGACATGATTTGAGTTCAGATCCATTATCAATTAAAGTACACTTGATACCTAAGTTGTTAGTGTGACACATGATATGTAAAGATGGGTCATTGTAAAAAGTATGAAGATCAACCGAGAAGATTAGACTTGAATGCTATGTGTTGAGAAAATTCATCGAAATGTTTAATAGATCGAGTCGATGCATGTCAACATGTATGCGAGTAGTAGTAAGAAGATGTTGGATTCTATGTCTTAGATCAGGATTGGAAAGAAAATAATCATTGATGGAGATACTCATGATGATAAAACCCTAAGGTCATAAGAAATGAAGGAAAAAGATATAAGCATGAAAAACATATGAGCATGAAGATCAAGTTGGGTTCACCAAAATGATTAACTAAAAATGTGGATTTATTAAGTTAATCTAAACTAGGAACAATAGTAAATAACAATAAATAAATGCAATAAATAAATATAGGAAGTGACCCAAATAACTAAGTGAATGAAAATGTGAAACCCTAATTAACAAGTAGGGTTGGAAGGAGCTTAGTTGATTCAATGACTATTTGGGACTATTTCCTAGGATGAATTGGATAAACAAAATGTAGATGTGACCACACATGAGCTCTAGAAGACACAAATATGAGTTGTTTGGCTAGACTGGGGCACCTAAGAGAGGATAAAAGCACCTATGGTCACCCTAGTCTATGCTCCGGGTTCCCGGTCTATGTAGGAGCTCCAAAAACTAGATTTGTAGGGTCACATGATGATGCAAAACCATATCTCGTCTATCATGTATAACTCGTTGCTTTTTGTTGAATGTATCCAATGACCACCGATGAAGAATAAACCTATAAGACCCCAAAACAAGCATTAAACCCTAAAAATGAAAAATGTAAATGAAGGGGTCAAATTGTCCTCGACAGCCATAATGGTGGACATACTAACTAATATTTGCACTACATATCAAACCTGATGTAGCTCGTGTGTGTGTGTGTGTGTGTGTGTGTGTGTGTGTGTGTGTGTGTGTGTGTGCAATCATGTCCTAGGTTGCTCTTGTGCCAGTCGCACTTTGTGAAAGTAGTGAGCAATAACTATGTGTAGAAAATGTAATAGATGGTGGATGGAATAGAATAAAATTCGGTCATATACTTTTGTGATGCGGATGAACCAGCCTTATCCCTTGTGATGAAGCTAGATGGATGTAACTCTAGGTAGAAGATAGTAGTGACTAGTGCTTGGTCCCTCATTATGGATGCATAACTTTGTATTTATATGGTTCTCTTGTTATAATTTTGTAATTAACCCAGAAGAGGCTGACCACTAAAAAGATAGAATGGTCAAATGGATAGAAAGTGGCAAGAAAGTGTAAAGGATCGGGGCACCTGACTAGGACCAGGGATCCTATGGGTGCCCTAGTACTGTCTCAGTGCCCTAGTCAAAGATAAAATGACGGAAAATGCTAAAAAAGACTAGGCATGTATGTGGTGAAGGTCGGAAATGATGACAAAAAACAAAGTAAACTAGCTAAAATATAGGGATTAATTAGTACTTTCTTCACTCAAAAACCATATGAATAGTAGTATGAGATTGAGATTAAATGATTTCTAAAGTGTATGATTTTATGTCTACACCGAAACCCGAAAATCTATGGAATGAAAAAAATAGAGACCTTGAACCCGCATGGAGATAAATTTTTCCCACATGCACCAAATCTAACAAAAATATACTCGTTGGATTTTTATTTCAAATCCCTTCATCATGAAATAATAAAAAAATATAAGTAGGTGGAGCTAGTGGGAGAAAAAGGTGAAAACCTCTCCCGAGTTGAAAATGTAACATCCCAAGTGAGACAAGAGACATCAATGAAGACATGGGGGATTTTCTTCTTCCACAAGCAATGGTACAATGAAGGAAAGGATTTACAGGGGTCTCCATGATGTTTTGGAGTCATTTGATGACTCTTGTTGGTTGGTGAAGCCTAGAATTTGACTTTCCTCTTCTTTTTTCTCATTTTTTCTTCCATATATGGTAAACAAGAGCTCATTTTTTGTGGTTGGAAATTTTTAGAATGATGTTCTCCATTCTTCTTAGTCATTGGGTATATATTGAGCTACAAGCCTCAATTTTGAGAATTGTAATGATAAATCATGCCTTCCATCCCCAAATCGATGTATTGTGCAAATTTTTGAAGCAATAAAATCAAGTTTTGTGGTTTTTTCAAAGGCCTCTAGCTTGGGTTTCTATTGATTTATATTTCCTTTCTTCATGTTACTAGGTATTTTGTGCATCTTCTTGTTATCATTGTAGGTTTGAATGATGTTTTTATTATGAAATTGGTGTATTGAGTGTTGTTGTGGTTTGTGGTGCTCTACTCACCATCTCCATCTCTATTTTTCCCATTTTCATTCATTTGAAGTTTCCATGCAACCATTTTATTGGTGCTATCACCCCCTTAGTGTAGGATTTCCCATTTTCAAGTACTTTTCTCTCTCCTAGTCCCTTGAAATCATAAGGATAAGATTTCCCATTTTCATGTACTTTTCTCTCTCCCTAGTCACCTTATTCTCGCAGAAATTCCACAAAGATTCAGATGGACACATCCTTGTGTTCTACTCCCAATACACCACAAGTGGTGATGAATGTTGTTACATGTTCCTCGGGAGTTGAGAACCATCTCCTATGAATTTTGGGAAGTTTTTTTCTCAAGCCTTTTTGGTAGCCCGTGAAATGGTTGAGGAAAAGAAAGTGGGTTGGTGTTTCCACCCCACGGCATATTTTGCCTCGCATTCTTCACGATCATGATCCATCATTCTATTTTTGAGCCTAGCCTCCAAACTTTCTAAGGCTGAAGATTCAACTATTGTTCGTGCATCAACTTCGGCTTGAGCTCTCTTAATTTCTTCAATTTGAGCTCTTATCTCTGCTTCAACTCTTGCTTCTCTTTCTCTAGCTTCTTCTTCGGTCTCTATGTTAGTGAAATCTTCAAGATTCTCATTGATTTCTAGAATTCAACATCCAATGGGTTGATGACTCTTGGACTTCCACTGGGAATGTTTACTTGATGAAGTGGAGACCTTGGATTTTTAAGAAACTCTTGTCTTCTTTGGATTTCTTCAAAGATGGGATCAATTTGTCCTCCTTATCTTTGTTGTCAAGTGTACCTTCGATCCACCAGCTTGGAAATCTACACTCTTCTCTGTGGATCCTAAACTTTCCTTTGTCTTTCTAGTTCAACGACACGTTCTTCTTTGAGGTCCAATACTCTTGTGGCAATGAAGTATTGAGTGAAGCTTTGTCGGTTGTGTCAAATGGCTTCCCTCAAGTCGATGTGATGTTCTCTTGATATGAACCCATACCTTCGATATTTAAATAGGAGGGTTTCTGGAATAGCCATGATTTGTAGACATAAGGCTCAGGTGAATTTTCAAATTCCAAGTATTTGATTTTTTTGAAAATTGTAATTTTTGATTTTTTTAATTTTCTTGACCTTCTAGTCATATTTGGGTGTAGACGATACTAAATCTGCCTCCCAGTGGGCGCTAAAAATTGTTGGCAAGAATTTTTTTTGGGTGGAAAAATCTATGGATTTCTTACGAATTCTCAGGGAATATAAGTCCATGTACATAAATAGTGTAGCTTCTATGTTTACATGTGTGTGAAAAGTAATTTATATGGTTGTTTTTGACCGGGATTCGATAGGGGAACTCCACGACCTGCGGCAAAGCTAGCAATTTCCAACATGTATTATATTTAAGAAGAAACAACCCTGCAAATGGAAACAAGACCAATTAGGACTTATGAGCACAAAGAATCAATAAATCCCTCAGTCAAAAAAGGCTATAAAATCCTTCTTCTTGTATTGATGCTTGAGAAGAAATTGTACATAGCAAGAATAGAGGAATGCAAGAGTGGGAAAATAGAATAATTTCAGCTATCTCTTTGTTCCTTCACAAGAATTACTCTCTCATGAGATTACAAGTTGACAACCAACTAAGAAGAAGCCCAAATGAGGGGCTTATATGAGAGATATGCCTCTTCATCTTCCTAATGACACTTCATATGCCTTTTTATAACTTTAGACTCTTGATATTCCTAAGAAAATATTAAGTCCCTTTTATATAATCAAGGTGACTTAATTTACATTATGTTTCTAAAGGTTTTTTTAATAACTTAAAGGCATATCAAAAGTGCAAACCCCAACAAAGAATTAGAACATTTGAAGAGAGAGAAAGTTGGGGGAGAGAGGAGAGAGAGAAGGAAGAAGAAGGGGGAAGAATGATGTTGACGATGAAAGATCCACCTCCGATGAAGTCCACAACTCCTTCCATATGACTCAATGGAATGTCCCAATGTGACGATCTCTAGAATCCCTAAACTATTTACACCCTAAGAAGTTCCTTTGGATGGTTCAAGGACACCTTAGGTTAAGTGTTCAAAAAACTTTTTAAATGAATTCATTGATGACCACAAACACTGACTCATACAGATCCTTTCTAAAGAGATAGGATCTCAGAATCGATCATGTCAAGTTGAATGAAATGTTTCACCAATGACCATAACTTCCACATTACACCCGATATACCTAAGGCTCAAACCATGAAGTGAGTGTCAAAAGACATTGTCGAGTTCCTTGAGATAGATCTCAAATGCCCTGTGAGAAATGCCTATGATGATCCCGAATGATGATGTTGACCCAAATGATCATCCCTCTATGTCCCATTGTGTCAAAATTTCCCTTTGAGTGTGACTTACCATTAATAACAAGTGCCCAGATGGGAGACTTACTATTTTTGGTAAGGGGTGATTTTTGCCTCTTCTTAACCATCTTGATGTGATGAACTTCTTCATTCAATCCTATGCACACTACCTTCACCTCAGCCACTTCTTGGGGTGACTTACTATTTTTAGTAAGTACCCATATAGGGAGCTTACTATTTTTAGTAAGTGTTTTTTTGTTGTTTTCTTCTCTGGAAAATCATTATTAATTCTTGATTACCTTAAGTGCACACAACCTTCACCATGACACTTTTTTGATTCTAACTTTTGAAATATAACAAGCATGTATAGGAAATATTACTATATTTGGAAAGTGAATTTCGGTGCTTGGTTTGCGATGAAACACATATTTTTGGACTCATCTCATTTTTGCAATCTCATCCTCTGAATTTTACTTGATTTTTCCGACTAGAATGCTTGAAAATAAAAAATGAAAATTTCACCTAGTAATGAATTCAGGTACGAGCTGCCATGACAGCCATTAATCAATCTTCAAAATTTGTAGGTCTTTTTTTTACCTCTGATTTTTATGAAAATAACTCCATCACTATATGTTTTTCATTTAGAGTCCGTGTGTGATTTTTTAGCTCAATTCCTTTCCCAGATTGATGGGAAATCCAACGAATATGAGCTAGGGCATGAAATGGGTTTTTTTTGAAACAAATGATTTCGGTGTCATTCAATCCTCCATTTTTGCATTGTTATGGCCTTAGAAAATGAGGAGGTATTCAAAATTTCATCTCAATCCAACTTGTATTTTGCAAGATATGAATATTTTTTTATTGGGAGACTTCGTAGTTATCTGGTGAAAAATCTTTGTTTTCTCTTCATTATTCATCATTTTGATCCATTTATCTTCTGATATCCCTGTATTTTCAATGTGAGGAAGCCATTGAGGATATTTTTGAGTGCATCAATGGAGGTTGGGATGTCTGGGAAATTTTTTCCGAGTTCCTAGGGTATGGAGGTGTGGGGAATGAACCGGCGTGAAAAAAAATGACTAAGTTTGGTCTTTATACATCCAAGAAGCAAGCATAAGGGGTTGGGTGCATTTTGTTTCCCCTATGTCCCTTTGTTAAAGGGATGAAAAAATCCCCATTGCACCTAGTTGAAACACTTGGTGAATTTGGACCGGACGTACATTTGAAGAGGGGGCTTGAGAGGAGAACCCGAGAGATGAGTTTCAGTGTATGAGGAATTGAGAGGATACATAAGGCTGGGTGTAGTTTTGTGTCCCATATGTCCTTTTTCTAAAGGGATGAAATGGACATCAATTTCCACTTCGTGCCTAGTTGTGACACTTGGCGATCATCCATGCAGGGAGAGGGAAGGCTCAAACTATCTCATGGGGCTTAATTGGCAATGCAGAGATCACATTGGTGTTTTGGGGGCTAAAAAGGGTTGGGAATTTTTTTGTCCCTTTTCTAATTGGTGAAAGGGACATGAAATCCTGCCGTGCTCTTGGTGATTACACGTGTCCACCGGAAAAATAAATAAATTATCGAACTCTTGAGAGAAAACTTGTGAAGGCCATATCTGGAGTTCTTGATACGCTTTTTGAAAAAAATTTATATGATTCTAACTAAAAATTCCTTTGGAATGTAATGGTGGGGGTCTCAACTCTTTATTCTTCCATTTGAGTCCTAAAAATTAGACTTTTGTTCTTGCTCTATGACTGGGTATGAGAAAAACTGGATGTAAACATATTACACCTAGGTGTTGTGAAAAATATGATTCCACCATATTATATTTATATTAATTACCTTTCCATTGATATCTTGTTTATCTCCTAACTCCTTACATAACTTCCATAATTTTTTTCCAAAGCTTAGGTGTTTTTTAACACTATGCAGGTGCCTAGGCACGAGAACTCGCTTTCTCGTGGACTGCCCCAAAACTTCCAAATTTTCCCTGAATATTCCAAAATATTTTCCCCGATGTTCTTATAACTTGATTGCATCTCCATGTTGAATTTTTATCCTCTGTTCTGCTTCACTAGGGGGGTGCATTAGTCCCAGGAAGGCCAATGGTAGCCCTTCCCAAAACTGCTCAAAATTGATATTTTCCAAAAGCTCCTAAAATCACCTAGGGGATTGGATGGACATCTAATTGAGGACCATTGATACATTGGGTAAGGTCAATGTTGGGGATGGACTAGTCGGGGGGTTTTGGAAGGTATGGCTTTGAAAGTTTTCAACACTATGGTATCATTGTCCCACCTTCAGATGTATTTTTCCCTTTGCAAAAATATTGGACAACTTACAAATTCATCATTTAAATTGTTTAAAGGAATTAATATTTTTAAGCATTTAATTTATTATTTATTCAAGCATTTCCATTTTTATCTAGGTTGATCAATCATTGTGTATGCTCTTCTGTTGTGTCTTTTGAGGATCTTGAGAATAAAAACAACCTTGATCCTCTTTAAGCATTAAGGTTTATATGGGAAACTACTAAATATTTTGTGCATAAGACCTTGTGTTTGTCAAAGAATAAATTGAAACAAATAGTAATGACATTTTTGTAGGTTTCTAATGGGGTGCTAAATCACATTTTTAATCAAAGATAACAAAGCACACCATTTCATTCAAAACATTGTATTCGCAGGTTCGGATAAGGGCTTAAACCCATTTGCTTTGAACTGTGGGAAGTATCTTAGCATAAGCCATAAAACTCATTATGAGGATTACCACAGAAACCCCAAAGTATTCCACACCTTGAGGGAACTGGTGGATGGAATGGGAAGTGCCC
The DNA here is from genome assembly GCA_018340775.1 of Taxus wallichiana var. yunnanensis. Taxonomy (NCBI): domain Eukaryota; kingdom Viridiplantae; phylum Streptophyta; class Pinopsida; order Cupressales; family Taxaceae; genus Taxus; species Taxus wallichiana. The sequence continues at coordinate 513,791,422 of CM031234.1, forward strand.
CACTACCCACTTGACTAAAAATAGGAATGCTTCAATTTGTCAGTATGAGGCCTCTTTCATTAATTTTATCCTAGGCTAATGGTCCTTTATCTAGGAGTTATCTAGCTAAGCATGCCTCTCTTAGACAAGTATTGGTGAGTGTTGAGGAAAAAATTCTATGTAGCCATTTGGTATTAGGGCCAAGTTTTCCTTATCTAATCGTGTTTTAAAGAGCCTTCACAACTAAAAAACTTCTTCAAAGTCAAAACCTTGTTAGTCAAACAAGGGGAGAGTTTCATTGAAGTTTTTGTTACATGTTATTCATCACGAAACTTACAATGCAAAACTTTGTCCTAGTTTCTACCTTGTTATAAAACAAGGAAAAAATATGCCAAAGTTGTGCTACATATGTTTCATCACCACTTGTACTATCTCCCTTTTTCTTGTTGACATGTTTGGTCAAAATAAAGCAATATGAAGTGCCACTTTTACACCCTCTTACATCCTTCCTTATTGTGACTACGATAGTAAGCGTTGAAAGTTTGTTGGTACATTTTTATATCTTAGTAGCCTTGTCTCAAAACCCATATTGAGATGTCTCATTCTGGAAGGTATCTTGCCTTGCTTTTCACTTTGCGTTGTTACGATGTTCGTATTGTATCAATCCAATTTTGATACTTACAGCTTGTTTTTAGAAAAAAATGATATAAGTGACCAAATTGAATTGTTATGCTTCTCTCATTGTGTCAATTCATTTTTATACTTAGACCTTGTTTCTCTTCAAACATTTCCTTGAGTTTTGGAAGGTGCAATAGTTATGCTGCTCATATTATATCAATCCAATTTTGATACTTACATCTTTTTTTTATTAAAACTTGATTTAAGTGTCCAAATTGTATTGTTGCACTACTCACATTTGTAGCCTCCATTTTCAAAACTTAGACTTTGTTTGGGTTAAAATTGTTTTAAGTATATACCTTGTAATGTTACACTATTCAAATCACTTCAAACCCTTTATAATACTAAAATATTTTTATCCAAAAATCGATTTAAATATTGAAATTGTGTTGTCATCTTATCAATAACAATATTTGAGACAAAAATTTGACATAGGGAATAGGTTCTTTTTACGTTTGATCCATTGATTAAGAACTTGCTTGATTTTTCCTTGAAATATTTCATCGTACATTTCATAACCTTGGAAAACATCATTGTGACATTTACGGTTTTTATTCTACTTGATTTTTCTTACGCTAACCGTAATACTTGTGCACCTTTTTCAAACCTTAGCAAACAAATTTCCTATCAAGCGATCTTGAGACAATTTGAACATTGGAAAAGTTTCCTTTCACGGTAGTTGTGTTGTTAAATTTTAATCAACCATTTTGACTTTCACACTTGTAACTTGTTTTCCAAACCTTGCTTGATTGTCAAAATTGTGTCATTATGATGTCTATTTTCCTTAGATTTCCTTCAGAAAATCACACAAGAATCCCTATATTTTCTCCTAACAATGTCAAAAATGACTATCACATGGTTCCTCACATTTATGACAATAGGGAACCTAGCTTTAGGCATTCACATCAAAATATGTCCATCACGACTAAATCTTGATTGGTTCTTCTACTAGAGAACCCATTTAGCTACCCCTTTCCCCACCTTCATCTCATATTCAAGGTATGATTTTGATGAATCTAATACATGTTTTTCCTATAATTCCCCTCGGTCTCCCGATTATCTTGATCTTTGTTATTATTCCGATTCGTCTCGGCCTCCTAAGCCTCATACAATGTGCTAAGATATCTCTTTAAAGCAGTGAGTAATTCATTGGTGGATATAATAAGGTCAAACCTTCGCCTCATCTGCATCATCAAACATATTCTAAATCTTTTACACTTATTGGACCTCTTTCTTCCAATCAACCTATTATCACCAACCAACAATGACCCATACCGATCAATTTATTTAAGAATGAATAAGTAATCGGAGAATTCATGTGGTTGCATGATGAAATTCCTCAAGAGGACCATGATCAAGGATTCTATTTTGACCTCAATGCATTCTTGTATTGTAGGGAAGAATTTGATTCCTTTTTCACAAAATAGGAAGATCCTAATATCATCAAACTTGATCCTATTCTTATTATTCCATATTCACTTTCCCCATTTCATGACAAAATAGACAGTCTATCCTTGATCTATCTTCTATCCTATCATCACCCCATCATTCCTTACATACCACAATTCATCAATCACAATCTGACCTCGGGTCACCTCCTCGTATCCCATCTTCTTCTTTTATATGTGGGACACCTCATAATATCCCTTCATCTTCTATTTTTCTAGCTATCCCTTTATCCTCTATTCTTCCAAATGCCATGTCCTAGTATCCCTTCATCTTCTATGCTTCAACCACATCCTCATATCCCTCCATCTTCTATTTATGGGACAATTCAGGTAGTCCTTCATCTTCCATCTATGGGACACATCCTACTCGGCCATCTCCTTTCTATAATTGGGCCACATTCTAGTAGCCCTTCATCTTCTATTTTTGGATCACCTCCTAGTAGCTCATTCTCTTCCATCCTTGGGCAACATCCATGTATCCCTTCGTCTTCTATTCTTGGGCCACGTCCTATCCCATTCCCTTCAAAACTTTTACGTTGTCCTCTTCGTCCATCATATCATCCTTCTATCAAAAATTGTGCAATCCCACCATCACCCCTAGCATTCCTATCATCAATCTCAAACATCCAATTTCTTCACCTACTTCTTAGGATTAATAAAATCACACATTAGCTTGTATGAAACGTAAGAAGTTTCTTCATCATAAGATAAAAATTCAAATATCTCTAAATCTACCCACAAATCAAACACTCACAAATCCAAAACTCAAACACAATTCAAAAATACATAAAAATCTATGTTGAAAGATAAGTCACAAGAACTTATCAAATATGATCTCACCATGTTCATCAAGATTAGAGATAATATCACTCTTGATTATAAAAATTCCTAGTGTCCCTTATCAAATAAATCACAAATATCATTGTTATATGCTATCACATAGAGTGAAATTGTTGGTCCCTATTTCCTAATATCTAAAAACTCAAAACAAATTCAAAAATACAAAAATACAAAAATGAGAAAATATTAAAACATTACAAAAAAATCAAAGGTAAAAAGATCAAGTATTGCATACTTGTTGTCCTCTCAAAATTTCCCCTCTTTTGAAAGTCAAAAATTGAAAATTTTGTATTGACACCCTTTAGTGATGTTCTAGTGAAGTGAAAAGTTGAGGAGATAGTAAAAATTTACATTTTTTGGGGTTATTTTGGTGCTTTGTGGGTTTGTAGGAAATTTTGTCCCTCATGTCCCAAGTTCTACCGGACCGGGCCTTTTGTCCCCTGATCATTCACATTCCCAAATTCTTTAACTTTCGGTTATGTTGAAACTTTTTGTCCCCTTTTTCCCAAGTTCGCTCGGGCTTTCTGTTCCTCGATCGCCCACATCGGCCGCATTGGGTCCTTTGTGTACTTTTGTCCCGTCTATCCCAAAAATGTTTGTGCCTTATGTCCCCACTTTTCTCGCATCGCCCACATTGTAGATTGCGTCTTCGTGTCCCTCATGTCCCAAATGTACCAAAGACCATTCGGGCCAGTTTTTTCCACTCTTCCCAATTCTCATCTTTTTTAAGTTGCTGCAATATGAATTTAATGCACATTTAATGACCTTATCTCTCCTAAATGACTATTTAATGGGATTATTCTCTATGCATTTGGCACATTGCTCACTTTCCATCATTTTCTTGAATTCCCGCACTTAAGGTCATTTGCTTGTGCTTGTTCTCCTTTGCATTTTCATTACGAATTCAATCCTTGAAGGTTTTCCTCCAGCATTGCAAAAACATGAAGATCAAATTCCAAGGCCAAGAACATGTATCACCCCTTGAGACCTTTGTTCCCGATATCGGGGATAGTGAGGTTCGACACCTGGATTTCAGGGATTTTTGGAACAGATTGACTAGCCCTAATCCTTTCCCCATGGCAAAAATGATCAATGACAGTGGTCTTGCTTATGCGGTGGGTTTCCCTATTTCTATACAATGTGTCAAATCTGTTCTTACTTAAGGAGCTCATTTTAATTTGGACACCAAAGAATTGTCTAATGTGCATGGGGAGCTGATTGCCAAACAGGATGTTTCTACCATTTATCCTGCCCTACTCATTCCAAAAATTGAAGACTCCATCATCATCACTCAGGGTCAATCTCAGACCCTATTCAAGTAGGATAGTGATAAACATAAGGTGAGGATAGAAAAATCATGGTTGAAGAACCCTAAGAAGGGAGTGACCCAACTTTCCAAGGCGTTACTTAGGGCTGATTTTAATGAAGAGCTATCCGATTTCATCATTTTTCTAGCTCATGTCATGGGATTGACCTCTACTAATGAATTTCACTTCTAGATGTGCCCTCTCATCAACATCGTCTGCGAAGGTAGTCAGAACATAAATTGGGCAGAAATCATTTGCATGAATTTGACCAAGTAATTGTCCAATGTGCAGCAGACTAAGAAGTTCTATATGACTTCTTATCTCATGTATTCATTAGCAGCATCCCAGTAGTGGTTTGGATTCACATACATGGAGGGCCAGAAGGATGAGCCCATTTATACATACTACCCTCAATTCACCCTTAAAACTAGCAACCACAATTTCAGGAGAGTTAATGATGCCTTTACCATGTATATTGTAAGGCTCTTAGAAGGTGATACTGCCAGGAGATTTTTGATGAAGCCATGAACTTAATAGCTAAGTATGGAGCTTTATTCATTCAATTCAGGAGGTTTTCATATATCAGGTTCGCTGGTTATGAAAACACACCTCTTAAGCTCCCCATGTTTTTTAATGACAAGATGGCTCTAATTGAAGTGTGCAGGCAATTGGATAAATTGCATAGAACCTACGAGATAAGAATATCTCTCTGTCCGTACTTCCCTATTTATTTGGGAAACTATACCTGTAAAACAACCTTAGGTGCCCAAAATATAGAAAGGGCCCTTGCTCCCATCATTGTTCACTTTTTTAGGCCTAGGAATTTTTAATTTGAAGAAGTTCATTGAGCAAAACCTTAGAATAAATTATCATTACAGACCAGATACTGAGGACTACTGGGCTGATTGTGCAAATGATTTTGAAGCAAGGTGGAGGCACTATGGTAGATTCTCTCTATAATTGATTAAAGAGCTCAATCTCTATCAAATTCCTGAAGGGCTCTAGGATGATGATGCAGACTTGCTATCTTTTGAATATGAGACATTAATCAAACATACTCCTTTGGAAGATCTGGATTGGTACAAGAAGGAGAAGGATTACTTGGTTGATATTTTGGCCCTTGTCCTTGTAAGAACCAAGGTTTAGTTTGACAGAAAGGTTCAAGAGCTTAGGAAGAATTTAAGTGGATCTTCTTCCAGAGATACTTAAACACCTAGGAAGGAAACACATACACCCAGCATAGAGGTACCTATACAAACCCCTCCTTCTTCCTCAACTAAAGAACCTAAATCATCTACTCCCTCTTCTTCTACTCAAGTGTACCAAAAGAAGATAAAAGAGGTTAAATAAGAGCCAATTGAGGAAGAACCCCTTCTAGAGAATTCAGGATTACCTTCAGGGCTAGAGAACATTATTGTTCTCAGTGAAAGTGATGATGGTGAAGTACCAAACCCTGCAGGAACTTCAGAAGTTACAATAGAAGATGAGAAGGAGGTGCCTAACACTGAGCCTCCTAGTACCACAGATTCCTTTGCACAAGAAGCTCCAGATGCCTCACTCACCTCTTTGCTGGAAGCAACAGTGGTGAATACTTTAAGTGTCATGGGTTCACTTGCTCTTGGACCTCTTGTCCCTTCTTCTTTTTCTTCTTCTACTTTTACATGGGTGCAACCCTTGGTTGATAACAGGAAGAGAAAACCTTCTTCCTATTTGGCAGGGCCCAATTTTGATGTTGTGCAGCTTTGTTAGGCACTACTCCTCCTCCTCCAATAAAGAGAGCTAAAACAACTTCAAGAATAGTGACAGATGCTCAAGGCCAAAAATTTCTAGAGGTTGTAAAGCCTAAGGTGGATAAGGTAGAGCAAGATCTATTAGCCTCTGACTTGGAACTTTCTAGAATTCCCATGGGAGAATCTACTCCTGAGAGTGAGGTGTATAACCTCCAAGAAATAGTCACCAAGGTTATTAAGAGAGTGGAAAAGGGTAAAAAAACTATAGAATAGTTGGAAGAACAAAATCAAGTTCTTTCCAACTTCATCAAGTCATTATTGGCTAAAGATAAGGTTTTGGATCCTGCTCCACTGGCTGCCCTCCCACCTCCTATGATTCTTAGTCAGGATGAGGTTCAGAGTATCAAGGATATACATAGATATTCCACTTATGGAAGGGATATGGAAGCCATGGTTGATGATATGACCATTGTAGGCTTGAACTTCATTGAAGAGGCCTTCAAAGCCAATGAGAAGGTGGTCAACCTGCAACAAAAACTCTCCTCCTCTATTAAAACTATGGACAAAGAACTGAAGCTTTGGAGTAGTTGCATCATAGATCTTCGCCTGATGGGAGAGGCTGATGAAAAGATATTGTTGGCCAGTAAATTTTTTGATGATGCCAAGGACAACTTGTCAGGGTCATGGGTGTTCAGTGTTGAATGGAAAATAAAAGTTCTGGAAGAAGCCTTGGGAGAATTGAGAAATAGTTGGCAGAAGGGAGAATCTTTCAAGACTTGTGTGGCATCTGCCTTTAAGGATATTCATTGTCATCTTCATGATGAAACTTCAGGTGTTCCTTTCTCTCTTCAAGAGATTAAAACTCAGTTCAGGACATTTGTCAAAGAAGGCCTGTTCAAAGAAGAATTGATTACCAAAGAGAAGATAAAGGATATTTTCTCTCTTCAATCTGCCATTAAAGAGGCTAATAAACAATACCTGGAACATATCGAGTTTGATAAAAACATGGAGAAATGTCTAGGCACTTGGTCTCATGCCACTACCAACACATCAGTCCCACGAGGTAGGGAGATAGCTGAAGCATTGAAAAGATTCAGGCAATGGATTCTCAATTCAGTGGGCCCTCCTCAAGAATAAGCAAATGTTTTCTCTCCTAGTTTCTCCTTGTCTCCTTCTTTTCCTAGAATCAAGCTCATTGTAAATTAATTAAGGACATTGTGTTGAGCACTTCCTTAATTAATATTTTAGTTAAAAGAAACGGTTACCAAGTGTAACCAATTTGTAAGCTATATAATGGGCTCTATGCGCCATTTTCAGGGGTGGGAACTCTGTTTTTTTTTTTAAAGTGTAAAGGAGTAAAAGCTATCAATACAAGAAGATCTCTCTTTCTGTTTCCATATGTTCTTGTTATTTCATTTCTATTTGTTAAAATTTATTGAATCATTAGTCTGTTTTACTTCAAGAAGCTTTGTATTCTTGTGGATGTCATCTCTAGAACTTTGTGTCAGTGAAATAACATCCTGTGGTTTTAATGCAAATGATTCTATTCTATATGATTCCTTTCTGGCATGCGTAATGAATTATTTTGTTATCTATATTTCCTGAGAAGTGTTATTCTACCTCCTCCCATTCCTTAATTCTTCTATCCTTTTGTATTGATGATCTATTATATCAAACACTTTCATGATATCAAAGTTCCTCATTAAAACTAAACATTGTACATTTGTAAATAGGTTTTTGCCTTTAAATAAGGGAACCTCTCCCATTAAAGAGGAGGTACTTTCTCCCCATTGTTGTTTTCAATAAAGTCCTTATTTGACAACCAATAGTTTTTGCGACTCCACTTGGGGATTCATTTTTGACGGATTCCAGTTTATGAACAATTTCTTGATCATTCTTTGATTTGGCGACTCTAAGATTTACTCGTGGTAGGAGAGCCCTTGGTATTGAAGATTCTTAGTTTCATCTCCTAGAGCAGCAAGGTTTTCCTCTTCCTTCAACAAGAAGAAATAGAAGAGCTCGTTCCACAAGCACACCCCCTGTTGAAGATAGAACTCTTGGAAGTAGTATCCCTCAAGAGCAACTTAGCCCTAATCTTCATGCTTTAATTCTTGTTGGTGTTTCAGTTCCCCTTCAAGCAGTGTTTCCAAGGATGGTAGTTCCATTACCTTGGGGCCATCATGTTGGGCCTCTTTCCCTTCCTCAGCCTTTGCATGAGTTACCTAGGGGTAACAGAAAGAACTTTCCCAAGTTCAAAGGTGATGGTAAAGTGCACCTAGATGAACATATTGCAGCCTTCATAGTTGCATGTGGAGTCCTTGGTGTTGAGCGGATAATGTAGCAGATTGGTTCTATCACCTTCCTGCTGGGGCCATTACCAATTGGAATACTATGAGGACAAGATTTGAGAACCGTTTTAAACCCATAGAAGATGTGCATGCTCTGCTAGCACAAATTTCTCAAATCAAGAAAGAACCACAAGAGCCTATGAGAGAGTTTGTGGCTAGGTTCAATAAGTTGATTAATAAGATCCCACTGGACACCCGGCTGTGGACCAGATTCAAAAATGTTTTTTCCTAAACACTCAATTTCCTGAGGTAAGCTATGCATTGAGGAGAGCTAATCTTGCAACATTGGATGAGGATCAAAGATTAGCCGTTAGTGTTGAGGATGACCTGATCATGTCTGGAAAGTTGAAAAGAGATCCTTCCAAGTCTAAAGCATCTGTTTCTTCTTCTTCAAACTTTGGAGCTAACGCAGATCCCTTAGTACAAAAACTAGCCAATGACCTCATTGTTATCAAGAAATAATTGGCTCAACATGCTCCTTATCAAGATGTCCCAAGAAGGAACTTCCAACCCAAGAACCATTTTCCCTCTTCTCAAACAAGGTTGGCAATCAAGGGACCACCCATCAAGGTCCCTATCAATGCAACTTGTGAAGTTGAGGAACCTGAGGAAGAAACTAATGAAGAATTTGAAGAATCTGGAGAGGAAGCTAAAGAGGAATTGGAGGAACTTGATGGATCTCAAGTCAATTTTCTCACTACTGAGGGTGTTGATGAAGAAGATGATTATGATGAAGTAGTAGCAGATATGAATAGTGAGTCATATGTTGTTATGACATGAGAATAGACCAATAAGAAGGAAAAAGTGATGCATCCCGTCAAGAAAGCTAAAGAGTATTCCACAACTATCCCAGTTGTGGCAAGAAGAGGATCTCCTATTCCCACTGCATCCACACAAAAGGTCAGTACTGATAATCCTTCTCCTATTTCTACTTCTAAAACTTCTTTTTCTCCAGCTCCTAAACTTGATAAGCCTAAAATTCCTAGTGATGATTCCCCATCCATCTCTAGATCTTTTGATATCATTGACCATCTTAAGAAAACAAAAGTTCAAATTTCAGAGGCTGAGTATTATCAAACCCACCCTAAAGCCTTTGCCAAAATGATCCACTTTGTCAATTCCCATTCCAAAACTACCTCTAAAGGCCTTTTACCTACTCCATTCTCCGACCCCAAATCTTGTAAATCTGTCACCACACCTAATGAGAAAATCAAACCATTTTAACTCTTCTGCCACATAGGTCACCACATCTAATGAGAAAATAAAACCTTTTTATGTGACTCAGTATATATTGTAAATACGAATGATCCCAAAGCAAAAATACTCTATGCGAGATATTGGACATGATAACTATATGATTATTTCTTTGGAGGAAACTAAACTTCCCAAAGAAGTAATTCATGATCCTAATATTGTTTGGAATCTAGAATTTGATGGAAGCTACTCCTTAGTTGGTTTTGGAGCTGGCGTAGTGTTGACATCTCCTGAGGGAAAATTTCATCCTTTGTCATTCAGACTATAGTTTGAAAATACCAATAATACAGCAGAGTATTAAGCCCTCATCCTTGGACTTAATGTGGTAAAAGAAAAAGGTGTGAAGAATCTTCTAGCTCATGGAGATGTGGAACTAGTTGTTAAACAAGTCAAAACCTTTTCCAAGTAAAGAATAGAAGGTTGAAGCATTATAGGAATCTAGTTTGGGATTCTATTGAATTTCTTGATGCCTTTTCTATCAAGGTAGTCCCAAGGGAAAAGAACACTAGGGCTGATTCACTAGTTGTCTCAGGATCGTTGTTGATACCTCACCCTGATTTCTCTCAAGATAAATTCACCATTGAAATGATCCATAGGCCAAGTGTGCCTGATAATGCAAGTAACTGGAAAGTTTTCAATGATGATCAGCATTTTCTTTCTTTCTTGGAGCTCAGGGATAACTTTGAACAATTGTACTTTGAAGGAAGTGACAATTTTCCTTGTGAGAGTGTATCTTCCAATGAGGAGGGTGTCAAAGAAGAGATAGATCAAGATGGGTGCATCAAACTCAAAGGTAACAAAATTCCTAAAGGGCTGGTGAGTTTGGAGGAATTGTTTGATAAACATGACAGGTATGTTAAGTCTAAAGCTTCTACAAGAGTGTGGCAATCTGAGTATGAAAAGATTAACATTGGGAGCTCTGCTGACCCCAAAATGGTGAACGTTGGAAAGTGTTGTACTCAAGAAGAAAAGAAGAAGGTAGTAAATATTTTGAAGAGGTATAGTGATGTACTTGCTTATTCTTATGATGATCTAAAAGCTTTCTAGCCCAAAGAAATGCAACATTTCATTCCTCTCAAACCTAGGATTAAACCTTTCAAGAAAAAGCAAAGGTAGTACAATCCAAAGATTGCTGACACCATTTTTCAGGAAATACAAAAATTATTGAAAGCCAAAATTATCTTCCCCATTCACCATTCGACATGGATTGCCAACATTGTACTTGTTAGGAAGAAAAATGGTGAGATTCGTATCTGCATTGACTTCAGGAATCTGAATCAGATTCTTTAAAGGATAACTATCCTCTACCCATGATGGATAAAGTTTTACAAGCTGTTACAGGGTCTGAAATGTTGTCCATGCTTGATGGCTTATCAGGATATAATCAAGTGGAAGTTAATACCGCATATCAACACAAGACTTCGCATTCACCACCCCTTGGGGTACTTTTTCCTACAAGAGGATGCCTTTTGGATTCATTAATGCCGGTGCCACTTTTCAAAGGGCTATGGAATTGGATTTTGGAAGCCTAAAAGGAAAATGTATTGTTGTGTATCTAGATGACCTGACTGTGTTTTCCAAAACTAGAGCAAGATCATTTTCAACATCTAGAAACAATTCTCTTGAAGTGCAGAGAACATGGGATCTCTTTGAATCCCAAGAAATCTATCTTTTGTGTCATGGAGGGTAAATTTTTGGGGCATGTTGTCTCTAAAGATGGAATCAAAATCAATCCTGAATGAGTTCAAGCTATTCAGCAGATTCCTCTTCCCACAAGTAAGAAGGGAGTGCATTCTTTCTTTGGTAAGATCAACTTCCTGAGAAGATTCATTCCTGATTTTATAGAGCTAACTTTGAATATCTCCCAAATGATGAAAGGAAACAAAATTTTGGCTGGTCCTCTGAAGGGAAAGAGGCATTTGAAGGTATTAAAAAGGCTATTGCTAGGACTCCTATCTTAGCATGTCCAGATTTTAGTAAAGATTTTATTATTTATTGTTATGCCACAGAAAGCACCCTAGCTACTATATTGACCCGAAAGATTCTGATGATCATGAGCTCCCAATTGCATTCATGAGCTACATTCTTAAAAATCACGAGTTAAAGTACACCATGATGGAGAAACATGCTTTTGCAGTGGTTAAAGTTGTCAAGCAGTTTCGATTTTATATTCTTAACTCCCACTTTGTGGTGCTTGTGCCAGATACAACCATCAAGTTTATTCTTACGCAGCAAGAATTTGGAACTAAGAGAGGGAACTGGGTAGAAAAGGTTCAAGAATATGATATTGACATCAGACCAACCAAAATTGTTTGGGGTAAAGGCTTGTGTGAACTCATTGCTGAAGGAGCTGGTCATGAATTACCTAAGGATGAGGTTGATGTTCCTATTGTTCTTTTTCTCAACTTGACAGATGAATGGTATGCTGATATCACTCATTTTCTCACCTATGGGGAGTGTCCCTCTCACTTGACTACCAAAGAGAAGAGAGCTATCAAGCTAAGATCAGCACAATACGTGTTGTGGGAGAATGCTTTGTTCAAACGTGGAGTGGATGGAAGATTTCTGAAATGCGTTGACAAAGAACAACAAAAGAAGCTTTTCTCAGCTTTCCATGATCAAGCATGTGGAGGTCATTACTCATCTATTATTACTTGCTCACAAGATTCTTCATGCTTTGGATACTATTGGCCTACTTTGTTTAAAGATGCATCAAAATGGGTTGATAAATGTGAAGCTTGTCAAACTTTTGTGGGAAGACCCAAGTTGGTTGCCTTGCCACTTAAACTAGTTGTAATTGAAGAGCCCTTTCAACAATGGGGTTTAGATTTCATTGGAACACTCAACCCATCCTCAAGTGTAGGGCATACTCATGTATTGACTGCCATAGATTATTTCACTAAATGGGTAGAAGCCATTCCAGAAAAAGTACCACTTCTGAAGTGGTATGTAGTTTTATCAAAGAAAACATCTTGGTAAGGTTTGGAGTGCCAAACAAGATTGTGACTGATAATGCTTCAAATTTTTCTTCTGCTGAGATGATGGATTTCTATTATGGATATGGCATTTCCCTTTCTCACTCTTCAGATTACTATCCTCAAGGGAATGGACAGGCAGAATCAACAAACAAGAATCTAGTGGCTATAGTAAGGAAACTGGTTAATGAATCTCAGAGGAACTGGCACAAGAAACTCTATGATGCTCTTTGGGTAGATAGGATTACACCTAAAAGAGCTATTGGGATGTCCCCTTTTCAAGTGGTGTATGGTGTGGAAGCCCAATTACCAGTGACAGTGGAGCTACCAGCTTTGTACTTAATGAAGGCCATTGAAGACACTAGTTTCAATGATTCTTTAGACAAAAGGATCATGTATCTTCATAAGTTGAATGAAGATAGGCTACAGTTGTTGATAGAATATCTACCCACCAACAGAAGGTAAAATATTTGTTTGATAAGAAGGCTAAGTCCAAAAATTTTCAAGTTGGAGACATTGTTTCTTGTGGGATAAAAGACATGAGCCTCGAGGAAGCCATGGTAAGTTTGATTCTCTTTGGCTCGGTCCTTTCAAAATCAGGCATTTTGTTTGGTGAAAATTCTTTCTATCTTGATTACATGGATGGTTCCTCTCTCCCACTTCCTTATAGTGGGTAGTACCTGAAATTGTTCAAGTCCTAGGTGAATAGGAAGTCTCTTTGTATATTATGTATAGTGTGTGTTTGCTTCTCCTTGCTTGTTTGGTGTGTTTTGTCTTCTGTATTGGTTTGCCTTTTGACTCTATGGCCCAATGGATAAGGCATTGGTCTTCTTCCCCTAGGTTTTCTAGAGTTCTTTCCTTGTCTCGTCTTCTTGATCTAGCCAAGTCATCCCCAGAAAGAGCCAACTATTGTCCTCTCAAAATTTCCCCTCTTTTGAAAGTCAAAAAATTGAAAATTTTGAATTGACACCCTTTAGTGATGTTCTAGTGAAGTGAAAAGTTGAGGAGATAGTAAAATTCACATTTTTGGGGTTATTTTGGTGATTTGCGGGTCTGTCGGACATTTTTGTCCCTCATGTCCCAAGTTCTGTCGGGCCTTCTATTCCCGATCGGCCGCATTCCCTAAATTCTTTAACTTTCGGTTATGTTGGAACTTTTTGTTCCCTTCCCAAGTTCTCTAAGTTCTCTCGGCATTTTTGTTCCTCGATCACCCACATCATCCACATTGGGTCCTTTGTCCCCACTTTCCCATACTTTTGTCTTGTCTGCTCCAAAAGTTTCTTCTTTTCTTGCATCACTCGTGTCGGTCGGATCACGTCTTCACATCCCTCATGTCCCAAATGTACCAAAGACCATCCGGGCATATTTTTTCCACTCTTCACGATTCTTATCTTTTTAAGTCAGTGTAATATGAATTTAATGTGCATTTAATGACCTTCTCTCTCCTAAATGGATATTTAATGGGACTATTCTCTATGCATTTGACACATTGCTCACTTGCCATCATTTGCTCGAATTCCTACAATTAAGGTCATTTGCTCGTGCTCCTGCTCCCTTTGCATTTTTCATTACGAATTCAATCCTTGAAGGTTTTTCCTCTGTGCATTGCAAACATGAAGATCAAATTCCAAGGCCAAGAACATGTATCACCCCTTGAGACCTCTGTTCCCAATATCGGGGATAGTGAGGTTCGGCACTTGGATTTTGGGGATTTTTGGAACAGATTGACTAGCCCTAATCCTTCCCCCATGGCACAAATGATCAATGATAGCGGTCTTGCTTATGCGGTGGGTTTCCCTATTTCTGTACAATGTGTTGACACCGTGCTCACCTGTGGAGCTCATTTTAACTCAGACACCAAAGAATTGTTTAATGTGCATGGGGATCTGATTGCCAAACCGGTGTATGCTACCATTTCTACCACCCTACCAATTTCAGAAATTGAAGACTCCATCGTTATCACTCAGGCTCAAGCTTAGACCCTATTCGAGTAGGAAAGTGATAAATATAAGGCAAGGATAGCAAAATCATGGTTGAAGAACCCTAAGAAGGGAGCATCCCAACTTTCTAAGGCATTATTTAGGGCTGATTTCAATGAAGAGTTGTCTGATTTCATCATTTTGCTAGCTCGTGTCATGGGATTTCCCTCTACCAATGAATTTCACTTTTGGATGTGCCCTCTCATCAACATCATCTGCAAAGGTAGTCAGAACATAAATTGGGCAGAAATCATTTGCATGAATTTGACCGAGCAATTGTCCAATGTGCAGCAGACTAAGAAGTTCTATATGACTTCTTATCTCATGTATTCCCTAGCAACATCCTGGTAGTGGTTTGGATTCACATACATGGAGGGCCAGAAGGATGAGCCCATTTATGCATACTGCCCTCAATTCACCCTTGAAACTAGCAACCATAATTTCAAGAGAGTTAATGATGCCTTTACCATGTATATTGTAAGGCTCTTAGAAGGTGATACTGCCAGGAGATTTTCTGATGAAGCCATGAACCTGATAGCTAAGTATGGAGCTTTCTTCATTTAGTTTAGGAGGTTTTCATATATCAGGTTGGCTGGTTATGAAAACACACCTCTCAAGCTCCCCATGTTTTGTAATGACAAGATGGATCTAATTGAAGTGTGCAGGCAATTGGATAAATTGCATAGAACCTACCAGGAAAAGAAAATATCTGGTCTGTACTTCCCTATTTCTTTGGGAAAGCTATACCTGTAAAACAACCTTGAATGCCTAAAATATAGAAAGGGATATTGCTCCCATCATTGTCCACTTTTTCAGGCCTAGGACTTGTTTTGATTTGAAGAAGTTCATTGAGCAAAACCTTAGAATAAATTATCATCACAGACTAGATGCTGAGGACTACTGGGCCGATTGTGCAGATGATTTTGAAGCAAGGTGGAGGCACTATGGCATATTCTCTCTACAACTGATTAAAGAGATCAATCTCTATCAAATTCCTGAAGGGCTCCAGGATGATGATGTAGACTTGTTGTCTTTTGAATATGAGACATTAATCAAACATACTCCTTTGGAAGATCTGGATTGGTACAAGAAGGAGAAGGATGACTTGGTTGAGATTTTGGCCCCTGTCCTTGTAAGAACCAAGGTTTGGTTTGATAGAAAGGTTCGAGAGCTTAGGAATAATTTAAGTGGATCTTCTTCTAGAGATACTTCAACACCTAGGAAGGAAACACATACACCCAGCACAGAAGTACCTGTACAAACCCCTCCTTCTTCCTCAACTAAAGAACCTAAATCATCTACTCCCTCTTCTTCTACTCAAGTGTACCAAAAGAAGATAAAAGAGGTTAAACAAGAACCAATTGAGGAAGAACCCCTTCTAGAGAATTTAGGATTACCTTTAGGGCTAGAGAACATTATTGTTCTTAGTGAAAGTGATGATGGTGAAGTACCAAACCCTGCAAGAACTTTAGAAGTTATAGTAGAAGATGAGAAGGAGGTGCGAAGCCCAGAGCCTCCTAGTACCACGATTCCTCTACACAAGGTGCTCCGGATGCCTCACCCACCTCTTTGTTAGAAGCAACAGTGGTGAATACTTTAAGTGTCATGGGTTCACTTGCTCTTGACCTCTTGTCCCTTCTTCTTCTTCTTCTAATTTTGCATGGGTACAACCCTTGGTTGATAGCAAGAAGAGAAAACCTTCTTCCCAGTTTGGCAGGGCCCAATTTTGATGTTGTGGCAGCTTTGTTAGGCACTACTCCTCCTCCTCCAACAAAGAGAGCTAAAACAACTTCAAGAATAGTGACAGATGCTCAAGGCCAACAATTTCTAGAGGTTGCAAATTCTAAGGTGGATAAAGCGAGCGGATCTATTATCCTCGACTGGAACTTTCTAGAATTCCCATGGGAGAATCTACTCCTGAGAGTGAGGTGCATAACCTCCAAGAAACAATCACCAAGGTTATTGAGAGAGTGGAAAAGGGTAAACAAACTATAGAATAGTTGGAAGAAAAAAATCAAGTTCTTTCCAACTTCATCAAGTCATTATTGGCTAAAGATAAGGTTTTGGATCCTGCTCCACTGGCTACCCTCCCACCTCCTATGATTCTCAGTCAGGATGAGGTTCAGAGTATCAAGGATATACACAGATATTCCACTTATGGAAGGGCTATGGAAGCCATGGTTGATGATATGACCATTGTAGGCTTGAACTTCATTGAAGAGGCCTTCAAAGCCAATGAGAAGGTGGTTAACCTGTAACAAAAACTCTCCTCCTCTATTAAAACTATGGACAAAGAACTGAAGCTTTGGAGTAGTTGCATCATAGATCTTCACCTGATGGGAGAGGCTGATGAAAAGATATTGTTGGCCAGTAAATTTTTTGATGATGCCAAGGAAAACTTGTCAGGGTCATGGGTGTTCAGTGTTGAATGGAAAATAAAATTTCTGGAAGAAGCCTTGGGAGAATTGAGAAATAGTTGGCAGAAGGGAGAATCTTTCAAGACTTGTGTGGCATCTGCCTTTAAGGATATTCATTGTCATCTTCATGATGAAACTTCAGGTGTTCCTTTCTCTCTTCAAGAGATTAAAACTCAGTTCAGGACATTTGTCAAAGAAGGCCTGTTCAAAGAAGAATTGATTACCAAAGAGAAGATAAAGGATATTTGCTCTCTTCAATCTGCCATTGAAGAGGCTAATAAAGAATACCTGGAACATACCGAGTTTGATAAAAACATGGAGAAATGTCTAGGCACTTGGTCTCACGCCACTGCCAACACATTAGTCCCACGAGGCAGGGAGATAGCTGAAGCATTGAAAAGATTCAGGAAATGGATTCTCAAGTCGGTGGGCCCTCCTCAACAATAAGCAAATGTTTTCTCTCCTAGTTTCTCCTTGTCTCCTTCTTTTCCTAGAATCAAGCTCATTATAAATTAATTAAGGACATTGTGTTGAGCACTTCCTTAATTAATATTTTAGTTAAAAGAAATGGTTACCAAGTGTAACCAATTTGTAAGCTATATAATGGGCTCTATGCGCCATTTTCAAGGGTTGGAACTCTATTTATTTTTTGAAAGTGTAAAGGAGTAAAAGCTATCAATACAAGAAGATATCTCTTTCTGTTTCCATCTATTCTTGTTCTTTCATTTCTATCTGTTAAAATTTATTGAATCATTAGTCTGTTTTACTTCAAGAAGCTTTGTATTCTTGTGGATGTCATCTCTAGAACTTTGTGTCTATGAAATAACATCTTGTGGTTTTAATGCAAATGATTTTGTTCTATATGATTCCCTTCTGGCATGCGTAAGGAATTATTTTGTTATCTATATTTCTTGAGAAGTGTTATTCTACCTCCTCCCATTCCTTAATTCTTCTATCCTTTTGTATTGATGATCTGTTATATCAAACACTTTCATGATATCAGAGTTCCTCATTAAAACTAAATGTTGTACATTTGTAAATAGGTTTTTTCCTTTAAATAAGGGAACCTCTCCCATCAAAGAGGAGGGACTTTCTGTCCCCTCTGTTGTTTTCAATAAAGTCCTTATTTGACAAGCAAAGCACTTACACATGGATGTTCTTTCAATCCTTTATTCATTTTCCTCTGTAAGTCTCTCACCATTTTCATCCCTTCAATGATCTTTTGGTTAGTCTATTCATTCTCATTGTGTGACATTTATCTCTATGGTATCCATTTGAACTTGGTATTTCCTCACCTTGGTAAATTAAAGAATGACAGGACCTCTTAGAGATCATCTCACTATCACATAGTTAATAAATCTGGTTGTGAAGACCTTTGGTCATATTTGTTGACACTAGCCAATTTTGTTATCACAATCACTTCCACATTCTTCCATTAAGACATCTATGGTTCTTAACCCTCGTATCAAAACAATCAAGAGAGCTGAAATCATTTTCAAAAGCAAAAATCAATATAAAAAAGCTAAGCTTTATATAACTCTCTCATGGGGCATTTCCAATATCTCTACAAGGGCTATGGACGCCTAGTTTGTAGTAGAGAAATTTTGTGAATAGAATCGAGATACATATCCATCGGGCTATGGATGTCTCTGGGTGGTAGATGAGAAATGTATGGATCTCCTTCCACCTTCCATTCACAAGTACCCTTTCAAAATCAATCATTCCCGCATATTGGCTATTTCATCTTCACTTATTTCCTATCAAATATTCACCGCAAGAGGTAATTAATTTTCACATGCACACACTTTGGATCTTGATGAGAAAATAGGATTAGTATGTTACCATGTTGTTTGGAACTTTTTCAAAATATTAATTTAGTCGTTATTTTGGCTTATGATTTGTGCCTTTGGCTCATCACCTTTTCATCATGAGTATTCTAGATACATTTTCATATCCTTCAATAGAAACTCCCAAATTGGAGATGCAAATGATTTAATTAATTATACTTTTTCTAATTAGCAACTCATGGGAGTTGGAGATGATTTAATTAATCAACTAGGTTTAATTAATATGCCAAGATAAGCTTATAAATCTATTTAGAGATGATTTAGAAGAAAATGGGTAGGATTTAGAGGATTTAAAAGGGTTATTTAATCAATAAGAAGGTTTATTGATTAAATACAAGGGTAAAAAGGATTAATTAACATATAATAGTTAATTGATTGATTAGAGGAGGATTATAAGTAACAAACTGTCTTTAATTGACCGAAATGGAGGGGAATGTAAGTTAAGTGTCGAAAAATCACTAATTATAATGGGAATGATAGGAAAGACAACAAATGATGCAATTTTAGTATTAAGATTGCGTAGTCGATTTTAGGCTTCTACAAATACTATTGATAATATTTTCAAATTTAAGCAAATATGATGCAATAGATTAATCCTCATTCATCTTAAGAAACTCAAAATAATTTCTAAAATTTTGAAGCTTAGCAATTCTTACCTTTGAGTCACCTTCATAGAAAATTGCGGTATCTCTCATGTTTATTTTGCTGACTTGTAATACATTACCTTTCCCATCTCAGATAGTCCAAGACCACATATGATGACACTAAAAGTATTTGAATTTTCATCACATGCCTTTCTATCTGCATCGGTAGTAGGTGGAGTGGTAGGAGTAATATATCCATTTTCCACATCTCTTTAAACATTAAACCATAGATCCATGATATTTGAATTCATCCTCAAACTCTAAAAAACATAACTTTTTCCATAAAATAGTAGTCGCTTTCGGTAGAGAAACCACCCTATTGACTCACCATTTTTGTGTTCCAGGATCTCCTTTAAGTGATGAAACTTCTACAAAAGGACCCACTATGATGAAAGTAGCAAAAAGGGGCGGAAGCCTGATACTTTTATTAATGTTTAGGAAAATAATTAATAAAATGAATGACTATAATATTTATAGATATTACACAGTCATGTACAAAAAAATAAATAAGTTACACATGTGCAACCGTGAATTAATACAAACAAATATATTGTTTAACTATGTAACAGATAATCCTATGACAATATAATATGACAAATATGGTTTAAAAACCATATAACAATAATTAAACAAATAATAATTACCTAATACAATGCATAATTACTATTTTACCTAACATCCCCCTTAATTTTGCATTGACTCAAGGGATGAGGAAAGGAACTCTCTGAACAACTCAAATTTTTCACGTGCAAGTGAATTTGTGAAGATATCTACTCATTGTTCATCTATTGGGAAAAATTGAAGTGTATATTATGTTTCAAGACATGATCACATATGAAATGAACTTGTACTTTGGTTTGCTTTGTTCTCTCGTGATAAACTAGATTGTGAACAAGTTTGAGAACACCTTCATTGTCGGTTTTTCTGTGGTATTCTAAGTCCTTCAAGTATGCGACGTAGACATATTACTTCGAAGACAACTTCACTTGCAACATGATATTCAACTTCTATAGAAGAGAAAGAAAAAAAGTGTTGTTTCTTCCTTCCCCATGATATCAGTCCAGATCCCAAAAAGAACACAAATCCTGAAGTGTATTTCCTATCATCAATGTTTCTGCTTGATCTCGAATCCAAATATCCTTTCAAGAAGAATTTGTCCTTATTCTTGTATTCTAGACCAAGATCCACTGTTCCCTTGAGATATCTCAAAATTTTCCATGTTACCTTCTAACAAAAAACTCTGGGATCCTGCATGAACTTAGATAGATAGCTCACTACAAAGATGATATCTAGTCTAGTGTATGTGAGGTAAATGAGACTCCCAATCAAATTTTGATAGAAAGTGGCATTTACCATAGGAGATGGATCTGAAAGAGATAACTGTATTCTCATCTCCATAGGTGTGCAATCCATTATTCCAAATTTCTTGAGTGTTTTCTTGGTATACTTTAACTGAGAAAAAAATATGTGATTCTCCTTTTTCCATACTTCCTATCCAAGAAAATAGTGCATCATCTCGAGATCTATCATGTCGAACGATCGATTAAGATCTTTCTTCATTGCATCAATCATCTTCATTGAACTTTTAATATTGACTAGATCATCGACGTAGGAAAAAAACAATCACAATCTCCCCCTCCTTACTTTTTGAGGTAGATATTGGGATCGTATGGACCTCTAACAAATCCATGTTGTATAAGATGCTCATCAATTATGATGTACCAAGCCCAGGGTGCCTGTTTAAGGCCATACAGAGATTTCTTAAGTATGCATACCTTTACTTCTTGACTAAGTACAAAATATCCCTTGGGTTGAGTCATGTAGACTTATTCTTTGTAAATCTCCATTCAGCAAGGAACTTTTTACATCCATCTGATGGACTTACCAACCAAAATGTGTAGCTAGAGCAAAGATAATCCTGATCATTTTGATCTTAGTTGTGGGAGAAAATGTCTCCTCACAATCAATGCCTTCTTTTGTGTGTACCCCTTTGTTACTAGTCTTTCTTTATACTTTTCTATAGTCCCATCTGTTTTGTACTTTGTTTTGAATATCCATTTGCAACCAATGGGTTTCTTCCTTGGTGGAAGATCAACAAGTTGCCAAGTATTGTTTTTCATCACTAATTGATACTCAACGTCCATGACATCTTTCCAATATTTTAACTATGGGGATTCCTGGAATGTAGACGACTCATCAGATTTAATAACTCTACTCATCAAAGAAAAGTTTACTTCTTCTCGTGCTTTACTGTGAGTCCTTGGTCTAGTGGTGGATGTATCTCGGTGGAACATCCAATTTTGCATCTCATATCATGTTAGTATACCACTTGGGCATACGTTGAACTACTCCCATGGGTCATGGTTCTATTTGATCATCACCATCATCCCCATCATCACTATCATCATTTTCGGGAACATCATTAGTTGCTTTTACAACAGGTGAAAAATCTACATCAAGTGATTCTGGAGGAGTATTTTCTTCCTTCGTCTCGAAAAACTCAAGATCTCTACTAGTGTAGACTTTCCCGGTATTCAGATCCATCAATATGTACCCAAGAGTATTTTCATTGTAACTAGTGAATATGCGTTTTTGTGACTTCATATCCAAATTCTTTCTATTCTGCTTGGGTATGTGCATACTTTCTTTGCACTCGAATACTCGAGGTGTGCAATGAGATGGTTTTTGCTTTAACCATGCTTCATGTGGTGTTACTTTGTTAAGAGAAACTATGGGCATTACTGTTCAAAAATAAATTGTTGTTTTTGCTTCTTCTTACCCAGAATGTCCTTGTTAGTCCATAATCATCAATCATACATCACACCATTTCCATGATAGTATGATTTCTTCTCTCAAAAACAACATTCTCCGCATTGTGGTGTGTGTGGAGGAGGAATTTGTCGAAGAATCTGTGAGCTTCTAGGTAGGATTTGAAATCATCACTAGTGAATTCCCCCTGATCTAAGTGGAGAGTTATGATATGACGACCAGTTTCATTCTCAACAACCACTTTGAACTTCTTAAAGTTTTCAAATTCACTTTTATTGTGAAGACAAAAAATCAACATTTTTCTTGAGTAATCATCAACACAAAGCATGAAGTACTAAAATACAAAATGAATCGGTTGCATCGAGCACAAATATTGGTATGAACTAGATCAAGCTTACCATGAGTTTGATAAGTACTCTTATGGAATGAAGCTCTATGTTTTTTTCCTACTAGGCAGTGAGGACACTTATCTGTATCCTTTTGGAGAGATGGTAATCCTTTTACCATATTGTGTCGGTGAAGTGTTTCGAGATACTTGAAAATGATATGACCAAGTCTCTAATGCCAAAATTGTGTAGAGGTAGAGTTCTTAGCCACAAGTGCCTGATCATCTCTGTGGAAAAAATCAAGATGGAACATGCATCCCACATTGGAGGCTTTTGCAACTATTTTTGAGCCTTATGATTTGTCTCGAATTAAACACATTTTCTTGTCGAATGACTATCAAAGTCAATTTTCAAGTTGTGATCTAGGAGTTTATGTACTGAAAAAAAAAATTTAGTCAACCTAGGGACATATAGTACATCTGACAATCTACAGTTCCGTGAACCAAGGGGTAGAGAAATGTTCTCAATCCCTTGAAATATGTATGAAGAATCATCACCTAATGAAACATGGTTTTTTGCAGGCGTGTCCCTCATTTAAGTAAACCAATCTTTGTGGCTGGTCATGTGCCAAGTAGCTCCCGAATCAACATACCAGACATCACTAGATGACGTGGAGGGTTCACTTGATCATGTAGTGTACAAGTAGTATTTAGTCTATGAATGTTATTCTTGCTCAACAATATTTCCTTGATAATGGGGTTTTATTTTCTAGTTCCCCCTTTTCTTCCCTTGATTGTAGTTAGAATGTCCCTTGTGATATTTCTAGTGTTGAGGTCTAGAGTTTCTTGATGAACCTTTCTTATAATTATTATACCAATAATCTTTCAACTCATGTCCTCTTTTACAGATATGACATTTCTTATTCTTTTTTTTTGTCCCCTTGATGTTGATTCTGATTTTGGGACTTTTGATATGAATGAAGTTTGCCTTTTCCTTTTTCTTTCCATTTCTGATGAGAAGAAAGTGTCTTCTCCTCTTCATCATCTTTATTGTACATTGCTTCCTCTTGTTGCAGTAGGTTTACTAGCTTGTCAAAACTCACTATCTGATATGAAAAGTTGAGTGTTGTCATAAAAATGTGGTATGAAGGAGGGAGTGCTCTCAGAACAATGGGAACAAGATCTTCATTAGTGACCTCCTCTCCTAGGGATAGAAGTGAAGCCCTTAATTTTGCAACTCTTCTTAAGAAAGATTCTATTTTCTCATTTGGTTTGAACTTCAGTGTGTGTAATTGACTCTGCAAATTCAGTATTACATTATATTTCTTGGCCTTGTACATTGTGTTTAACTTATCCCATGCTTATTTGGCTGATTTGGCATCACATATGTGGGGTTACACATCATCGAACACTACAAAAAAGATTATCAACTTGGCCTTTTGATTGGATCTATCAAACTATTTTTGTTGTGTTGTATCAATTGTTGATCTGGTTATAGTACCATTCACAACAGTCCAAATCTCTTCAAACTCAAGCTGTGTCTTGATTTTTTCATCCATGGTGTATAGTTATTTCCTCGAGAAGTTGTGAATCGAAGAAAGAACTTGGGGCGTTGGTGCCCATTTTGCATAATCAACTGAAAAAGGGTAAGGCTCTTATCACTCCAGGTATATGGTCTCCCAATCTATATACCGTCATTTTGATATATTGAACCTTTCTATATACGTGCCCTTTCGATATACCCATTGGTACATGGAAGAAGCTCGCCCTTTCTATATATACTTGGTAGTATGTGAAAGAGGCATTAACATACGTGAAAGAATCGATACATGGTACAAAGAAAATATTGAAAGGGGTCTATGAAATTATTGACACCGACTCAAAGAAAATATCCTCATACTTGCATGTAACTTCGCTATATACTCGGATAATTTCTTAGTCCAGATTTAAGTCGAACAATCGTTCATAGAAGGATGTAAGGGTTCAAAGTGTGTGTATTGTGTCCTTATTACTCCCCATCTATTTAAAGGGTTATTTCCTGACAACGTTATTGCAGGTCTATTAGGTGTTAAGTACAATAATAGTCGGGATGGATTTACTTGTAAGCACTTCCTAGAGGCATTGTTTATACTTGAATGCTGCGAAAGAGATCCGAAGATCTCGTGAGTGATCTGAGAACCAAATTTTCACTGATTTTGATTACAAAACTCTGCTAGATTTTAAGTAGTTACAATGGTTTGCGAGTTGAATATGGCAACCTACAAATTAGTACAATACACTAAAATATATAATTACATCCAAAATTCTAAAAAAATTGAATGGCAAGAAAAAACAAATTTTGTTTTGCGGGGCCCTAGTGGCCTCCAAAGCACCTAATGTCGGCTCACTAAGTAAAAACCGTAAAATAAAGGGCTCAAAAAGTAGTTTTTAAGTACCCCTTTAGCAAAAAAATTCTTAGAATAAAAAATAATTGATATGGGAGAAAAAAATTGGATCCTTTTTAGGGTTTTTTCGCTAAAAATAGAGGGGTTTTAGCGAAGTAACTAGGGCTTTTAGTGGAGTTTTGGCTCTAATTTTGGTGGTCTACGCTAAAAATTCTACCAAAATCAATATGCCACTATTTGAAATAAAACAAGGACATGGGAGGGGGCTTGAACTCAACACCCCAATCTCCCAATTCTATCCACATATCCAACACGCCACTCAAACAACTTTGACCATGAATTGAAGCAAAATATATTTAAATACTTCAAGTAAAGACTGACCTTTCAATCTGAACTTGGTAATCTTTGTGTGGTCCATGTGGTAATGTTGGAAAAGGTATTTTAGGGTTTTCTTGCACCAAAATGGATTTGAGCCACCTTTTCTCCTTTCACCGCTTGATTCGAAGATTTTCTCCTTTTTTATTTGTTTGTTCGGTATTTTGTTGATTTTATTTTCTCCTCCTTTGTTTGTTTTGTCTTTTGTACGAGGTATTATAAATGTAGGTGTGACAAATTTTTTATTAGATTTTCACTTTTTTGATTGAATTTTGTTTTCCTTTGATTTATTTTCAATGTTGTCGTATAATTTCTCAAACTCACCATTTTTATTGAATCTTTGTTATGTATGCGTGTCTTCTACCGCTATTGGTTTGTGCGGGGCTTTGTGTTGTGGAGGTGTGACCAATGCAAGGTCTAGAGGAGCTTGGATCCACGCTCGAGACTCACCCGTTAGTGTCTTCTAGATCGATTGACAATCAAGAATTCAATGCACCTTGTCAAACCAACATATTACTTGGGGATCACCATAAGAGGCATTTTTGGTGTTTATTGGTCAACCAAATTGGGCTTGCCCTCAACTTGCCCCATAAGGTATTAAAATATCTTATGTAGATTGAATCCTCCTAAATAGTATAACTCAATCAGATGGGATTCAACCCAACTCGTCGATACTTATACATAACTCAATTCCCTAATAAAGAGCTCGATGAGATTATTTATAGAACTAGGACACCTTATTGGCTTGGCCAAAGTCTTGCTAGGAGCTTGAATGAACCATGTGCAAGGGGGTCGGACCAAGTTAAACTCGGCGGTCTGCAAACCAAAACTCGGCCACTCACGAATTTTAACTCGGCCTAATCAAGGGCTCATTGAGACAACTCGCCTAGGTTTGGCGAGACAACTCCACTTGTCGATGAAAGAGCTCGGTAGCTTGGTCGGGAGCTCTACGGATAGCTTAATGCCTCCACCTTCTAATACAAATATCCTCTTCTTTAGTAGAACAACTAATATTAGTTTTAACTAGATGACTTGCCCTAGATTTAGAGGCAAAACCCCTTATGGGGAAAAATATTTTTTTAATTCCTAAATTCTTATTGGCTCCAGGAAGCAAATTTTCCTAGTGCATGGGGCACCAAGGAAAAAACAAAATTATTTTATTTTTCCTGAAGATGATACTAGAGGCTTTCCTGTCCTTCTAGGAGATGGGAATGTAGGAGTTGGGATGGAGGTGGCTCCTCTGGCTCACACACACATGATTACCCTTTCAGAATTTCCTGAACACTCCATGAAACTTCCTATTTTCTCCACAGTGCCAGAATAACCTACTTTGGTACCAAATGAAAGTAGAAAACATGTGAGGAATCCCGATACTTTTATTAATGTTCAGGAAAATAATTTACTGAAATGAATGACTATAAGATTTATAAATATTACACAAAGTCATGTATACGAACAAATAAATAAGTTTCATAGGTGCAACCATGAATTAATACAAACAAATATATATTTTTCAACTATGTAACATATAATCCTATGACAATATAATATGAAAAATATGCTTTATAAACCATATAGAAATAATTAAATAAATAATAATTACCTAATACAATGCATAATTACTATTTTACCTAACATATGATATGAATTTTGGAAGAACAATGGACTGAGAGGGGGGTGAATCAATCCTTACAATTTTAATTTCAATTTCAGATCACTCACATAAACCATTAATCAATTAACCATCCATTAGTGTGTGCACAACAACATACAACATTCATTCAATTAACCATGAGCAAGAGAAGCAACACCATAACACAAGATGTAAGTGGGAAACCCTCAAGGGAATAAAACCCACTAAAAAATTTGTTGATATTACACAAAACAAAGACTCAAGTGAATATTACACATCACAATATATTTCTTTCATAAGGCACTAACCCCACAAGGAGCACCAACCCCTAAACCCTTATTGATAGTACTCACAACAAGAGACTTTCATGAATATGACTCATCACACAAGATTTTTTTATGAATTATGATCTTTGATAATATACTAATACCACAACCGATAGTGATCACAAGATTCAGCTCCAAACACCTTTAAACCCTTGATCAAAACCTAGGTCTTCAAACTTGCACTTTATTCACTTATCAATGCATCAAACCCTTACAAACATGCTTTCTCTCATTCTTCAACCTATCACACACTTTTTCAGCTCTTAAAACATGCTTTCAAACGTACAAAAATCTCACACCTAGGTCATACTTTTTGCACACACTCAACTAGTTCAAATTTGGACCCAAAACATCACTTTTATAAGATCTTCTTGATTCAAATTAAAATAAGGTTGGTTTACCTCTTTTATCTCAACCATACCGACTTAAAAACATCCCATATTAATAATTAAAATGTTCACAATTGACCCATGTAGGTCGGCCATGCCACAAACCATCTAACTTGCACAAAAATTCCTCAAAACCCCATCACTAGAATGGAAACAATTCTCTAACACCAAAAATATTTTTATTCAAGCTCTAAAAATAACCACACATTAGTAATATATCATTTTAACATCATACATAGTCACAATTTACTTGAAACGAGCAGATTATTTTATTTAATGGGCCCACTGGCTTATTACCTTCTCAAAACAAATCGTTTCTAACAACATGATTTTACATTTGGGCCTCAATACCCATCAAGAAGAACTAAAACATGAAATGTTACCAATATATGGAATTTAAAAAACTTGTAGAAAAATTCTAAGCAAGTTATACATCATGAAACATCCACCGGTTCAAACAAAAGCAATGTTTTCCTTCACTAAATCATGTTGCCCAAAAAGAATTTTTCGAGACTCAACTATTTTGCACCCTTCTCCGACACTTTCAAGACCTCAACATGGATTTAATAGATGCCAAATTAATACATATTAAATTTCCAGATGATATAAATCATCACTCAATCCATTTCCTGCACTAACCAACTCATAATTTCAGTAAATATTATCATGTCCCGCAAAGCCAAAAAAAAATTGGCCATAAAATAACCTAGAAAAACATTAAATAAAATCATCATGATACCAAAATTATACCATTATAAATATATCTTAATCGTATTTCCATAACATATTTTAACTCCTTCCAACTCTAAGTGGAAGGCCTTCAACCAAGTTGATCTTTGTAAACTGCCTAAAACTACCCCCAAATTGTCCTTTGATTAGTCAACAAAAATGATGCATACTTGACCATTTAACTAAATCACCATGACGTAAAACCATAATTGAAATGATTAAAAACTCACATAATTCACATAATGATCATTTAGTTTGTAACTCCTTTGGACAACCTTGTCCCAAATGGACTTCTTCGAGAAATAGACTGTTGTTACAAATCAGCAAGGCACTCTGGATGTAAATCAAGGTTCTGAATTGATGTTTTAGGCATCCAGTGTGATTGCACAACATGGAAACCTCTCTCCAAGTGTGGGACTTGTGAAAATGAGAGAGGAATCTCCAGATTAGAGGCTGGTTCCTCAAACTCCTCTGATTTAGATCTATATTTTGCACAACTACAGAGGTTCAGATCCTAATCCTACTCTAAATTGCAAGGAGACAGGGATAAAAATGTAAAAATGAAACTAAACTAAAGATGGTGATGCACCAAAAGGAGTGGTGAAACATTTTTTGCCATGTAAATAGACACAAATTCATGAAATGCAACAAGGGAAAACATACACAAGCTGATAGATGTAATTAGAGGTCTTAAAATGAAGTAAAACAATACAAACAGAGGACTGAAAGCATTCACAGAGTTTGCACTGTCAATTCCATGTAAAAATCTCTTGCATTCCACCCTCAAAGAGGTATAAACCTGCTACAATACTTGAAAAAGGTCTGATTCTTACAACTATCACTTGCTGGAGGTGAAAGAAGAAGTTTTCTATGCCAAAAAGTGTTCAACCATGAAGAAATGAGCCAAATCTGGCTTTTACAGTACATGGGTCGAGCCCAGGAGAGAGAAAACATGAAAAATGCATGGGAGCCATCCCTCATTGATGGAAAATGCATTAAAACAGCATGGAGGACCTTACAAACCCATACCCTGTCATTTTTGACCATATTGGAGAAGAATGCGACCCATTATGTATTAAATTTGGTTGTTGAAATGTCATTTCTGGCCATGGACACGTACCAGAACTGTTTTTGAATTTTCTCTCTCCAAACTAAACCAAAATTAGAAATTGACCATGGAATCATGTAGATAATTTTAACAGCTTTCCAATGATATAAAGAACATGAAAATCCAAGCTCTGGATCAAAAGATATGATCGTTTGAAGATTTAGGGAAAAAACGGCCCAAAAATGGATCGGCGGGAAAATTTTTCAAATTTTACCTTTTTTTTTTTTTGGAAAAATTTTCAAAAATTCCCCACGCTCCGCTGGTCGGATGCCATGTGGCAAGCTCTGATTCGCTCTGGAATTCTCTCTCCTTCTCTTTTCCGCGGGTTTTCCTTTGAAAATCGACCTTTTTATACTCTTTTGGAAAAAAATTTCATATTTGCCTCCGACCCCCGAACTCCTCTGCCACGTGGCAGCTTCCTATTGGTTGCGGGCCTCAAATGGGAAAATTTTCCACAAAAACTCCACCGAGCCATAACTTGAAAAATATAAGGAGTTAGGAGGCAAACTTTACCTTTCTGGAAAGCTGAGAGAGAGCTCTATCTGATGGTGCCATTTCCAGAAAGCCTTGAGTGCCTGAAAATAAAAAAATGTAGACTGAGGCACAAGAGAGGTAAGAACACAAGGAGTTAGCCACAAAACGAGCTGGGGCACCATTTTGGATAACAATTTTGGTGACTCAGAGGGGTCATCTGCCTGCTAGATGAAAATACCAGTTGCCTGAAGCAGTCCATTGGGCATGGAGTCATCAAATATTCTGTTTAGAACCTCAACTGACTTAGAATGTGCAAGGAGGAAGATGGAATATCACATGATGGAAGCAAGGACTGCAAAACATCTCCAGGGATAGCAAGTTGTGCCAAAGCACTTAGGGAAAGCAAAACTAACCTACAGCAAAACAATGTGCAAAGCACTTGGAGGAATGAAAATCTAATCTAATATTTACAAGGTGGTAAATTTCCCTCTAGAAGCAACGCTTGAGATAGATTCCATTGACTGGAATTTGCAGTTCTTCACCATCCAATGAGGCCAATTGGAAAGCATTGTTGTTCTTGCACTTCGTGACCATGTATGGGCCACTCCAAATGGCATCAAATTTTGAATGCCTTCCCGGTTTTTCTCTATCCACATCCCATTTCAACACTAGATCTCCAACCTAAAAAGATCTATCCTTGGCCTTCCTATCAAAGGTCTTTTATCAAAGCTTGATCCTTTTCCATTGCTTGGGATGCCTGATTTCTAACCTCCTACAGCTCCATCAACTCTGCATATCTCACCTCCATGGGCTCAAACTCTAGCAACTCTAATTGGTTCATGAGTTCCAATGTTGGCAACTCAAGTGACATGGGCAAGATTGCCTCTCTTCCATAAACAAGCTTGAATGGAGAGTTACCTGTGGATCTCTTGGGTGTTATCCTATCAGCCCATAAGGCTGACTTTAGTTTGGTATGCCAAGACCTCTAATTCTCATCAAGAGTCCTCCTAATGATCCTCAACAAGTTCTTGTTTGTAGACTCGACCTGGCCATTACCTTGAGGGTAATAGTTTGATGAAGTGCTTAGGTAGATCCCGTTCTTGACAGCCCACTCAGTCACCTTGGATCCAATGAATGCCAATGCATTATATGAGATTATTGTAGCAGGTATACCAAATATGGTTGCTATCCCCTCATAAAAGTCTAAGATGCTGGACTCATTTGCTTCTTTGAGTGCTACTGCTTCAGTCCACTTGGTGAAGTAGTCCGTGGCTATCAAAATCCATTTGTGCCCTTGACTTGAATTAGGATTAATGACTCCAATGAAGTCCAAACCCCATTGCATGAATGGCTGGTCAACTGAGATTGGATGCAATGGAAGGGCAGCAAGTCTCTTTTCTTTTCCTGTGAAGAATGCACAATTCTTACACCTCTTGATCCATGCATAGCAATCACTGAAAATTTTAGGCCAATAATAACCATCCTTCATGATTTTTAGAGCTGTCACTCTCGGTGCAAAATGACCACCAGCTGATCCACCATGGAACTCTTCCAACACCCTATGAATCTGATTTGTGCTAATGCATCTCAACAGCACTCCATTCACATCTTTCTTGAACAAAACTCCATCAACAATGGCATATGGGATAGCCTGCAATCTGAAGTGTCTTCTTTGGGTCTTGTTCATCTCTCGGAGGGCATAGGCCTATGCTTAGGAAGTGCATTATACCTTGGGTCCAGCAAGGAGTGGGGGCAGCATTGTTTTCTTCTTGAGTGCCACATGGCTCATGGCTGTCTTGAACTGTCAAAACAGCCTCTCCTTCATTACATGCTTCTTTTTGCTTCCCCAAAACCAGCTGCTCACACAATCCTTTTCCTCTTACCAGCTTGGTGATTTTGATCTCAATGTCATACTCCATGACACGGGTGATCCAACCTGCCCTTTTCTCGTTCAAATCTTTGTTGAGGAGGAAGTCCTTAACCCCAGCATGTGAGACCAGCAACTGGACCTTGTTGTTTGAGACTAAATGCTTGAATTTCTTCAAGCTTCTGATTACTACCAGCACATGCTTCTCAATAAAAGAGTACTTCACCTCATAGTCATCTAGGCTCTAGCTGAAGAAGGCAATTGGTTGCTCATCATTATCCTTGTTCTGCTGTACCAAAATGGCAGAAATAGTGTCATTACCTCCAAATGCATAGAGGATGAAATCCTTGGAGAAGTCCGGTTGATGAGAGTTGGTGCTTGAGAAATGGCTTCTTTGATTGCTTCAAAACTCTCCTTGCCTTCTGCTGTCCACTTGAAAGCCATGCTCTTCTTTAACATTTTGGTGATGGGCTTGACAAGGGCTGTAAAATCTGGGACAAACCTCTCGAACAAAGTTTATCCTCCCCAAGAAACTCTGAAGGGATTTCTTGTGGCTTGGCAATGGTAGTGCTCTTATGGCTTCGACTCTCTCTGGATCAATTGCTAATCCTTCTTTGGAGACAATATGGCCAAGGAGCTTTCCTTCATGTGCAAGAAAGATACACTTCTTAGGATTCAAAGACACTCCAAATTTCCTACACCTCGTGAAAACTTGTCTCAAATGAGAGAGGTGGTCTGCTGCATTTTTGGAAAAACAGTGATATCATCAAGGTAAATCAGCACCACATTGTTAATCAAACCTTTGAACGCCATGTCCATTGCTCTTTGGAAGGTAGCACCAGCGTTGGATAGCCCAAATGGCATCTTCCTGTATGCAAAAGTCCCCCATTTGGTTGTGAAGGCTGTCTTGAACTGGTCTTCTTCCTTCACCATAATCTGATTGTAGCCGGAGTAGCCATCAAGTAGTGAAAACCTCTCGGAGCCAGCCACAACTTGCAAGATTTGCTCCATGGAAGGGAGTGGGTAATGGTCCTTGAGAGATGCTCTATTTAAGTCTCTGAAATCAACACACAATCTGATCTCTCCACTCTTCTTTCTGACTGGAACCAAGTTGGCAACCCAACTAGAATGCTTGATTGGGAATATGATTCTTGACTCAATCAGCTTGTCCAATTCTTTCCTCATGAGAGGCTCCATGTGTGGATTGACTGGTCTTTGTTTCTGCCTGACAGGCTTAGTATTTGGATCCAATTCAATGGTATGCTGAGCTAAGTTGGGATTGAAACCTTTCAAATCTTCATAGCTCCATGCAAACACATCAGGGAACTCTTGACACAGCTGTATGAACTCATACCTTTCTTGATCAGTTGTCATCTTTCCAATTTGCAATGGTTTGTTCTCTTCTACCAAGATGGATACTGAATCCTCTCTCTTGACCTGAATGTTTGCTTTCTCCTTTCTAAACTGATCATTGGGATTAAAAATGGACTCCAAAGTGATAAGTCCCTTGGGCAGCTTGTTAGTTCTCAGCTGTACCACTTGGTCACCATACTGTTGTTCCAATTTTTCTTGATTCTTAGCTGAGAACTCGGCTTCTTCTTGCAAGAAATGGATGATTTGTTGGTCATTCTCAAACACTTGCCAACTGACATTGTTATCTGGCACTGAAGGCCTCACAATCACATGGATGTTTGGTTGTACCTTGTCTTGTTGAATGCTTTCCACAATGTCAAAGGCTGCCCCTACTGCTGCAAGCCTGTCAGCAGCTTGATTCTCTTTCCTAGGAATGGATTTGATGCCAAAACCCTCAAAATCTTCCATGAGGTCCCACACCCTGTTCTTGTAGCACCTGAGTAGATCATTCTTGGTAGCATGTTGTCCCTTGACCTGATTTACAATCAATTCACTGTCACCAAAGACTTGCAAGTTCTTTATTTTCTTCTTGATTGCCCAATGCATCCCTTGCACTAAGGCTTCATATTCAGAAGTGTTATTGGAGCATGCAAACTGAAATCTAAAAGCTGAATAGTACCTTACTCCTTGAGGTGAAACAAGCATAGCTCCACCTCCTGCACCTTGTCTACTTCTTGATCCATCAAAAAAAGCTTGCCATACCTCATTGTCATCCTTGTGGTTTGGCTTGGTGATGTTAGGAATAGGCTGATTTTCTTCATGTATACAATAGACCCCTAGCTCAGATTCTTCTACTTCTTGATAAGGATCAAAAGCATGTACCTTGTTTGCCCATTCATCAAGAGTTAGATCCAGGATGCTCCCAACCTTGGTGTCAGCTTCATCGGTGCTTGGGTGGTCTTCTTGATCAAATGTTGAACAATTGGCGTTGATCTGACTTGGAGTGTAAGGCTCAATGTGGAAGTTTGTAATAGGTTCAGACCTGATTGTAGCCTTAGTTCCATACCTCATTCTGAACAGCATGTGTGACCAATCAGTAGACAAATATCCCCCAATCTTGGCTGTGAAGTCCCTTGACAAGCATAGGGCAAAGAGTGGTGGAAGGTCTATGACTGATACATCTTGTGAAACAACAACATTTGGACATGCATGCAAGGTAAGACTCAAGTTTCTAATCACCCCAAATATTGTTACTACTATCCCATCCAGCTGCACTACCCCTTTGGATATGGTTTCATACTAGAGCCCTAGCTGATCAGCTATTTGTTTAGGCATCACTGAGCTACTTGCCCCGGAATCTATCATGCAATTGTGCACTAACTGATTTCCAATGATTAATGAAACATAGAAAGGAGGGGGCTTCAACATTTTACCTTGCTGTCCTCCATGATTTCCCTCAGGCTGGGCAGCATTTGTGAGCACTTTCTCTTGCATCTGAACTTGCTGATTTGAAGTTGGCCAGTCCTTCATGGCAGCTTGTAACAAGTCTCTTTGGCCTGGGATAGATAGGGATTCCCACATTGATATATTAACATTTGTCTTCTTCATCTAATCAATGATACTGAATGGTGATGAAGGATCTCTTTGCTGTCCCTTTGCTTGTACATTCACTCCTTGCACGTGGGCAATAATAACTGTATTTGAGTTGGTCTAGGAGCTGTTCTTGGCTGCCCTTGTGCATTTGAAATTGGATTTTGCTTGCCAACCATTTGTGGAGCCATGGAAGGTTGTGGATTGGTTGGAGCTAATGGCTGTTCTTCACCCAAATTCCTTCTTTTTGACCTTGTGTTGGCTGCAACACCTTGAGAGACCATTTGATTCATGCCACAAAAATCCTCTGCTTGCCAATTTACCAACGTGGTGTCATTTGGAGCTGATTGCTGTTGGAATGTTTCTTGTTGTTGGTTGTTTCCTTGACTTCCCTCACCCTCCACACCAGTAGTTGTCACCATTAATGCTTGATTCAAAGCACCATTGAAGCACATGGATTGGTTATGAGGTTCATTGCATGGAAAACACTAGTCATACTCCTGAGCAATGTTGTTTTGTGTTGGCACCAATGCCTTAGAGGCAGATATGGCATTTGGATTGTAGGGCTGAAATGGTCTATTGGCAGGAGGCCTTGTTTGATTCATATTTGCAGCTGGATTAGGAGGTCTTTGTGGTTGGTATGGCTGCCTATTGGGCTGAGCTTGGGGCTGGTAAGAAGGTCTAAAACCTTGGGCTTGCTGCCTCTTGAGAGTGACTAGCTCATTGCCTAGGTTTTGCAATTGCTTCATGACTTCTTGAAGCTCATTTGGGGCACTTGGAGATGAAGTAGAAGCTTCATTTGAACTCTGATTTCTAGGAGTGGGAGAAGGAGCCAAATTAGGTGCTTGATTAGTATTTGGACTCTCTAAACTTGGAAACAATGGCATGGGAGGTCTAGGGGCTAGTTTGCCAGCTTGGATCAAACAATTTTCAGCCCTAATGGCAATGCTATAAGCCATAGGGATAGTTATGCCTCCCATGGACTGAATCAACATAGAAATATCAAAATTTAGAGCTTTGAGATAGTAGAGAAAATCACCTTCTGCTGTTGGTCTAACTGCCACTAGAATTCTCTCCCAAGTCTTTTGAAATCTGAAGTTGAAATCGGTCAGCTGCTCATTGGGAGCTCTCTTGATGGTTGTCAGCTGCTCCAAAAGAGACAAGTTGTCTCCCTTCTCTCCAAATTTCTCATGAAGTGCTATACATAGTTGATTCCAATTTGTGATAGAACTAGCTCCAAGGCTTCTAAACCATTGCAATGCTTTCCCCTTGAATGAAGATGCCAGCAATTTGACAGCCACTTGCATCTCATTGATTTCATGAATTACACAAAGATTGGCAATGTCTTTAACATGATCACCTGGAGTAGTCTGATTTTCTCCAGTGAAGTAGGGAATGTTCTTCAAGGCTGCAATTGGAATTGGATGTTGTGCATTGAGGGCAAGTGGGCTGCTTTGCTGTGAAGTTGACATAGGGGTTGTTTTGTGCCATTCTAATTGGTCTTAGAACCCTTGTTGATTGAATGAAAGGCCTACCAGGTGGAGGAGTTGAGAGAGTTCTGTTTGGTGGAGATGGAGACCTTTGGATTCTCCTCCCACTTTGCCTTACTCTTGGAGATAACTGTAGATATTCAAACAGCACCTCTTCTTCTCCAACTCTTGACCTTGTGGTGATTCTTCTCATGAGTTTTCAGGCCTGCACTGCTGAAACCAGTTGATTCTTCCCCTTGGAGTCGCCAGATATGCAAATTATAGCTCTTTTCAAGCAAGAAAATTGCAGCAGATGCACATCAACTTTGCTGCAATAAAAATGAGACCTCTAAGGTCCCACCGGGCGTGCCAAAACTATTGTTGCAAATCAGCAGCACCCCTGGATGTAAATCAAGGTTCTGAATTGATGTTTTAGGCATCCAGTGTGATTGCACAACATGGAAACCTCTCTCCAAGTGTGGGACTTGTGAAAATGAGAGAGGAATCTCTAGATTAGAGGCTGGTTCCTCAAACTCCTCTGATTTAGATCTATATTTTGCACAACTACAGAGGTTCAGATCCTAATCCTACTCTAAATTGCAAGGAGACAGGGATAAAAATGTAAAAATGAAACTAAACTAAAGATGGTGATGCACCAAAAGGAGTGGTGAAACATTTTTGCCATGTAAATAGACACAAATTCATGAAATGCAACAAGGGAAAACATACACAAGCTGATAGATGTAATTAGAGGTCTTAAAATGAAGTAAAACAATACAAACAGAGGACTGAAAGCATTCACAGAGTTTGCACTGTCAATTCCATGTAAAAATCTCTTGCATTCCACCCTCAAAGAGGTATAAACCTGCTACAATACTTGAAAAAGGTCTGATTCTTACAACTATCACTTGCTGGAGGTGAAAGAAGAAGTTTTCTATGCCAAAAAGTGTTCAACCATGAAGAAATGAGCCAAATCTGGCTTTTACAGTACATGGGTCGAGCCCAGGAGAGAGAAAACATGAAAATGCATGGGAGCCATCCCTCATTGATGGAAAATGCATTAAAATAGCATGGAGGACCTTACAAACCCATACCCTATCATTTTTGACCATATTGGAGAAGAATGCGACCCATTCTGTATTAAATTTGGTTGTTGAAATGTCATTTCTGGCCATGGACACATACCAGAACCGTTTTTGAATTTTCTCTCTCCAAACTAAACCAAAATTAGAAATTGACCATGGAATCATGTAGAGAATTTTAACATCTTTCCAATGATATAAAGAACGTGAAAATCCAAGCTCTGGATCAAAAGATATGATCGTTTGAAGATTTAGGGCAAAAACGGCCCAAAAACGGATCGGCGGGAAAAATTTTCAAATTTTACCTTTTTTTGTCTTTGGAAAATTTTTCAAAATTCCCGCGCTCCACTGGTCGGATGCCACGTGGCAAGCTCTGATTCGCTCTGGAATTCTCTCTCCTTCTCTTTTCCGGGTTTTCCTTTGAAAATCGACCTTTTTATACTCTTTTGGAAAAATTTCAAATTTGCCTCCGACCCCCGAACTCCTCTGCCACGTGGCAGCTTCCTATTGGCTGCGGGCCTCAAATGGGAAAATTTTCCACAAAAACTCCGTCGAGCCATAACTTGAAAAATATAAGGAGTTAGGAGGAAAACTTTACCTTTCGGAAAGCTGAGAGAGAGCTCTATCTGATGGTGCCATTTCCAGAAAGCCTTGAGTGCCTGAAAATCAAAAATGTAGACTGAGGCACAAGAGAGGCAAGAACACAAGGAGTTAGCCACAAAAATGAGCTGGGGCACCATTTTGGATAACAAGACCTATTTGAGTGGGATCCACTCATCACCACAACCTATACCACAAATTTATGGAAATTTGGAGGATTCTTATAAATTATCCAATAATAATACATGAATTATAAATCAATTCTATCCACTCAGAATTATTTTCTCTCCTACCACTTTTGAACTAGGGTTTCAAACAAATAAGAAGTTGTTTACCTTCTTAATATTCGTTCATAAAAACTTGTTGATGAAATGACCTAATTATTTTTAACACCTTATAAAATAAATACGAAACATCCTTAAAACCCAAAATTTCCCATTAAAATCACACAATTCAGGGTGAGTATTAGCATGTTCAATTCGAGCTAGAAATGCCCTTCTTCTTGACCCTATTTCACCAAAAACATCATAACTTACAAAAGATTCTTCAGAATGACTTCAAATTTTTTTCACACCTCAAGGGAACCCATGTGCATCATATCCAATCATTTTAATTCCTCAAATATCTCTCTGTATCTCCATATTATCTCATTTTCATAGTTATCCCTTAGGGTTTTACATTGTAAAGGCTAGGGTCAGCTGAAACAACATCATAACACATCATAGAAACTATAAAAAAGGTCCTAATATACTTGGTATATCATGAATCAACTTCCTAAATCTATTGATGAGATCTCATGGCTCCACAGCTAATCCTCATGCCTTCTAACAACCATACCTAGTCCAAATAAACACCGAATCTTGGTCATTCACATGTATCTACACCTCGAAACCCATGTGAGTGCTTAATCACTCTCCAATCATGCTCTCCATCATGCTAACATGCTTCTCAAGTCACCAAGAAGATCATATCACCATGCAACATCACCTATGCTAGCTAGGTCACTTGAATATAATTACAAGAACAAATAATTCTCACTAAATCAAAATGTGCAACCAAGAACATACCTGAATCTCCATGCCATAATCACTTTGAGCATCATCTGATTACACTCCATCATCTAATTTTTCAACGAATGAGGTTTTACATAAATGACAACACCTATACCACAACATGACAACAATCACCTAAGCTTACATCTAAAGGCACTAAAGTACTCAAGGCATCCATCTTGTATCCATACAAGGGACAAGGGTTGGATCACTTCTACATACACTATATATGAGGGTAAGTATATTCTATTCCATTCACAAATACTATATATTTCTACATTCTACTATTCCACTATCATTGTGCAACTTGAACAAGGGCATCCTATGACATCATTTCTATACACACACACTATAACTACATGTGATCCGAGATGTAGTGCAATGTTTGGTAGTAAGTTCACTCTTTGGGTATCTGTCAATGGTTAGTCTAACTCCACATTTTGTATCTTTGGTTATTACATTTGATGTGGTTTGTGGACATGTGTAGGTAGACATTTTTTTGTAGGTTACATGTATCCTTGATGATCAAAGAGAGAATATCAAGGAACTGGTATAAATCATTAGTGAAACCCTTGTGACCCGAAAGAAATCATTTCCTGGGAATTTGAATAGTCACCATTGCCCGTATCCAATCATCGCTGCCTGTGCCTCTCGCCATCCTATGGGCAGCACTATATTGCATCGTTCTGAGTTCTAGGATTTACAATAAGCATTAATGACATGTCCACAATCTATTTAGCAATTTTTCCTTTTCGAGATCACTTCCAAGATGCTCGAAAACCAGCTAAGTCTTCCTATAGCTCTTTCTTTCTTAGGGTTTCACATTCTATATGCTTTATTACTTGTGTCATTACTATATTTTATCATTTATACATTATTTTTATAATAGTTACTCTACAATATAGATTTAATTCAAATTAAATTAAATCATTTGGTGAACCCACTCCTTACATGCCCATTATCATATATTTCATGGCTTTCATGCCTTTGATTTCAATGCTTCCCCATTCTATACCCAAGTTCAAATTTGTAATATCCTTGTTAAGTGTGTCCTAGTTGATCCTAAATCTAGTCTTAATGTATGTAATCTTTCCTTTCTTCATCAAATAGGAATTTTTGTTACTCATCTCAATCCATCTACTCTTTGTATCCGTGGATTTGATAATACACCTAAGTTGGGCACAATCTCTCTTCCCCTTACTATGGGATCTTGCACTCTTAATGTTCTATGTCACGTTATGCCTCATGATGTTCCTTATACTATCCTTCTAGGCCATCCTTGGTTACATACTATGCATACACTTATTTCTACCCATGTCATAACACACAATGCCCTTGCTCCACCTTCTTCTATGGATACTATTACAGTAGATTCCACACCTCATGTTGCTACTCCTTGTGATATTCCTCTTATACATGATGCTCATGACATTACCTACATTGTACATCCTTCTCCTCTTAGGATGCACCCTAGTGCTACTGATTTACATGATCAATTTTCTATTGGTACCCATGATACTCCTCCCATTATGTCTCACTCTCGATGCACTTATATTGATCATATTCTTAGTAATTACAATGTTACATCTCTCCCTGCACTTTCCATATCACAAGTTATAGTATTGTACATTGATTTTATAATTATTCCTAATGCTCTCACTTTCCAAGATCATATGCATGATTCATTTACTATGGCTACACCTTATCTTGTTACATTCATGGGGACCATCCATTCCCCTCTTGCTAAATTTTTTCCTATGCTCATAGGGGCTAGTTCATACTACTTTATTACTTCTAATATTCCCAAATTACACTTATTGTTTTTTATTACTACTGATGAGCATCCCAACATTACATATGTTACACATCTTTTGACTCACATATTGATCCTTATGTTTACACTTACTTTTTCCACTATTTCCAACATGCACAATGCTACACCTATTCTATTTTATCCTAATGGGTACATTCTTATTTCTTATACACTTCCTATTCATCCAATTGGGATCTTGGACTCTATAGGGTTTTCCCCTCACCATGTTGACATTATTATTTGGTAGCTCTTGTGTTTACCAATGTTCTACCTATTCTATTTTTTCCACATGCATGGCACAATCCTACTCCACATGCTATGATACATGCACTTTCACATGACATATGTTCATCTTCTTTAGCATATCATGGGCCCTTTCCTACTACTCTCATTTCCTAGATCTCCATCACCCACACACTTGGGGGACATCCAAATTCCCCCATAGTTGCATGTTCTAAATAGTAGTTACCTATCCATATTATTCATATACACATCTATACATTACTCTTGTTTTGCACTTCACATCAATATTTCTAGCAGCACTTTCTCATATCTACACTATTTGCACACCTTGCTATATCTCTCTATGCTCCTATGATACTCCATATGTGCTTTGCTACTCATGCTCACTTATGGATCCTTTTATTCATGGTACACATATTATTTCATATATACGGTATACATCCTTTCGTGCACTATAAATACTCTATCTATTCTTTCTCATAATGATCACATCTATTTTCCAACAAGCTCCTAATATACACAATTTATCACCCCATTACATTGTTATCAGTTGTCTCTAGTTTCTACTACTACACTATGTGTTTCATGACTAATCTTACTAAGCACTCTTATACCTTTTGTACACACATTCTACCTCCATTACCCTACGATGTAGTCTAATTCCATGGTTCATACTTGACTGTTGAGGGTCTAATTCTGAAATAAACCTCACATCATTCAAACTCCATGCTATGTGCTTCATGATACATCTTTCTATTATATACACTTGCACAACACACTCATTTCCCGATGACACACTCTTGTTCTATGGTTCATTCTTGATTGTTGAGGGGGAATTTATAAATGAACCTCATTTCATGCACATCCACTAGGGGGTAACGTGGATCCTTCCATTTTCACATCTTGCATACCATGCCATCACACCATCATAACATTTGCATATCTTGGTTTCTTTTAATCTTGCTTACTTATAATACTTATATGTTGCACTTTGCTTACTATGCTAGATGGATACTTAGTATGTCATTATCTTTATTATATACAAATGTGCATTCACTTAGTCTTTGAAAGTGAATGAATATCTCTTACAGCTCCCGACATGAAGCATGATTCTTGACACTTTGAATCCCTTTCTACTCCCGTCCTAGGCTCCTAGGGGCATCTAATTTGACTACTCTCACACACTACAACTTCTATTATTTCATCATTTACTACTTGTTACTAGTACTTTACTTTTCATTGATATATACACACTTTGACATACTATTTATCTTTCTAACATGCTAATGTGGGATTCGGCTCAGTAGCATTTTACTTGTAGGACTATATACAAGCATGTATGTATGTCACATTTTGCTTGATATTGTTTGCTATTGTATGCCATTGTTTGTGGGATATGCCTTATGTATTATATGATCATTGTATGCTTTTGGCCACTTTGTCCCTAATTTTCTTGTGACATTGTGAGTGATATCCCATGTTTGAAATCCACTTTTTGTAGTCTATATTTTTTGCACACTTGATTGTTACATTGTCTTTTTTGCATACTAACTACTTTTACTACTAAAAATTATTACTAGCCTCTATTGTTTTTATGTGCCTTGGTTTCTACCATTCACATCCCCTATCCCATGTAGGTATCCACTTTACAACAATATCAATTCCTTTCCTTTGGGACACATTCTCCTAATATCATCGCATGCACCCTAAATGAGGGGGCA
Source organism: Taxus wallichiana var. yunnanensis (assembly GCA_018340775.1). Lineage (NCBI taxonomy): Eukaryota > Viridiplantae > Streptophyta > Pinopsida > Cupressales > Taxaceae > Taxus > Taxus wallichiana. Next base: position 513,834,170 of record CM031234.1, read on the forward strand.
TACATTAGGTGAACATATCACCCTTACAATAGCTCAGAGCTACATTTCCTATCAACATAGTACAAAACTAACACATGAACATAGTCATATAATAGTAAAAAATAGGCTTGGACCTCACATACATAGCACACACTAGAGACTAGAACAAGACACCGTAGTCCGATCACTCCTATCCTCCCTTGGGAGCTAATGTCTTGGGGTAGAAACAACCAATTTCTTAGTACAACATAGTCTTCAGTAGTTTACAAAGTATTTATTTATATAATAACATGCACCAACCTTCATCCACGAGAATGTATTTTATCTCCTACAATCATTATAATCGAACAATTCGGAACTAATAGGAAAAAATTGGGACAAACGGAAAAAATATGGATGTACCATCTGCAGTGGTGCTTATCGAGAAGATTCATGGAAGGAGATAGAAACTAGATCTCTCTCCCCAACACTCGCTCTTGGCATAAGATCACCCAAAAACTTACACTCAATGTGAGATCACCCAAAAAACTTTCACTTGGCATGAGATCACCCAAAAACCTCACCTTCAACATTCAAATCAGAAACTTCAAATAACATGACACTTTTCCATCTTCTTATCGCTTATATATCAAGTGTACACTTTTACACTCTTTACATACTTATACACATGTTTCTATGATCTATCATATACAAAAATTTGACTACTTTTTTGCTCTTCTTTTGTAGGTCCGTCCTTACAAGAAGCAACTCACATCAACAACATAGTTATAATGCATACGATTCAGCCCTATGGTCTAATTGTCTTTACTAGTCTCCACACTTCAATTTGTAATCACTCCACGCTTCACTTGTCTACTTAACAAGCTATTCGAAAACTCTCTACATGATCATAAAGTACACATATTCTATCTACTTTATGTCATCGATTATTCACTCAAAACATAAAGTGGGGAAAATGTAAACACAAAATCACACACTTGGGTACATTTCTAGGGCTAAAATAATGCTAATGTATATATTATTCCTAAGTAAGAAAACTAGTTGATGAAAACTATCTTTGGTCTCTTTTCTTTGTCTTTGTTCTTACACACCCTACATCCCTAGCGAGAACTTGACTGATTTATCCTTTATGGCCTTAGAAACTAATGCCCCATGTTAGGTTATCAACCCTTTCTTACCTTTACTCACTCTTTTTGGGTCTCTTTTATCCTTTGGGCCTCTTTTTCACTTATGGGTCAACCTTCTAGTTGTCAATTACAAAATTTAAATAAGTAATCATATATATACTTGTTACTTCTAAAAATGATGACCAAGCACTAAGCATTACTATCATCACCTATGATTGCATCCAAAGGCACTAAAGCACTCCAAAGGCATCCATCTAGCATCCATACAAGGGAAAAGTGTTGCATCACTTATGCATACATTGCATAGGAGGGGAAGTCTATTCTATTCCATCCACACATACTATACATTGCTACATTTTAGATCTATCCTGTTATCATTATGTAACTTGCACAAGGGAATCCTAGGGCATCATTTCTATACACACAGACACACACACTAGAAATACATGGGGTTTGAGATGTAGTGCAATGCTTGATAGTAAGTTCACTCTTTAGGTGACCACGGGGTTAGTATGACTCCACATTCCGCATCTTTTTATTATATTTGATGTGGTTTGTGGACATGTGTTGGTAGACATTATGTTTTGCAGGTTATAGGTAGCCTTGGTGATCAAAGAACAAATATCAAGTGACATTCAAGGGAATAAACAATGAAACCATTATGACACGAAGAAACCAGTTCTTGAGAATTTTCATGGTAACCGGCACCTAGATCCATTCGATAGCACCCGAGCACCTCTACCCTCCTATGGGTACCCCTATCCCGTGCCATTCTTGAGTTCCAAGATTTACGGTGAGCATTAACGACATTATCCATATTATGTTCAAAACTTTTTCCTACCCCTGCATCACTTACATCACCGCTTAGAAATCAGCTAAGTCTTCCTATCTCTCCTCTTTGCTTAGGGTTTCACATTTTACATGTTTTTTTTCTTGTGTCATTACTGTATTTTATCATTTATACATTATTTGTTACAATAGTTACTCTGCAATATAGATTTAATTCAAATTAAATTAAATCATCTACATTAAGTTAATATTTAGGACTATCTTTCTATTTTGTAGATGATGGAAAGAATCTCATTCGTTTTCTATATTTCATATTTTACTTTCTTACTTTAAAGTGATTTTGGATGAAAATCTAAAATGAAATTCTAAATGATTTTAGATTACAATGGAAATGCGAACTCCACTTCAAACAAGTGAAAATAGAAATAAGGTAAAACAAAAATATGAAGCAATAAGGTCATAAATAAATAATAACATTCATTTAAATATATTATTAGATGATTATGAGTATTACATTTATGCCAAATTAGGAACTAGATTGTAAGGAATATTCATATAACCTTTCAAGGAGGTCCTAGAAGTGATTCTCTAAGAATTACACATTTCAAAATATTACAAAAGAAAAGACTATTATTAAAATTTTGAAATTTATTTTCCTTAGGAGAAAATTTCTTAGAAAAAATTGAAGAGGGGATGTACTTATGGCTATCCTCCAAAAAAATTTCAATGTAAATATATTATGCACCATGAGGTGATATAGTTCCAATTAAAAAATTGTATACTTGAATGTATGAATTGTCTTATATGTATTGAGGAAATTATATGTAGACTTCTATGGGCCATGTAGATAACTTGGTGATCCCTACATTTTATTGTAATATGGACGGTAATATAGGAGTGTTAACCATAACATTAGGATAAATTTAAGTAAATGGAGTGAGTATAGTTGGGTTGACAGCTTTCCACACAAGGAGTAGAATCAATAGTAGTACATAAGCAACATAGGAGACTCATAAGGGATTCCATGAACTTTGAAAATTTTATTAAAATAAATATACTTGACATAATATACACAATGCAAGCAATATCATAAAGCAATAAATTCTTACTATGGAGAACTAAGAAAGGTGTAGATAGAATATTTTCCCCCACTTGAAGGTGTAGTGTAATATGTATGACAGATCTACATGTAACTTGAGAAATAGGTTACAAATGTTGTTCATCGTATCCCAAATATTTGAGCAATGTCATAATACATTGATTGTTATAATAACCTCTTGTCAACCGTAACACCGCAAATAACCTATCAATTTACATAAGCTCAAATGTATAGTGTGTTGTTATCCAAAGCATTATTTGTAATTTCAATTTCGCTAAATATAATAATAGGCGATGGAGGAAGATTATCAGTGACAACACTAATGAGGGAACACAACAGATGAATATAAGATGTCAAGGAGGGTGTGTGTTGTACACATGATAAAGATCAGGATTTCCTTTAGGATCTGTCATTCATTTGTAGTTTGGTTAGGATTTGCTTGATTTGTTTCAATTTCAATTGAATGATTATTGATGAGAACTTGGATGATATGCTTTAGCTTGAAACACAAAATTGTGGGATGACCTATATAATGATTATAGTCACAATATGCATTTTCATCGAATGATCTTGATTGAGGCTTGCTCACATCAACCTTCATAGGAAGATGAAGAGACACAAGGTTACACTCAAGATAGAATTTAAGTACAATATACAAAGGTCATGGTATCCATGTGAATCGCCACTTAGAAATGGATTACAATTGAAGCTTAGTTGGTTGAGATATAGCATTTATTTTTACTTCATAATGTCAGTATTGGTTTAATCCCTAATTCATGACTTATACACCTATTTTGAGCCTAATTTCTATATACTTAGTCATACCACAAGACTTGTTCTCTCCATTTCACAATTTAGTTGCTTGTAGAAGTGTTTACATAATTCAAAATTAGTTTAATAATCCAAATTATCATCCATAGAATTTTTTAGCAATGTATTCCCCTCCCGGACCAAATCATCCATAAGGGACCAGATCATCCAACCTGTTTGGTCTAAAAGTGGTGGTTTTATCTAGGTATGTCCATAAATAATTTTATCAATTTAATATTATATTATGGGTTGATAATTTTCACATGGGTTGGTCTTAATGTGAAATTAAAACTACATAACCCTATCTAAGAATGTTAATTGCACTCATTTATTCACCTAACACTTTTAAGAGCACCTTAAGAAAATATCACTCATAAGGCATACACTAAAATTCTCACAAATTTCCATAAAGTAACATTAGACATTAATAGTATCCTCCCCAAGTCTTAAAAAATTTAAACTAGGTTTAAGAGATGAGATTCCAAAGACAAAGGTCCTCAAATCCAATAAAAGGAATGATAACCAGATCATGCCAAGCCAAGAACATAGATGCTAATCAAAAACCATGATCAATAAGATGAAAGCAATTCACCAGAATAACTTTACACAAAACCTTTGCAAAAAAATGAGCAGCAATATCATATATTATTATGGAACTCAATGAAATACAATGAGAATGGGCCTTGCTTATATAGGCAAGGAATAATAATCTAAGAACCAATCAAGGTCATAGATCAAGCCATAAATCATGGAAAGAACTAGTCATCAAAGAAATTTTCAAGTCCATAGATTTATGAGAGAACTAGACGTCAAGGATATAGTCAATACCATAGATCTAGGAAAGAACTAGTCAATACCATAGATAAAGGAAATAACTATACCTAACAACTAGATAATATCTCCTAATTTCTAAATAAATAAAAAGAAATATCCACACACATAAGTGGGTGAGGATAAATAATATAAAGGTAAATAATGTACCTAGGTCAACATGAGCTAAGGTAAATACCTACTCTAACACCCCCTCAAGCTCAAGCTCGGGGCCAAAATAGAAGTGGCATGTCCACAGTATGAGTCCCGGCAACTAGGCCTAATGAGGTACTCATGTACAATATATCCATGAATAAATATCGAACCAAAAGAAGGAAAGAATCCTGCTATAAGGAAAGAGAAAGAAGAAGAAGAAGAAGAAGGAAGATGTTCTCACGAACACCCCCCAAGAACAACTTCCGAAACCCTAAGCATTCCACACAACTCAAGGTAGCGAGGTGATGCAAAAGGCTTCGTAAAGATGTTTGCAACCTGTTGCTTTGAGTCGAAGGTACTCCAAGTAAAGAACTCCATCCTGAATGTGTTGCCGAATGAAGTGGATGTGTATCTCGATATGCTTGGTCTATTGGTGCTCAATTGGGTTGTGAGAAATGTGAATTACACTTTGGTTATCACACCAAAGTACAGTCGGTGAATCCTGTGGGAATCTCAAACTCTTTAATAACTGGTGAAGCCAAAGAATCTGTTGACTCACTATAACTATTTCCTGTACTCTACCTCTGAAGATGAAAGTGCAATAACTTGTTGCTTTTTACATGCCCAAGCAATTGGAGAAGAACCAAGACAAAAAAGATAGCCAGAAGTGGAATGCCATCATCAATAGAACTTTCCCAATCTGAATCTGTATACCCAACCAACTGAGTAGAGCCCCTAGTGTAGTGTAGGCCAAAGTGGGAAGTGCCATGTAAATAGCACAAAATCCTTTTAGCAGCCTGCCAGTGACTACTATGAGGAGAATGTGCAAACCAAGATACAAGCCCTACTACAAATGAAATATCAGGGTGAGTATGGGTCAAGTACATGAGACTCCCAACCAACTGCCTATACAATGTAGGATCAAAAAGTGGTGTGGTACATGTGGATGTAAGAGTAACTCCAGATTGAAAAGGAGATAGACTTAGCTTACAATCTGCCATATCAAAGCGCCTAAGAATATCATGGGTGTAATTTTGCTGACTCAAATGAATCCTTGAATCTGGTTGAGAAATTTACAAACCAAGAAAATAATGCAATAGGCCAAGATCTGTCATGTCAAACTATGTAGAAAGAGCCCTCTGAATACTCTGAATGTGGGAAGAAGAGCTACCAGTAAGTAATAGATCATCAACATACAAGACAAGTATCACAATATCCTCACCGACATGCTAGAGATACACAGTATGATCGGAGTGGCAACGAACAAAACCAATAGATAAAAGAAAATAATCCATTTTCTCATACCAAGCCCAAGGGGCTTGTTTAAGACCATAGAGAGACCTTCGAGTTGACAAACAAGAGAAGAATCCTGAACAAATCTAGCTGGCTGCTCCATATATATTTCCTCTTTTAGATCTCCATGTAAGAAGGCACTCTTCACATCCATCTGGTATACGGGCCACCCCTGTGATGCAGCAATAGCAAGTACAAGGCGCATGAATCCATCTTGGCAACGGGTGCAAAATTCTCAGAGTAATCAATACCTTTGACTTGTGAAAAACCCTTTGCAACAAGACAAGCCTTATACTTGTCAATGGACCCATCAGCTACGTATTTGGTTCGGTATACCCACTTACACCTAACCATCTTTCTTCCTTTAGGAAGAGATACCAAATCCCAAGTATGATTCTTCATCAAAGAAGAATACTCAGCTATCATCACATCATCCCACTCCTATATCCCATGAGCCTTTGAAAAATACTGTGGATCCTCAGAAACTACCTAACATAAAATTCCAGAACCTGTAGAATGTGTGTGATGATGAATAGTGGGTGGAAGATCCTCTATGAAAGGTGCTGCTTTAGAAACTGTAGTACGAGCCAACTTAGGCATAGTGATAACATCAGTGGGAATAGGATCCTCAATGACATCTATAACCTCCTCATCAATCTCCTCAAAGAAAATATCCTCAAGATGAGATGAATAAGAAGAAGGAATGGAAGAAGATGAAGAATCATGAGGAGTGAAATGCTCATCAAACTGAACATGTGTTTGAAAAAGAACATCATGTGTATCAGATCTAAAAGATGATAAGCTCTCATGTCCTCACAATACCCTACAAAGATCAAGGGTTTACTCTTCTTATCCAAAGCTTTCCTTTTCTTCTTTGGCACAAAGGCCCAAGCATGGCTCCCAAAGACTCGAAAAATGAGACATCTGGCTTAGTGTTGGACCAAGCTTCCTCTAGAGTCAAATGCTCAAGTGCTCTATGTGGTGTGTGATTCTAAATATAGTTAGCACAATTAACTACTTCTGCCCAATAGATAGGAGGTATATCTCTAGAATGCATCATATAGTTAGCCATTTCCTTCAAAGTTCTATTCTTCCTTTCTACTAATCCATTCTGTTGTGGAGTATGAGGAATAGAATGTTAGAATAATGCCTTGAGTTTCCAAAAATTTAGAAAACTCATTATTGAAGTACTCCCCCATTATCAGTGCAAAGGTTCTTTATGCTACTAGAATATTGTTTCTCGACCAAAGCCTTGAAGACTTTGAAGTGTGAAAAACATCACTTTTGTACTTGAGAAAATAAACCCAAGTACGCCTCGAGAAATTATCAATAAATGTAAGTGCATACTTAGCTCCATTGAAAGATGGGGTAGGAAAAACCATCAAGTCACTATGCACAAGCTCAAGTGGTGAAGAAGCTCTCTTAGAAAAATTCTTAGGAAAAGGATCTTGGTGTTGTTTCCCTAATGCACAACCATGACAAAATCGCTCAAGACAAGAAACTCTAGGAAGAATATCTACCATACCATGAGTGCTCAACTCCTTCAAATATCTGTAATTGAGATGTTAAAATCTTTCATGTTAAAGCTTACTCTTTGAATCTGAATGAGAAACCAATCCTGTCCCTATAGAAGAAGTGTCATCAAAACCTTCAAAGTGATATAGTCTTGAACTATGATCAACAATACCTTGAGCAACAAGTGAAAAAGGCTCCAACAAAGTTCTTACTTCTGCCCCATGTGGTGTAAAAGTCACTGTTTTCCCTTGACCAAAATGACAAATTTGATATATAGAAAGTAAATTTGTAGTGATGTTAGGAACATATAGTGCATCTTGGATATTACCACCATCAAGTTGTATATGATCTTTTCCCTCAACAAAAAGAAAGGAAGAATCTTCAACCTCAATTTTGGAAGTAGAACTCAAACCTAGAGAAACAAAAGACTCCTTGGAAGAAGTCATGTGATGAGAAGCACCAGAATCTATAACCCAATTGTCTACAAGTGGTGACTGAGATCTTCCAACAACATTAAGTGCTTTTCCATGCTGATTAAAAGGAGGTGGAGTGGAGATAGAAATTTTGTGTTTATTGACTGCATCCATAAAGGCTTGCATTCACTTATAACACCTATTTTCTTCATGATTACTACCCCCACAAAAAGAACATGAACAAATAGACTTATTCTCGGATTTAGAAGACTACTTGGGTTTTTAGTTGTTTTCTTTGGGTTTAGGAGCATTTTGAGATGGAGAAGGTGTGGATTTGGTTTTACTATTTGGTTTTCCCTTGCCCTTAGGATTAGATGCAACTAATGCCTTTTGAGAGGTGGAAGACTCAAGGTGAGATAATTTGGATTCTTCCCTAGTAAGTCTTTCACAAAATATCTTTAAGTTAGGCATTTTGAAGGTGTCACCTAAGGTGTCCATTCTAGAGAAAAAGGTAGAAGAAAAATTTTGGAATGGTCCTCTCAACTTGGATATAATCAAGTAAACACACTCTTCATCTTTTTATCTCTTCCACTCCCCTTCAACTCATGTCAACAAATGCTTGAACTTGGTAAGATTGTCTATAATTGATGGAAAATCTTTAGGATTAAGAGAGGTGATCTCAATTTCAAGTTGCATAGCTCTCATATGATCCACCTTACCAAATAAATCCTCCAATTTCTCCCACATTTTGAAAGGAGAGTCACACTTTTCCAAATGAAATAAAATATTGTCACTTACATAAGTTCCTATCAAACCCATACACTCATCAAATTTGCACCGGTACTGAAATTTCTCATATTCTCTAGTGAACACTTTGGTTGTTCTATAGAAGTTAAAGCCCATAATCCTTTTTGCTTAATTATTGTTTCCATTCTTGGTTTCCATGTGTGGTAATTATGTGTTGTTAATGGCTCAACATGAGTTAATGTAGAAGTAGATGTCATCTTAAAAAAATCACCAAAAGAAATGGAAGAACCAAGTAATGCAACAAGACCCCAAGCAATGCAACAAGAGCCCCCAAATTTTTGCACTTTATAATGAGTGTGTGTTACAATATGGCACTTTATAATTATAGTGAAATTCTCAAAATAAATATTTCCAATGGAAAGAGCATAAAAACTACGCACTTTTGCAAAAAATGACACTCAAAATTGAGTTACCGATCAAAAGATACAAGCTTTTCAATATTATGCTCTACTATTTATTTTAGTTTCCACTAAAATAGAATAAAATACTCTTGCCTTCACCACACAAATAAAATGAAAGGGGGCTGGAGTTAAGCACCTACTAGTAGGAATCACAAGCTTTAAGCCCTCATATGACCATACCATATGACCAGGGGCTAAAGGATTTAAAAACTAGTCAAGTCCATAGATTTATGAGAGAACTAGACATCAAGGATCTAGTCAATACCATAGATCTAGGAAAGAACTATACCTAACAACTAGATAATATCTCCTAATATCTAAATAAATAAAAAGAAATATCCACACACATAAGTGGGTGAGGATAAATACAATAAAGGTAAATAATGTACCTAGGTCAACATGAGCTAAGGTAAATACCTACTCTAACATCCAAGTCAAACAAAAACAAGTCAATCCATTATAAAACATTCTACTGATCAACTTATCAAATTTAGTTACATCCATATAGATATCACATCTATAGTGGAGAACTATGTTTGGTTTGAGGCCTCTTCATATTAGTTCCAATGTAAGTGGTGTATATATTTCCTTAAACCCAAACACTAACCTTTTTGTAGGGGTTTCACTCATTGTTAGGGTTTTGCGTCATTTTATTTTATCATAAAGTGTTTCACACATTAACTAGACCTAATATATTACAACAAAACATATTTAAATTATTCACAAGGGAAAAAACTTTACAAATCTCCGTCCTCCTCTTGGATATAATCACCATACACTTATGTCCATAGATAATGGTTATGTCCCAAAGAAACCATGCAAAACCATAACCAAGACGAAGCCTCTAAAAGACATTTCTAGCTAGTGTCTATTTTTCATACCAAATCAACTTCAAGAGTCGTCAAATAGATTAAGTGCACTCATCTTCTCATGATTTACTACATTTAACACATGTTTTAAGTGATCCATATTTTTATTGGTATATATACATATTTTGATTTTATTGTTAATTAATAACATGAATATACATCATGTTTCTAACCTTATTATGGAATTTAAATAAGAAGGAACCCCTTTTAATATTTCCCATACTCCTTTAAAACTTATTTATTTTACTAGGTTGAATCACTTTCTTATTGTCATTATATTGAACTTTGAAACCTTGTTTACTTGGAAACTTAACATTGGGCATAGATTGGACATTCGGTGTGTATCAAATCTTTTCATTGTTATAATATTGACTTCTTGATCCTTTAGGGTATGAAATAATTCATCAAAATATGAAAGTCTAAAAACATGATAGACTCTTACAAAGGTGGTAGTAAAATTTATGTGAATAGATCTTGAAGCTCATTATCTACAAGTGGATTGTTCATCTTAGTAAGCATCATCTTGTAACATAACACATAAACACTAACAATATCATTGGATTCATGCTTAAGTTATTCCATATGAGCATAAGAGAATTTCTCACCAATATTAATTTAAAAGTTAGCCAATAATTTATTAGTCAAGGATCAAAGGCCCTAAGAGATTGGAGAGGGAGGTCATAGGACCACTATAGAGCATAATATTTTATACTTCATGGAAATATCTATGTAATAATCATAATATTATAGGAATAGTCTAGACAAGCTACATGAAATGAGTGATCTATGTTGTTTTGGATCTCCTTTAAATTCATAGATGTGAACCTTAGGATAAATAAATCCTAGAAAAAGGATAAGAGGCCATCTCAAGTGCAAATGGAATATAGAATAAAGAATGTGAATCCATAACATGAAAAATTGTAGACACACCTTTCTCTAATTGTAATACCTTAACTTACAAATCAGAATTGGTTTACATTAGTGAATGTGCAATAGATGAGGTATGTGAGGGTCCATGTGTGTGCACTATAGGAGATGTAAAACTAGTTGAGGTATGTGGAATATACATAGAAATGTGTTGACTAACTAAAGGTGCCTCCATACCAAAATTAAATGTGAAAACAATAGATGTAAGAACATTCACATTAGATGTAGGTAGACAACATGTAGATGTGTTCTTGACTTTATCCATAACATTGTATAACAAAGATTCAATGCGGTCTAGATTATTATTAAGAAATTATGAACAATATCACTCATCCTCTTCATCGAAGGTGTTGAAATCATGAAATTTATTGTAACTTATTGAGAAGTTTGATTGACGACCAACTCGATGACCATAGTCGCTAAAAGGGTTCTTAATTCGATAATACTTGTATGGGCCATCATTGGTTAATTACTTAAAATGCATTTCCATTTGGAATTGGTGTTGCTCCGTCGACATGGAAAAAGACTCGATGGCCCAAATCTCATTTGCAGAGACGTTGATTGTATGGTGTAATATCATTTTTCCACAAAGGGACTTGTCACTTTAGAGTCCATTTTTAATCCTAATGATCAATTTAGGAAGGAGAAGGAAAATATCCAAGTCAAGGGAGAAGATTCAGTGCCCATCTTGGTTGGAGAAGGTAAATCACTTCAAATTGGTAAAGTGACAACCAAACAAGAGAGGTATGAGTTCATGCAACTTTGCCAAGAGTTCCCGAACATATTTGCTTGGAGCTATGAAGACTTGAGAGGTTTCAATCCCAAGCTAGCTCAACATACAATTGAATTGGATCCAAATGCTAAACTCATCAGCCAAAAACAAAAAGGCCAAGAAATCCACACATGGAGCCTCTTATGAAGAAGGAATTGAATAAGTTAATAGAGGCAAGTATCATATTTCCTATCAAGCATTCTAGTTGGGTAGCAAAATTAGTTCCAGTCAGAAAGAAGAGTGGAGAAATCATATTGTGTGTAGACTTCAGATATTTGAATAGAGCATCTCTTAAGGATCATTACCCACTTCCTTCTATGGAGCAGATTTTGCAAGTTGTTGCTAGCTCGAGAGAGGTTTTCATTGCTAGATGATTATTCAGTGTACAATCGATCATGGTAAAGGAAGAGGATCAGTTCAAAACAACCTTCACCACCAAATGGGGGCTTATGAATATAGAAAAATACCATTTGGGTTGTCCATGCTGGAGCTACCTTCCAAAGGGAAATGAATATAGCATTCAAGGGATTGATCAACAAAATGGTGCTGATATACTTAGATTATATTACCGTATTTTCTAAAAGTGCAGATCATCTCTTTCATTTGAGGCAAGTGTTCCAAAGGTGTAGAAGGTTTGGGTTATCCTTGAATCCCAAGAAATGTATTTTTCTAGCTCATGAAGGAAAGCTCCTTGGCCACATTGTTTCCAAAGAAGGATTAGAAATTGATCTAGAGAGGGTTGAAGCAATAAAATCCCTGCCATTACCAAGTCATAAGAAATCCCTCCAAAGTTTCTTGGGAAGAATAAATTTTGTTCGAAGGTTTGTTCTAGATTTTGCAGCCCTTGTCAAGCCAATAACTATGATGTTGAAGAAAAGCATGGCTTTCAAATGGACAGCTAAAGGTAAGGAAAGTTTTGAGGAAATCAAAGAGGCAATCTCACAAGCTCCAACTCTCATTAATCCAGATTTCTCCAAGGATTTTATCCTTTATGCATTTGGAGGTGGTGATACAATTTGCAGCTTTTAGTACAACAGAACAAAGAAAATGTAGAGCATTGCTTTCTTTAGCCAAATCTTGGAGGCTTATGAAGTGAGGTATTCTTTCATTGAGAATCATTTTCTTGCAGTGATTAGGAGCTTGAAGAAATTTAAGCATCTAGTTTCAAACAACAATGTTCAACTCTTTCTCATGTGGGAGTTAAAGACTTCCTCCTCAACAAAGATTTAAATGAAAAACGTGCAGGGTGGATTACTCGTGTCATGGAGTATGAAATTGAGATCAAAGTCACCAAGATGGTCTGAGGAAAGAGATTATGTGAAAAGCTGGTCTTAAGCAAATCAATGGAAGCATGAAATGAGAAGGATGTTGTTTTGGCATTGCAAGACAACCAAGAACCAAGAAACATTCAAGAAGAGAATGATGGTGTCCTCACTCCTTGTTGGACCCAAGACATAATGCACTTCCTACACACAGGCCTATGCCCTCCAAGGATGAACAAAACCAATAGAAGACACTTCATATTGCAGGATGTACCATATGCACTTGTTGATGGTGTTTTGTTCAAGAAGGATGTAAATGGAGTGCTGCTGAGATGTATTGAGACAAACCAAATTGGTAGAATACTAGAAGACTTCCATAGTGGATCAGCTGGGGGTCATTTTGCACCAAGAGTGATAGCCCTCAAGATCATGAAGGCTAGCTATTATTGGCCCAAGGTATTTGGTGATTGTTATGCATGGATCAAGAGGTGCAAGAATTGTGCATTCTTCATAGGCAAGGAGAGATTAGCTGCCCTTCTATTGCACCCAATTTTAGTTGACCAACCATTCATGCAATGGGGTTTGGACTTCATTGGAGTCATTAACCAAAACTCAAGCCAAGGACACAAGTGGATCCTAACAGCCACAGATTACTTCACCAAATGGACTGAGGTAGTGACAGTTAGAGAGGCAAATTAATCTAGCATTCTAGACTTCTATGAAGGGATAGTAACCATATTTGGTGTTCCTGCCACTATAATATCAAATAATGCTTTGGCATTCATAGGATCAAAGGTGACTGAATGGGATGTCAAAAACAGGATTTATTTGAGCACTTCATAAAATTACTACCCTCAAGGTAATGGCCAAGCTGAGTCTACCAACAAGAACTTGTTAAGGATCATCAAGAGGACTCTTGATGAAAATTAGAGGACTTGGCACACCAAACTAAAATCAGCCTTATGGGCTGATAGGATAACTCCCAAGAGATCCACAGGTAATTCTCCATTCAAGCTTATTTATGGAAGAGAGGCAATCTTGCCTATGTCACTTGAGTTGCCAGCATTGGAACTCATGAAGCAATTGGAGTTGTTAGAGTTTGAACCCATGGAGGTTAGATATGCAGAATTGATGGAGCTCTAAGAAATTAGAGAACATGTAGCCCAAGCAATGGAGAAGGATCAAGCCTTGATCAAGAGAACTTTTGATAGGAAATCTAAGGCTAGAACCTTCCAAGTTGGAGATTTAGTATTGAAATGGGATGCAGACCAAGCAAAGCCAGGAAGGCATTCAAAGTTTGATGCCATTTGGAGTGGCCCTTATATGGTCACAAAATGTAAGAACAACAATGCCTTCTAATTGTCTACATTGGAGGGTGAAGAACTACATATTCCAGTTAATGAAATCCATCTAAAGCATTACTACTAGAAGGGAATTCTCCACCTTGTACATATAATCTTATATTTTCATTTCTCCAAGTGCTTGTGCACATTGTTTTGTTGTAGCTTAGTTTTTACATTTCCCTAAGTGCTTTAGCACAAGCTTGTCTTAGGGATGCATTTTTGTAGGCCATGTTCCAGATAAGATGATGTTCTACTCTCACAATCTTCCTCCTTGTAATTTTCTAATGAGTTGAGAGTATCCAAGTAGTTAATTTGATGACCCCATGCCCAATGGATTTCTTTAGGCAACTGGTAACTTCATCCAGCAGCAGATGACCCCTCTGAGTCGCCAAAATTGTTATCCAAAATAAGCCCTTGCTCATTTTTGGCTAACTTCCCTTCATTCCTTCCTTCCTTGTGCCTCAGTTAAATTTTTTTCACTTTTCAGGCACTCAAAATTTTCTAGAAATGGTTTCATTAGATAGAGAATCTTCTCAACTTTCCAGAAAGGTAAAGTTTTCCTTCTAACTCCTTGTATTTTGCAAGTTATGGCTCGGCAGAGTTTTGGAGGGAAATTTTCCCAAGGGAGGTCCGCGGGCCAATCAGAATGTGCCATGTCAGTAGTGGAATGGCAAGCGGCGAGGGAAAATTAAAAAAATTTCCAAGGATCGGTCGGGGCAGTCAAAGGAAATTTTTGGCCCGAAGGCCCACTAGCCAATAGGAGGAGGCCATGTGTCCTCGGGCGTTGGGAGGTTGAGGCACGGAAGGAAATTTTCCTTTTCACAAAAATATGGAAAATAATGGAATGGAATCCCACCCCCGATGGCCCGCACCAATCAGAGGGCGCCACATGTCCATGTGGCCAGCAAAATCTTAAGGGCGGGCGCGACAAAGGAAATTTGGAGTTCAAGCCCATGCCAATGAAAACACACCATGTGTCCCATTCGAGGGAATGGTCGAGACAAAGTGGAAAATTCAGAAGCGATGGCCTGCCAACAAATGAAAAGGTGCCACGTGTCATCGGGTCATCAGGCCGTCAGAGAATTTTTGGAAAATTTTCCAAAGACCAAAAAGGCGTAAAATGATCACGGGAAGGCCCACATCTAATCAAGACATGCCACGTGGCATCGGAGCTTTGAGGGGTGGAAATTTTTAGGAAATTTTCCCAAAGGTCAAAAAGAGGGAAAATTTTAAACTTTCAGCCCACCAAAACTCAATTTTGCCCTAGTTTTGCCCTAAATCTTTAGAAGGGCATAACTTTTGATCCAGAGCTCGATTTTCACGTTCTTGGTGTCATTAGAAAGCTAGTGAAATTATCTACACGATGGAGGGATAAATTTTGTATTTTGGTGGGGTTTGGAGAGATAAAATCAAAAATGCCTCTGGCACGGGAAGGAGAGCAGAACTGACATTTCAACCACCATTTTAAATGAAGTATGGCTTCCATTCTCTCCCAGCATGGTCAAAAACATTAGGGAATGAAATTTCGAGGGTACCCATGTTGTTTTAATGTAATTTGGTCAGTGGTTGAAGCATCCTTTCATGTTTTCCCACATTTCTTCTTCCTGGCTCGCATTTTTCATTGTTAAAAGCCAAATTTGGCTCATTTGTAAAGGGTTGGACATTTTTATGTTTTGCAGACTCCCTCTTTCACCCTAGAAAGTGATTTTATGGAATATCAGACCTCTTTTAGGACTGAAACATGTTTTTGGCTCTCTGCTATTGTAATGCATGTATTTTGATATTGAAAATGATAATGCAAGCTCTGTGAATGAGTTTCAGTCCTCTTCTTGTGTTGTTTGATTCATTTCTGATATTTCATTAAATTTTATCAGTTTGTGCATGATGTTTGTTGCATCCCTATAATCTATGTCAATTTACAGAAGTAAATGTTCAACACTCCTTTGGTGTATCACCTTATTAGTCTTAGTTTTATTCCTTTGCATCTTTATCTCTCTCCTTGGAATCTAGAGTAGGATTTTGAATTTAAACCTCTACAATGTTCAAGCATACATCTGATCAGAGGAGTTGAGGAACCAACCTCTAATCTAGAGATTCTTTTCCCATTTTTACAAGTCCCACACTTGGGGAAAAGATTTAATGTTGTGTAATCACACTGGATGTTCCATATCAAACTAAAAATCTGAGACAACATCCAGGGGTGCTACTGATTTGCACTAACACTTACCTCTTCTCCATGGTGTCATCGTCGATTCAAATCTTCTCGATCCGTAAACAATCCTTTGAGCTTGAGATCCAGTTGAATGGAAAAACGTGAGGGCACAAACAAGCTCTGAAACTCGCGTTTGAGGGAGGAAAAATGATAGAGGCTCGGGCCTCTTTTTTTTATATTCAACATAACGTGCGGGCGTTATGCTCTTGTGATTCCCGAGCAAAAAAACTAAAACACGACCGCGTTTTGCTTTTTCTCACATCCTTGTCTTATTTTTGGCCCCCAATTTCGGCACTTACCCTTATGATTCTAATGATCACCATGATCAAACCAAAATTTTACAATAGATGGGAGGAAATATTCCTTCAACTGAGTGGATTTTTGGAGGTGATTTTAACATGACCGAGAACAAGATAGATCAAAGTTGGATTGGTTTCCATAGAATATCTCCAACTGAAATTGGGGCTTGGTTATACTATAGAAATAATTTAATAGTTGTTATAGTGTACTGATTCAAAAATGTGCACATTAGTTTGAAGAAAGATATCATAGCTTAGAAAGAAACATGTCAACTATTAGTGTGGAAAGATGCTTCACCTAGACATCAATTGAACTTTTCCAATTCTTCATGTCAAATTTTCCAATAGGACACCTTCAAGGGTAGGCATTTTATTATAATCATCATTCACAATGTCACCATGAAATTATCAATGAAATCATTCTAAGTTTCATTTAAAATGTTATCATAATCCCTTAATAGTGGTGGACATAGATGAACTTCCATAGATGGTTTCTCAAAATAATATGTGATGCATCATCTGTTAGAACTAGAAGGTGTTGTACATACTTTATTTCACAAGGTTTCCTTATTAATTTCCATTTTCCTATAGATATGGTTTTTGTTATTGCTAGAGTGGTGCAAAAGAGGGATAACATCACACGGGAATAGTTAGTAGGTTAACAATATTAAAAATCATGGTAAAAATAATGGATCTTTGTAGTGTATGGAGATTTGAAATTGAACATCCTCATTGACCGACATGTCAAAATGGTTTTTCATGACATATGATAGACCTTCATGACATGGTTAAGATTCATGGTGGGAAGGAACTCATATATAGCATCATGCGAAACATAGGAAATGGTTGCGAGTAAAGTAAAAATCGACTAAGGCATTGTGGTAGTTTTCAAATTATCTTTTCTTAATTTGTGATAGGAAATGGTTCCAGAAAAGTTCAACAAATTAAGAAAAGATAATTTGAAAACTATCACAAATTTCAATGGCATCACTAACTCACAAAAGAACATAAAGCAATTGATGTGAAAATGGTTTTCACCCCCTAGGTACTATTTTAAAAAAATTCGATACTTTAATTTTCTGATTTAAAATTAATCAATATTATTGATTGAATTACTTTTGGGTTTTTTTGAAACCCTAATTTTCCAATTTCTTTCTTAACGATCAATTTTTATTTAATTCAACTTTTTGTACTTCAAATGGAGATTTTACAAAACCATCACAATTCTGATCACAAGTTGAATTTGATAATGCATTCAATTTGATTATTTTATCCAAAAATAATATGCATTCATTTTTGTCATTGTGGAGATTAGATTGTCAAATTTTCACTTAATCCAATTTTGTAGTTTTTGATTGCTTAATCAAATTTCTTATACTATTTTTTTATCTCGATCAAAAGATTAAAAAAATGAAACAAAATCCACATAAAACCTTGATAGTGGAGTTCACCCAAATGGGCTACGTATAAAAATTCACTTAATCATGAATCAATCTATTTAATGTCCAATGAAGTACAATTTTACCTCCAATAATGACAAATAGATCGCTATCACTTGTAAATGGGCTAATTCATACTTGTAGAACTTTGCAATTTTCCATAATCACGTTCTCAAATCCATCTGTGGCCCTGTAACTTCTTCATAATGCAATCTTTGTGAAATTTTGATAGAAAAACAACTACACCTAGAAATTTAAATCTCTTCATGAATAAAGGATGCCATATTTGTGTTCCTCTAGAAATTATGAGCAATTTTAATTTTTACCCCAAAGTCCAATTCTCACCCTAGGTGCCTCAAAACCTCGAGATCTCTACAAACGGGTCTTTGTTGACTCAGTATAGTTTGCTAAAAGTCCTTTTATTAATATGGCTAACCTCATTTTATAGCTTATCAAGCTCCTTAGGTGCATTGTTCGGGCACATATTTTTAACCCCGGGTCATGGGGTTAATCCACACCTCCTTACCCTTGCACGACTGACCTCTTTGGCTTTGCATTGGGAATTATCCCACATATTCTACAGGATTGCAGGTTTAAATGTTTAAATATAGTCTTGTGAGCTTTGTCTTCACGGCTTCGGCCACAAATTCGCATTTTGTTCAACCACACATATATAACATGGGCTATACATAGCCCGCCAATAGTGGATGGTTGGCTCACCTTGTTGATGTAGCTCCAAATAGCGCATTGGATACTCACCCAAATGGTCGGGATCATTGTAGAGTTGTTAGAACAACCAATGTGTTATCCAAGTTACATGTTTCCACATGGGTGGCGAGTGCAAGATTTAAGCTTCCCAATTAGGCCGAGCTATGTAGTCGGATCTACATGGAGGTTTGAGTGGATTTTTGACTGCTAAGTATATAGCGTGGAACCCACCGATTTATATGGTGCTGCAGTTCCTCTATAATGGCCAAATAGGTAAGGCCAAGTATTAAGGAGACCGACCGTATCAATGTAGAGACAATACGGTCAATTCGGTGGGGATTTGAGCACCCCGCTGAGCTAGTAAATAGCTCGCCGAGCTGCTCCAATGTAATGCATAATTCAAACTCTGCATCACAACATACAACCTGTAAGAATAATCCCACATGCAAGGGGTATAGAAATAAAGTGGCATATGTAAGCAATATCAACAAAATGATATAATGATTCGAGGCCAAGGCACCCCGTGTTAAAAGAATGTGTTGAACCTAACCGAGGAGCCCCAACCAACAAATAATGGGGCCCACCATTTCTAAATCATGTGTTGAAGACTAGATGCTTAAATTTTATTTTATTTCACTCTTCATTCATTTTGCGCCACTTTTCACATTTTGGTTTTTCCACATCACAGACTGCGTGTAGTCCCAAATTTTTCCTGTTGGCCGAAAAATTTTAGCAGACCATTACTTTACGCATACGAGCTCCATTTTTGAGTTCTTCATATCGATTGAAAATATCTCAAGACACTCTACAAAGGTGCTGCAATGGTTAAGGGATGTTTTGTAAACATTTGAACCTAGAAAATACTTTGGATCATTCCTCCTTAATAAGACTATTTTTTTCCTCAAAAGGGAAACCTACCTAGCTGAATTATTAATAGATTCTCTGCATATTACAAACAACATAACCCATTTATAGCATGATAATTTTTAAAATTGCAATATACATAAAATAGCCATTAATATTAACATCACCCATGGCCATTACTACAACTAATATGACAACTGAAATTCCATACTCATCTAGACACTCGATCTGCACTAGTGTAAAAAAATGCAAAATGTAACCTGCATTCATAGTTTGTTAGTGTAAAAATTGTACATATTATTTGTAACTATGTTTGACAGTTATAAATATTTAAGCCTAAAATTAATACTTATAACATGTGCAAGCATCATGCATAGCTACAAAACATCTGTATAATTGTTACACACACAAACAATGCCTACATGAGACATTTGCACAATTTTTAAACAACATACACTTGAATAGTTTCCAAAAATAGACATATGATCAATCGCCATGCTTGCAAGAAACATTGTACATGATGTTGTTAAAATGAAGTTTTCCAAACCATCAAAAAGATAAATAACCCGAGAATGATAAACCTGTCACCTGGATTTTCCTTTCCGTTTACTTCATTAGATCAAAGCAAAATACATATGGGAATTATTTCCTTTTTCACATTTCAACAGGAATCCAAAAATGCTTTGTTAGTTTTCATGCTAATCAACAATTTTAACTATGCAAACATAAACCGAGGAATTGCTTACCCACCATTTTAATCACATTTTCCTATTTAGGTGGTTGATTCACTTCAGTGTTTACCTGAACCACTGCAAGGGTCATTTCCAAGTCAATTGGTTTTACAATGCTTTCCTTCTTAATAAATTTTAATTTTTTTCTAGGATGAAGTTGCCAACATTTTTGAATTACATAACCTGTCTTTTTGCAGTGATAATAAAATTTGTTGTCCATTTTTAGGATCCACATTTTTAGGAAACTTACCTAAACTGATTTTCTCTGAGCCATGTTTAGGAGAGTGATATTTCTCAATATTTTCCAATAAATATTGTTGTTTCCTACATTTGGCTACACAATGGTTAGATAACCCACAAAATGTGCATGGATAGCTATACCACAATTTCTACATATCATTGCCAAATTTATTAAATGTAGATAATGGATCAATATGCTTACCTTTCCTTTCCGCTTATGGTAAACAAGAGGTGGAGGAATTTATATACCTTTTCGTGGTGATTTATTATCGGATCCTTCTTTAGAGAATGAATCACATGATGCTAATGGGGAAACGTCTTTGTTGTTATAATCTTTTCTTCTTTCAAAGATTCTTGGATCCTTCCCCAATCCTACAAAATGAGGTCTTTCTTTAACCTATATAGGGTTAGTTATTCCTTGATTATTCTTACCAAGGATAATTCCATTAAATCCCATCTTATTCAAAAGTTTAGATCCTATGTCGCTTGTGTTCTTTTCAAATTCACCTGCACATTGCTCTCTAATCCGATTCTCGTATGGGGAGAGGAATTAGGTGCTGCAATACTTACAATGCATTCTTTTGTCATAGTGAATGCATCATGAATGAATGAGACCTCTTTCTTGAGTCCTCTAATTTGTAACACCATTAAGAGCTCGTCCTTGGATTTAATCTCTTTTTCAAACTACCAACTGATCCTCAAGAGAAAATAACTGACACCTCAAAAATGCATTCTCTTCCTAAATTTGATGATTGTATGCTTCAAGCTCATCAAGCTTTTCCTTGTTTGAAAATTTTCCCATGGTTTCCTACACACTTGTATTTCCAAACTTTGCACACTATAAACGTAAAGATCAAACTCAAAATGTAAAACCACCAAATCAAGTCCAACTAAAGCAATTATCAAACTAAACCAAATCGATACCAATTTTTTTAATATTAACAATTTTTGCAAGTTGATTACCTACTCTGATACCAAAACTTGATCTAAAAATAGTTTTCACCCTTGGGTATCGCTTTTTAAATATTTTAGATACTTTAATTTTATTTATTTTTAAATGATCAAGAGTGTTGATTGAATCACTTTTGGGTGTTTTAAAACCCCAATTTTCCAATTTCTTTCTTAACGATCAATTTTCATTTTAATTCAACTTTCTATACTTCAAATGGAGATATTAAAAACCATCACAAGTTGAATCTGATAATGCATTCAATTTGATTATTTAATCCAAAATTGACTATGCATTCATTTTTGTCTGTTGTGGAGATTGGATTCTCAAATTTTCACTTAATCCAATTTTGCAATTGTTTGCTTGCTTAATCAATTTTAATCAAATTTCTTATTTTGATTTTTATCTGATCAAAAGCTTCAAAAATTGAAACAAAATCCACATAAAAACTTGATAACAGAGTTCACCCAAATGGGCTACGTCTCTGGATTCACTTAATCATGAATTGATCTATTTAATATCCAATGAAGTACAATTTTACCTTCAATAATGAAAAATAGATCACTGTCACCTACAAATGGGTTGATTCAGACTTGTAGAACTCTACAATTTTCCATAATCATGTTCTCAAATCCATCTGTGGCCCTATAACTTCTTCACAATGCGATCTTTGTGTAATTGTGATAGAAAAACACCTACACCTGAAATTTAAAGCACTTCATGAAGAAATTTTGACATGGTTGTGTTCCTCTTGGAATTTTGAGAAAGTTAAATTTTTACACCGAAATCCAATTCGACCCTAGGTGCCTCAAAACTCATACCTCTACAAACCGGTCTCTCTTTGCCTCTACACAGTCTACTAAAAATCCTTTTATAATTATGGTCAAGCTTGTTTTATACCTCGTTCACTCATTTGGTGCATTGGCCGGTGCATATTTTTAACCCACGGTCATGGGGTCGATCCATACCTCCTACGCCCCTGCCAACCATTTTGGCTATGCATTGGGAATGATCCCACATCTTCCATGGGATTAGATGTTTGAATGTTTAAATATAGGCTTGTGATCCCATGTCTTTGTGGCTTCGCCACACCTTGCCTTTTGTTAGGCCACACATATATAACATGGCCTATACATATCCTGCCTAATGTGGATGATTGGCTCACCTTATTGACATGGCTTCGACACATTGGATACTCGCCCAAATGGTCAAGATTGTTGTAGAGTTGTTGGAATGGCCAATGTGTTGGCAAAGTTACATGTTACCATGTGGGTGGCGAGTGCATGGTTTAAGCCACCTAGTTGGGTCAAGTTGTGTAGTCTGGTCTAAGTGGAGGTTTGAGTGGACTATTGAATGCTAAGTATATAGCATGGAACCCACCGAGTTATATGGTCTTGCAAATCCACTATAATGGCCAAATAGGTAACGTCGAGTATTAAAGAGACCGCCCCAATCAATATGGATACAATATGGTTGACTCGGTGGGGAGTTGACCACCCCACTAAGCTGGTAAATAGCTCGCCGAGATGCTCCAATGTAATACATAATTTAAACCCGCATCACAATATACAACCTGTGAGAATAATCCCACATGCAAGGGATATAGACATAAAGTGGCATATATAAGCAATATCAATATAGTGATATAGTGAGTCGGAGGCCAAGGCATCCCTTTGTTAAAAGTGTGTGTCAAACCCGGCCGAGGGAGGGCCCCAACCAACAAATAACACAACGCACCATTTCTAAATGATGTGTTGATTAATGAGGCTTAAAGCAATTTTTTCACTCTTCATCCATTTTGCGCCACTTGTCACATTCTAATTTTTCCACATAAGCATACTTGCACGCAATCCCGAATTTTATATGTTGGCTGAAAATTTCAGCGAACCATAACTTGCACATACGAGCTTCATTTTTTGAGTTCTTCATATCGATGTATATCCGTCGAGATGCTCTAGATTTGCGGGGTAGATTTGGTTCCATACACATAGGTATACTTCATCTTTTCTCTCTCTATTTTAAAATTTTTAATTTCAATATATATATATATATATATATATATATATATATATATATATATATATATATATATATATATATATATATATATATATATATATATATATATATATACGATTTCAATTTTCAACATATGGACACCGAATACACTCTTGTGTTATAGCATTCTCTCTTGGGGAATTTTATGACCTTTCAAGCATTCAAAAATTAGGCAACTAAGCAAAGACAAAGTGTGTTTACACAATCATGTATGTTTTCCTTCAAAGATATTAAATTTAATTTATTAGCTTAAATGCGGGAAATTGAGAGACATAAATTTGGTAATTAGATACTTGAAATTATTTATATTTTATATAACCTTTAGTCACAACTTACACACACAAACAAAGCTTAAATGCATTATCTTTTTTTTATTATTATTGGTAAAAGGTTTTGGAGGGACCTTACCCAAGGTTACAACCAGAGGCTCAACAACCAAGATTAACAAAGTATAACAATGTGGTTTTTGATCCATGTGGGGCCACACCCCAACCAAAAGAGAAAAAAAAAGGAGAAAACAAAGGCAAGGGCCATCTTCCTACAAAGATCCCAACATCAAACCAAAAACAACAAAATTACAGCTAGAAAACAACACAAAAATAGTTACACCGAGAACAAGGAATC
The DNA here is from genome assembly GCA_018340775.1 of Taxus wallichiana var. yunnanensis. Lineage (NCBI taxonomy): Eukaryota > Viridiplantae > Streptophyta > Pinopsida > Cupressales > Taxaceae > Taxus > Taxus wallichiana. Next base: position 513,858,666 of record CM031234.1, read on the forward strand.
AATAGCACTAACCAATAGATTTGTTAAAAACTTTTAAAGTAACCTTGAAATCTTGGTAGAGTTTCAGGGCTATGAGGATAGTGGGGTCCCATTTTATAGCCTTAAAATGTCTTGTAATCTTGTCATTCTTCCATGTCGAGTTCGGAATGCCACTGTAGTCACAAATTTGGTGGATGTGGACTTGCATAAGATCCAGAATAACATTGTGCATAGCCAAGTAGTTGTGTTTTTCTCCAGAGCTTTAATCTTAGATTCCAAGGTGACTATTTCCTCTTTGAGGCCGTGTTGGGGTCTGAATCTTGTTCCTTAACAAAGAGACTCAAGCGTAAAGCATAGATTGTCCTCAACGGTTTTAATAATATTAGCTTGCATGTTGAATTTCTTTTCCATAGTAGAGCCTTCTTGCATGGCAGGAAGAACTAAATGCATTATCTTACTTATTCTTAAATAGTTCATAATCTCTCATTTGGCTACTCGTACACCTACAAGACTGATTTTTTTCATCACATATCCTTTATCTCTTATCAAACATATCCATATTTTAATTTTTGACATTTTACCCTCCTTGACACTACCATCCAATATGGAAAAAGCACCTAGTGGTTCTATCCTACTTGGCACTCTATCCAAAACACTTCAACAAATCATTTTTTCTTATGATTATCTTATTTCCACTTTAGTTGGCATGAAATACATACCATGGAGTTATATAACATTAAATAAATTGTAATATTTTACTCACCAAGAATTCTTAAGATCCCCTCCAGAAAATATATATCAAGACCTATACAAAGTTATTGTAACATTTCCTACATCAAGAGATACAAGAAGGCGTGTGGGTGCACAAGGCCTATTTGAAGAAGGGTGTGCAAGGAGAAAGTGCGCAGGAAAAGGTTTTAGGAGGGTTTAGAAGAACTAGTGGCACATGCGCACAAGGCAGAGAAAGGTTTTGGGACTTAGCCATATTTGGTATATCGGGTAGAACACGAGGAAAGCATGACTCGACTATGCATGCAAAGTGGATAAGGTGCTAGCCTAGCAACTTGGTGCCCACAAAAGGAATATACCTCATGATAGAAGATTCCAAAAGGTCATCATGGCAAAGGATGGAGAGCTTACATCTGAAGAAGCATGCTCCCATGGAGGACCACTTGGACACATGGCAAGCATCTACAACTTCAGAAAGGCATGGTGTGTATGATAAGGCTATATATATGAGCACTGGTAGAAAAAAAGATACACATGGAGAGAGAAAGAGAATTGAAGAGAGGAAAATCCCATGCAAGAATACTGTGAGAGCTCCATAGGTTGGGTTTAGAGGATCTATAGGAGTATGTTGTATCAAGGGGATGGGTTTAAACAATTTTTCTTTGTACTAGGAAGGGCCTAAGTCCAGTTCTGATGCATGACATTGGTCTGCACTATCATATGGATATGATTGTCTCAATTAATGTAATATGGCTATCAACATGCTTAATATGAATATATGTGTGGTTTCAGAGTTCTACTTACATATGTATGGATCAGTTATATATATATTTCATATGAGTGGGTGTAAACCCCTGTGCATTTCTTTTCTATTATGATTCAGATCTATGTTCTGTAATGCTTTTCTTATATGAATGAACACATTGGTCTAGAAGCCATTCTAAGCTCTAAGATGAATGTATGGTTCCTTTCCAATCTATTCACTTAAGTTTTTATCATAAATAATGCATTCTCACACAACTCACATAAAGGAGGGACTCGGTGCCCACACGCGTGTGCCTCGGGTGAGCACCCAATGCCCGTTGGGTGATAGGTGATGCACATGGGATTTCCTTGTTCTTTGAGAGGCATAAAAATGACTACATCTTGGTTCCATTTTGGGACCTCTTTTCAAAGTTTTTGTGAGAAATGGCATGCATCTTTATCTTTGTGATGTGTAATGACAAAACGCCTGACTCTAGAAAGTGTTGAAACATGGTTCAAGAGCACGGAGGATGAGTTTTCTCAAAGATTCAACACTTGGACTTGAGTTCAATGCACGTGGATGGGTAGAAGAGAACCTATACCATGAGTTATATGAGACATTATTTTTCTACTTCCCAGTAGAGCTATATGAATGGCTCTTGGCATACACATCCAGATCAAGTTGGTTCTATAGATCACGCATGTGGACCCAAGATGACTATCAGAGGCTACAGGATGCAGATCTGACTTGGACATGTGCTATTGATCACTGGTGGAAGGGAGTGTTGGCTAGTTACATTTTAGAATATGCCATTTTGACGTATTCTTTCCTAGAAGTTGTTGAGTTTGAGTTTCTGAGGGAGCCTAGAGGGTCATTTTTGAGTGTTATTCCTCTAGCTATGAAGATCTTGGTCATTACTTTGAGTTTAGAAGCATTCCCCATGGCTAGATAAGCTACTCTGAGCGTTGGGTGAGGAAGCTAGGGTGGAGGAAGATGGCATGGACATTACGGCTGAAAAGGAAAGGGAGGAGAGATGGCTCAAGTATAGTGAAGCTCATGAAAGGGAGATGACTAGACAATGCGAGGTTGCAAGTGTGATGGATCTATGGAGGAAAATGTTGTGAGAGGGTGTTGAAGTTCACATGGAGGACATGGAGCCTGAGCAGTCTATGCTACCCCATCTTGGAAAGTGCGGGAGAGAGGCCCCTTCAGCTTCTGATGAGATTTTATCACATGGAGAAAGGAGAGCCATCGGCGCACATCTAAACCCACCTGGCGACCAACCCCGGTGCTTGGTTTTCCAAATCAAAGGAGTATTGATAACCCAATTGGTATCGGTGGGAGTGACTGATCGGGCACCCAGGAGGTATAATTTTTCATTTGGGACGTCCATGGTTGCACATACCATTCTCGGTGTTTGGAGGAATTTTTGGGTAAAGTACAAGTACACAAGGTTTAGGCAACATCTAGAAGTGGCAGGATACACTTTTGACAGTGGAGCAATCTCACAAACATTGGCACATAGTTCAGTGGGACATTGGGGACACTAGGTGCATGACCACTTTAGGCCCATTTCTAGGTTACAGAGGATCTGGAGGTGGAACTGGTGGATCTGGAGGCACAGACCTGGTGGATCCAGTGGATCTGGTGGAGGGAACACCGAAGGGAACCAAGGATCTAGATTAGGAGGACAGGGGCCTCAACCACCTCCTCAGTGTTCTTTGAAATGTCTTTACACTTTCCAGATTACCAAGGTATAGAGGATGTTACGGAACACGTGCACAAGTGTGAATTGCTATGGCACGCAAAAGGGGATCACTACCCCGGAGTGGAAGGCAAGTCATTTTATAACAACATTGCAAGGATGCATGCATAGCTGGTATAGGAAGTACAACCCCTATCAGATGGTGGTAGACTACACCACATTAAAAATTCCTTCCTAGCAGAGTTCCATATACCGAGTTTGAGTAGAAGAGCATCAACACTTTGAAGGAGATCCAACAGGGAATGACAGAGAGTGTGTGGGAGTATGATGCATGGTTTAAGACTCTCCTGTCAAAATTTTCATATGACATTCACCCTTCACAACATGCTCAATGGTTTTTTGGAGGGTTGATCACTCCATTTAGGAGGGCATTGTCCCATAAAACATTTACTACCCACGAGGCTCTAGAGGCTTCCTTACACGTGTGAAGCAGTTGGGAGCATTGATACTGTGTGAGCCCTTTTCTAGAGGCTCAAATCACTACCATGGCCAAACAGTTAGAGAAGTTGTCTAGCAAAATCTACACATGAGACTCATAGTGGTCTTTGGTGCATGGATTGTGAAGTAGAGGGCATGCCAAGGATAGTTTCCCCTAAAGTTAGTACACACCATAGCGGTAGATTGTGAAATTTTCATCACGGGGACCATGATGCGAGTAGATGCCCCTTGTTACAACATGCAATTCAAAAAAGAATGTGTCTTGTTACTATAATATCTACACCTCTACGACCCATGATACTAAGGATTATAGGCTTATTGACCAGATCCATGAGGCCATTGATCATGGTGTGTGCTAGACCAGCCTTACCAGTGGTTCCAAAGAAGATGATCACCATTATGAAGGACACGTGGATGGAGGGGCACATGGGAGAGGTTCTCATGGAGGATTTTGTGGTCACAATAACCATGGAGGAGGAAGAAGTGAGTTCCCATGAGGAACCTGCTATAACTGTGGATCTACAGAACATTACAGGCATGAGTGTCCATATTTATTGTAGTGCTCATGGTGCGGGAAAAAGCATAAGTATGAGGAGTGCCCTAAGTTGTTTGAGCACATGAGCCAACAACACCAAAGAAAAGGTGTTGGGATGGTGAGTATAAAGAAGGCCACACATAGTGGATGCCTAGAGTGGTGCATGAGTCAGGTTAGAACCTATTTTAGTGACAACACGAGTAGAGGTTGCATGCATGCCAAAGAAGTACCAAGGAAAAGACTCTAGTCTCAAGAGAAGAAGTGGTGCATGGGAAGTATCTGACCCTTCCCACTAGAAGGAAGTATATCAAGAGACAATGGATGTCATTCGAGAGTTTGCAGGGAGAAATCCAGTGTCTAAAGGAGCAGTCCAGAGCAGGAGCAAAGAAGGAATGTTGAGGCTCCACAGAAGGACCTGGATGAGGTCAAGGAAGTGTGAAAAATGTTAAGGCAAGAGAATATTATTCCCTTGCTAGGAGAATGGCTATGGAGAAGATGCCACACACCAGTGAGTGGAGTGCGAAAGGTAGGTGTTGCATGCAAACCTCCCTCCCCATAGCCTTGACTATGACAAAGAAATCACACTAAACGTAGTTGTGGATGGTTGGCTTCTAAGAAACATATTGATTGACACAAGAGTAGAAGTCAATGTTCTTACATTAGATGCCTGACATCAAATGGGAAGGCCCACATTACAACCATCTTCAATGTGTTGTATATGGAAAAAAAACTAAGGCAATGCCCATTGAGTATTAAAGGATGCAGTGATTACCATTTAGGGGGCCAAGTTTACTGGAGACTTCAAGTCTTGGCACTCACCGAGGTAGAAAATTTTCCAGCATTTCTTGGGTGCCCATGGTGCTATAAGAACAACACTGACCTAAGGTTCAACAAAGGATATATCATTTTGAGAACAAGGAAGAATGGGTCATCATCCCTCGATGGATGGGAAGTCAACGCCTTACACTAACCTTTGGGAGAAGAGGTCCTTGATAGAATTTATGTGTGCTCCATCAGAGACCCAGAGATAATTCACCCTACGAAGGAGTTATCCAATTTGAGGATGCCCAATCTATGAGTGATACCACAAGCATGGCATGTGACAATTGGGCACACAGGACCTATGAGTTAATTGGGTGACAATTGAGGGGGTCTATAAAAAAAGTGACCAAGGTGCACTCACTCAAGCACCTAGGAGGAAAGAAGTTACCAAGTTACTCTGAGAGGGGCATACCCTGAAATTTTCTTACGGGACATGGAAGCTCAATGGAAAAATGAGGACAAAAGAAGAGGGATGCTCAGTTATAGCCTACTCAGGACTACAACATGCTGGTGGGCTACACATCGGGAGAGCCTCCTAGAGTGGCACGAGGTAAGAATCACATTCTCTATAAGGTTTTTCTAGAGCAACGCACCCATGGTCATTCAAGACTACCATGGTAAAGAGACCACTTCATTTCATATCCAAGCATGTGAGAAGGCCTGGATAGAGGCACAAAAGCCTTACCACCATCATTATGGGTGACATAAGTTATATTCCACACTACAAGGTTGTGCATGCATGTGTGGTATATCCATTCAAAAACATGCCGACAGATAGGAAATTGGTAGGAGCTGAAAACTGATCTCATCCAAGATTTTGAATATCGAGCACAAAGCCATCAATGGATAAGGCATTGTAAGTGATCAAGTGCCTTACGATGGGGGATAGTGCCATGGTGGAAGATAGGCTACTAGATTTTCTAGGTGAGCCCAGTTTAGAGGCACGTTTTGATGAGGATGAAGTCGAGAGAGATGTAGTTTGAGAAGATGCATGCATAGAAAAGGAAAAAGGAAAGATGGTTTATGTCATAGATGGAGAGGAAATGGAGAGTCTAGATGTTAACCACTCTAGGTATGTGCACATGATGTTATAGATATCATGATGAAAGGACGTGCGCTTACCATGAGCCCTTAAAAATGAAGAAGGTTAACATTGGGTCAAGAAGAGAACCCAAGGAAGCAATCATTGGAGACTATTGGTTGGAAAAGGAGGTCTCAAAGATCATTGATCTGTTACGTGAATTCTAGGATTTATTCCCTCATGGGTATCATGAACTCAAAGGCATCCACCATTCCTTGGGGAGATGAAGATAAAACTAAAGGAAGGTGCATGCCCAATCCGAAGAGGCCATACCGGATGAATCCAAATTTGTGTGTATACGGGTCAAGGAGGAGATAGAAAAATGATAGCGTCAGGTATCATTGAAGCTTGTGGAAGAATCAAAATGGATAAGCCCAATGGTCATCAACATCAAAAAGGATGGAAGGATAAGGATCTATGTTGACTATAGGGACTTGAATGTAGTATGTGTCATTGATCCCTTCCCTACCCCATTTACTAAAGAAATCTTAGAGGGAGTGGCTGGGTGAAGTCTACTCCTTCACGGATGGGTTCTCAGGGTACCACCAAGTGTGGATTACAAAGGAAGACCAGAGAAAGACAAATTTCACCACTGAATGGGGAAGTTTTTCCTATATGGTCATGCCTTTTGGATTGAAGAATGCACTTTTTGTGTTCTCACACATTGTAGTGCAAGCCTTTCAGACTTCATCCATAAATTTCTTCAGGTCTATTTGGATGATTGGACTATGTATGGTCTAGTCAAGGACCATTGTGATAACTTAAGACTAATGTTTGAAAGGTGTCAACAGTTGAGGATATCCCTCAACATCAAGAAGTGTGTCTTTTCTACCCCATTTGGAACCTTATTGGGACATATCATATGCAAGGAGGGCTTACTAGTAGATCCCGCCAAGGTTGTAGCCATCATGGGTTTAGGGGAGCCTACTAGCCAAAGCATCATGCGTGGATTCCTTGGGCATATGGGTTACTATAGGAAGTTCATCAAGGGATATGCCAAGATCACCATGCCCTTAGAGGAATTACTTAGACACAAGAGTGCCTTTCATTGGGAAGAGGCGCAATAGAGGGGCATTCAACACTTTGAAGGATAGGCTTGTCACAACACCCATTCTCCATTTTTCCCCATTTGGGATAAACCTTTCCATGTTCATGTGGATGCCTCTTGGTACAATCGTTGGAGCAATACTGGCACAACCTAGTGAAGGGATTATTGACCATCCCTTGTGCTTTGTAAGTAGAAAGTTAACATCAAGCAAAAAAAAATTACACCACTACTTGAGCGTGAAGCATTATCCATGATCTACGCACTGCACAAAGTTTAGGAAATATCTACTAGTGAACACCATTTGTATTTTACATAGACCACATGGCATTAAAATACTTGGTAAACAAGCCCATTCTACAAGGGTGCATATGTCGATGGGTCCTGCTATTCCAAGAATTTGAGTTCACAATGGTTGTCAAGCCAGGAAAGAGTAATTTTGGGCCCGATCACTTGTCTAGAATTGACTCAGAGAGAGGATGCACAAAGCATTGAGGAGACCATGCCAGATGCATAATTGTTTAGGTTATGGTGCGCACCCTTAGACTTAGAGGATATTGCGGTGTTTCTCAAAATAGGTATGGTGCCAAAAGGGATGAAAGCATTAGAGAGGAAGTAAGTTAGCCATACACACACACCCTACATGTTGGTTAGTGGTGATTTATACAAACTAGGACGTGATGAAGTGTTACGCCAGTGTGTGCTAGAACATGAGCACCTGGCTATTATGGAGGAGGTGCATGGAGGAAGCGCAGTGGACACTATGCAGGGGATGCCACTACACACAAGATATTACAAGTTGGGTTATGGTGGGAAACCCTATATCAAGATTGCAAAGAGTATTGCAAGGCATGTGATCATTGTCAATGCCTTGGAAAACCAGGGTGGAGGGATGAAATGCCTTTGCGCCCTATTCCAAGTATAGAGCCATTTGAAAAGTGGGCCATAGATTTTGTAGGCCCCATTTCACCACACGTAGGACAGGATCACACTATGTAATCACTTGCACAAATTATTTGACAAGATGGGAAGAAGCAAGCCTACCAAGGATTGTACAATGGCTACAACAACCAGGTTTCTATGGGAAAATATTATTACAAGGTATGGATGCCCATTGAGCTTAACTAGTGATAGAGGTACACATTTCCTAAATGAGACCATCTAGATTCTATAGCAAAGTTCATGGTGGCTCATCATAAGACTACCCCTTACCATCCACAAGAAAATGGAACTACCAAGCATTTAATAAAATACTTGAGTCATACCCTGACCAAAATTTGTGATGTTGGTAGATGAGATTGGGATGAAAAAGTATCAATAGTTCTATGGGCATATAGGACAACCTACAAGAGGTTGAATAAAGCCACACCATTCCAATTGGTGTTTGGCATGCAGAGGTTGTCTTACCCATTGAATTTATGTTACCTTCTCTACATATAACACACGCATGTGAGGAGGATTGGCCGATGAAAACAAGCACTGGAGGAAAGGATTGAAAATTGATGAAATTGGATGAGAGATGATCATTGGCTAGGTGGAGTCAAAAGGCTGAAAAAGGCTAAACAAAAAGCATGGCATGATCACCACATCAAAAAAAAACAATTTGAGATTGGGCAGATGGTATTGTTATATGATTCTAAGTTTCTGCGCCATCCCGAAAAGTTGAAAGTCCATTGGTTGGGTCCCTATATCATCTCGGACATCCTTAATTTAGGTGCACGTGCTAGTTGAGAGCACTGATGGAATGAGATTACTAGGCCATTTCAATGGGAGTAGGCTGAAGCCCTACTATAAATAAGTCTTCTTGGTGTTTTTGTAATAAGGTAGTTTTTCCATTTAGTATAAGTTTCCTTTGCAAATTTTCCTTTTGTGTTTCCTTTCTCATCATTTGGTTTTTTTTTTGTTTTGTGCCTTGGGCACCGTAACCACATTAATTTTTTAAGGTTATGTGCATGCGTAGAGGACCACACATCTATTTTAGTGTGGGGTGGAGTAATGTGAAGTATAGGCCCATAATACAAGTTGAACTAGCAGTAGAAGTTGTGGTGAATTTCCCGGTTGATGGATACAAAGCGCGCAAGGATGAAGGAAGTGCATGGAAGAAGAGGTGGATGAAAAAGGTTGGTGTTCAGGATAAGACTTCAAGAGAAACCACGTACAGAGAGGAAGAAGCACATGAACAACATGAGGTAGGTGAGAGAAAAAATTAGGTGAAGGGAAGAAGAAGTGCCTTCAGCGTTGTTAACACACACATGTAAGAGTCTTCTGTCAGGATGGATTGTTTGCACACTAAAGGTTGTAGAAAGTTTTTCACACAAGATTGGGCACGTAAGTGAAGGCAAGGCGTAAGGTCAAGGTCGGCTTGGTGGAAAAAGTTGCATTTAGTACTAAGTATGGTGGTAGGTAAAATAGCATTTAATGTTGAAAGAAGGAAAAGCTATAAATAAGAAGTTGGGCACTTCATTATTTACCTTGCATTTACAAAGAGAAAAGAGCTCTCTCATGAACTAGGGCATCCAAAGGTGATCTGTGTGAAGAAAAATTTAAGAAATCTGAGAGGACGTGACTAGAGAAGATCCACAAACCAGTAGGAAAGGAGTACATGGGCATGGAGGAAGTTGTTGAGAAGGAAGTTGTTGAGAAGCACATCTTGTGGAAGAATTGTTCCAGTTAGGGTTTGGCAGGCTAGGGCATGGTGTAGGAGGGTTTCTTCACAAGGTTGTGCATTAGGGTTGGATAAAGTGGTAGAGCAGAGCAAGGAAAAGATGCTTGAAGTGATAACCTAACTAGAAGGATGACACCAAAGAAAGCAACCATCTCACCTAAAAAGTAGAAGGGCAAAGGGTAAGGGGAAGCAAACAATTGTCATCAAAAGCAAAAATGAAGAGTGGTACATGGAGATGCAATACCCGGATGGGGTATTGCTAGGAAAAGAATGGGAATCTCATTTGTGGAAGATGACTGTAAGTGACTATAATCACCACACCAACATGATAGAAAAATAAATGGCTTTGGAGTTGGTTCACCCAACAAATAAGAGGACACCAGAGGGCATGCCCATCTATAATGATGAAGTAAAGGTTAAATTAGAGAAGGCAAGGTTACTACAACTTTATGAATTACCCTACTTTGGAAAACCTGAGTGCCTCTACAGTGGCTAATGGCACATGTTCATGAAGACCATTTTTATTTCATGGGGCACAAGATGCACATAACTCCCTAGTTAATTTCCAAATTCATAGGCCTTATCTATGAAGGGGATAACATTGATGATGACCTAAGTGACAAGGAGGCCATCAAGGAAATAGTTGTTGCATATGACTATAAGAAAGGATCATGATACTTTGACATCACAGAGATCCCAGACCCCATGATGAGGATGGCCACGCGCTTTGGTAACCAAGCTCAATGACCAAGAGAGATGGACTCAAGTGAACAAGGCATGGTTGAACGTATGCTAGAAAATATCTGAGGGGACCATCTACAACTTGTCCACTTTCATCATGGATGAAATCATTAGCAACGCACTGTAAGAAGGTGAAAAGATACTATTTGGAAATGTCCTCCTCACAATTGTTTTCTCAGAAATCGGAGTGCCCGATGGGCCAAAAGGTTTGTTTGGGAGTACCTAAAAGAGGATCCCTCACCCACGAAGTGGTTCACAAAATATACTTGTGAGACCATGACAACCACTCACAAGGCACACTTTAGAAAATGGTACAAGTGCATGAGGGATGCGTTCGGGGGAAATGGAGGATTCCAGAGTAGTTACCCACACTCATGAAGGAGAAGAAGAATTCACAAGTATATCAACACTTCTGCATTGGCAGATTTAGGTTGATAGATGAAAAATGGGCCCATGGTGCAAGCTTCCCTTCTCCTTCACCGCACAATACTTCCAAGTAGGGGTGAATAGGTTCAAAGAGGCCAAGAGACTAAGGTTTGACCTTAGTGAGGTGGATCAAGACCACAAGAGCTTGCACGTAAAAAGTTAGTTTACCCCAAGAAGCACACATACATGAGAGATATGTCTCCCAGATATATAATGATGAAACCAATAACATTTCCAATCATTGGAAGGGATGCAACAAGGATATACCTTCACATCAGGCCAAAATTTGAAAAGGGTGCATACTTGGAAAATGATGTATCCATCCCTGAGGACCCCACAGAAGAAAGAAGCCCACACCAAAGAAGAGGGAAAGGGAAGAGGTGTAGAAAGCACCAAGTGTTCAAGCTACACAAGTGGTAAGCACGCCGAGACAAGCGCTAAGCCCAATACTTACGCATGGAGAAAGAAGTCCCCAGTGAAAGAAAAGACTCCAGAGGAAGAAGCACCAGAGCACAAAGAACCCATCACCCAGGAGAGAGTCACCAGAGGAGGAGGAGAAGGAAGCAGAATCTCCTACCAGAAGAAGCAGAAGGTGACAAAAGAAAATGATTCAGAGGATACAGAGAGCTTGGAGGCCTATAGAGGTGAGAGAGATGATGATGATGAAGATGAACTAGGAGGTGAGGACCATCCTATCTATGAGGTACATGACTCGGAGGAGGAAGGAGAGGAAGAAGAAAATGAGTACATATTTGTCAAGAGGAAGAATGACAAGGAAGAAGAGGATACTCAGGACAAGGGGGTAAGTGAGGAAGTTACAAAAGAACAAAGGACCCCAAGCCTCACTAAGGAATAAATAGATGAGGCCATAGAGAAAGAAGTAGCCAAGATCATCGAAGACCTAGTAGAGCAAGATGGAATGCAACGCGAACTAGTGTGATGAAGGAAGTAGAGGAGGAAAGTGTAGAAAAGGAATATGGCAGCATGGGAGGGGATCCCAGTTTGGCTGTGAGCTTTCCTAAGGCCACGTGCATGGGGAGAAAAAGTGCAGAGGCATCACAGTTTAGAGGATGGGCTATATTGATGATCCAAACAAGGTGTTGCACACACTTTCAAAGCACCATACCAATGAGAAACTCTTGGCTATGGCATCATTTGATGAGGAAGGTGCATACCCTCGATGAGGAAAATGCTTTCTTGGGAATTTGAGTCCCACATCGATGAACCAAATTTGAAAGCCAAGGGGAAATAATGAAGGTACTAGAGTCAAAAGGTGACAACCCTTGGTAAACGCTCAACGGCTATCAGATGAGAAAATCTATAATGCATTGAACAAGGTTTCAGTGGAAGTAGAGGCCAGACTCTTCGGGAGGAATGACAGGGTGAAGTTCCTAGAGGTAGAACTGGAGAAAAGGGAAGAAGAGATGGAGAAAAGAACCAAGGACTTAAAGTGGGAGGAGCTAATCAATGCACAACTAAGGCATGTGAGTTGAAAGAAGAGAAGGCAAAGGGTGCACAAGGTCTACAAGAAAGTAGAGATGATCATAGATGCCATTTTCTTGAAGCATCTAGATCTAATGCCACCAATGCAGAAGTATGGATCCACCCTGGAGTGTCTAGAGGACTTGACCCATGTCCTCACAATGGAAAGATGACCACTAGCCTTGGAGTCTGTAGAGGAGGCATCGGTGCAAAAAAAAGGAGGACAAGATGAAGGTTGTGGCAATTTTTTCCCAATATAAGAAAGTCCTCACGGATGTGAAAGCCACCACCCAAGTCACTTGAGGCCACTTATGACAACTACACCGATAGAGATAGAGTGGTGAGCATTCTAGTCACCACCCATGAAGCAGAGCTCAAGGAGTTCTAGGAGAAGAACAAGGGAATAGGGTGGAATGTGACAAAATTCTAGCCAAGGTTGAGAAGAAATCAGAGGCTATTGAGACCTTGTGGGGCTCAATCAAAAACCAATGAAAGAGTTGTATCCCCAGATCACTCAAAGGATGGATGCGCTCGAGGATTTGGGAAAATAGTTGGAGGGGATCGTGGAAATGATGAATACCCAAGGAGAAGGGCTAAGCTTTGAAGAGGTGAGCACCTTAGTCGGACCTTTGTCAATAGGCACAGAGTGAGGTCAATACCTGGAATAAGTTGGAGGTAGACTTGATGAAATATTTCCCTCTCCTCTTGCAAAAATAATCATAGTTTCCCCATTCTTTCATTCTTCCCCAAATTCTTCATTCCTTTATTCTTTCTCCAAACTATTCAAGGACAATCATTCTTTATTCTTTGAGAAGGTGTTCCCAGGGTGGAGAGAACAGGCATAGTGTGGGGTGATGTTGGGCCCCTAAAATATTGGCTAAGTATAAGAAGGCACGTGGCGCAAGGCCTATTTGAAGAAGGGGCACAAAGGAGAAAGTGCACAGGACATGGTTTTAGGAGGTTTATAGTAGAACCAATGGCACACGTGCACAAGGTAGAGAAAAGATCTTGGGACTTAGCCATATTTGGCATATCGGGAAGAACATGAGGAAAGCATGACCCGACTGCGCATGCGAAGTGGATAAGGTGCCACCTGGAAACTTGGTGCCCACAAAGGAATATACCTTGCGATAGAAGATTCCATAAGGTCATCATGGAAAAGGATGGAGAGCTCACATCTGAAGAAGCATGCTCCCATGGAGGACCACTTGGACACATGGCAAGTGATCTACAACTTCAGAAAGGCATGGTGGTGCTTGATAAGGCTATATATATGAGTGCCCAGTAGAAGAAAAAGACATAGATGGAGAGGTGAGAATTGAAGAGAGGTGAAGCCATGCAGAATACTATGAGAGCTCCATAGGTTGGGTTTAGAGGATCTGTAGGAGTATGTTGTATCAAGGGGATGGGTCTGAACAATTTTTTTGTACTATGAAGGGCCTAAGTCCAGTTCCATGCATGACATTGGTCTGCACTATCATATGGATCTGTGATTGCCTCAGTTAATGTAATGTGGTTATCAACATGCTTAATATGAATATATGTGTGGTTCCAGTTCTACTTACATCTATATGGATCGGTTATATATATATTTCATATGAGTGGGTGTAAACCCCTATGCATTTCTTTTCTATTATGATTCAGATCTATGTTCTATAATGCTTTTCTTATATGAATGAACACATTGGTCTAGAAGTCCATTCTGAGCTCTAAGATGAATGTATGGTTCCTTTCCAATCTATTCACTTTTAAGGATCATTTTTTGCGAAGAAGCACACTATATCTTGTCACAACATATTTTCCCTATTTCTAGATCTTGAACACTTCACAAAACATAAAAAGATAATTGAACTTATCCTCTTGTGATTTATTATATTTTAGCATATGACCTAATTGAATATGATTTATTTATATAACACTTACATGTATTTTCAAGTTTGAATGTTAGAGTTTTTACATAAAAATCTGGTTTTGCATTAGTTTCAAGTTTTAATACAAATTAAATAGATAATACTTCTAGAGACTATTTAATTTTACGTTAAAACAAAAAACAATATAATACAATATGTCTCTAATTATGAACTTTAGTGCTCCAATGAATTCTTGATTCTCTATGATGCTACAACTTTATTCTTCCATATTATGTATCAAGAACTCATTAAATCACTAATAGGCATCATGATCGAAAAATAAAAATCCTTTTAAGGTTAAAAGGGGATAAAATACATGGAGCTAACGATTTAAAATTTGAAACAAATTTCTTACCTTATATTCATGGTACCATGGAGATATTAGCGAAATGTTAATAAAATGGCATAAAAGCTTATTTTAAACAACACAAAACCTTACGAAATAGCCTAAGAAGTGTAGGAGACCATTAAAATTTAATACTTTGGAAAGTTGTCCATGTGAGTCTATGTGTACGTGGTATTTCGTCTGCTAGTGAGATTGAGACAAATTGATCCTTCTAAACCAATATCAAAGAGTATACTAATGACATCATATGAAGAAACATTAAACAATTTGCATTAGTTGGATATATAATGCAATCGACCACTTTGTCTAAAAAGAAAAAGCTAGGATTTTAGTTATTGAGAATCATTGGAAAACTTGAAGAATAAGGGAGGTAAAACAAATAGAGAAACATAATATCAATCGAGATGCTTTGGTTAAAACCCCTATAAATGGTAGAAACCATTATCACCGTCATTTTTAGAAGCATATGGGTTGTGGCTTAGTTGGTAGAGTGAACCATTTATTGTATGTTAGGTCATAAGTTTGATCCATGGATGTTGGGTCCCTAATAACTCTAACACATTTTATTCATGTCTCCACCAAAAGCATTTATCGACCACAAAACAAAATCAACATCACATATCTTTGCCAAAAACAATAGTAATCCTAATGAATTTTTCATGAGTATAATTGATTTATAAACCACCAATTGAATTTATCTAATAGGTTGGGCTATTAATTATTAAAATCAATTAATATAATTATTAATGAGTAAGCTAATTAATGTAATTTAATATTCAATTCATTTAATTCATTCAATTAATTTATCACATCTATTCTTCCCCATATTGTTATTTTCTCTTATGGCCCCTTTCTTGGTTGATTGTCGCATTTCATTGTTATTCTCTTTCATCCATACCACACACATATTTAAGGATAAGGCAAACAATGTCAATTTCTTTATATTCTTTTCTCCTCTCTTTCATCCTTACCATGTAAGCACATTTAAGGATGATAGTTACCTTCTCATTTAATAAGTATTGGCTTCATATTTTCCCTAGTAATGAATTTTCAAGGCAAATCCAAAATATTGGACCTAAAATGACTTATGTAATTCATCAAAAAAAACCCTCACAATAAGATAATTTTGTTGTGTTCCCAAAAACACAAACAATAGCTAGTATTGTTGGTTTAACAAATGAAATGTGATTCACATTTCACATGATGTTGTCACATTTTTCACATGTTTACAATGGTTTCTTGTAGTAGCTCTACAACACATTTGTTTCATTATTTTTTTGAGGAGTTGTTGATTGTTTAACAAAGATAATCCTATCTATCACATAATTTTGTTTGATTTGGACATCCTAATCAAAAAATGATTTATTACTAGTTATCGTTAGTATTTATTCATTTGGTACCAATTTTTGTAGAAAATGTACCAATATAATGTATTGTTACATAATTACATTGTTACCATCTTAACTAACAACACATTATATTGTTACCATATCATCATTCTATAACATCAACTTTATCAAAATGAAAGCGTACCATATATTTTCAAAACAAATTACACACCCAAATGATACGTCATAGGCATAATAAAGTGGTTGTAGACATAATATTATAATTAGCGATGATTACCCATCGCTTAATGATTTTGACATTTACATTTCTTCTCAAATAAAAATATCTTCCACATCCATGACTAGTTATTAATCATTAATAATTACTTACAAGAGATATTTTGAGTAATTTATATAAAACTATCAACGTTGTTTTTGATAATAACATAGAATCCATTAGATTGTAGACTAGTGGTTGCTCCATGGGGAGCAAGTCTACGCTAAAGTGTTTCTTATTCGAGCAAGTGTTCACTGCTGGAAGGTGTGGGGATAGTGTGTGTTTAATGTGATGTAATACTTTGGAATTTGAGCTAGGTTATCGACAAGTATCTAATTTTTAAAAACTATAGGGTAACATGCCCTACAAGGCGATGATAGAAGGAATGTTAATGTTTAGTCCAATTTGGTCTACATTGAAGAGTGGTTGTGAGGTTTTATAAAGAAAGCAATTGGAATATCTAATACACTACAAAAATGAATGGTATTTTCTACAAATGAGTCTGACCTAAAGACAATTTAAATCATCTCATTGAAAATTAGTGTAGATCTGTAAATGGAGTCTATTTCTAATTACGTCATTAACCTCTATAAATATCATGTTGGTTGTTTATTATGTATAAATTCAATACCGATACAACATCGCTCCACCATTGACCCTAATAGCGTAGACTTGCTCCATCATGGAAAAAGTTGCAGATTGATGTTGTGGAAGTACCCTCGGCTAGGGTTCCATTTGGCCACAACTTGTAAACAAGCAAAAGCACTGGACTCTCCAAATGAGTGCAGGCATAAAGACGAATAAGGTTTAAATGATCCATAGAGGCAAAGATAGAAAGTTGTGGACTATTGAAATTCTTTGTATGGGACAATTGGAAAATTAGTTATCGTCGCAGCACTGGTGACCTAATTCAAGATTCGATTTACTTTTTCTTTGCTAAAATCACAAAGGATAGCCCATGAAGCAAGGGATTTTCTTTGGTTTTTTCCTCTTCGCATGAAAAATTAGAAATAAACCCAAGATCTTGCATTGCGAGAGAAACCGTGGCTATAATGGTTGAACTTGTCGACAACCCAAAAACTTTGAAAAGCATAAACCCCAAGGCTAAACGGATGGGAAAACTCAATAATTTTCTAAAGGATCTGGGTGCAAAATTTGGGTTGATTGTAGGGCCGGTCTCTAATAAGTTTTCACCTTGGGTTAGGCTACAACTTCTCTCCAATCCTATAAGGTCAAAAGCACACATAATACACGACAATGCTCGTAAAAAAGAACAAGAAAATGTGAGGACGAGAAGTGAGTAGTTAGTGCATTTTTGTATCGTGTAACACATGATGATAGGCTTGACCATATGAATATGTCTATGCACATAATATGCATAGATACCAACACTATATGGATAATGGTTTCTCACGATCCAACTTCCATGGTTTTCCGTCACTCGGCATTTGACATGTAATGGGAATATTCAAATGTCGTTTTCAATTTGGTCTACTAATTTTGTAACTTTTACGTCATCAAGAAGAAAATCATACCTATAAATTAGGAGAATTCGTTCTCGAGGCATGTAGTATGTGTTTACGTAAACCACCGTTGGTTATACCACGTTTGTCTGCTCCTCCCTTTCTATATCTCTGCACTGAGTAGAGGCTAGTAGGTAATGATAAAAACAATAGTAGTGCCTGCATGTATGGTAGTCTTCATGTTAGGTGTCATTTGTAAATATTGCCTCCTCAATTGATTGAGGTGTTTAATTTATTATATGAAAAAATCAAGTAATTAAAACTATTGTTTGGGTTCGAGATAGCTAGAAAAAACAACCACCGCATTGTTGGGTGGATCGATTCACCAATCGACCAAGGCACAGTGCAATGGTTTGATATGAAAATATCAACTTGCAACTTGGAGAGTGATTAAATCGTTGAACTCCAAGAATATCAAGAGAGGGGAGTTGAGCGAGCGTAATGGACTTATCCCATGTAAGACAACACAAAATAGTACGGGAAAGCTAACTTTTTAACAAGTAGCTTCCACTTTCCATAATTGTATTTGTGGTGTGTGTTAGTTAAGAAGTGTATTGTACCTAAAAATACCATCCGTAATACAAAGAAAAAGAGTATTAAGGAATTACATACATATATAGGTATGCATAGAAAAAGTTATTCAACCTATGGAAAACTAATAACAATATAAAAATGTATTAAAGATAGGATTAAACCATGCAACCGACCACGAATGCAAGTTATTCAATTTGCATCAGAGTAGATGCACCCTAACTACAAAGTCTCTGCAATTTTGGGGTGTCTAAGTGTTGTAGTCGGCAGGGCAAACACCACACAATGGATGAGATGTCCTAGGAAGAACTTATAATATGTCTCCTTTACATGTATTAGGCCCCACGAGCATGGGTGTCCTATAAAGTGGCATGACTCGCGTAATAAGCATTTACTTACCCTGCGTTGGAATAAGTAACTCTGTAGGATAGGGCATGGGATCTAATACCAACGTGTTAGGTCTAAGGGCGGTGTATTTCTGTTCGTCAACATGGAATGTAGGTAGGGTTAAAGTAGGGAGAAGGATAAAAACAAGTTAGGTGAGCATTTTTGCATACATACGGTGGTAACGGCACCAGTGGTGGGAAACTGGGGTGGGTTGGAAAAAGATGGGTGTAAACAATATGGTTTTTGGTTCTTTTTGTAGGCTAAGGTGTATGGTAAGCAAAGTGTCAAGGCATATTATTACGTAGCGTAGTTCCTGCGCATGGTTCTGTTTATTTACGGATGCCCCTACACACACATTTACATGATATAGGTACAATGTTAGCGGTGTGGCAACTCACGTACCTATAGGTTGTATAACCAACAAAATCAGTCTACCCTTTGTATTGGGTAGTTAGAAACAACTAAGAGACATGAGATAGAAGGTATGTCTGTCCACAAGAAAACTGCATACGCTGGGGAAAATGAAGCCAACAACTGTGAAGCCCTTCGAGAAACAATGTGTTTCTTCATGGACCCTTACACTGGCCACCAATTTTGCTTTGTCCAATTGCCTCGAAAATTTCACAGCATTACAAAGAACGATCTGTACGCAAATCACGTCAGCAAGTTTTCTGAGGTGAGTATCTCCAATTTAAATTTAATATTTAAATTTACACAAAAACGAAAAACAAAATATTATAAACAATATTAATTTTGAAGTTTTTTTAAAGATTATTTGAGTCAGATTTGCGAAGAAGGTTTCAAATTATCTATCATAAACAAAGATTTAAACCCGTCATTCAAAAATCTGACACAGTTAATTCGACAAATATTTTTTCCCATCTCTAAATATCAATACTTTCTATGGATATAATAATCCAACTTGACTATGGATCAAAATACTGCTCAAAATGCGGACAGTAATTTTTTGATTAATGGTGTCAGTGTTTTGGGATTAACTGTGTCAGTTTTTGAAATCTTCTTTCGAATTATCTTCATGGACAATGATTCCAACTTAGGCATTCAAAAATATGACAAGTTAATCTTCTGAGAAATCTTTTTGAAGAAATGGTGCAAAAGCATCGTTGATAGGCAATTTTCCAAGAGAGGTTTTCCAGCAGAGATTTTCTGGGAAGCATAAAGTGGTTTTGTGGCGTAAGACAATTTTCTGAGTATTTTTTGGCAGTTAACAGAGAATTTTTATGGGAATTGTTGAAATGGATTCCAACATATAAAGCGTATTGGCAAATTATCTTTCCCCATTACTTTATAACATATTAAATTTCCTTCTGACCTTTCCCTTCTCTTAGAAGAATCTGTATAACAAATGATTCAGACTATTTTACTTATGTCTTAATTGCGCTTCTTTTATAAGAAGCCGTATACTATATAACAAATCTTACGTTCTCCAAATGTCATCATTTTCCTTGTAAAACTCTAACACGGCTGAGGGAATTTGAACTTCCATAATCCATTTTGATGTTGGAAATATCTAATCTTGTTCTAGATAAAGTTTAACTTTATGGAATTCAACTTTATGTAAAAGATATTCACATTTATTGTGAATATTAACTCCTCCAAAATATCAAAAGATATTGTATATAATATCTAGAAAATATCAAGAGATATTATATATATCTAGAAATATCTGGGAATATCTATAAAATATCCAAAAGATCAATAATATCTAATATAAGATATTATGAGATATTTTCTAAGGTAGAAGGTTGGAAAACTTCTATAAATAAGAGGTTTCATTTTGTAATTCAAAAAGCAAGAAAAGCAAGAGAAGGCACCGAAGTGCTCTGGAGTATTTTTAATACAAAGCCTTGTTTTTATATTTCTCTTGTGAGTTTGTGTGTGTTCATAATATTGTTTCTATTTGCAGCACACACCCTCTAGGTTAGGAGTTAGATATAATTCCTTCATTTGATTGTCTCGGCTATTGGAGATCATGTATTTACTCGCTCATTGTTATTCAAGCTGAGCTACTTAACTATCTTTGCTCTACTTTGCAATGAGCAGTTGATTTTTACCGCTTAGCCCAATCACTCCTAACCAATAGAGAGTTCAAAGCCTTAATCATATCAGGATTTAGAATGTATCATACCATGTATGAGCAAGACTTGATGAGGTGCAAAATTTAGCGGATATGCCGTGATCAAAAGAGAAGCGAAACACGAGAGGAGAAATCCATTCGTGATGTTTTTATCGTTAAGAAGAGAATCATGGGAATAAAATTATTTGTGCAGAGAACTTAATGCAAAACAAAAGCATGAATTTGCCCCCGCCAAACGAAGAAAAAGACATATATTCCATAAGTTGTACCTTCTTCGTCGTCGGTGACAATATTTCTGGTACCCATGCTAAAACAAAGACATGCAAGCACCCAAACAATTGTGCTTTTTCACCTACAGTCAAATATCCACCCAACTGGAAACCCTACAAATATACAACCTTGAATTATACAAATGCTGAGCAAATCTACCAAAGAAGTCAGATAACATAACCCATCAACTAAAACAAAATTTTAAAAAAACGATGAAAACCCCAGAAAGCAAATAACACCCGTTCTCAGCTAAACGACGGCAAAATAGAGAAAACCTTAAAGCGTTCACCGCAGAGATGTCTTATGCGGAAGTAACCCTAGACGTACGTCGTCAAATTTAATCAAAGAAGTCACTCCTCCAATCTGGAATTGCAGCATGCAGAAATTAAAACCAGCGAAGACATTGGAGGAGATCAAAGAGCTTGCCAAGTGCACATACCTGTATCACATCGATCCCGAGCTCTTTCGTAAATTCATGGTTTCCATATCTTAGGTTGGCATGCTCTACGACTGTACAGTGGAGTATGAAGGGCCCTTGTTCGAGTCCCGCGGAGACTTACAACCTGCATGACACGGCGGCACGTGGATCATGGATGCCAACAAACTGGTCGAGCTCGACGACGACGTCGAGGAGTCTAAACCGGATGGTACCACGCCTCCCGCACAAGAATAACTGGTCCCATGGTCTAGCGGTTAGGACATTGGACTCTGAATCCAGTAACCCGAGTTCAAGTCTCGGTGGGACCTTCTTCATTTTTAGTTTTTTTAGTTTCTGCTGCGTCTTTCATCCATATGTTAACGGTGAAGCGTAGTTACGGATTGATTAGAGTCCCTTGATTACTTTATTTAAAATATTATGGGGGTTTTCGTACCTATATAGATGGTTTTTCAAAAAACCCATAAACAAATTGTTCTCAACTTGCCCAAATTCAAAATGAAAATGCTACGCCTACACTTTCACGTTTCCCATGAAGATAGGTAGTGGCGGTTGTTAGGCATATCGAGTAAAAATCCATCACATCAAGTTACTTTAAAGTTATTATTAATACTGTAAAGGCGTCATTAACGTCTATTCCTCTAATGATGGCTTAGAAAGATTCGTGTTATTCGGCGGGTGCTCATGAAAATAACACAACACGCAAGATCTTCACTAATAAAAATACGAAAATTAAATGCGTAACACAAAGAACACAATATTTTCGGACAAATTGTCCCACAATATTTTCGAAAAATTGTCCCCCTAAGGGAAAACCAATTCTATAGATGAGGAATTATATTAACTTCAACAAATTAAGAGATACAAAGATTCCTTGCCTCTTACTGGCAGAACTCCGACAATCTCCCAACTTCTCCCGCTGATATTCCCCACTGTTATCCCCAACGCTATCACTGCGCCCTTGCTAACACTGCAAGACTATTTGCTATCACTGCAAACTTACAAACTCATTTGCTAGCACTGCAAATGCTTCTCCAAAACTTGTGTTCTCCAAATGCCCAATGACCTCCTTTTATACTACTCTCATTGGTAAACCAACGGCCGAGATCGATTCTCAATCGACGACTGAGATACATAACAACTTAACAACCATAACAAATAGGTTGCAAGGTGTCACTAAAGGAAATCAAAAATTAGAAAATAATTAAATACATTCTCAACAATAAGATAACTATTATCTAATCTTAGCAAATGGACAAACAACTTGTCCAAGCTAACAAATTAACACTCCCTCTTAGCGAGGAAGTTGTTCTGCATGACACCCATCTTATCTCTGAAGAAGATAAATTTTGCCTTCCCCAATGCCTTAGTCAAAATGTCTGCTACCTGCTCCTCTGTAGGTATGTATTGTAGCTGAACAATACCTCATTGTACACAATCCTTGATGAAGTGATACTTGATATCTATATGTTTAGACCTATCATGAAACACTGGATTCTCAGACAACTTGATGCAACTCTGATTGTCGCAGTGTATCACAGTAGTCTCAACCTTCTAACCAAACAAGGCCACTAGCAACTTCCGAAGCCATATAGCTTCACATGTCACCATGCTAGCTGCAATGTATTCTTGCTTCTGATGAACTCAAAGCCACAGACTTCTGCTTCCTACTGAACCAAGAAACAACTCCTGATCCTAAACTGAAACAACACCCTGAAGTGCTCCTTTTGTCTATTGTACTGCCTGCCCAATCTGCGTCAGTATAGCCTATCAACTTGATTCCTTCACCTCGAACATATCTGATCCCATACTCAACTGAACCACACAAATAACGCAACACATGCTTGGCCATTGTCCAATGCACTCTCTTTGGCTCAACCATGAACTGACTAAGAGAGTTTACTGCAAATGCTATATCCGGCCTGGTGTTGACCAAATACATGAGCAAACCAATTAACTGCCTGTATAAGGTGGGATCTACATCTTTGTCCTTAGATGTATCTACCTTCCTCCAATTAGTGATCATAGGTGTAGACATGGCTTTGCAATCCTCCATCTCGAATCTCTTCAAGATTTCAATGCAATATTTCCCTTGACCAAGGAAAATCTCTCCATCTGTCTGCCACACCTCCATGCCTAGAAAATAGTGCATGAGTCCCAAGTCCTTCATCTCAACTCTTCTGCAAGGTCCCTCTTGCAATCCTCTATGAGCCCTAGTGTACCTATAAGAAACAAGTCATCTACATATAGAACAAGAATGAGAGCCTCACCCCCAACCACCAAGTAGTAGAGGTTACCATCTGCCTCACTCTTCACAAAGCCCATTTCTTGCAAGTATGTATCAATGCGCTCATACCACGCTCTAGGAGCCTGCTTGAGTCCGTACAAGGCTTTCTTCAATCTGCACACGTGGGTCTCTTTGTTGTGTGCTACAAAGCCTTCTGGTTGTTCTATGTATACCTCCTCCTTCAATTCACCATTAAGGAATGTTGTCTTGACATCCATTTGATGGATCTGCCATCCCATCTCGTGCAAAATGAGATTACAGCTCGTATAGAAGTATACCTAGCCACTGGAGCAAATGTCTCCTCATAGTCTATTCCCTCCTTCTGAGAGAACCCCTTTGCCACAAACCTTGCCTTGTATTTCTCGATGCTACCATCTGCACCGTGCTTTATCTTGAAGATCCAACGTGATCCAACTACTGCCCTATCTGTTGGTCTAGGCACTACCTCCCACACATCATTATGCATTATTGAAGTATATTCCTCAACCATAGCATCTTGCCATACCTGATGTTGTGCAACCTCTTGATAGCTGGAAGGTTCACTATCTACCAACTGGTTAACTAATGCCACATAGTCATTGAACTTGGTGGTTCTTTCCTCTGTCTCGTACTCTTCCTAGGAGCTCCCACAAACTCCTGAGTATCCCTTTGTGTGTTTTGAACCTCACGGTTCCTGCTGCCAACTATAGAGGATGAAATATCAACCTCTAAATCTTCTAGATGCATATCTTGCTGCACCAGTTGCTCCATACTCTGTGAATCTTCACTACCTGAGTCTATGCTTGTACTAGTAACTGTACTTGAGCTTTGCTGCCCTTGACTTGGACTTGGAGCTTTTGTTGGCTGCTCACTTTGATCATCTACTGGAAAATCTCTGGACCTTCTAAACGCTTTGTCCTCCATGAACTTGACATCACGTCTGACAATAATTCTTCTAGTCCCTGGAATAAAAATCCTATATGCCTTTGAAGTTTCACTGTACCCAACAAGGTACCCCTTCTCTGTAGTCTGATCTAACTTGGTACGTGTATCTTCTAGAATATGACAATATGCCAAACTCCCAAATATCCTGAAGTGACCTACATCTGGCTTCTTCCCTGTGAAAGCTTCCTCTGGTGTCATCTTCCCTAGTACCTTGTGTGGAACCCTATTCTGAATGTAAACTGTTGTACTACACGCCTCTACCCATAGATAGCGGGGCATGTCCTTGGTCATGTAGCATAGCCCTTGCTGCCTCCGATATAGAATGGTTCTTCCTCTCAGCAACTCCATTCTGTTGTGGATTGTAAGGAACCATCCACTCTCTCTTGATTCCTTCTCTGGTACACAAATCTTGGAAGTCATTTCCTTTGTACTCACCTCCATTATCTGACCAAGAACCTTTATCTTCCTTCCTGTCGAGTTCTCCACAAGAGCCTTGAACTCTTGGAAGCGACTGAAAACCTCATCCTTGGTCTTCAAGAAGTATATCCAGGTCTTCCTAGAGAAATCATCAATAAATGTAACATAGTACACATATCCTCTGAGAGACTTTGTCGACATTGGTCCACATACATCTGAATGTACTAGATCAAGAACACCCTTAGATCTATTGTCACTCCTTGGAAAAGATGCTTTCACAAACTTCCCCAACACACATCCCTTACATACATCATCATGCTCTATGTGCTCACCTCTGAACACCTGTCACTATCTCACGAAGCAATTTAAGTGCTCCATGATGAATATGGCCCATCCTCCTATGCCATAGCTCTCCAAGATCTCTAGGATTACTGCTGCTCATAAGTGCCTTAGGAGTATCAAACTGTAACCTATAAAGGCAACCACTCCTAACTCCAATAGTTATGGGTGATTTCCAATCCTTGTGCTTAATCAACACATGTGTCCCTCTAAAAAGTACATTATACCCTTTATCCTGAAGAACAGATACATAAATCAGATTCATACCTAAGCCTGGCACATGCAAGACATCATGAAGTGGAACTATCTTTCCATTCTCCCTCTAAACCGAATAGTCCCTTTCCCAACTGGGTTGAGCTTGGACAAGTTCCCCATAGAAATCTGGATATTGGTGTCCTCCTCCTGGTAACTGGAGAAGTACTCTCTAACTCCTGTCATATGAAATGACACCCCACTATCTATATACCAAACACACTGTGAGGTTGAGCTGACCATACAAGCTATGAGTGCAAACTCATCCTCCAATCTCCTAGAGAGCTCCTCTACACTTGTTGAAGCCGCCACTTGGTTCTTTCCCTTCTTATCATTCTTCTTCCTTTGTGGGTAGTTACTAACATAGTGGCCAAACTCGTGACAACCATAGCACTTGACCTTAGACATGTCCTTCTTCTTCTCACTTTGAGAATTTGATCCTTTGCTAAATCCCTTCTTTGCTTTCCCTTTTCCCGCTAGGGCAACGTTTTCTTGTTCTCCCTCACTTTTCTGACTCTTGTTGGCCCCATTGACAAGACTTAGTCTAAACTCCTCCTGAGTGAAATCAGTCCATAGTCGATCCCAACTCGGTAAGGTGTCTCATCCACTAACAACTTGAACAAAGACATCCCACTATTTAGTAAACCCATTTAGGGCTATTCTTACTAGCTCATCATCATCTGGCTTATCTCCAATAGCTGCTAACTCATCCTTGACGAGTCTAAGCCTGGTGAGGTAACTTGTAACGTCTTCTCCCTTGTTCATCCGGGTATTCTTCAACTTTTCTCTGAGAATCAGCTTCCTAGTTAGTGGTAGCATTCTGGTACAGATTCAGAATGGCATCCCACATCTTCTTCGCCGTATCTAACTCGAGATGTGTGGAACAATATGATCCTTGACACCATCAAGGACAATCCTCCTCGCCTTGGCATCCTCTTTCTTGTATGCTGCAAGCTGTGTTGCGTCTGTAGGTACAATTACAACAGTGGTAACATAATCCTTTATACCATTCTCTTCCAACAATAAAGAAAGTTTGGCCTTCTAGACACCAAAATTTGAGGCACCATCTAATCTGTCCTGATCTCTCAAACCAGCTGAAGCCATCTCAAAGGATAAAAGTAAAAAGAATTTAAAGAGATCAAACTAGGTTATAGAAACCCTCAATTTCTTTCCTAGGGCAAACCTTTTCTACCCTTAACACAACTCTGATACCATGTGAAAATTCTATTGCAGTCACTGATTATTAATCTCCTATCTTAAAAGATTATTTAACTGCCGAAAACTAATTCACAACTAATATCAAAAATAACACAACTGCAACTTCACTAATAAAAATATGGAAAGAAATGCGTAACACAAAGAACACAATATTTTCGGACAAATTGTCCTTGGAAAAACCCTAAGGGAAAACCAGTTCTACAGATGAGGAATTATATTAACTTCAACAAATTAAGAGATACAAAGATTCCTTGCCTCTTACTGGTAGAACTCCGACAATCTCCCAACTTCTCCCGCTGATATTCCCCACTGCTATCCCCAACGCTATCATTTTTTTTTCGCACCCTTTTTATACTAACACTGCAAGACTGTTTGCTATCACTGCAAACTTACAAACTCATTTGCTAGCACTGCAAATGCTTCTCCAAACTTGTGTTCTCCAAATGCCCAATGACCTCCTTTTATACTACTCTCATTGGTAAACCAACGGCCGAGATCGATTCTCAATCGATGGCTGAGATACATAACAACTTAACAACCATAACAAATAGGTTGCAAGGTGTCACTAAAGGAAATCAAAAATTAGAAAATAATTAAATACATTCTCAACAATAAGATAACTATTATCTAATTTTACACTTCATATGACAAGAATAAATTAAGTACACATGTCATAAAATTAAGATTTTTTTAAAATGAGAAATTGTTTTTTAAAAAAATCACCAATTGATTGACATCTTAAATAAAAAGAGAAAATTTAGTAATCCAAACAAAATGACCCCTCAATCATAATGGTGTAAAATTAAGATGCATTTAAACTGTAAAATAATCAAATTATGATGTAAAGAAAGCCCAAATTTGTAATATTATAATTTCCTAAAAATCATCATAACTAAAATAAGCATTAAATAAATTTAATAAATAAATACATAAACAAACAATTGAAATGAGACAAGAAGACACACATATCAATAAACACATAAATACCATCAAACTGACGTGTGGGACACTAGGATCTCTTATCAAAATCATTAAGAAAACTTGTAAATAATAAAATAAATAACTTTAACTTCTACTTGGATTTTAGTGCTAATTAAAACCCATTTGGATTCTTACCACTTCAATAAAAATTCATTCATATTTTAACCACTAAAATTAAAACCCATGTAAATTTTAACTAGTAAAATGCATTGAATTAGATATTTTCTAACTAAATTAAAGAAAATGTGCATCCATACATTGAAACACCCACACTAACTATGTCACCGACATATACATCAAGATATTCTTGGTTATATTTCAAAGCCAAGAGCTTCACCTCATGCACAATATGCATTCAGATATACTACACACAAATGATGTATTACCAAATTAGACTACTCCATTAAACACACACGCCTTCATAATCCCCCTAAATCTATTCACAATTTTCTCAACTCCTTAGGCATATAGTTGAGCAACATTATCTTGAGCACAACTGTAAATATAAAATTCTTGTTGGCCTCCACATCACTGTTATTGAACAATAGTTAGAGAGAAGATACCAATGATGACTTGGAAGGGTTCTTTCAATGGATGAAGAAGATTATCTCTACGTATTCTCCTCCTGTAAAATGAGCTCCTCTCCTCTACCCTGCATTCTTCCATCTTGAATAGGTCCAATCAACCTTTGCATTAGGAAGCAACTCGACACTTAGCTTGGTTCTTCTTTGCAAGGGTCATAATGGGTGAGCTCCTCAAGTGACTCAACCTTTGTTTTTCTTGAAAGCAAGTACCAAACCCCAACTACCTTTTACCAAGCTACTTCTCCATTGCATAAAAATAGAGCTAATCCAATCATCTTGGCCCATGTCTCTTCTACATAGGCGATGGATCAAGACCATTGTGAGCTCATCCCACCCCTTGGCACCAACATGGCTCCCACAGAGCCTTCTTGAAACCCTACATTACGAGTCACAAATTGAGGTCACTCTTTGAGATCAATTCAACATTTTTCTCTAAGATCTTCGTGATGAAATTACTAGTATAATTCAGATTATGAGCAGAAATATAACACCAAATAACATAATATTTTAGAATAATGATCTCAATATGCAATTGTAATAGCTTTGCCACTTCAAGGGGGCAACCTCTAAACCATATAATAAGACTCAAATGCTCAAATGATAATGAACTACTACCTAAAATCCTCTATATATACTATTCATATGTTATGGCCATCACCCAGGCCGACCTATTAAGCATGAGAAAGTATAAATGATATAATAAAATGATATGGTAAGCCACAAGTTGGCTACTCATATCCTAATACAAGCAATAGGTTAAGGGCGTAACATGCCCTTCCCCTTCAAACCAATGTTGTCCTCAACATTGAATAATCTCGGATGTTGTTTTAGAAAACCTTCATCCTCCTAGGTGGCATCTTCTATGCTCAGATTCTTCCACTTGATCAGATATTCCTTAATGTCTCTGGTTCTCAGCCTCTTAGTACGTGTTTGCAAAATCTTCTCTAGCTCCAAAATGATTCTTCCTTCCTCGTCAAGTTCTGGTAACTCTGTCTGGGCTTCAAATTTATGTCCAATAACCTTCTTCAGGCATGAAACATGGAATACTGGGTGTATGTGTGAAGATGGAGGCAACTCTAGTTTATAAGCAACACTGCCAATTTTCTGTAGAACCTGATAAGGAGCAAGTTTGTTGTCCTTTTTCTGTTGCTTTAGAGACATCTGTTTATAAGGTTGGAGATGTACAAAAACCCAATCACCAATTTCAAAATGTCTTTCACTACGATGTTGATTTGCTTGTTGTTTCATCCTGTTTTGTGCTAATGCTAAATTCTCCTTCAAACTAGCCAAAACATGTTGTTGATGTTGAATGTGTTCCTTAACATCTCTGACCTTAGTTTGCACCCTCAAGGAGGAAGTGATAGAAGGTGGATGGTAACCATATAATGCTAAAAATGGGGTCATTTGAGAAGAGGTATGAAAAGATGTGTTATACCACCATTCTGCAAGTGGTAGCCATTTAATCCATCTTTCTTGCTTATCTGATACAAAACAACGTAGATACCCCTATAAGCATTTGTTGACCACTTCCGTTTTCCCATCAGTTTGAGGATGATAAGATGAACTGTGAGCTAGCTGAGTACCCAAACATGAAAATAATTCCGTCCAAAAATTACTTGTGAAAATAGGATCACGATCACTTACAATTATCTTTGGGGTTCCATGTAGCCTTTGAATTGTCTCAAAAAAATAGCTGCAATTGTACTAGCTACAAATGGATGTGATAGGGCACAAAAATGGGCATATTTTTGAGCCTATCCACAATCACAAAAATAACATTCTTACCCTCTAAACAAGGCAATCCGGTGATGAAATCCATGGAGACCTCCTCCCATCTTTGGCTAGGAATTGGTAAGGGTTACAACAGACCTGGTGTCTTAATTATTTCCCCTTTGCTCTATTGGCACACTAAACACTCGATACAACCTAATTTTGTACATCCCCCTTGAGTCCTTCCCAAAATAATTCTCTTTTTATTCTATGATATGTCTTCAAAAACCTAGAGTGTCCTCCAATAGGTGAGGCATGTAGCTCTGCAAGAATCTTATGCTTCAACTCAGAATCTTTACTCAAGTATAACCTATCCTTGTACCATAGGGCATTACCTTTCCAATAAAAATTTTAGATGTCATAGATCTTTGCTTTATATTATGTATTAGATATTGCATATCATTTTCTTGATCCCATTCCAATCTTGCTTCATCCACCCAATCGGCCATCAACATGGACATTCCACATAGTAAGGCATCTACGGATGTATCCCTTCTGGACAACGCATCAGCTACTACATTTTCTTTACCCTTTTTGTATATGATTTCAAAATCATAACCCAACATTTTTGTTACCCACTTTTTTTGTTCCTTAAATGATAACCTTTTCTCCAAAAAGTATTTGAGACTATCATGATCAGTTTTTACCTTGAAGTGTCTACCCATGAGATAGGGCCTTCATTGCTTGACCGCATGAAGAATAGCCATCATTTCTTTCTCATAGACCGGTTTGAGCAGATATTTTCCTTTGAATTGGCGACTCTCAAATGCAATTGGTCTTCCTTCTTGCATTAGAACTGCTCCCAATCCTGATCCTGAAGTGTCACATTCAACAATGAAGGTTTTTGAGAAGTTGGGAGTAGCCAAAACTGGGGTGCTGCACAAGGCTTCCTTCAGCTGCTCAAAGGATTTAGTGGCTAAGTCTGTCCAATGGAAGGCATCCTTCTTTAGCAATGCAGTGAGTGGGGTTGCTATTCTACCATATCCCCGCACAAATCTTCTGTAGTACCATGTTAGTCCTAGGAACCCACGAATATTTTTGAGAGTTTTGGGTCTTGGCCATTCCACCATAGCTTTGATCTTCTGAGGATCAACTTTGACACCTTCATGGGATACAATGTGACCCAAGTACTCTACCTCTTGTACACCAAAATAACATTTAGATGGCTTTGCATAGAGAGTATGTTTCTCCAAAACTTCCAACACTTTATTTACATGTTGTAAGTGTTCTTCCCATGTCTTACTGTAAATCAATATGTCATCAAAGAAAACTAATACAAATTTTCTTTAAAATGGCTTGAAAATAGTGTTCATCAAGCTTTGAAAGGTTGAAGGCGCATTTGTAAGACCAAAAGGCATTACCAAAAACTCATAATGGCCCTCATGAGTCCTGAAAGCCATTTTATGAACATCTTCCTCTTTTATTCTAATTTGATGGTACCCCGAACGAAGATCTAATTTTGTGAAATAAATAGCACCATGCAATTCATCAAGTAAATCATCAATTACTGGAATAGGAAACTTATCTTTGATGGTATACTTGTTGAGTTCTCGGTAATCTGGACACATCCTCCATGTTTCATCCTTCTTACATACCATGACCACTGGGGAAGAATAGGCACTCTGACTAGGCCTGATGATACCTGCCTTCAACATTTCTTGAACCATTTTCTTGATCTCACTTTTCTAGGAATATGGGTATCTATATGGTCTGATGTTAGGTGTTTGGATCCTGGAATCAATTGAATGACATGATCATGATCCCTAACTGGTGGTAGTCCCTTTGGAATTGCATCAAAAATAGATGAGTGAGCATCAACAATCTTCTGAAGATCGGGTGGCATTGAAGACTCTATATTTTGTACTTCTATGGAAAATAACTTTGTTATAAATCTATGTACTCCTTTTAGAACCTTCGCATCTGATGAGAGCTAATAATCTGTGGAGACTTAGCTACCATCCCATTCAATTGTATTGTCCTTCTATTTGAATGAAATCACATGAACAATTCTTGGAAATTCATCTCTATAGTACCTAAGGTTGTGAGCCATTGGACACCCAAAACAATATTTGCCCCTCCCATAGAAATAGCAAACATAGGTGAGTCTAACATGTAGTCTCCCATGGAAAGCTTGATACTATGGCACTTTCTTGTGCACTTGATTGTCCCACCATCCGTAATCATAACTTGCATTTCTGGAGCTGGTAAATAAAACAATTGAGGTGGGCAACTAACTTACTATTTATGAAGTTATGAGTACTCCCCAAGTCAATCAACACCGTCACCTTCTGTTTTTTGAGATAGCCAATAACCTTGAGTGTTTGAGGAGTACTAATACCTAACAATTCATGACAAGAAATTGTAGGTTGGTGATCCTCTACTTCCTCTTCTACTTGGTTCCTCAACCTCTCCTATAATTTCATCATCCTCGGCATCCTCATTACCTCCATCAATATAGAATAACTTCTTCTCGCACATTTGTGTCCCGGTCCATATATGCTATCACGGTTAAATCATAATCCTTTTGTTCTCTTTTCTTCCATTTTTTGAGGAGTCAGTCTAATTGGCCTAGAAGATGAAGGGGAAGAGATACTACGGTCTTTGGTGTTAATGAAAGGCAACCTCCTACTACAAATAAATTTTTCCTCTGCTCGATGTGCCATGATAATAGAATCAGAAAGCTTGAGGGGATTAAACATACGTACCTCATGCTCGATGTGGTCCTTAAGACCCCCAAGAAATAGATCATTCAAATTCTCTTCTGGTATATTGTCCACCCTTAAGGATAGGTCCTGGAATTGATGCACATAATCTTTGACTGATCCTATTTGTCATAACTTTGCTAATTGACTAAATTAGTTCTCTGAAACACTGGAACTATAGTGCAATTGCAACTCCTCGGTAAAAACTGTCCAAGTGACACCAAGACCATTCTTTTTCCTTTGAGCACATAACCATCGATACTAAACGAATTGGTCTGGTTCAAGATACAGGGATGCCAAAGTCACCTTTTGTCCTGATGGTGTTTGATGTAGCTCAAATAATTTCTCCATTTGATTTATCCAATTCAGGGGATCTTTACCATCAAATTTGCGCATATCCACTTTCGGCATCATGTTCTATGGTTGCGAATAAGTTAGATTCTAATTGGGCTAGAAAAGTGATCCAACATGGTTATTTTGTCCATGATTTTGAACTGAATATCCTCCTTGGTTGATATGGGATGGATTTGGGCCATACTATTTACCCTTTACATGTTGCATGATATCATCCAACCGATGATTGATTTGGGCTATGTCTCCTTTAGAGGCCATCTCAGATTGTACATTTCGTAACTCATACTCAAGTTGGCTCACCTTATGATCAACTAAAGTAAACTCTAGTGCTAAATAATCTGTATTTACCCCTTCTGAATCCATCTCTTCAATCACTATCTCATCTTTATCTCATTATCCGGGGTTTTAGTCCTGAGTAACCGATTCCTTTTTGCTCTTGTGGAAGGCCCCGCCATGATATCAAACTTTAGGGTTTATGGTTTTGACACAAATTTGGCCGAACAGGAAAAAAATAGAGAAGATACTAATACTATTTTTTTAGAGCTTTCCGAAAATGTAAAGAACTTGAAAACATTCCACAATTTACACCCTAGGGAGCGATTTTATGAAAAACTCTAAATTTGTAATAACTTGTGCAAAATATATCAAAAAAGTCTGAAATTTTTAGGTAACTGTACTTGAAATGTTTCAGAACTCTGGTAAAAATATCTCTTGCCAATTCGATCTGGTTCAAAATATATTGTGGAAACAAAAAATTAGGGTTTTTGCCCTAATTTTGGCCCATATCTCAAATTACTCCATACCACTTGTAATGAAATTACTAGTATAATTCAGATTATGAGCAGAAATATAATGCCAAATAACACAATATTTTAGAATAATGATCTCAATATGCAATTGTAATAGCTTCGCCACTTCGAGGGGGTAACCTCCAAACCATATAATAAGACTGAAATGCTCAAGTGATAATGAACTACTACCTATAATCCTCTATATATACTATTCATATGTTATGTTATGGCCATCACCCAGTGCCAACCTATTAAGCATGAGAAAGTATAAATGATATAATAAAATGATATGGTAAGCCACAAGTTGGCTACTCATGATATCCTAATACAAGCAATAGGTTAAGGGTGTAGCATCTTCCCGACCTCGAGATCCATCTCAACCTATATCCAAACTAGTGGCCACTTTACACGTTGAATTTGTTCCAAATCATGTTGTGTAGGCTCCTAAGTGGGAAAATATTTGTGTGTAAGTTTATCCTAGCTCCGCTCTCTATCTCTCAAGGTGGCTCTCATAACAAAGAAGCAGAAACGAGTACAAGTTGGTAAATAAAACATCTGAATGAATCCCAAGAAAAGGCCAGAACTGTAAACGATAATATTAACTATTTGGTTTGTAGGTATTTATACTCAAGTATTCACCGGGATAACATCAACAACTTGCCAAAAACTTGGGATTTGTGCTTGATATTATTATAGTGGTAGTATATTTATTATACTAAAACTTCTGATAATTTCAAGTATTACACCTTGTCTAACATATCTACGAGTCATACGCAGAGCTTGGAAAGTTGGAGGTGATTGTTGTTTGTAGAAGTCATCAAAAATATTTTGATTGTTCACACAAATTATTGAGTACATTTTTTCACCATAGCCCTTCTTTTGACAGTTTTAAAAGTAACTTGCACTTTTGTATTGTCAAATGATTTTTACATTTTGATTTTTTTTTACATGCAAATTTTTACCCGCCCTTTTCTGACGGGTTTGAGGCCTTGGGAAGGGCTATGATGGGCTCAATTTTGAACCATGCTTGGTAGTTTGTTGGTCTTGGTCTATTACAAGTTTGTAGGAAGCACTAAGCGTAGAGCCTATTAGGCAAAATAATGATACCTAAGGCAATTGAATTCCAACACAATTAAAATGATTATTTCCACCCACGAACAATAAAGATTTTGAAAGAAAGGGACTTCAAAATGACCATGTGCGGGAATATTGTGGAATACACTGATAGATGTAGAAAGGAATATGCAGCATGAACCCCGAATAGAAGATGACCCCGAATGGGGACCCACCAGCTTGGTGAAGAAACTGTAAGTGAAGGCAAAACATGGGAAAACATGATTTCGGTTAAAAAGGAAGATATGGTTTAAGAAGACCAACCAAAGGGTCTTAGATTCTCGTTCTAGACCAAATAGTTAACAAAGCCTCAACTAAAATGGAGCACACTCTGATAGAGAAATTTATGGGAGCCAAATCACGCATTAACTCAGTCAAGGCTTGGGTTGAGAGGGAATGAATGTCTAAAATTCACTGAAATCTTAACGATGCCCAAAGGCTTTTTATTATTCTTGTTCTATAACAAAGAAGACAATGAGAGAAGTTGAGTAGGAGGCCCTTGGTTCCTTGGTAAAATAGGTCTCTTACTACATAAATGGATTCTAGGTTTCGAGCAAGAAAAAGAAGATATCGATAAGATGTATGTTTGGGTAAGACTCCATAGCCTCCCATTAGAGTTTTGGGAAGAAGATATATTAGTAGGAATAGCAAAAGTTGTTGGACAACTTTTATTATTAGTAATCTTGTCGAAAGGCAAGTAAACTATAGGTTTCACACTTATTTAAATAGTTATTACTATTTGTATTTTTCCACCAATAAAATGTTGCTATTATTTTTTATAAACAAATATACAATGTTTATATTAAAAAACTTGCACAATATTTAACAAAATAATTGTAAAAATTTATTTATCTTCCATTTGATTGGCTTGTAAATTGAGATGTTATTGAACCTTCAACAATTTCAAGAAAACAAGTTGTTTTATTAGAATTTATTTACATCCTTTTACTCTCCTCCTCCAACTTTGTTAGAGATACTAACAGGTTTAGAGCCCGCTATTCTCTCCCCCAAATTATTACCATTCCGCTGGTCGCTCCACTTTGCTTTTGTGCTTGCCGGATAACTTGTTCTTCCCGCATCGGCCGCCAATGGGGTCTCGAGAGATCCACCCTTTCGAGACGTTGCACACTTTCTTTGTAATGATTGACACAGAAGGAGGCAAACGCCAACGGTTCTTACTAAAAAAAAGGCGCGGCTACGATAGATTGTAGTTGTTGCATAGTGTTCATGGAATCGCAAAGCGTGGCATTTGAGAGCACGCGCAGGCCGCTCCTTCGCCAAAGGAAAAGCCGCAAACGCGTCTTGAAGTCAGTAACTCGACGTATTCTTGCGGTGCCGTTATCTGACACCGTCAAGAACACGTTCTTGTTCGCATTCAACTATAAACTCTTGTCCATTAACGGTACTTTCCTCCGTGCTGAAATACATTCCGTAGGTCTCTAAATCAAATACAAGCATTGCCGCTCGGAAGAATTCCGCCACTTTGTTAGCCTCACGCGGCCAATGCGCTCGAAAGACGCCAACCTCCTAACGCCAATCACCGGGCTGGGTCTGCATTAGGATATCTCCCGCGTTAAACACCAATTGCTCCGTCACAGCTTACCCCGGAACCTCTCACAAATGCTAGTGAAGTCTACCGGGCGTGTCATCGTTGCCTACATGCGCGCACCGGACGTGCCCGCTCAATACACTCCCATCAAATGACGCGAAAACAACTTTGTAGTCCAACATAACGATTCCTGCTATGGCCTTGGACAACCCCAGATGACTCTCGTGGGCGGGATTCATAGCCCTAACACATTCGTCGTACTCGCTGTCAAGATACGGACGGGCTAAATACTCCGTGACATAGCCAGCACCTCATCACGCTTCAATAACTAATCCCAAACTAAACTAGACCAACTCATCCGTGTACCAAGTTCGTTGAGGTAAATTGAAGGAGGGTGGTGTGTTGGCATATGAATCACGCCCATTTCCCCTGTATTATTGTTGCGGATACTGTGAATGAGGATCTAAGAGCTTCCGGCTTCTACATATCCTGCACACTGCATGGAATCCAAGTTAGCACGTGAGAGATGATGGCTTTTGTCGATGCGATGCCAATGCAAATGCGAGTGCAGATGCAATTCCCGTCAATTGCTGCCAATCACCCATGCCTTTGGCTTGTGTCAAATGTCACAAAATCTGCGCCTCTCTCACACAAAACCTCACCTTCTTAAAGTCGTGGGCTGAAAATATGTTAAAGAACAGAACACCGTAATCGGAAATTTTTGCCAACAACAAAAACATACTTCCACAACTAATATATTTTGGGGAAGAAAAACAAAAAAGAAAACTTTTTCAGTGAACTTAAAGGATGACTTTGCTGGTTGATGAACTTGTTGAGTGTCCACCCAACAAAACCAAGCACTATGACATACATTATGAAATTCAAAATTAGCAACGGTTCTGCCTACTGCTCGAGCCATGATATTCCCTTCCTCTTTCTCAATTCCTTCAACGCTGTAACAACAACCCAACTAGCACTAAACTGATACCCAACCCTCTGGAAAATGGTGGTGCAGAAGAACAAGAGCCTTGGAAACTATCCTTTCCAATCTTTATCTGGGTGCAGTTGCAGGCATGTTAAATGATGACAAGCTAGGGAGGAATGAGGTGGGGTGGCTATATTTGAAGGATCCTATTGAAATTAGATGACAACCATTCCTCTTCTGGTGGATCAAGATCCTATTATTCAGCTTGTTGTTGTAACAAGACAGCTTTAGTTAGAATATGGATAGGAACGCATTAATGAATTCAGTTTTGTATGAAATGCTATAAATCCATGTATGCCCATTGAGGCTGAGATACAGAGAGTTGAAAGAGGAACGATTGTGCTGATTGTAATTTCCAGATTTGAACAATAAGAGAATCGATACCATTGCTCCGTGGATGTTTCCCTCTTGAGGGTTTTACCACGTAAATCTGTGTGTTTATGTTTTTGTCTATTTTGCCATTGAATTTCGTTTACTCGCATTAATAATTTCTCTGTGCATAATCTTTTCGTGGCTGCAAGTTTCAACAAGTGGTATCAGAGCTCGTTGGAGGGAGGCCACGAAGGGCGAGTGCAAAGGGGCGTGATTTTCCTACAGGCACGTTACAGAGTAGGGGTGAGTTTGAAGGGAGAATTCATTTGTTGCATTGAAGGGCCGCATTCACATTGTTGCACTAGAGGTTGCATTCGAGGCCGCGTCCACAGGCCCTCGAATCTCGCAGCAAGGTCCCGCCTAGAAAGGAAGATGCGTATGGCGCGCTTAGAGGCCACCCTTAATTCGTTCCGGGAGGCTACTTACGGTGTTTTCTGGACCCACGGCAGAGCAATCACAGTGTGGAAGCGTGATGGCAAAGACACAGAGTGCTAAATTCGAGATCGAGAAATTTGACGGTAGCAATAACTTCGAGTTATGGAAGGTCAAGATGCGGGATATACTGTGTGTGCAGGGAGTTGTGAAGGCACTCGCAGAAAAGAGAAGAAACCCGCGAGTATGGATGATGATGACTGGGACGAGATGGAAACTCGTGCTCTCAGTGCTATTCGCCTATGCTTGGCCGACGATGTATTATTCAACATCGTGTCTGAAACAACAACAGCAGGACTCTGGACAAAACTGGAAAGCTTGTATATGACTAAATCCTTGACGAATAGAATCCTCCTGAAGCGTCAGCTGTATACCTTGCGTATGAAGGAAGGTATGACAATTTCGGAACATTTAAATACTTTTAATACTCTTATTTGTAAATTGACAAAGACGGGTGACAAAATTTCGAATGAAGATAAGACGGTAACATTATTAAGTTCTCTGCCTGAATCTTGGGATCATTTCGTAACCTCTATTAGTTTTAGTTCTAAAGAGGTCATTAGCTTTGATGTTGTTGTTGGAGCTATGATATCTGAGGAAACTCGAAAGAGATCTTCTCTGGAAACTTCGACAACAGAAGTTATGATGGCCAGAGGTAGAACTACATTCGAAAGGCGAGAGGGGACATCATTCAAGTGTTGGTTCTGTAACAAATCAGGACACCTCAAGAAAGATTGCTGGAAACGTAAAGAGGCATCTAAGGAGGAGGACTCTACAAAGGAGGCTAACATAGCCGAGAAGGATTCAGGTATGGTTGATGAGGTATTATCTACGTCTATTGTCTCACAGTACCATTATGACTGGTTAATTGATTCTGGGGCATCCCATCACATGTGTCTGCATAGGAATTGGTATTCTACATATCAATCTATTGATGACGGGGTAGTTTACATGGGTAATGATGTTACATGTAAAACTGTTGGGATAGGGAGTATCAGAATTAAAATGTATGATGGGATTGTTAGAACACTGACAGATGTGAGACATGTGCCTGACTTGAGAAAGAATCTGATATCTTTGGGAGTTCTGGATTCTAGTGGACATAAGGGTTCAGTTCAAGGTGGAGTTTTGAAGATATCAAAAGGTATCTTGATAGTCATGAAAGCTAACAGAGTCGGGAACTTGTATAAACTTGAAGGAAGGACAGAAATTGATCAAGCAGGAGTCACATCAGAGGATGCAGGTGAATCCACTCGCTTATGGCATCAACGATTGGGTCATATCAGCGAGAAAGGAATTAAGGTACTTGCTGATCGTAAACTTCTTCCTAGTTTAAAAACTGTAGATTTAAAGTTCTGTGAGCATTGTGTTTATGGGAAACAAGCTAGACAGAAGTTTAAACCTGGAAAACATACAAGTAAAGGTATCCTAGACTATATTCATTCAGACCTATGGGGTCCAGCTCCGAAACTCTCATATGGAGGATCATCATATTTTGTTAGTTTTATAGATGATTACTCGAGGAAAGTTTGGATCTATTTGTTAAAGAGGAAAGCTGATGTATTTAACACTTTTAAACAGTTTAGAGCTTTGGTTGAAAAGAGCACAGGTAAATCCATTAAATGTCTTAGAACAGATAATGGAGGGGAATTTACTTCTAAGGAGTTTGATAATTATTGCAAGAATGAAGGGATCGACAGGCATAAAACCACTGTGTACACTCCACAGCAGAATGGCATTGCTGAACGCATGAACATGACTCTTCTCGAGAGAGCAAGGAGCATGCTCAGTAATGCAAAGTTGCAGCAGGAATTGTGGGGAGAAGCTTTGCTTACAGCTTGTTACCTGGTTAATCGATCACCATCGACAACAATTGACTGCAAGATTCCACAAGAGGTATGGACAGGTCAACCATGTAATTATTCTAGTCTTAGAGTTTTTGGTTGTGATGCCTATGCACTTATTCCAAAGAGTCAGCGTTCCAAGTTAGATCCTAAGTCACAGAAATTAGTCTTTGTTGGATATGGTGATGGTGTGAAGGGGTATAGATTATGGAATCCTACTGCCCATAAGATCATCATAAA
Source organism: Taxus wallichiana var. yunnanensis (assembly GCA_018340775.1). Classification (NCBI taxonomy): domain Eukaryota; kingdom Viridiplantae; phylum Streptophyta; class Pinopsida; order Cupressales; family Taxaceae; genus Taxus; species Taxus wallichiana. The sequence continues at coordinate 513,899,379 of CM031234.1, forward strand.
CAGAGATGTTATATTTGATGAAATTTCACTCATGAAATCGATGGAAAGAATGTTATGAAACAGGTTGATGTACCACAGTCACAACAAATTCAATTTGATATACATTCATCCACGGGTGAAAATCATGAAGATGTCCGTGAGCAGGATATTCATGAGGAAATCACTCAGGAGGATGAGCAGATTGAAACACCTCAGGAAATTGAGGAAATACCACAACAAGCTCTACGAAGGTCTACACGGATCAGATCAGTTCCAAGCAGGTATGATGATTTTGTCACTTCTGTTGCTTTAATTTCTAATGAAGGAGAACCAAGTTGTTATAAAGAAGCAATAGAGGTTTCAGATAGTGACAAATGGAAACATGCCATGAAAGAGGAAATTGATGCTTTGATTAAAAACAAAACATGGGATCTGGTGGAACTTCCTAAGAACAGGAAATCGGTTGGTTGTAAGTGGGTATACAAGTTGAAGAAAGGTGTTGATGATACTATTTCAAAGTACAAGGCAAGGCTGGTTGCAAAAGGGTTTTCTCAGGAAGCAGGTATTGACTTTCATGAGATTTTTTCACCAGTTGTAAAAATTGTTTCTATTCGTATGGTGTTAGCACTAGTTGCATTGCTTAATCTGGAATTGGAGCAGCTAGATGTTAAAACTACATTTCTACATGGAGATTTAGATGAGGAAATTTACATGGAACAACCGGAAGGGTTCGTTCAAAATCGCAACAAGAGGTTTGTCTGCAAACTCAAGAAATCATTGTATGGCTTGAAGCAGTCTTCAAGACAATGGTACAAGAAGTTTGATTCCTTCATGGTGAGCCATAATTTTACCAGGAGTGAATATGATCATTGTGTTTACTTTAAAAAGTTGGATAATGGCATGTTCATTATATTGGTGTTGTATGTTGATGATATGCTTGTAGCAAGCAAAAGCATGGTTGAAATCAGCAGGTTAAAGGCTCAGTTGGCTAGGACATTCGATATGAAGGATCTAGGAGCAGCAAGACAGATCTTGGGCATGGAGATACACAGAGACAAGATGAAAGGCAAGCTGTGGTTATCACAAGAGAAGTATGTGGAGAAAATACTTCAGAGATTCGATATGGATAAAGTGAAACCAGTGAATATCCCTTTAGCTTCGCATTTTAAACTTTCTTCAGGTTTGTGTCCTAGTAATGATGAAGAAAAGGAGTATATGTCTCGTGTACCGTATGCTAATGCAGTAGGAAGTTTGATGTATGCGATGGTTAGTACTAGACCAGATATTTCACATGCAGTTGGTGTTGTCAGTAGATACATGGCAAAGCTAGGTAAAGAACATTGGGCAGCAGTGAAATGGGTGCTTCGGTATCTTAGAGGCACAAGCAGTTACTGTATCACTTTTGATGGTTGCAGTGATAAGGTTTGCGGTTATGTTGATTCTGATTTTGCAGGTGATTTGGACAAAAGAAGATCTACTTCAGGTTATGTCTTTACTCTTGCAGGTGGTCCTATTAGTTGGATGTCAAAGCTTCAAAGCATTGTTGCTTTATCCACTACTGAGGCAGAGTATGTATCTGCTTCACATGCTTGCAAAGAGGCAGTATGGTTAAAAGGTTTATTGGGTGAGTTAGGACAGTTTCAGAAAAGTGTAAAAATTTTCTGTGATAGTCAAAGTGCAATTTATTTGGCTAAGAATCCAGCTTACCATAGTAAGTCGAAACATATTCCAGTTAAATACCATTATGTAAGACATGTTGTTGATGAAGGACAGTGATTCTTGATAAGGTCCACACTCAAAAGAATTGTGCAGACATGTTCACGAAACCGGTTATATTAGAGAAGCTGCGGTGGTGCTTGGCTTCTCTTGGCTTGCAAAAAAGGTGATGAGCAATGAGCAAGGTATCAGGTTAATTGTTGTCAAGGTGGAGATTGTTGAAATTAGATGACAACGATTCCTCTTCTGGTGGATTAAGATCCTATTATTCAGCTTGTTGTTGTAACAAGACAACTTTAGTTAGAATATGGATAGGAACGCATTAATGAATTCAGTTCGTATGAAATACTATAAATCCATGTATGCCCATAGAGGTTGAGATACAAAGAGTTGTAAGAGGAAGAATTGTGTTGATTGTAATTTCTTGATTTGAACAATAAGAGAATCGATACCATTGCTCTATGGATGTTTCCCTCTTGAGGGTTTTACCACGTAAATCTATGTGTTTATGGTTTTGTCTATTTTGCCATTGATTTTTCGTTTACTCGAATTAAAATTTTCACTGTGCATAATCTTTTCGTGGCTGCAAGTTTCAATGATCCTAAAGTTGTTGAATTGAATACATGATGACCGAAATTGCTTTCTTGTAGTGATAAGAATGGATGCAATCTCGAGTCTTGTCTCCCTGTTGTGAATACAAGTGTTGGGTAAGCAACTCCACAACGTGCAAGTTTTGGGTAGTTTTTAAAGATTTTCTTAGCGTTTTTCACGACCGCTACTCATGTTCCATGTTACAAGATAGCTTGCCAACACCACTTTAGTAGAAGAATGGGTCATCCACATCATGTGACAAGATATGTTACATCTTTACGCGGTTCCTTTGTCCAGTGCATCATGTAGGTACTTAGAGTTGTAATTACTACATTTTTTACTTTAGGATTACTTAGTGGGACCCTCCAACAAAGTGTTTGCTAGCCGAGCTGTAACATCAGGAGGCCATGATTTTTTGAGATAATTATGTATTTCTCAAATAAAAAATGGATATTAAATTTTAATTTCTTAAACCATTTGATTGTGCTCATTGTGTTGTGTTTGGGGTCACGTATTCATCTTCAAAAATATTATATATATTTCATAACCCTCGTGGATTTGAGTAAGACTAACAAAATGACTAAATAAGATATGCACACAAAGTGTTTAACAAAATGACTGATCAAGATATCATCTTGTGTAATGCGATCATGGGTTTCCTCATGAGACATTGAAATTGTTTCACAAAATAAAAATAGTAGGTGTCCATCCCGATTGGTACACTTTTCTCAACATTTTTATAGCCTTTACATTGCAATTTTTGCTGCGGTAGTACTTGGCAACATCATTGTTCATGTTGATCATGTTACGCAGCTCAAACCAAATTGATTTTTGCCAAGTTTCATATAGATTTTCCTGAATCTATAAAATTAATCTCTAAGTTTGGGGTATGGAATCAAACCATCAATATGAATATTCCTCTCTTTTTTGTCCTAGATGCAATAGGATGGGTCATTATATTAAGAAATGCAAAGACAAAAGAAAACAACATAAAATTTGGAGAAAGAAGGTTTCTACCAAGATGGACATGGCTCTTGAACCTCTTGAAGATGAGTGATATAATGAGAAGGAAGATAGGTGCAAAAATGTAAAAAGGATAATGTAGGAAGGATGCATAACTATATTCATGATGAAAAAGATGTCCAAAATCATGACAAGGAGATAGGAGAGGAAGGAGAAACTTCCCTTTGACATGCGTGGATCAAGAAGAGAGAGAGGAAGGGGAATATGAGGAATCGAAATCTCACTAAAAAGTAAAATACCCTCAAGGAGAGAAAGATGATACCAAGAGGAACATGTAGAGTTTTCTACTCTAATGAATGTTGATATTTTTGAGACTTTTTCCTTCTTGGGTGATAAACAATAAAGAGAAATCCAACAAAGGGTAAGGATAAATCACTTTGTCATCTAGAAAATCTGTAGATATGGTATCTAATCCAAATATTGAAAATTTAAGTAATGTGGAAGATAAGAAGAATGAAATAGCTAAAGGTGTGACAAATGGGACCCAAAGTGTGTCACATTTGAGTGGGTCAAAAGGCTAGTTGAAGTTTATCAATGATAATAATATCGTGGAATGTTAAAAGGCTTAACAACCCTAATAAATAGAGGATTCTTATGGACCTCAGAAAGAAGCACATGCTAAGTATTCTAGTGGTTCAAGAAACTAAAATGTCAGATAATGATCTTGTTGATTATAATATCAAGATTTCGAAAGGGCTACATATGATGGTTGTTAGTTCTATTGGGTCGTATGGAGGGATGGTAATTTTATGGGATAATCGAGTTAATGGAAGGTAAATTTATTCTTTCCTTAGCTCACCATTTATTTGTGTTATTAAATAATATAAAAGATAATTATATGTGGATCATATCAAATGTATATGGTCCTAAAAATTTAGTCGGAAGCACTCTTGACACAAGAACAAAAGATCTTTATTTATTAACAAAAAGTGAAATTATAATACACGGAGAAGGCATCAATTCTTATAGGATTTGAACTACCTTATTAAATCCACATAAGGTAGATGCGATATATTCTGATGCTAGTAGATATGTAGAAATAACATATTTCCTTGATTTCCCCTACATGAATGCATCTCGGGAAAAGACATTCCAACATCCAACAAACCTAGGGATAATGAAAACTAAGACTAGAAAAATATACATAAGGGTAAGTGCACCAAGATGGTGGACAATTAAGTGGACATAAAACTCAAATTTAGGTATCTGCGACCACGCTTTATAAATCACACTCATGTAATCTGTTTGTATAGGCTTGGTGATTTCCAAACCTAAAACCACGATCGTGGTCCTCTGAGACAAAAAAACAAACCCGCGACTCCTCATTTTCCCTCATTTTTCCTTTCCAACCGCGATTTCTCCTAGACCTTTGGCACTCGCACTTTGAATACCCCCTAAAAATTACTCTTCGGACTTCTGGATTGCGATATTTTTAACCATGCCACCAAGAAAAAGAGGTAAGCCCTCGATTTTGATCAATTTGTTTGCATTTTAGGTTATTTTTTGTGATTTTCATAGGTTTTTCAATTTTTTTGTTTTGTCAGTTGCTCGGCAAGCTCGTAATCCCGCAAACCCTCAAAACTATCATCAAAACCTCCAAACATTCTACAAAACCCTCCTCCAAACATAGATCCACCTCATGTGGCTCCTTCTATCCCCACGGAGCCAACAGGAACATGAGCTAATATCGTTGAAAAAATCCAACAAAATAAAATTACCATTGAGAACCGTATTCAGAATATAAGACAAAATCATGCCACAAATCCGTCCTACATGAATTTAGCCAACACATTGCAAACATTGATTGGTGAAGTTGACTCCACAACCAACCAAATAGATAGATGGAATACCTTTAGAGGTGATTGTAGGCATCACGACATGCAAATAAATTATCCCATGCGGCCGTAAAAGACAAAAAAATTGGAAAATACCGCATTTGTGCATTATTTACTGACCCAAGAACCAATGCCCCCTACGCTTACTTGCAAATGGTTCCCAATCCATTGGTGCCACGATGACCAAATCAAGAACAATTTTTGGGACCGATGGTGGATGGTTTTTTATTATCCACCATGCAACAACAATGAGGTTCCCCTCTATTTTTTGAAGAAATTATATTGCGAGTTCGTGCTTAATGAGGTCCCAAACTATTTTGACTTTTCTAATTTTTATGGGTGAGGTGGTGGCTCTGCACAAAGTAGACTCTGGTGCACGCGTAGGTCAACCAAGGATCCCCATGCCCCAAAACCCCCATTGCCTTCAGTTATCCCTCCTACAATGAAGGAGGTTGTAGAGATTGACACACTACATGCATTGAGGGAGCTCACTGACACTCTAACCCAACATAGTGAGCAGATTACATCTGGTGATGTTGGTGGAGGTGCCAGTTCTAGCGCACCACACCACTGTGGATCATGTGGTGTCGTATGCACTGTGGGTGAGACATCATTTGCTGGATCACATGATTTATTTTCTCTAGATGAGATGATGGCGGATGTTTTTGGAACTAGTGCAATGGATCTTGGTCTTTCACAGGTAAATGTCAAATAAATATTTAATATATATATATACAATAGTTTAATTCATGTTTGAGATTTTAATATATATGTATTTCATTATACATTATGTACATACATGTAAAAACTAATTTTTTATTTTATTTTAAATAGCAAGAGCCGGTGAAGGAAACATCCGACATCGACATGCTAGCTACTACAGTTGGGCATGTTACAAATGTAAGTTTCAAGTTGTACTTAAATTTTAAATTTCATTTGATTGTGCACTTTTATTATTATAATGTTTCACCTGTATATGTACATATTAATATATGTTTGTCTTTTATACATGTAGGAGCCTAGTGGGTCATCATCTACTCTAGGAACTGAGGCTATTGGCACGCCTCACGTGAATTTTATGTAGGTTAGTTTCTCTTTACACTTTCTAGTTCTAATTGTGGAAGTTCACGTGGATTATGCTTTGGCTCATTATGTGGCAGTCATGTAGATTAATATTGATTTGTACATGTTTTTTGTATAGCTTATGACTGCCAAAGAGACTCCTCCATTTATGTAAACTGTGGAGGCTTGCTGTAGATACTGCCATAGCATCTGCAGATCCACTAACTGAGGTACAATTTTTTCAAATTTGTTAAATTTATTTAGGAATTATTTCTTATTACTTAAATCTACAATATCAAATTTTGTACATGAAATATTTAATTTGAAATTTAATTATTTGTATGTAACTTACCTCGCATGAGTCTACCGTTGTCCTTGCCATGCGTCAATGAAAAATTGATAGGGATTATGACATCACAGTAAGATTTCACATGCATTTTAACTAAAATCTAAGTTTCTAAATTTTGAATATATTTTAAAAATATGGGTGTTAAAATCTTGTTGTTTATAAATGTGCAGGTTAGGTTATAGGCCTGCTTAGAGATGCCTAGGACCACACGGATGAAATCCATAGTGGCATCTCCCTCCACTACATCCCCGGTCATGGACATGCTACTTCTAGTAGGGCGAAGAGAGGGAAGATGTTTCATGATTAGATTCATAGGACATGGATGTACATATATATATATATATATATATATATATATATATATATATATATATATATATATATATATATATATATATATATATATATATATATATATATATATATATATATATGGGCCAACTGGTCCTAGTTCATGATTCTTCATAGGACATTGTATATAGCCTTATGTGGCCACATGTGGTCTTATATGTATGACACACTTGGTTCGAGATGTACACATGTTATGAACTTATATTTTCAGAGACGTGCGTTCAACACACTTAGTTTGATACATTATATATCTGGATGTGTTGGTTTTCATAACGATATTACTTCTATGTTTGATTTAAATTCATTGCACATGATATCCTTCTATGTATGTATATTCTATGTATATTAATTCTATATGTATGTTTGATTTAAAATTAAAAAACTATGGTGCAACAATAAGAAGAAAATAAGCATATATCTCATGTACCATATTCTAGTGCAATAATAAGTTTTATGTATGTTATGACATGTACATGTCAAGGACTGAAATTTCACATGTTGTTGGAGTTGTCAGTAGATTTTAGGAAAATCTAGGTAGAGAACATTGTTCAACAGTGAAGTGGGAGTTTCACTACTTGTGAGGAAAAATAAATTATTGCATCACCTATAACAATATTGGTGATTCAATTTGTGGATATTTTGATTCATATTTTGTAAGTGATTTGGAAAAACAAAGATCGACTTCTAGTTATGCTATTACACTTGTAACTGGACCTATCAGTTGGATTTCAAAGCTTCAAAATATTACAATTTTTTCAACTACTGAGGTAGAATATGTAGCTGCCTATCATAGTTGTCAGGAGGTAATTTGGGTAAAAATTTTATTGGATGAGTTTTGAAGATATCAATAGAAGATGAAGGTATTGTGTGACAATCAAAGTGCTATTTAATTATCCAAGAATCTAGCTTATCACAATAAGACAAAGCATATTTTAGTTAAGTATAATTTGGTTATCTTCTATTCATTTGCAGAAAATGTGATGAGTTGGTCGTGTAATATATAAAGTGGATTGGTTATCAAGGTGGATATTATAAGATATGTGACAAAAAAGTTAAATTTTAGATCCCTTTACGACAACAAGTTAAAAAAGTTGTAATTGTTGAAAAAGTTGTAATTGTTGAAAAAGTTGTAATTGTTGAAAAAGTTGAAAACAGTTGGTCGTGGCACCGAACCGACTGCGTGGACACATTCGGGTGGCTAGGTGAATGCTAGAGGAGGTGTCATTTTGGTGCACGACAACGTCATTGCTTATGGGCTACCTCTTTTCGCGAGTCCCTTAAGAGCCCTGAGACCAAAAAATTGTTCAACTTTGACGGGTAACTACGCAGAATCCGTGGCACCTAGAGACGCCTCTCCTGTGCGATCCTACATCTCGGTGTAGGGACACTCTACAATATGATCTCTCAATTTTTTATTTCTCCAAACGGTGCTCTCGTTGCCCTATTGTTTGCAAATGCACCGAATAGTGTAGTCGAGACAAGTGTAAGGTCACAAACGGTATATTTTGTAAACGATGGGGTCATGGCACCGAACCAATGTGTGGATACATAGGGATGGTCTTGTAAACACTTGGGAGGGTGTCATTTCAGTTCTCTAAGCTCCAGGTCCTTTTGGGCTACCTCCTCTGGAGCCAAGAACCCCCTCCATAGGTACATAAATCATTGTTAATTACTTCTCTTTTCTTGTAAAACAATGAAAGCTTCTCTTAGCTTCGAGAATTTATAATTCTCTACTAACAGTGCCAACCATGTGAAGGTGGAAGCTTTTTTAGCACCACTAACCTGCATATAAAAGTCTTAGTCAAAGAAATTTAAGTTTCAAATCAAATCCATACTAGATATATACAAAATACACAAATTTAATAAAATATATGAACTTAAATTTATCTAACTAACAAATTTATATATACCAAAGAAATTATATATACCAGACATGAGCATTGTAAATTCATTGCAATGAACCATCAGGATCGGATCTACTCTGAATAACGGACATGATTGCTTCATGATTTGACTCTCGAGCCTTCCAAAGAATCTTGTTATTAGGCCTTCCTCAATATCTATACAACTGAATATTTTTCGCTAGAACTAGATGTGAATATAAGAGTATTTTCTTGTGTGTCTCAAAGTCTTCAAACACCCAAATAGAGGATTTTTTTAATGGATATCGCCAAAGCCAAGTTCCAGTAACTACCACTGACCTTTTAGGGTACTCAATATCTTCGCCATCTATAATAGGAGAAGTCAAATTCTTTCTTTCCTCAATGCAACGACATAAGAAATAGTCTGTTCCTTCTTCATTGTCTTCTGTCGCAATAACTACAAACACATGTCCTATAAAAAAGGTTTCAACTCAAATTTAAATTGTACATATTAAAATTTTAATGGACATAACTCAATACAAAAATTGTAAATAACCATAAATACCTTGTTGCACCAAAATCAAAATTTTGTCAAAGTCCTTGGATGTTGCAACTTCATCTGCAAAAACAATTCATAATGCTTGTGGAGGTTGATAACTAACAAGCGGAGTTAGAGGCCTACAAATCCATCCATCGACCCATTCTTGTGAATCACACTCAACTATGACAAATTTGATACAAGATGCACAAAAACATGTCAAATTTCTTGTCCATGTGGTCCATGAAGTAGCGTCTGAGCTACAAAATGAGTGCATATCATTGGACCCAATGAGTGTCATACAATCCTCGTAGTTAGCAATTTATTGTTCCTCTATCAATCAAAAATATCTCTTGAGAACCTGGGCCATTTCTAATACACCATTCCACTATGCTCTTTGTATCTTTCAATTTAGCACCATATTTGTACTTCAACTCTTCTCTTGCAAGAGATCTTTTCACACATGCCCCTGCACCATCATGCTCTCCTTTTCCATGTCCAGCCTCAATGAAAATCCAAATATGTTGCACACCCATCTTGACATGCATCCTGCTCATCCAATAAAACATTCATGCATTCTTAAACTGAGATGTGCAATTATCTGACCATATATAATGTTGTTTGAAGTGGATGTCCCTATTAGAAAAGTTTCCATAAAATAACTGGAAACACCCTTGCACAAATTCAGTAGAATGAGTACGATCATCACTGATATAAAAATGGTACTCTCTTAAAATTTTCTGATCATTCTCTATACTGTCAGGAGAATGTATAAATGTTATATGCACAAAAATGACAACTTATGTACTGAGTTGTAATATTGTGATTGAACCTCCATTTGTGGTTGCAATGTATAATTCTCTACAAAATCTACCACTAAAACAATAGTACCAATAATAAATGTGTCTTTGCATATCTTGAAATGTTCATCCAACCATCGAGCTTTGTGTGTATGCCTAGCATACTCATAAACAATTTCATCCTTAAATTTTATCATAAATTAAAAAACATGCATATGTTATGTAACTAGCTCACACCGTTTAGACTCTTTTCCATCTTTCAACTGGTATGCAACTGATTTATATTTATCAAACTCAACTAAATTATTTCCTATTGCACCTTCAATTTGCTCATGGATGCAACTTTCTAATTTAGGTAATCCACCACATGTACCACAACTTCCATCTAAACAATCCTGACTATAAAAAAATTATCCGACTTCTTTTTCACAAAATATCGTAGGAATGAAATCCCTGGAAGATATTGGTGGAACTTGAACACCACATTCCGATAACATAGTTTCAAAATGCAAAATAGAACAAATACATAAAAATTTAGCATAATGCATAGCAAATTCAACATGTTGCCTACAACAACAAGTGGTGTGAGCGTGGTTCATTTTCACATAGAATTGTTTTAAAATTTCATAAAAACGTTGATTAATTTTAATTTTCAGATGCTCTTGTTCAAACTTATGAAAAAATTGAGTTTGAGTCATATCTAAGAAATTCTTTAGATGTGGTTCGCGATTAATAGAACCAACTCTCCATTTTACAACATCTCTTATATTAGGTGAAACTCTAGTGTTATCATGCCAAAATTGAATAAAAACTTCTCTTATAACATCGTATTATATTTGTCCTTATGCGGTGCTCTAGTAGAAAATGCCCAAAAATCGGTGTTATTGAGTGATTGAAGGATATTACGTCTTTCAATTACTTTCATTAGAGTTTTTCGATTAACTTGCAACATTCGACTTGTTTGCATAATCAAACGTTGTTTTTTATTGATTCACTTACAACACTAGTAGCAAGTACATGATGCACAATATTACTATCCCTAAGCGCGTCTCGACACCAACTGTGTGATATGCATCATGAAGGTTTTCAACAATTGTAGAGGTTTGACCATGTATATTAGATGTTTTCAATCCTAAGGTGTTTAATGTATGTCTCATTTTATTAAATTTCATCAAACTAACCAACAACTGACATCTTTGGGAATCATTTAAAATTTCAAAATGATTATCCCAAATTTCAGTGGCTTTTCTTCTGATTTTCCATTCAGAAAGTTTGTCACACATTGGTTTCAAAATGTTTTCATCAATTTCAATAAAATAATTAGGTTTCTTATGGAAAATCCTAGGAGGTGTTTTTGTCAAATTTTGTTTGTCTACAGTTTCAACCTGAATTTCTTTATTCACATTTTCATTGTCTCCTTCAATTTCAACATTTGCTACATCACGAGTATTTAATTCTTCTTCAACATTGATAGTAAAAACATCTTCATCATGAGTATTTAATTCAACTTCAACATTGATAGTAGAAACATTACCTGGTTCCTCATTGCTTACAATAGTAGGGGTTGAAGATGAACCTCTTCTTGATTCACGAAGATTCCACATTTGCTCAGCATTTTGAAATCTGTTTGCCTCTAATTTGTTTGGTGTTTTTTACTTAATGACTTCCTTTTTGACTTCGTTTCTTGTCTCCCATGATGTTTTACTTCCAGTGTGATAAGAAAAATGTGTAGAAAATGACAAAATTTCACAGTAATTTGTACGGTAAAGTCAAACAATAAAAATCACATGGTAATTAGAACATTGGGATGCGTATAAATATGATTTATAAACCGCAATCACGGTTTATAAAGCGTGATCGCAGTTCTTGTTTAAAAACCGCGATCGCAGTTTATAAACCGCGATCGTGCTTCTTTTTGTATCATCAAATCTGACCCTAAGGCTCGGGAAATCTTTGTTTTGCCCCAACCAAAGCTATGAAAGGTCATTATGAAGTGTAAAGGGTCAAAAAACTTCAAATTTTCTCTTCCATAGACTTGAACCATGCTAAAAAACTGAAAACATTTCACAAAAATGGTGCCATTGCGTAGAGGAGACTCTTAGCTTCATAGAAATATTGATTTTAAAGTGAATAGAATAAGATAAATATCATTTTATAATTTTTTACTAATAATAGGTTTTTAAGATTTTTTTCCCGTGAATATTCATGTCTACGTTTAAGACTGCAACTTTTGTTTCGCTTATCAAAATGTGATAAAACTTATACCATCCCAAGCGTGGAGAAATTCTATACACGTTAAAAAAAAAATATTTGATTTCGATATTTTTGATATAGTTATGGTGGGAAAACAGAAAGCGCTCTGTTTTCTAAATATTTTTAGACCACTTTCACGAAAAAATCATTAAAAAAATATTACTCAAAAAATACAAAATAAAATCCATCCCAAGATAGACAACTACATCTAACTTTTCACCAAAGGAAAAAAATAACAAGATTTGGTCATCCAAATCGCGGGCAAACAAACTACAATCTTATAGGTTTTTTCAAAAACAAAAACCAAGTCATATAATTTTAAGTGTTTAATATAGCTAAACTTGTCCGTTTTTTTAAAAAATTAATATTTTAGAAACTAGATTCTGGATGCTACGATTCATATTCATATAAATTTTTCTAATTTTGAGTGCACATATTGCTAATAATCCCTACAAGTTGAGATTTTGCTATTTTTTGCAATATGACGTCCACTTATGACCCCTTTTTGTCCACTAACTTGGTGCACTTACCCATAAGTTAAAAAATAATATTTTAACTTATTACATCTATTTAATTAATCCACCTATAGTGAATTATGAACTTGGTTTAGTCCTAACATTCCCCCCCCTTAGTTCAACATGGTCTCAAGTGAACATGAGAGAAATTCTCTAAAGCCCTCAAAATTTTCCTTTGTAAGTGAATTTGTTAAGACATCAACACGTTGTTGATATGTTAGGAAATACTAAAGGTGGATGTTTTTATTTTTAATATGTTTACGAATGAAAAGTACTTACACCTTAATGTCGATCGTGTTCTCATGAAACACATGATTGTGAAGAATCTTTACTACTCCTTCATTTTTTATTAGCAAATATTGAAATAAATAGATGCCTAATACTAATTATGTAACAACATTGAATATATGCAATGAAATACATAAATTGATCCAAGAAAAATAAGCTAGAAATTATGAAACCCTAGTTGCAAAGAGGAGATAAGAGAACTTAGCTGATTCATAAATAAATTTGGACCTGCATCAAGTGATGAACTGATGAAGAGAGAGGGGAAACTATCACACCGAAACCTAGAAAATTGTGTGATCGTAAGATATGCGTAGACCGGGGTGTTGGAATGGGTCGGGGAATTTGTAAGAACTATAGACCTGCTCTTGGCGCCGGTGACTGCTCAAAACCTCGGAAAATCAACTTTATAGGGTTACAAGGTATTCGTTTTCCTTCTATTCCTATCCCTAATATGTTGCATCAAGTTCGTTGATGCCTCTTGTAACTTGAAATGAAGAAATGACCCGCAAAACAATTGAAATCGCATCAAATCCCAAAAAAAAATATTGCAAATGAAGGGTTAGATTGTCCTCATCTTTTAAACAAGTAAACTTACAATCGAGTGTTGCACTATATCTCGGACTCCAATGGAGTTATGTGTGTGTGTGTAGAATCATGCCCTAGGTGGTTCTTGTGTGTGTCACACTTGATAGCGAGCAAGTAGCTAGATGTAAAAGATGTAAATAGATGTGTGCATGAAAGAATGAACTTCCCCTCCTATGAAGTGTATGTAGAATAATGCGGTCCTTTAACTTGTGCTAATGTTTAGTGCTTGGTCCTTTATTATGGTCACATAACTTTATATTTATATGATTTCCTTACTTGAATTTCGTAATTAACCCCGAAAAGACCGACTACCAAAAGATAAGATGCCCAAACGGCTAGAAAGGACCCAAAATATGTGAGAAAAGTACAAAGAGGTCAAGGGCACCCAGAGGGGGATGGGGCACCCGTGCCAACATCTTGGCTAGGCGTTGGTGTCCAGAGTGAGAAATTATGAAGTGTGAAAAGAAATACTAGGGTAGGAGTGTAAGATCAACTGGGAAATAAAATGAAAGAAAAGATGGCCAAAGACATGGGTTAATTAGCACTTTTCTTACTTATGAATCATATGAATAGTAGTATGTGATTAGGACTAGATAGATACCCACAGTACATGATTTAGTGTCTACAATTTTCAATATGTAGGATAGTAGGATGTTTCTATGGTACACCCAATCCTTTAAGTATACATAAGATTCATATCACTTCATAGAAAACACCTCCTACATGGTGGTATTATGATTATGTGGAGGACCTTTAAACATAATTTTGCTTCTTACTCTCCTTGATATCATTCCATATCCCAAAATTAATGTAAAACCTGAAGTGGATTTCTTGTCATTTACATTCCTTGCAAGATTTGAATCTGAATATCATATCAAAAATAAGTTATTGTCGTCTTATTTTATTCAATAGTAGCTATCCATGCTGGTACTTCATCCAAAAAAGTATGGAAGCTCACCTGAAGCTTAGGCGCATCTGCCAGTCCTCCTTTATTATGCTTACCAAGATGTTAGCATGCATGTTTGTTAACCACAACAATTATTCACACGAGTAAATACATCATAACGTAAGAGATGAAAACACATATATTAATAAGGAAATCATTCAAATATAATGAATATCAATATTTGAATACCCATCAAACCATGTTCAAACATAAATATCTTTGTAATCCATACACAATTGTCCATCATAACCATAATTCATATCATAACATGGAACTTGATTACAATACCATCCATTACAATGATGCACATGATCATGTGTGCTATCTATAGACTTACATAAAGGTCATTCAAACCCTACACTATAAGAATATAATACTAACTCTAAAACTCTAAACTCTTCACCAAGAATTCTCTCTATTATAATGGAATATCACATATATATAGGGTGGGGAATTTCCCTTCACCGCCTACATGCACTCTCCTAATAATAGGCGTGTGTAGAAAATAACTTACATGATTTTTACATCTCATGCTAATAATAGATCAAACTAAATATACACCATGCTTTAATCCTATTATTAGCTTGATCTGTGAATGATTCTTTTCTTTCTTTTCTTGTGCTTTTTCTAATTATAACTCCTTTTGTGCACATCCCAAGCCATCCTACTTTTTTCTATTTTTATACGTTGCTTGGATGCCACTCTAACCCTGTTGTTGAAAAAATGTCCTCATTCTTGTTCCAGATTAGTGAAATTGTTTCGTTATCCATTTTCTGCGACCCCTTGCAAAATGGATTAACCTTCAAGAGGTCAAGGCACTAATAGTTAATGGAAGTAGTTTAGCGGTGAAGGTTTGGAGCAGGATTTGCATTAATGGGTAGCTATAAAAATGTATGGATTATCACCTCTTTGTCACACGTTAGGGTCCTTCCCTTTCGTGAATTAGTGTCCTCCCTTGTTGCGCGTCAACCATTTCTTCTTGATGTGCAATAGCATACCTTCCTCATCGCCGCCACTTTCTCGTCGCACGTGAGTGTCACTTTCCGTCATGCGTCATCCTCCTTTTGTTGATGTGTGTCACCTCCTATTTCTGTCATGTGACAACCTTTCTTCTTGTCATGCGACAATCCTTCCTCTTGTCGGTAGTGATTCCTCCGTCCTTGTAGTGCGTTAGCTAGTGATTTTTGTTGGGTGTCAACAAAGAGTTTCAGATATGGCCGAACATTAATGACACCGTATAGGGTAGTTCAACAACCATATTAATGAGGCATGGTCACCCATACCCCTGTACAAGAAATTAATGAAGGATATTGGGTTGTGGCTCCTTTTCTCTATATATATGTAAATTCCCCTCATTCAAAAGGGGAGAGATTTTGAAATTGTAAAGGAATTATGCCAAAATTGTTCCAGCACTTTTGTGAGCTGTAGGCCTTAAACTTATGCATTTTGTGAAGGATGCTTGCCTTTTTCTTATACTATAATGGATTGTGCATCATTTTAAGCAATAAAATTAGTGTTTTGTGGATTTTCTTGCCCTAGATTGATTTATATTGTGATTCTTTCCTTCTATTATATTTTGTAGGTATATTGTGCACATTGTGTTCCTTTTCAGGGCTTAGATTTGTTGTGCTCCATGACATTGGAGGTTAAAATTTGTTTTGGGACTGTGGCACTTTTTCTGTCATCTCCTTCCTCATTTTATCCACTTTCACTCACTAAGAATCTCTCTAATCTTGTTTTGGTGTTATCGCCTCCCTTATTTTAGGATTTACATTTTTATGTATTTCTCTTCCTCTACCCCCTTGGAATTGGGAGTTTAGGAGTAGGTTAGCACTAGAATAGGTTAGGAAGGATCCTTCTCTAGAGCTTTGTCTTAATTTCAAGGGTCCCACACCTTGAGACAATCCCATGTTAGTCAAAAGTAGGGTTTTGTGATGTGTAAATCCTAGGGTGCTAATTTTTAGACATAACAATTCTGGCATGCCTTGGTGGGACCAGAGGTGAATATTTCAGTTTTATCAAGATTAGGTACATGTATCGGTAAATTTTCAACCTTTGGAGGCTTTGGAGAAACACATATGGTGACTCCATCACTCAAATCCAGTGGTTTCAACAGCCCAAGTTTATCAAGTTCATGAGAAGAATACAAACAAGGTCAAGAACTAGAGAAGAGGGGCTATTTGTCTATCTACATTTATCCCTAGATAGAGCAAGAAGGGGAAGAAGAGCTCAAAGGTCTCCATCTCCACCAAATAGGACATTTTCAACACCTCCACCTGGAAGGCCTTTCATTCAATCAACTAGAGTTCTTCGACCAATCAGGATGGCACAACCCAACCCCTATGTCAACTTCACTGGCAGCAAGTTTTGCTCTCAATGCACAAAATCTAGTTCCAATTTGCAACATTGAAGAACATTCCATATTTCACTGGAGAGAACCAAACAACTCCGATTGACCACATCTAGGACATTGCAAATGTCTGTGTAATTCACAAAATTACTAAAATGGACATTGTTGTCAAGTTTTTGGCATCCTCCTTTAAGGGTAAAGCTTTGCAATGGTTCAAAAGTCTAACCGCAGGGATCTATCTAGAATTGGGACCATTTGTGCACAACTCTTCATAATCAATTTGGGGAGAAGGGGGATAATCTATCTTTATTGGAACAATTGACAACTATTAAGAGAGATCCTAATGAACAATTGATTTAGATTTCAAAGGACATGGGATAGAATTCCATTGATTGTGAGACCAACAACTGAAGGTGCTTTCCTATACTTTCTTAAAGATTTAAATTCTGATATTGCCATGATGATTCAATCCATGGGAGGTATAACTTTACCCGAAACCTACAACATCGCTATTAGAGCTGAGAATTGATTAACTCAAGCTGGTAAACTTACATCTAGGACACCTATGCCTCTTTATCCAGATATGGGAATCCTAATCCTAGTCAAACACCCACATTATCTCCTATTCCTGTTCCAAGAAATTAGAGTTCAACTGAAGCTTCCACCTCATCTTCTAGTACCTTAAATGAGCTCCAAGAAGTCATAAAGCAACTACAAAACTTGGGTAATGATTTGGTGACACTTAAGAGGCAGCAAGATCAAAATTTTAGATCATATCAGCCTCAAACTCAACCCAATAGACCTCCATATCAGCCTAATAGGCCACCCATTCAAAATGAAAATCAGAACCAAGTCAAGCCTCCTGCTAATAGACCATTCCAGCCTTACAATCCTAATGTTGCATCCATATCTAGAGATTTGGTGCCAATGAAAAATAACATGGCTTAGGAATATGGCTAGTGCTTTCCATGTAGCCAACCACACAATTAGGAAACCTTCTTCAATGGTGTTTTGAATCAGAATCTGATGGTGACTATGACAGGTGTCCCTCAAGAGCCAAACCAAGAAGGAAACCAATAGTAGGGAACATCTCAAAGAAAAGGCACCTCCAAATGATACCACACTTGTCAACTAGTAGGTTGAATATTTATGTGGCATAAATCAAGCTCCTTCTCAAAGTGTAGAAGCTAATACATGGTCCAAGAAAATGAATATTGGAGAGGGACAATCATCAAATTCAAATGATTTGCAACCCTCTATCACTCAAAAAGGTATGCGTAATCAAAGTGCAGCTCCTAATGTGTAGGGCCAGCCCAAGCCGCCTTCTATACCAACTCAAGTACCGGTTATAACAACCTATGTACAAGAGAAGAATGTGTAGGGCAAGGGGCAGCAGAGAGATAACTCTTCTCCATTCAACATCATTGAGAAGATGAAGAAAATGAATGTAAACATCTCAATGTGGGAATCATTTGCTAGCCCAGGACAAAGAGACCTGTTGCAAGCTGCTATGGCTAATTGGTTGGCATTAAATCATCCATCCAAAGAATAAGAAAAAGTTCTCACCAATGCAACTTAGCAAGAAGGAAGTCATGGAGGTCACCAAGGTAAAAATTTGAAGCCCCCACCATTCTATATCTCATTGATCATAGGAGATAAATTGGTACATAATTACATGATTGATTCGAGAGCAAGTAGCTCAGTCATGCCAAAGAAAATAATTAATCAATTGGGCCTTCAATATGAAGTCATCTCTAAAGGTGTGGTGCAATTGGATGGGACAACGGTAACAATGGTTGGAGTAATCAAATATTTGAGCCTCACATTGCATGCATGTCCCAACGTGACTATCTTGTAAGATGTGTCAGTCATAGACTTGCCACCACTCTTTGCATTGTGTTTGTCAAGAGACTTCACTGCTAAAATTGGAGGCTATTTATCTTTTTATTGGTCATATATGTTATTTAGAACAAGGTATGGAGCTAAGGCTACAATCAGATCTGAGCCAATTGTAAATTTCCATATTGAGCCTCATACACCAAGCCCAATCAATGCAAATTGTTCAACATTTGATCAAGAGGATTACCCAAGCACTCATGAAGAATATACCAAAGTCGGATGCATTTTGGACTTGACTCTTGATGAATGGGAAAATAAGAGGCATGCTTTTGACCCTTACAAGGAAATGGAAGAATCTGAATTAGGAGTCTATTGCTTGCATGAAGAGAATCCACCTCTCCCTAGCATCACCAAGCCATATCACAAAGATGATAATGAGGTGTGGCATCTATTCTTTGATGGATTGAGAAGTAGGAAAGGCACTGGAGTGGGAGAAATTCTCTTGTCACCATGAGGTATGAAGTACTACTCAGCTTTCTTTTTCATTTTACTTGTTCAAACAATATGGTTGAGTATGAAGCTTTGATATATGGATTGAATTGGGCAAGAAAGAGAGGTATACAAAACTTGCAAGTGTTTGGGGATAGTGAGTTAATTGTTAACTAGGTTAAGGAAAACATGCTGCCAAGAATGATATGCTAAAATCCTACAAGCATCGAGTATGGGATCAAATTAATGATTTTGAATTATTCAATAATCAAGACATACCGAGGAAGAAGAATGAGGTTGCGGATAGTCTTACAACAATTGGAGTGACATTTGATGTTGTGCATAATATCAAAAGAGATGAAACACATCCATACATTCATGTGATTTCGAGGCCAGTTGTACCAGATAATAACATGAGATGGCAAGTATTTGAGAATGATCGCCAAATCATTAATTTCTTCCAGGAAGAGGCTAGGATCTCTTCAAGAAATTAGGACAGATTAGAGAAGCAATACGGGGATCAAGTAGTGTAGCTATGGATAAACAAGCTTCCAAAAGGATTAGTTACATTGGATTCCATCTTCAACCCGAATGATCAATTTCGTAAAGAGAAAGCCAACATTCAGGTCAAAAGTGAGGATTCTGAGCCAATTTCGGTTGGAGAAGGAAAAACACTTCAAATTGGCAAGGTAAGCACTGAACAAGAAAAATATGAATTCATACAACTTTGCCAAGAATTTCTAGATGTATTTTCTTGGATTTATGAAGATTTGAGAGGGTTTAATCCAAAATTGGCACAACACACCATTGAGCTAGATTTGGGAGCTAAACCCATCGGCAAAAGAAAAGGCTAGTTAATGCTCATATCAAGCCTCTCATGAAAAGGGAACTGAACAAACTCATTGAAGCAAGTATCATCTTTCCAATTAAGCACTCTTCATGATTAGCAAATCTGGTGCTGGTTAGGAAGAAAAATGAGGAAATCATGCTATGTGTGGATTTCTGAGACTTGAACAAAGTCTCTCTCAAAGACCATTATCCACTTCCTTCCATGGAGAAAATATTACAAGTAATAGCTAGATCAGAAAGGTTTTCACTTTTAGATGGCTATTGAGGCTATAATCAGATAATGGTGAAAGAAGAGGATCAGTTCAAGACAACCTTCACTACAAAATGGGGCACATATGCTTACAAGAAGATTCCATTTGGACTGTCAAACACTTTGAGCAATATTTCAACGAGATATGGATATGAAATTCAAAGGCTTAATTAACAAGATGGTGCTTTGGTATATCTAGATGATATCATTGTCTTCTCAAATAATGCAACAAGACACCTCTTTCACCTTAGACAAGCGTTCCAAAGATGTAGAATATTTAGAGTATCTTTGAATCCGAAAAGTGCATACTCTTAGCTCATGAAGGCAAGCTCTTAGGCCACATTGTTTCTAAGGAAGGGTTGTCAATTGATCCAGAGAGGGTAGAAGCCATTTGAGCATTATCATTGCCAAGTCACAAGAAAGCTCTCCAAAGCATTTTGGGAAAATTAATTTTGTCTTGAGGTTTGTTCCTAAATTTTCCTATCTTGTCAAACCACTAAAGATGATGTTGAAGAAGACCATGGTTTTCAGATGGATTGCTAAAGGAAGAAAAATATTTGAAGCTATAAAGCAAGCCATTAATCAAGCTCCAAACCTCATTAATCCAGATTTCTTAAAGGACTTCATCTTATATGCTTTTGGAGGTAGGGATGCAATATCTGCCATACTAGTGTAGCCAAATCAAGAAGGACTGGAGCAACCTATCGCATTCTTCACCCAAAGCCTTCAGGATTATGAGGTGAGATATTCATTCATTAAGAATCATATCCTTGTTGTGATTAGAATTTTAAAGAAATTCAGGCATATAGTGTCAAATAATAGAATTCATCTATTAGTTTCACATGTTGGTGTAAGAGATTTCCTTTTGAACAAGGACCTTAATGAAAAGAGAGATGGTTGGATAACCAAGGTCATGGAGTATGATATTGATATAAATGTGACCAAATTAGTTAGAGGAAAAGGGTTGTGTGAGTAGCTAGATTCTAACCTACACGTTGAATCAAGAGAGGAGGCAGAAGCTATTATGGTGTTGCAAGATAACCGAGAATAGACTACAAGTGACATACCCATTCCTTGTTGGACTTGGTATATTGTACATTTCCTTCAAATAGGTCAAAATCCTCAAGGATTTAGTAAGTCCAAAAGGAGGTATTTCAGAATCCATTGCATCCCATATGTGCTTGTAGATAGTATTTTGTTCAAAAGGGATGTGAATGGTGTCCTCCTAAGGTGCATTAAGACAGACCATATAGAGAGGGTATTTAATGAGTTTCATGATGGAGAGGCAGAGGTCATTTTCCCCAAAAGTAACATCAATTAATATCATGAGGGCTGGTTATTATTGGCCTAACATTTTCAATTATTGCTACTCATGGATCAAGAAATGTAAGAAGTGTGCCTTCTTCATAGGTAAAATGAAGCTATCATCTCTCCCACTTCGTCCTATCTCGATTGAGCATTCTTTCATGTAAATGGGGAGCTTGATTTTATTGGGATGATCAATCCAAGTTCAAGCCTAGGACACGAATGAATTCTTACACACCACACAATACTTCACTAAGTGGACATAAGCAATTGCACTTAAGGAAGAAAATGAAGCTAGCATTCTAGATTTCTATGAAGGTATTGCAACAAGGTTTGGTGTTCCTTCCACTATAATATCAGATAATGCCTTGGATTTTATTGGAGAAAAGATATCTATTTTGGACGTCAGAAATGGAATCTATTTGAGAAATTCTTCTAACTACTACCCCAGGGTAACGGACAAGCAGAGTCCACAAACAAGAACTTGTTGAGAATCATAAGAAGAACCCTAGATGAGAATCAAAGGACTTGGCATACCAAATTGAAATCAGCCTTGTGGATGATAGAATAACTCCCAAGAAGTCAACCTAGGTTATTCTCCTTTCAAGTTGGTTTATGGAAGGGAGGCAAGGCTACCAATATCCCTTGAATTACCATCCCTAGAGCTTATCAAGCAGCTAGAGTTGTTTTATTTTCTAGCTATGGAAGTCAGGTATGCTGAGCTCATGGAGTTGGAAGAGCTAAGAAACTAGGCCATGAAAAAAATGGAGAAAGACCAAGCTCAAATCAAGATGAGTTTTGACAGAAAGGCCAAAAAAGAACATTTTCAAGAAGGAGACCTTGTTCTAAAATGGGATACAGACAGAGCCAAACTAGGAAGGCACTCCAAGTTTGATGCAATATGGAGTGGCCCTTACTTTATTTTAGGGTGCAAAGAAAATAATGCTTTCCAATTGACAAAGTTGGATGGGAAATAATTACAGATCCTAGTCAATGACATCTATCTCAAGCATTATCACTGATGGGAGTATCTTTCTTGTACATATTAGCTTATATTTTGTAATTCCTCCAAGTGTTTGTAGCACATTATTTTGTTGTAGCTAGGTTTTCTTTCAGATAAGTGCTTGTGCACTCTCTGCATGTTTCATTTGGGATATGTATGATTTGGTTATTTGTACATGGTTGTGCTTTGTTGTTGTTGCAATTTCCAGTTTCAGGAAAGATTCGATGATGAAGTAATGTCTTAGTAGTGTCCTAGAGATACAAGAGGCTTCAAATGTTAAGTTGGTTTTAGTAATTAGAATGACTATGTACCCATGGATGCAAGATCACCGGTCTTTCAAATCTAGCAAGTAGATCACCCCGCAAGTTACCAATTATTCTCCATTTTCTACAACCCCTTGCAAAATGGATTAACCTTCAAGAGGTTAGGGCATTAATAGTTAATGGAAGTAGTTTATAAGGAATGTCATAAGCGAGTCAAATGTGAGCCATGGCGAAGGTTTGAGAATGATTTTCATTAATGGTTAGCTGGAAAAATGTACATTTTCACCTCTTTGTTGCACATGTCGTGTCCTTCCCTGTCACGTGTTAGCATCCTTCCCCATAACACAACAACGTCCTTCCCTATAATGCATCAACATCCTTCCTCGTCCCCATCAGTTTCCCTTCCCCTTCACTCGTCAAAGATCCTCCTTTTCACGTGTTAACCATTTCTTCTTGACGTGTAATAACATACCTTCCTCATCACCGCCACTTTCTCATCGTGTCTCAAAGTCACTTCCCATCACACATCAGCCTCCTTTTGTTGACGTGCATCACCTCCTCTCACCGTCATGCAACATACTTTCTTCTTGTCATGCGACAATCCTTCCTCTCATCGGCGGTGATTCCTCTATCCTTGTTGTGTGTCAGCTAGTGATTTTTATCGGGTGACAACAAAGAGTTTCAAATATGGCCTGACATTAATGACACTATACAGGGTAGTTCAATAACCATATTAATGAGGCATGGTCACCCATACCCCCGTATAGGCAATTAATGAAGGATATTGGTTGATGTCTCCTTATTTCTATATATATGTAAATTCCCCTCATTTAAAAGGGGAGAGATTTTGAAATTGTAAAGGAATTATGCCAAAATTGTTCCAGCACTTTTGTGAGCTGCAAACCTCAAATTTATGAATTTTGTGAAGGATTCTTGCCTTGTGCTTACACTATAATGGATTTTGCATCATTTTAAGAAATAAAATTAGTGTTTTATGGCTCTTTTTCCCTAGCTTGATTTATATTGTGTTTCTTGCCTTCTATTATATTTTATAGGTATATTGTGCACATTGTGTTCCTTTGCGAGGATTAGATTTTTGCTCCACGAAATCGGAGGTTAAAATGTGTTTTGGGACTATGACACTTTCTATGTCCTCTCCTTCCTCATTTTATCCACTTTCACTCACTAAGAAAATCTCTAATCATGTTTTGGTGTTATCACCTCCCTTAGTTTAGGATTTACATTTTTATGTATTTCTCTTCCTTTGACTACTTGGAATTGGTATTTTAGGAGTAGGTTAGCACTATAATAGGTCAGGAACCAGCCTTCTCTAGAGGTTTGTCTCAATTCCAAGGGTCCCACACCTTAAGACAATCCCATGTTAGTCAAAAGTAGGGTTTTGTAATGTGCAAATCCTAGGGTGCTACTTTTCAGACATAAGTTTCACCTCAAAGTATGTGATAAAATAGATAAAGGTAATGGGCGTAGGAGGAATACCTATGAATAGTCAGGAGAAGGTTGCACACTTTGTTGAATTTGATCAAACTGAATGTGAGAGCTTCCCTTTGGCTAGGAGGAATGACCTATATAAGAAACACAATAAGACAACCAAATGCTATTAAATAACAAATGGCAAAGGATTTCCTAGCGATTGCTATTTTTGAGAAGTGTGAAAATTCTTAAATGGATTTCAATCCACTATTTTTATCAAATTAATGAAAATAAATGCGAGAAACAAAGGTCTTATTCCTAACAATTTGATTTAGGTATCTCAAAACGTTATCAACACACTAGATTAAGAAAAGTATTGAAGTACAAACTAATATAGCATTAGGTAAGGTATGTTTCTAGTTGGGAAAGGTCACTGAGGTGTTGGGAAAGTTCTGGGTGAAGTTTAGTTATGTTCTGGGTTATTTGGTGAAAGTTATAAGCTCGTTGTTCTAGGCAAAATTACTAGTCACAGAGACCGGTATCGGTTAGTCGACTAATGTCGATCTTGTAAATGACCGATGTCGAGTTTGGTGGCTGGTGTCGGTAGGGGATATATGGTTATAATATTAAAAATAGGTGTTTTGAATATATCTATGATTGCACGATAGTTGAGGGGATTTGGGGAGGATGATATGAATTATAAAATGACTCAGCAAGGGTGATAGAGGCATTAGGATGGTAAAAAATGGTTTAGGTTGGTAGAATAGATGGTAGATGGGTGAAGGGTGGTATTCGGGATAGAGGAGAGTTAGATAATAGAAATGAATAAAAGACTTAAGATAAAAAAACTAGAGATAAAAAATAAGAGTGGGTTACTTATTTGAGAATCTGTAGATCCAAAGGTGGTGGGGGTTGATAAGCATTCAGAGATGAAATGGGGTTGTGTGTAGTGCCACAAAAATGGAGCCTGTGTGCTATTTTCTGGTGATCCAAGGCTATGGAGGAAGAGATTGGCTGTTGGTGAAGACTTGATGTGCTCTGGTTCATCGTCTGGTAGCTTGAATGCTCGAGAGTTAGAATGCCAAATCTTGAGTGAATGAATGAATTGAAGAACCTGTGCAAAGAGTTAGAAACTCTTATTTAAGGTAACTGATGATGGTTAGGAAACCCGCATCATACGAGGGATAACCGACGTCGGTTAAGGATAATTGGTCGAATTTTCTAAAAATAGGGTTTCTCTCCCACATTTGGTGTGGTTCTTAGCTTATCCCGGGTTTGGAGTGTTGAGTGGCATAAATTAGAGCGTGGGATATAGTTAAAGGGATAATAGGTCATTAAGATTAGGGCTAGACCAAGTCCTAATTGGCTAGGATTAGTTTCATTAAGGTTATATGCATGAGAAGATTAGTTAAGTTAATAAACAAGAAACTAGCTAAGTAGTTCCATGATCTAACTAAACCTATCATAAACAAAGTAGGATGAGTGCTAAACAAGATAACTTCAACAATAATGAATTAAACTAAAACACTATCATTTTATCTCTAACTACTCTATGATTACTTAAAACATAAATTGAACCTAGTTAAACCTATGAGAAATCAAATTAGATGTGCTTTTTGCTTCAATGGAGGTGAAGAGGTCTCTCTAAAATGGCTACAAGGCCAAGTTAGATACCCTCCTAATAACCTACTATGAAGTTATGGATGCAAGATGTAGGAGCTTCAACAATGGAGGATAGCCAAGATCAAATGCCTATTATCTTGGCTAACACAAATGAAGTTTAATGCCAATATCTCCAAATGTGAGAGATATTTTGTTATGTAAACAAGGTGTGTGTTTTAGAGGAGGAGTGACCCTTCTATTTATAGTTTTCCAAATGGAAGATTTTGGAATTTGGGTGCATGTGGGACTAAATCTTTTAGATTAGATTAGGATAAACATGCTTTAGGCTTAGATAAGCTTGGTTTAGGCTAGTTAACTAGGGTTTAGGCTAGTTAAACTTGATTAACAAGTGATTAGAGACTCATTGAGAGTTGGGAGGGGTTTGGATAACCAATTGTGACTGATAGATAGCCTACGAAGCCAATAGAAGTGGTCTAGAGAAAACTAGGAGTTTCGAATAGTCAAAAGGAGGAATGTTTAGCTAATAAGAGAGATATTAGCCAAATAAGATGATTATAGGAGGAATACAACTGAGAAGGTGTTGTGAATGTGCATCCAAGAGTGGAGAAAGACGCGGGTTGATTAATGAAGTGTCGTCAATCGGTTGAATTGGATGAAATGCTAAGTGTAAGCATACTTCAGGTGTCTACATTTGCCCCTCTTTGGGGTGACATAAGTGACATCACTTCAAAGAAAGCGCATAAGCATAAACAAGTAGAAAATTTTGAAGGGATACAAGAAAATGAGTAGAATGGAGGATGCCCCCTCGATTGTCGATGGGGTGATAGAAGAACTTGATTGACGATAAAAAAGATGACAGAAAGAGAACATAAGAAAGAATAGTGTGGATAAGAAGAAAGTGGATATAGAAGAAAAAGGAGTACAAAGAAGGGGAAATGAGCCAACATCCATCCACTACCTTTTAAACAACTTTATTTTTCATCATATTGCTAGCGATCTTCATCATTGGTCCTTATTAAAAAGAATGAAAAAAAGTGTAGTATGATGTGAAAATCCATATATGAACAAATGTCCATTGCTAAAAGCACTAACTCCATGCAACATACAAAATGTAATGCAATACAAGAAAGTAAAAGATGCCTAACTCTATGCAACATACAAAATACAACACAATACGAGAAATTAAAAGATTCATAACTCTATGCAACATACAAAATTCAATGCAATATGAGAAATTACACAAGCCAAACCTAACAGAGAAACATAATGTAATGTTTTTATATCGAGCTTCAGATTCGAATGCGTGAATTAACGATAAGGGTTATGATGGTTCCCTAAGAAAGGATACATGCAAGGGGAATAACAGATGACACTTGGGTGTGATGATAAAGCAATCTACGACATAGTACTAGGTAACTTGTTGTTCCCAAAGCACATACATAGTAAGCGGCTTAGATTTTGTTGATGGAGGTAGATCAAGATGATCAGCCGAGTCGCACACATGAATAGGTGATAACCAAACCTCATTCCATATCCAAGCTTTTGAGAATGCCTAGATGGAGGGCACACAAAATTTACCACCTTTTTATGGGTACATAAGTTATATTCCACCTTACAGGGTTGTGTGCGTGCATGGTATATCCACTCAGAGACATGCCATCAGATGGGAATTGGCAAGAGTTAACGAATGATCTCATTCAATATTTTGAGTATCAGAGTACCAAGCCATCAGTGGATAAGGCGTTACAAGTTTTCAAGTACCTTACAATGGGAGATAGTGTTATGGTAGAAGATAGGCTACTAGAGTTGTTGGGTGATTCTTGTTTAGAGACGCATCTCAATGAAGAAGAATCAGAAGAAATACAACTTGAGCGCATGTGCATTGAAAAGGAAAAATGAAAAATGGTCTATGTAGTAGATGGTGAAGAGATGGAAAGTTTAGATGTTAACCATTCTAAAGGTACGCGTGAAGTCATAGATAGCACTGAAGAGTGAGAACACACCTAACATGAGCCCTTGAAAAAAAATAAGGCTATTATTAGGATAGAGACAAAACCTAAGGAAGTTATCATTGGGGACTATTGGTTGAAAAAATAAGTTTCAAAGGTCATTGATCTGTTGCACAAGTTCCAAAATTTTTTCCCTCGTGGGTACCATGAACTCAAAGGCATCCACCATTCCTTGGGGGAGATGAGGATCGAGTTAAAGGAAGGTAAGTGCCCGATTCGGAAGAGGGCTTATCGGATGAATCCGAATTTGTGCGTATAGTCAAGGAGGAAATAGAAAAGATGATAACATCTAGTATCATTGAGGTCATAGAGGAATCAGAATGGATAAGCCCAGTGGTCATCAATATCAAAAAGGATGGAAGAATAAGGATCTGTGTTAACTATAGGGACCTAAATGTAGTATGTGTCATCGATCCTTTCCCAATCCCCTTTACTGAAGAAATTCTGGAGGGAGTAGCTGGGCACGAGGTCTACTCTTTCATAGATGGGTTCTCATGGTATCACCAAGTTAGGATTGCAAAGGAATACCAAAGAAGGATACATTTTTCCACCGAGTGGGGAATCTTTTCCTATACGGTCATTCCTTTTGGATTAAAGAATGTGTCTCATTGTGTTCTAGTGCATTGTGGTACAAGAATGTCGAGTTCATCGATAAGTTTCTTCTAGTCTAAATGGATGACTGACAATGTATGGGCTAGTAAAAGACTATTGTGAAAATTTGAGGCTGATGTTTGAGAGATGCCGAAATTTGATAATATCCCTCAACATTAAGAAATTAATCTTTATTACTCCATTTAGAATTCTCATTAGGACATATTATATGTAAGGAAGGCCTACTAGTGGATCCTGCCAAAGTTGCAGTTATTGTGGGATTGGAGGAGCCTACTAGTCAAAGTGCAGTGCGTGGATTCCTTGGACATACAGGGTACTATAGTAAATTCATCAAAGGGTATGCCAAGATCACCATGCCCTTAGAGGAATTACTAAAGCATAAGAGTACCTTTCATTAGGGAGAGACACAACAGAAGGCGTTTGACACTTTCAAGGATAGACTTGTCACTGCACCCATACTACATTTTCCTTCGTGGGATAAGCCTTTCCATGTACATGTTGATGCCTCAGGAACAAGCATGAGAGTAGTACTAGCATAGCTTGATGAGGGGATTTTGATCACCCCTTGGGTTTTACAAGTAGGAAGTTGAAAAGGTAGAACAAAATTACACAACTACTGTCAGAAGCGAGACATTGTCAATGATCTATGTGCTACATAAGTTCAGACAATACATGTTGGCAACACCCTTTATATTCTATACAGACCACATGGCGTTGAAATACTTGGTGAAAAATCTCATTTTTCAAGGGCGCATATGCCGTTGGGTCCTATTATTCCAAGAGTTTGAGTTTACAGTGGTTGTAAAACTAGGAAAAATCAATCAGGACCTAACCAATTATCAAGGATTGACTCAGGGGAGGACATGCAAAGTATTGAGGATACCATGCTGGACATAATACTATTTAGGTTGCAGTGTGCATCCTCAGACTTGGAAGATATCGTTGTATTCTTGAAAATTGATGTGGCACCAGAGGAGATGAAGACTTTGGAGAGAAAATAGTTGGCAATACACGCCGCACCCTACATGTTGATTAGTGGGGATCTGTATAAGTTAGGATGTGATGAGGTTCTACTCTGATGTGTATTGGAACATGAGCGCATGTCAATTATGGAGGAAGCACATGGTAGGCTTGCAGAAGAAACTATGCAGGAAATGCTACCACACAGAAGATTCTAATGGCAGGGATTTAGTAGGAAACCATCTACCAGGATTGTATTGAGTTTTGCAAGGCCTGTGACCATTTCCATCCCCTTGGAAAACCTGGAAAGAGGGATGAAATTACCTTACAATCAATAGTTAGCACTCGAACCATTTGAAAAATGGGCAATTGAATTTGTAGGGCCAATTTTTCTAGCCACACGAAGGACTGGTTTGTGGTATATCATTACTTGACCGATTACTTGATAAGATGGGTAAAGTTAGCACCTATAAAGGATTGAAATACAATGACAACTAATAGATTTTTATGGGAGAACATAATCCATAGGTACAGATGTCCTTTAAACTTAACAAGTGATAGAGATACATATTTCCGAATGAAACGGTCAGATTCTCAGTAGCGAATTTATGGTGGCTCATCACAAGACTACCCCTTATCACCCTTAAGTGAATGGAACTGTTGAGGAATTTAACAAAATACTAAGTCACACATTGACCAAGATCTATGACATCGGAAGACAAGATTGGGATGACAAAGTATCATCCATTCTATGGGCATAGAGACAACCTACAAGAGGTTGAACAAGGCCACACCATTTCAATTGGTGTTTGGCATGTAATCTTTTTCCAGTCTAATTCATGTTACCATCTCTCACAGTATAGCGTGCACAAGAGGATTGGATGATGAAAATGCACTTGAAAGAGATGATTTATAAGTTGATGTAGTTATATGAAAGATGATCACTTGCTAGATGGAGTTAGAAGACGAGAAAAGACAAGACAAAAGGCATGACATGATCGTCATATTAAAAACAAGCAATTTAAGGTTGGGTAGATGGTTTTGTTATATGATTCTAAGTTTATGCACCATCCTCGGGAAGTTGAAATTCCATTGGGTAGGACCTTACATCATCTCCTACATCCTCGATTCGGTGCTTTCCATTTATAAGCACAAGATGGGACGAGATTACTGCACCATTTCAATGGGAGTAGGTGAAGCCCTACCGTGAATAAGCCTTCCCAGTGTTTGTAAATAAGGAATTCTTTCCAGCTATTCTAGGATTTCCCTTTATGATTTTTCTTTTCTTGTGTTTTCCTTTCTCGTTTCTTGTTCCTTTATTTCTGTTTTGCACCTTGTGCACCAAGAACTACATTATTTTCTAAGGTTGCATATGCACAGAGGATTGTGCATCTGTTTTAGTGTGGGGTGGAGTAGTGCAAAGTAAATTATAAGCCAGTAGTAAAAGTTGAATGGCCCATTAGAAGGAAGCACGTAAGGTTGAGAAAACTCATGGGGAAACAATGCATAATGAATTGTTGTGTCAAGAAGGTTGTAGAAAAAGACCATGTATAAATAATTAAGAGTGCAAGAACAACATGAGGTAGGTGAGGGAAATAATCAGGTAAAGGATAGAAGAAGTGTCATCAGCATACAAACATGCACGTAAGAGTCTTTGGTCATATTGGATTTTTTTACGCAGATTGGGCACATGGATAAGGGTGCTTAATATCAGCTTTAGTGGAAAAAATAACATTTAATGCTAAATACGTCGGTGGGTTGTATAGCATTTTTTTCTGGAGAGGAGCAAAAACTATAAGTATGAAGTTAGGCACATTATTATATACCTTGCTTTTACGAAGTGAAAGAAATCTTGTGAACTAGGGCATCCAGATAAATTTTTGTGAAGGAAGAAGAATCATAAAGATCTAAGTGCGTGACTAGGGTTGATCTAGCAAACCAAAGTGGAAGGAGTACACGAGCGTGGGGAGAGTTCTTTTTAGAATACATTGTCTTGTGGAAGAAGTTGTTCCTAGTTAGGGTTTGGCAGCTAGGGAATGGAAGGAGGATTCTTCACGGAGTGGAGCCTTAGAGTTAAGCAGAGTAGTAGATCAGAGAAAGAAGGAGGGATTTAGGTTATAGCTTGATAAGAAAACATGGCACCAAAGAAGGTGACCGTTTCACCAAAGAAACAAAAGGGCAAGGGAAAAGGAAAGAAAATTGCTATCATCATTAGCTCCAATGAAGAATGGTATGCAAGAAATGTAGTACCCAAATGGAGTATTACTAAGGAAAGAATGGGTGTCACATTTAAGACAAATGGCCGTGAGCGATTACAACCATCGCACACACACTAATAAGAAATAAATGGCATTGGAACTGGTTCGTCTAACTAACAAGAGGACACCAGACAAAATGCCAATATATAACGATGAAGTAAAGGTAAAGTTGGAGAAGGAAGGGCTGTTACAACTATATGAGTTGCCTTATTTTGGCAAGCCCGAGTGGCTATATCAGTGGTTGATGTCACGCGTACATGAATACCACTTCTATTTTACAGAGCCGCAAGATGTACATAACCCCTCGGCTTATCTCAAAGTTCACCGTCCCGAATTACGAAGGAGACCGTATAGACGCATTTAATTGGATGATAAGGAGGCCATTAAGGAAAATGCGAAGGCTTATGACGAGAAAAAGGGTTTGTGGTACTTTGACATTGCAGAAATATCTAGACCATGTTATGAGGATGGCCATGCACTTAGTCACCAAGTTTAATGATCAAGAAAGATGGATGCAAGTAAACAAGGCATGGTTAAATGTATACTCGGAAGATATCAGAAGGGACCATATATAACTTGTCCACCTTTATTGCGGATGAGATCATAAGTAGTGCACGGAAGGAGAAAATATACTATTCGGAAACATTCTCCTCACCATCATCTTCTCGGATATTGGAGTGCCCGATGGGCTAGAGAAGTTCATTTGGGAGTATCCAGAAGATAATCCCTCACCCATGAAAAGGTTCGAGAAATATACTTGTGAAACCATGACGGTCGCTCACAAGGCGCACCTAGAAAAGTGGTACAAGTGAATACATGACGTATTCGGGGTAGAGTGGAGGATCCCTAAGAATTTTCCCAGTGCTCATGGATGGAGAGGTAGATTTTGCAGTATATCAACATTTCTGCATTGGTAGGTTTACATTGATAGATGGGACTAAGAGTCCATGGTGCAAGCTACCTTTCTCCTTCACCACACAATACTTCCAAGCAAGGGTCAACCGGTTCAAGGAGGCCAAAAGGCTAAGGTTCAACCTTAGTGAGGTAGACCAAGACCACCGCGAGCTATGCCAAAAGCTTGTATACCCTAAGAAGTGTGCATATGTGGAGAAGTATGTCTCCCACAAAGTACATATGATGAATTGATAACGCTATCAATCACTAGAAGGGTCAGTAACAAGGGTATATCTATGCATAATTCCTAAGTTTGAGAAATGTGCCTATCTAGAGAGTGATGTCTCCATTCCAGAAGACCCCACAGGAGGAAAAAGGTTATGCCAAAGAAGAGGGAAAGATAAGAGGTGTAAGAGAAGAAGGCACCAAGCATGAAAATAACACAATCTATGGGAGTGACGGAAGCAAGTGCTAAGCCTAACACTTATGTGCATAGGAAGAAGTCCTCACCAAAGAGAAGACCTTGTAAGAAGAGGTATCAAAGCATGAAGGGCCCTCACACATGAAAAATCACCAAGGAAGACATCGCCTATTAAGGAGAAAGAGAAGGAAGAATCTCCTATACTGGAATCACCAATTAGGAAGAAGCATAAGGTGGTAGAAAAGGAAGACTCGGAGGAAACAAAGAGCTTAGAGGCCTACATTGGTGATAGGGATGATGAAAAGACCAAGGGAGCTCAAGACCATCTAGTATATGATATACACGATTCGAGGAGGAGGAAGATGAAGAGAAGAATGACGAGGAGGAAGTAGAAGATCAAGGCAAGGGGGTGAGCGAAGAGGTAAACACCAAAAATTAGAGAACCCCAAGCCTCACCAAGGAACAAGTGGAAGAAGCCATAGAAAGAGAAGTAGTGAGCATCATTAAGAACTTGGTGGAGTAGAAGTTGGAGCAGAGCGTAGATGAAATTTTGAAGGAAATGGAAGAAGAGAGCGTTGGGAAAGAATATGGCAGCATGGGTGGGAATCCTAATTTGGTGGTAAGCTTCCCAAAGGCTGCACGAATAGGTGGGAAGGGCATAATAGTAGCACAAGGGAAAGGGATGGGCTACATTAATGATCCAAGCAAGGTGCTACATGTGCGCTTCCAGAGCACCGTACCAATAGAACAACTCCTGGCTATGACTTTGTTTGATGAAGAAGGCACATATCCATGAACCAGAAAGATGCTATCTTGGGCATTCAAGTCCCACATGGATGAACCTAAGTTTGAAGTAAGTTAGAGAGTGCTTTGATGAAGATTCTAGAGATGTAAATCCCTTGGTGAATTCTCAACAATTTTAGATGAGTAGGTATGCAACGCACTCAACAAAGTTTCAGTTGAGATTGAGGCCAGACTGTTCAGAAGGAATGATAGAGTGAGATTCTTGGAGGAGGAATTGGAGAAGAAAAAGGAGGAGCTCGTTGAGAAGAGAAAATACTTGAAGCAAGAAGATATTATCAGTGCACAATTAAGGTGAAAACTAAAGGAAGAGAAAGCAAAGGTGCACGAATTCTCTAAGAAGGTGGAGATGATTACGGATGCCATAGTCTTAAAGCATCCCGACCTAGCACCGCCCGAGAAAAAATATGAATCAGCCTTGTAGTTTCTGGAGGATTTGACTCGCATCCTCATGATGGAAAGATGGCCACTTGCCTTAGAAACCATGGGAGAAGTGTTGGTGCACCAAGAGAGAGAAGAGAAGTTGAAGGTTGTCGAGATCATTGCTTGATATACCAAACTCCTTATAGAGGTAAAGGTTGTTGTGCAAGTTGTTGAAGCTGCATATGAAAATTACGCTGATAGAGATAAATTAGCAAGCATCTTAGTTACTACACATGAAGCAGAACTCAAGGAGTTTCAAGAGAAGAATAAGGGGAACATGGTAGAAAGGGATAAAATCTTGGCCAAGGTAGAAAAGAATTTAGAATCTATTAAGACCTTGCGAGGCTTGATCAAAATCCAGCTAAAGGAATTATACCCCGATCACCCGCAGGATGGACGTACTTGATGACTTGGGAAAACAATTGGAGAGTATTGTTGAGACAATGAGTGCCAAAGGGAGGAACTAAGTTTTGAGGAGGTGAGTTCCCTAGTTGGAGACCTCTATTAGCAAGCACAAAGTGAGGTTGACACCTAGGAAAAGATAGAGGCAGAAATAGGGAAGGATTTCCCTCTCCTCCTTAAAAAATAAGCATTGTTCTCTTTCATTTTCCCCATTCTTTCATTCTTTCTCCCAATTATTCATTCCTTCATTATTTTTCCCACTATTCAGAGCCCACCATTCTTTATTCATTGAAGAGAAATGTTTCGAGGATGGAGAACAGCGTAGTGTGGGGTGATGTTGGGCCTCGAATATTGGCTAAGTACAAGAAGGTATGTGGGGCCTATATGAAGAAGGGCACACAAGGTGAAGGCGTGCAGGGAAAAAGTTTTGGAAGGGTTTGGTAGAACCCAAGGTGCATGCGTAAGTAAAAACAAGGGTTTTGGGATTTAGCCATATTCAGTGTTCTAGGAAGCACACGAGAAAAGTGTAACTCATCTAGCATACGAGTGGATAAGGTGCCACTGGCAGCGTATGGTCAAGAAAGGAATATTCCATACATGCAATGGAAGGATCCAAAATACATCATTGCAAAGAGTGGAGATCTCAGATCAAAGGAAGCATGCTCCTTTGGAGGACCACATGGAAACTTGACAACCAATCCGTTATCTCGGAAGGCATGGCAAAGGAGACTAAAGATATATATATAGAGATGCTTGGGTAGAAGAAAAACACCAAGAGTGGCATCATATAACGTTGGATAGGTGAAGCTCTACAGGAATAATTAAGGATCCTTTGGGTTGGGATTAGGAGAACCGTAGGAGTAATGGCATATTTAGAGGGATGGGTCTAGTAATCAGTTTTGTAATGTGCATAGTTCATGCTCCTAATGTAAGAATTTGAACTGCATTGTTATATTGGCCTGTTATGGCCTTAATGAATGTAATGTGGTTATTGAGCTTGTTAATATGAATATAAGGTTCTATTCTAAAGTATATATGTTGTTCATGGGCACAAACCCTAGTGCATTTCCTTTTTGTCATGAACCAGATCTGCATTCTTTTTGATACTTCTCTCTTGTTAT
Source organism: Taxus wallichiana var. yunnanensis (assembly GCA_018340775.1). Lineage (NCBI taxonomy): Eukaryota > Viridiplantae > Streptophyta > Pinopsida > Cupressales > Taxaceae > Taxus > Taxus wallichiana. The sequence continues at coordinate 513,935,375 of CM031234.1, forward strand.
TTGAATGGATGCATTGGTATAATAACTCCTCCTAAGTTCTCAGAATGAATGCATGGTTCTTTTCTTTCCTACATCTAAACCTGTCATAAATGATGTATTCTCACAAAACTCAAACAAATGAGGGACTCAACACCCACGTGTGCCTCGAGTGAGCACCCAACACCCACCGGGATGATAGGACGACGCACATAGGATTATATTGTTGTTCTAAGGGTATAAAAATGACTACAAAGAATATGGATTTTTTCCATTCTTTACTGATACACAAAGATTCTATAAGGAATGATTAAGATGGAATTGAAGATTATTCTCATGTTATTCCTCTAACATGTTTTTCTCCTTCCTTTCATGAGGATGATGTAATGGATTTTGAGCTCAAAGGTGTCCTCTCGCCTACATGGCATGGATATCTTCTCCTACCCAAAAATAATGAAAACAAAATATGCACATTCTTACAAGAAGGTGAGCTTCAAATGAAAATAAATGTAAAACAAGAAGATGAGGATTTTTCAAATGATTTTTGGCCATGTGTAGGTAATATTTTAAATCATCTCTTTGAGGCCTAGTAAAATAATCTTGTAATGAAAATGACAATGAGTATATAACATATTTGGAAGATCAATCTCTGGAAGACATTTTGAAGGTCGTGGAAGAAATCAAGACCCTTAAATTAGTCTTGAGATCTTGACCTAGGCCATGGAAATTTAATAAAGGTATGAGTCAAAGCATGTTTCTCCTTTCCATACACCTATGTTTGATGATGAGACAGAGAAAAACATGAGTTCAATGATATTTTAAAATACCCGTAGATGAGCATGAACGGGAGGTAATATTTCACCTTTCTCATTTTGTGAAGAAGAGTGGATCAATGAGAATCAAAATATGGAGGGAAATATGGCATATGTTATAGATATTATCACTCATGAAGACAACACCTCCTCCATGGAGGATGATAGCAAGGAAAATGTTGAGCTGATTTGTATTGAAGATAATTGTTCAAAACAAAGTGAAAAGGTACAAGAGTCTTGTGAGTGGAGTCAAGGTCAACTTTTTCTCACCACCTTTGGATGCCCTACAAAATTTGAAAAAGGTTACACACAACAACAATCACTCAAGGGTTATGAGTGTATCCATGAGAAAATCAAGGATTGCAATTTTGAAAATTATGTCAAGGTCAATTTTGAGCTAGTAGGTATTGAAAACAATTGTACAAGTCAACAAATGACTGAGGATATAAAAGTATCTCATGAACAAATGCAAAATCAACTTAAAGTCGTCATTTCTAAATTAATTTCTAGTTTTAAACATGAATCCATGTTGCAATGTTCTCTAGAGGATGATGAAGATCTTGGCACCAATGATTTGGACTCGATTCTTGAAAGCAATTGTCCTCAACAACAAAGTGAAAGGTTCCAAAAATCTATCGAATGAGAAGAAAATTAGTTTTTTTCTCAATTATTCTAATTTCCTCATTGATTCAAGAAATGAATTCATGTTAAAATACAAGGATAAAGTATGTTTCCATGAAAAAATCAATGTTTCCATTTTTGAGAACATGATGGATTGGCTTCTCATGTTCACAAAGTGTCGGGATGGGGCTACAAGAAGCAAGGATTCCAAGCGGTGTAACAAAATGTTCATTGAATGTAAGAATTTTTTTAGTGTAATACCAAGATGAATATGGAATCCTTATCTCTCTCCTTCTTAAACTATGAAAATCCATCACGAGATCATGATATGATAAGATAGCTATCTTCAAGCTTCAAAGGTTGTACTTATGCTCATTGTTCCATGATGGTGTGTACTTCTCCCAACTAGTTTCTAGGTATTTGTACATTATTTTTTTGCCTCTATAAGTTTCCCTCGCCCGTGATATAATTTACTTTTCTATTGTGTGTTATTTTCCACTTTTAGTGTGTTTTCCTTGTGTCTGTGTGTGTTTTTTGGAAGAAATGACTCCATAATCCCAATGTAAAAGGAAATGGTTCATGCACTATCTTGAGATTCTAGGATTCTTTCTTGCCATTTCCTTGTTTGCTTGATCTAGAAAAATTCCCCAATCTTAAAGGCATTTGTTATCATGCGAGTGTGTAGCATGAAAAATTATAACTTTCAAGAATGACAACTAGACCCAAATGTGATCCAAAAACAATTTTTACCCTTGGGTACCATTTCAATTTTTTTTTCGGATATGTGAAATTGTAATTTTAAAATTGATCAAGAGATTAAAGTGGGTTCAATCTTAGGTGTTTCAAATATACTATTTTTCCAATTTCTCATATTCGATCAAATTTCTTTCAATTTCAATTTTCGTGATCTAAGTGGATTTATTAAAAACCATTAAAAATGATCACAATATGATTTTTTTAATGCATATCAATCTGATTTAATTCATCCAAAATTGATTTGTGTACACATTTGGTTTGTTGTGGATAAAAGATTCTAAATTTAAATTTAATATGTTTTTCTAGTTAATTGCCTTGTTTAATCATTTGTTCATTCCTTTATACTAAATTTAAATTTGATCATAAAAAAAAAATTAAACTAAAACACAATCACCATAAATTGATAATGGAGTTAACTGGTTGACCTATGTCTCTAGATTTACTTAATCGTGAATTGGTCTATTAAAAATCACTTGAAGTACAATTTTTACCTTCCAAATTGAATAATAGATCTCTCACACCGAAAATTGAGTTGATTCAGATTTGAAAACTTTGCAAAATGTCAAAAATATGTTCCCAAATCCATCTATGGCTCAGATTATCTTTGCAAGTTGCATTATCCATGCAAATGTTTTAGAAAAACCCCACACCAAGAAAATTATAGAATTCCTTGGAAAAATAATGACATCACTATAATTGTCTCGGAATTTAGAACAATTCTCTATTTTTACACCAAAGTCTCATAAGCGACTCTAAGTACTCCAAAAATTAAGTTTTCTAAAAACTAATCAAACCGCCTTCTACACAACATGGAAAAGTATTTTTAAAATATAAGAAAGTCTGCTTATATATCTCATCGAACCCCCGTGGTTCAACGACGAACCGCTTGTTTTGTGTAGGTCATTTGGTCGTGGGTTCAATCCAACCTTCCTCCATCTTCACTAGTCATTATAACTATTGTGGGAATAGTCCCACATTTTTGGCGTAAGAGGTTCTTGAGGGTTTAAAATTAGGCACACCAACCTATTATATCGTGGATGCAGCCATGCCCTATCTCTTTTTGTTGGCCACATTAGATATGGCTATGTTTAGCCACTCAGTCATGCGATGTTGTTTGATTTGGGTACCATGTAGATTGTGGTCATTTGATTTTAACACTAAGTATATAGCGCGGAGCCTTGGTTTATTGGCATGGATATCATGACCGACGAGTTCTCTAGAGAGATAAGGCCGAGTTGTGTGGTGAGTTATCCCGAGTATCTTTTGGCTAAAGAAAATGGATTTCCACATATGTGGCTAGCACATTGGTTTGAATATGTGGGCGCTTGATCACCAAACCAAGTTACTCCATAGCTCAGAAATATATTCCAATACAATATAACCCATCCAATATAATGCATAATTAAATACCCTACAACAATAATCAGAATGAAATTACTTGTATAATTCATATTATGAGAAACAATATAACTCCAAATAACACAATATTCTAGAATAATTATCTCAATATGCAATTATAATAGTTTTGCCACTTCGAGGGGCAACCTCCAAACCATATAATAAGACTCAAATGCTCAAATGATAATGAAATACTACCTATAATCCCCTATATATACTATTCATATGCTATGGCCATCACCAAGGCCGACCTATTAAGCATGAGAAAGTATAATTGATATAATAAAATGATATGGTAAGCGAAAAGTCAGCTACTCATATCCTAATACAAGCAATAGGTTAAGGACGTAGCATGCCCTTCCTTTCAAACCAACATTGTCCTCAATGTTGAATAATCTGATGTTGCTTCGCAGAAAAACTTCATCCTCCCGTGTTGCGTCTTCTATGCTCGATTCTTCCACTTGATCGATATTCCTTAATGTCTCTAGTTCTCACCTCTTAAGACGTGTTCACAGAATCTTCTCTGGTTCCAAAATGATTCTTCCTTCCTCGTCAAGTTTTGGTAACTTTGTCTAGGCTTCAAATTTTTGTCCAATAACCTTCTTCAGGCATGAAACATGGAATATTGGGTGTATGTGTGAAGATGGAGGAAACTCTAGTTTATAAGCAACACTACCAATTTTCTGTAGAACCTGATAAGGGCCATAATATTTAGGAGCAAGTTTGCTTTCCTTTTTCTGTTGCTTTAGGGAAATCTGTTTGTAAGGCTGGAGATGTATAAAAACCCAGTCACCAAATTCAAAATTTCTTTCACTACGGTGTTGATCTTCTTGTTGTTTCATCCTGCTTTTGTGCTAATGCTAAATTCTCCTTCAAACTAGCCAAACCCTATTGTTGATGTAATGTGTTCCTCAACATCTCTCGAACTTAGTTTGCACCCTCAAGGAGGAAGTGATAGAAGGTGGATGGTAATCATATAATGCTAAAAATGGGGTCATTTGAGAAGAGGCATGAAAAGATGTGTTATACCACCATTTTGCCAAGCTAGCCATTTAATCCACCTTTCCCGCTTATCTCGATACAAAACAACGTAAATACCCCTCTAAGCATTTGTTGACCACTGCTTTTGCCCATCAGCTTTGAGGATGATAAGATGAATTGTGAGCTAGCCGAGTACCCAAACATGAAAATAATTCCGTCCAAAAATTACTTGTGAAAATAGGATCACGATCACTTACAATTATCTTTGGGGTTCCATGTAGCCTTTAACCTTTGAATCTCCAAAAAATAGCTGCAATCAGATCGTCAGTAATGGATGTGATAGGGCACAAAAATGGGCATATTTTGTGAGCCTATCAACAATCATGAAAATAACATTCTTACCCTCTCGAACAAGGCAATCTGGGTGATGAAATCCATGGATACCTCCTCCCATCTCTGGCTAGGAATTGGTAAGGGTCAAATGCACTGGTGTGTCTTAATTGTTTCCCCTTTGTTCTGCTGGCACACTAAACACTCGATACAAACTTTTGTACATCCCCTCGAGTCCTTCCCAAAATAATTCTCTTTTTATTCTATGATATTTCTTCAAAACCTAGAGTGTCCTCCAACAGTGAGGCATGTATCTCTACAAGAATCTTATGCTTCAACTTAGAATCTTTACTCAAGTATAACCTATCCTTGTGCCATAGGGCATTACCTTTCCACTCAAATTTGTTAGATGTCATAGATCCTTGTTTGATATTCTATTAGAGATTGTGTATCCTTATCTTGATTCCATTCCAATATTGTTTTATCCACCCAATCGGCCGTCAACATGGATATTCCACATAGTAAGGCATCTACTTTTACCGCAATTTTCTATACATATGCCAAATTGTGCTTTTGTATCCCGCATGTGGGATTATGCTATGCCCTTAACCTATTACTTGTATTAGGATATGAGTAGCCAACTTGTGGCTTACCATATCATTTTATTATATCAATTATACTTTCTCATGCTTAATAGGTCAGCCTGTGATGGCCATAGCATATGAATAGTATATATAGGGGATTATAGGTAGTATTTCATTATCATTTGATCATTTGAGTCTTATGAAGTGGCGAAGCTATTATAATTGCATATTGAGATAATTATTCTAAAATATTGTGTTATTTGTAGTTATATTGTTTCTCATAATCTGAATTATACAAGTAATTTCATTACAAGTGGTATCGTAGCTACGATCTTGGCCGAAATTAGGCAAAAACCTAATTTTTTTGTTTCCGTCACATATTGCGAACTAGTGCGAATTGGTGGGATATATTTTTACCCAAGTTGCAAAGAATTTCAAGTAAGGGTCCATAAAAATTTCAGAATTTTTGATTTATTTTGCAAAAGTTATTACAAATTTAGGTTTTTTCATAAAATCTCTCTCTAGGGTGTAAATTGTGGAATATTTTCAAGTTCTTTACATTTTCGGAAAGATATCAAAAAATAGTATTAGTATCTTCTCTATGTTTTTTCCTGTTCATCCGAAATTGTATCAAAACCCTAAACCCTAAGGTTTGACATCATGGCGGGGCCTTCCACAAGAGCAAAAAGAATCCGGTTACTTTGGGTAAAACCCCAGATAAATATGGGGTAGTGATTGAAGAGATGGAGTCAAAAGGGGTAAATACAGATTCCTCAACACTAGGGTTTACCTCAGTTGATCATAAGGTGAGCCAACTTGAGTATGAGTTGTGAAATGTACAATCTGAGATGGCCTCTAAATGAGACATAGCTAGAATCAATCATCGGTTGGATGATATCATGCAACATGTAAAGGGTAACCAGTATGGCCCAAATCCAGCCCATATCAACCAAGGAGGACATTCAGTTCAAAATCATGGACAAACTAACCATATTGGATCACTTTTCCAATCCCATCAGAATCAAACTTATTCACAACCACGGAACATGATGCCGAAAGTGGATATGCGCAAATTTGATGGTAAGGATCCCCTAAATTGGATAAATCAAATGGAGAAATTCTTTGAGTTACATCAAACACCATCAGGAAAAAAGGTGACATTGGCATCCCTATATCTTGAACCCGACCAATTTGTTTGGTATCGTTGGTTATGTGCTCAGAGGCAGAAGAATGGTCTAGGTGTCACTTGGATAGTTTTTACCGAGGAGTTGCAATTGCACTATAGTTCCAGTGTTTCAGAGATCTACTTTAGTCAATTAGCAAAGTTACAGAAATAGGATTAGTCAAAGATTATGTGCATCAATTCCAAAACCTATCCTTAAGAGTGGAGAATATTCCAAAAGAGAATCTGAATGACCTATTTCTTGGGGGTCTTAAGGACCACATCGAGCATGAGGTACATATGTTTAATCCAATCAAGCTTTATGATTCTATTATCATGGCACGTCGTGTAGAGGAAAAAGTTCTTTGTAGTAGGAGGCCACCTTTCATTAACACCAGAGACCGTAGTATCTCTTCCCCTTCATTTTCTCGGCCAATTAGACTCGACTCTCAACAAATAAATATTGTTGATTGAGAAACAGGGACGGGAAGCCTATGTAGATTTTATTGATCTCATCCGAAAATTACAGAGGATGGGCTGCAATATTTATAGATATTGCAACCAAAATGAGTTGCAAACTGTAGCAACCACAAACCAAGCTTTCCAAATCACCCGGGAAGCAACAATTAAATAAAAACAAATATATTGTTGAAAACAATATAACAATATGCATACTGACAAATATGGTTGATTAACCATATAACAATATAACTATTTAAAATTAATTAAATAATTAACCTATGCATAATTAAATAATAGGATAATAAAATTTATCCTAACATTCCCCCCCTTAATTGTGCATTGTCTGAAGAGATGAGGAGAGAAATGCTCTGAACAACTCGAACTTGTCACGTGCAAGTGACTTTGTGAAAATATCTCGCCGTTGTTCACCGCTGACAAAATCAAGCCGATGTTGTGCTTCAACACATGTTCGCGTATGAAATGAACCTGAACTTCAATGTGCTTTGTTCTCTCATGAAAAACTGGATTGCGAACAAGTTTGAGAACACCTTCATTGTCTACATACATGGTAGTCGGTTTGTCCTGTGGTATTCCAAGTCCTTCCAGTATGCGACGTAGCCAAATCACTTCACAGACAGCTTCTCCTGCAGAACGATACTCGGCTTCTGTGGAAGAGCGAGAAACAAAGTGTTGTTTCTTACTTCCCCATGATATTGGTCCGATCCCATAAAGAATACAAATCCGTATGGATTTTCTATCATCAATGTTACCCGCATGATCTCGAATCCGAATATCCAAATAAGAAGAAGTTTTCATTCTTCTCAGTATTCTAGACCAAGATCCACCGATCCTTTGAGATATCTCAAAATGCGCTTTACTGCTTTCCAATGACAAATTTTGGGTTCCCGCATGAACCCGGATAGATAGCTCACCGCAAAGCCGATATCCGGTCTAGTGTAGGTCGTAAATGAGACTCCCAATCACCGCCGATAGAGAGTGGCACTTACCTCAGAGAGATGGATCTCGAACGAGATAACTATAATCTGCTCTCCATAGGTGTAGCAATTGGTGTGCAATCCATCATCCTAAACTTCTCGAGCGTTGTCTTGGTATATTTCATCCGAGAAACAAAGATGTGATTCTCTTTCTCGCCATACTTCCACCCAAGACAAGAGTGCATAAGCCCGAGATCTCGTCATGTCGAATGATCGCTTAAGATCTTTCTTTGTTTCATCAATCATCTTCACTGAACTGCCAGTGATGACTAGATCATCGACATAAACTACAACAATCACCATCTCCCCCCCTTGCTTTTTGAGGTAGAGATTGGGATCGTATGGATTTCTGACGAATCCATGTTGTACGAGATGCTCATCAATCTTGATGTACCATGCCCGGGGTGCCTGTTTGAGGCCATACAGAGATTTCCTGAGTCTGCATACCTTTTCTTCTTGACTGTGTACTACATATCCTCAAAGTTGAGTCATGTAGACTTCTTCTTACAAATCTCCATTCAGGAAGGCACTTTTTACGTCCATTTGGTGAACTTTCCATCCAAACTGAGCAGCTAGAGCAAAGATCATCCTGATCGTTTTGATCTTAGCTGTGGGAGCAAATGTCTCCTCATAGTCAATGCCTTCTTTCTGTGTGTACCCCTTTGCTACAAGTCTTGCTTTACACTTGTCCACTGTCCCATCTGCTTTGTACTTAGTTTTGAATATCCATCTGGCAACCAATGGGTTTCTTCCCTGGTGGAAGATCGACAAGCTGCCAAGTGTTATTCTTCATCACTGATTGATATTCAGAATCCATGGCATCTTTCCAAGCTTTTGACTGTAGGGCTTCCTGGACTGTAGATGGCTCGTCTGTTTCAATAACTCTACTCATCAAAGCAAAGTTAACTTCTTCTCTTGCTTTACTGCGAGTCCGTGGTCCAGGGGTGGATGTATCCAGGGAGCATCCAATCTTGCATCTCGTAATGTGCTTGACACCATTTAGGCATACGTTGAGTCTGTTCCCATGGGTCAGGGTTCTATCTCGATCAACACCATCATCCCCATCATCACTTTCATCTTCTCGAGGGAACATTTTCTTCAACTTTTACAACCGGTGAAAATCTACATCTTCATGAGTCCGGGAGGAGTCTCTGCTTCTTCTTCTCGAAAACTCAACATCTCTCGCTTGTGTAGACTTTTCTCGGTCTTAGGATCCATCAACTCAGACCCAAGAGTCTCTTCACCGTATCCAATGAAGATGAGATTTTGTGACTTCATGTCCAATTTCTTTCTCGCTCTGCTTGGGTATGTGCATGCCGGCTTTGCACCCGAATACTGAGGTGTGCAATGGATGGTTTCCTCTTGACCATGCTTCTTGTGGTGTAATTCCATCAAGAGCAGCCAGGGCGCTCTTTAACAAATACACACTCATTTTTTGCTTCTTCGCCCAAAATGTCTTTGCAAGTTCGAATCATCGATCATGCATCGCACCATTTCCATGATAAGATTTATTTCTTCTCTCGACAACACCATTTTGCTGCATGTGTGTGTGGAGGAGGCATTTGTCGACGAATCCCGTGAGTTTGTAGATAGTCTCTCGAACTCATCATCGGTGAATTCCCCCCTCGATCTCGAGCGAGAGTTCTCATGTGACGACTCGCTTTCTTTCTCAACCGCCACTTTGAACTTTTTGAACGTTTCAAAGGCTTCACTTTTCATGAAGACAAAAATCCACATTTTTCGTGAATAGTCATCAACACAGAGCATGAAGTACTGAACCCCGAATGACTTGGCCGCATCGACCGCATGATCGGTATGAACCAGTCAAGTTTACCATGAGCTCAAAAAGTACTCATTTGGAATGAAACTCGTGTTTGTTTTCCTCTAAGCTAGCAGAGAGGACACTTGTCTCGTATCCTTCAAGAGATGGTAGCCCATGTACCATATTACACCGCGAAGTGTGTCGAGATATTTGAAACTTACATGACCAAATCTCCGATGCCACAACCGAGCCGAGGTGGAGTTTTTAGCCACAAGTGCTTGATCATTTTTGTGAATGAAATCAAGTTGAAACATTCGTCCCACATTTGAGGCTTTTGCAATTATTTTCGAGCCTCTCGGATTTATCTCGAATCAAACACATTTTCTTGCCGGATTGACTATCAAAGTCAATTTTCAGTTGTGATCTAGGAGTCGATCGACCAAAGAAGGTTCTTTGTCACAACCTGTGGACATATAGAACATCCGATAGTTTGCATTTGCATGAACCAAGGGGTAGAGAAATGTTTCCAATCCCCGAATCAGATATGAAGAATCATCTCCCAACGAAACATGATTTTTCGATGGCGTGTCCTCATTGAAATAAACCACTTGGGCTTGGTCATGTGTCGAGTGGCTCCCGAATCAACATACCGACGTCACTAGATGACGTGGATGGTTCACTTGATCGAGCAAAGCTGAACAAGAAGTCTTCATTGTCCGATCGATTTTGTTGCTCAAAGAATATTACCTCACCGGTGGGGTCTTCTTTCCAGCCCCTTTTTCTCGCCCGTGATAATTGTTTGAATGTCCTCGTAAGTTTGTTGTTGTTGTGGTCCGTAATCGCTTGATGAACCTTTCTTATATGTGTTAAACCAACATTCTTGCAAGTCATGTCCTCTTTTCAAATGGGACATCGCTTCTTCGCTGATTGTCCCCATGATACCGATTTTGATGTGGGGACTTCGATAGGATTTAGGTTTACCTTTACCTTTCCTTTCCATTTTTGATGTGAAGACAAGGCTCGCTCCTCTTCATCATCCTTGTTGTACATTGCTTCCTCTTGTCAGCAGAGGTTTACTAACTTGTCAAAACTAATTGTCGATCCGACAAGTTTAGAGTCATGACAAAATTCTTCAGAAGAAGAAGGAGAGCTCTCGTAACAATGGGAACGAGAGACTCATCTTTGACCTCTTCTCCTAGGGCTAGAAGTGAAGCCCTCAACTCGCAACTCTTCTTAGAAGGCTTCAATTTTCTCATTCTGTTTGAATTTCAATGTATGTAATCGACTCGCAAATTGAGTATGACATTCTTGTTCTTGGCCTCATATATTGTGCTCACTTATCCCAAGCTTCTTTTGCTGATGTGGCATCTCGAATGTGGACTTGCACATCGTCCGATACTCCAAACAAGATGATGAGCTTTGCTTTCTCGATCTCGCTTCTATCAAATTGTCGTTGTTGTCGTTGCATCCGCAGGTGATCTCGGTTAGAGTACCACCACAACAGCCGATTTCTTCAAACTCAAGTTGTGTTTTTATTTTTGTCTTCCAAGCAATAGATAGTTGCTTCCTCCGAGCAATCAGTGAATCCTAAGAAAAAATTTGGGGCATTGTGCCCATTTTGCAGAGATCACCGACAGGTTTGGCTCTTATCACCTGTATAAGGTCTCCCAATCTATATACCGTCATCCGATATACCGAACCTTTCTATATACGCGCCTTCCGATATACCCGCTTTGCACGTGGAAGAAGCTCGCCTTTCTATATACCCGCGCAGACGTGAAAGAGGCGTTAACGTACGTGAAAGAATTCGATACGTGGTACCAAGACAAGATCGATGGGGTCTGTGATTATCGACACGCTCAAAGAAATATCCTCATACGCGCGCGTAACTTCGCTATATACTCGGATAATTTCTCAACCGGATTTATGTCTTGCAATCGCTCACGATGGATGGGATGGTTCATAGTGTGTGCATGTGACCTTATTACTCCCCGCGATTTATAGGACGATGCCTGATTTACGCTGTTGCAGCTATATTAGGCGTTAAGCGCAAGAGAGAGTCGCGACGGCTTTACCCGTAAGCGCTTCCCAGAGGCACTGTATATACCGAACGCTGCGAATGAGATCTAGGATCTCGTGAGTGTTACAGAACCAATTTTACTTTTTTTTATTACAATTCTGCCAGTTTCTGAGCAGTTACAAAGTTTTGCAGTTGACTATGGCAACCTGCAAATTAGTACAATATGCAGTACAATTTTGAATAACAGGCAAAAAATTTCAGTTTTGGGGTCCTGGTGACCTCCTGAGCCCTAAATGCTAAAAATTGCAAAAAAATAGCTGAAAATGCAATTTTTAGGTGGGTCTCCTTTTGCAAAAAATGTCTGGAATGAGAAAACAGACCAAATAGGAGAAATTTTTTTTTACCCTAAGTTAGGGATTTCTCCGCTAAATTTAGTTAGTCGTAACTAAATTCAAAAAACCTTGCTAAATTTAGCAGTTCCGCCAAAAAATCCGCCAGATGCAAAAGGAGAGTTTTTGAGTGTTTTTGTGGGATTTGATCCTCAAACCTCTCACTCCCAAGGCACATGCACTAACCAACTTGCCCACTTGGGGCGCTTGGACTATGGAAGGAAGCAATTTGTATTTATTGACAAATAAATTGACTTACCTCTTGGAAAATGGATGCCACGTGGCGCATGCTGGTGAAGGGGCGTTTTTAGGGTTGTATTTGCCCAAAAAACGGATCTGAAGCATTTTCTCCTTGTTCAGGCCGCATTTTCTTGCTCAGGCCGCATTTTCTCCTTCCTTTGGCCGCGTGTTTTAGTGTTTGGGCGCTGCTTTTTCCTTGTTTCGCTGTAATGCATGTACAGCCGCGCTTTTTTTTGGGCGCTTTTATTTTTTTGCTTGACTGCGCTTTTTTCTTGCTTCACTGCTCCATCTTATTTTTGCCCCGCCGCATTTTTTTTCTTGCCTGGGCCGCATTTTTTAATGTTTATTGCTTGCTGTTTTTGCTGCGCATGTTTGATTGTACAGGCCGTGTTTTTTTACAATCTAAGCCTTCATTTGCTTGTTGTTTGCATGCACAGCCGTGGGGGACAGCAAAGGGCGCGGGCGAGAGGAGAAGGGGGTTTTTTAGCTCCAAAAAAAATGTTTTTACTTGTGCAGGCCGCGCATGGGACAGCAAAGGGCGCGTATGCTAAAAAAACACTTTTTTCTCCTTGTACAGGTTGCCGGATCAAGAAAAACTCGTGGAAGATGTTTTGGCCGCTGTCTACTCTTCTTCCACTGTATATTTTCCAAATGTGGGCGCCCTCTTTTTTTTTTTTTTTTTTCTTTGCTCTGCTTTGATTCACTCGCACCGCATGCATGCACTCTCCAAAACAAGCAAAACAACCTCCACATACAAGAGATAAAAAAACCTTTATTGAAAAAAAATATTATTTCCAATACTCAGTAGCTAATTTTGCTCAGGCCGAGTGCACCAAAGCAAAAAATTTGCCTTCCAAGTACCTGGAAGGAACAGCGGATGTGGGGGAGGCAGGGATGGGGCTGGGAGTTTGCACGAGGCTGCACAGGCTCTCAAATGCTGCAAACACGCTCCAATCTCCTCTCTCTCTCGCTTCTCTCTTCCACACCTTCACAGGCTGACTTTCGCTCCTCGTACCAAATGTTGATTGAGAAACAGGGACGGAAGCCTGTGTAGATTTTATTGATCTCAATCAGTAAAAAATTACAGAGGATGGGCTGCAATATTTATAGATATTGCACAGCCAAATACATCCGGGAAAATGAGTTGCACAGGTGCAACCACAAACCAGAATAAACAAGCTTCCAAATCACCCGGGAAGCAACAATTAAATAAAAACAAATATATTGTTGAAAACAATATAACAATATGCATACTGACAAATATGGTTGATTAACCATATAATAAAATTAATTATATAACTATAATTAAAATTAAAATTAAATAATTAACCTATGCATAATTAAATAATAGGATAATAAAATTTATCCTAACAGAACGCTCTCGGAAAAGGAGTGGATGGCTTTATCGCAAAGCTATTTTCCATAAAAGTACAAAATACGTAATCTTCAATGTCACCCGATCTTCGAAGATTGTGGATGCTCACTCATTTGTTTTTGATGAAATTCCAAAGGGACTACCACCAGCTAGGGATCATGATCATTCCATTCAGCTTGATTCTAGGGAACCAAACACCTAACATCGTACTATACGTATACCCATATTCCCGTAAAAGTGAGATCGAGAAAATGGTGGAGGAAATGTCATGCAGTAGGTATCATCGTGCATATCCAGAGTGTATATTATTCACCAAAGGTCATGGTATGTAAGAAGGATGAAACATGGAGGATGTGTCTAGATTACAGAGAACTCAACAAGTACACCATCAAAGATAAGTTTCCTATTCCAAGAATTGATGATTTAATTGATGAATCGCATGGTGCGGTTTATATCACAAAATTAGATCTTCGTCGGGTACCATCAAATTATGATAAAAGAGGAAGATGTTCATAAAACGGCTTTCATGACTCATGAGGGCCATTATGAGTTTTTGGTAATGCCTTTTAGTCTTACAAATGCACCTCAACCTTTCAAAGCTTGATGAACACTATTTTTAGGCCGTTTTTAAGGAAATTTGTATTAGTTTTCTTTGATGACATATTGATTTACAAAAGAAGACATGGGAAGAACATTTACAACATGTAAATAACGTGTTGAAGTTTTGGAGAAACATACTCTGTATGAAACACCATCCAAATGTTATTTTGGTGTAAAAGAGGTAGAGTATTTGGGTCATATTGTATCCCATGAAGGCATCAAAGTTGATCCTCAGAAGATCAAAGCTATGGTGGAATGGCCAAGGCCCAAAAATCTCAAAAATCTTTGTGGGTTCCTAGGACTAACAAGGTACTACAGAAGATTTGTGCGGGGATATGGTAGAATAGAAACCCCACTCACTGCATTGCTAAAGAAGGAATCCTTCCATCGGACAAACATACCACCGAATGCTTTGAGCACCAAGGAAGCCATGTAGTACCTAGTTTTGGTTACTCCCAACTTCTAAAAACCTTCATTGTTGAATGTGACGCTTCAGATCGAATTGGGAGAAGTTATAATGTAGGAAGGAAGACCAATTGCATTTGAGAGTCACCAATTCAAAGGAAAAGATCTGCTCAAACCTGTCTATGAGAAAGAAATTATGGCTATTCTTCATGTGGTCAAGCAATGGAGGCCCTATCTCATGGGTAGACACTTCAAGGTAAAATCGGTCATGATAGTCTCAAATACTTTTTGGAGCAAAGGTTATCATTTGAGGAACAAAAAAGTGGGTAACAAAAATGTTAGGTTATAATTTTGAAATCATATACAAAAAAGGAACCCATCCTTATAAAAAGTGTGTCGATCTTGGCTAAGGGCCCCAAATTAGAAAATAACAGGGCCCACCCGTCTCGATTACAAGTGATAAAGATTGGCGTTCAAAACACAATTTTTTCATTTTTTCACTTCTACCATGTGTCAAGTCCATATTTTCCATTTGACCAAGTTTGACCCAATTTTTACCTACAATATATTGTGCATACGAGCTCTGCTTTTAATTTTTGATATCATCGAAAAGATCTCAGAATACTCTACCCTTCTCATGCATATTTTAGTGAGGTTTACGGAACATATGAACCTCAAAATATCCTCCGGATCACTCCTCCCAACTGGGAAGGATTTTTGTCCACAAAAATTGTTTTCCACCCACAAATATTGCTAAACCATCCTGCATTTCACAAACACATACAGGATCCAGAAATAACATATGGATTAAATTAATGAAAATTGTTGAGTAGCTAGTCACAAAAATTTGAACAGTCAAAATAGACAATTATAAGCCACAAAAAGGCAATTGTCCATTGATATTATGTGGCCTTGTAAATTTTTGCAAACAAATATGAACCCAAATACCAAGAACTATAATTGATATCACAAAAATTGATCGATAAAAACATCCATTCAACAAAAGAAAGCAAGTGTCCAATCGATACTCGTGATATGGCCAATCACCGTAAAAAGTTCTATTAGAATAGATCAGTGTAAAAATACAACACCATGCCAAAAATAGCTAGTGTCCACTGTCCCTGTGAAATTGTCAACACTCAGTAAATATCACGATCCAGAATGTTTAGACCACACATGCCAAAAATAGCTATAGTCAAAATTGAATCACGTTAACTCCGTAAATCTAATATCTATCCCAACATACTAAACTATAAAAAGGATAGAATTAAATTTTATTATCCACAATAGTGATTGTTATCTACTTTAGAAGATCAAAGATGCAACATTTGCAAATCACTTGTTAGTGCAATAAATTTACACTCTAATTGTAACCATATAGGATAGTTATAATAAATGCCCAATTTATGGGACTTAAATTATGTGTAATTATCATATATGGATACAACACAATTGTATATTAATTACAATAATAAATTAGTTTCCAAATGTGAATAATGAAAATCAAAACAAATACTGAAATGAAAATTTCCATAAATAGACATTATACCCATGCCCAATGAATCTACATATTTTGATGTTAAAAATAAAATGGATTTTTTCATTTTAACAAATGAGAAGTATAATATGAGTATGATTAACCTGTCCCTTAGATCTTCCCTATAGGTGACACCATTTTTCCAATTTCAAATCAAATGAAAATATGGGAATTTTTCCTTTTAACATACATCATAATCCCATAAATGCTCTGAAAAGAATGCATGTTATTCATCATTTATAGATATGTAAATATAAATCTATCTAGATCACATGATTTTTTATTTTCGATATCACAAGAAAATGGACTCATCTATGGATTATCTATGGATAGATCCAAGGTTGATTCATTTTTAGCTGGTCGATTAACAACTTTTACCTTCTAAACCAACTTGTTCTTACCATTTCTCTCTTGATACAACAGCTTTCAACCTTGTGTCCACTCATATTACAATGAGTGCAATATGTCCTCTTATCCTTCTTCCTGACAAGGAAATAGTCTTACAATTTCTCACCAAAGCTATGAGATTGGTTTTTCACATTAATCTCATTAGGAAACCACTTCTGCAAGAAATAATTTCTCTTCCAACAAAAGGCAATAAAATGATTACGCAATCCACAAAAAGTGCAAGGAAAAGCATTCATCATTTTCTGCATATCAAAACCATATTGTGTATCCTTTGAATTTTTACAATTTTTCCTAGGCTTATGATTATGATAAGAAAGTGGAGGTGGAATCTCATTACCTCTTCTCTGATTTTTCTTACCACTTCCATTTTGTTGTACTAGTGGGGTATACACTTTGTCATTTAAGCTCATATTCCTTTAGTGTGCTTGGAAGATTCTCCAATATCCTTTCCCACACTAGAAAAACCCAAACCTGCATAACAAGGATGATATTTGACTTATATTGGGTTAGCTATTCCTTGGTTGTTATTACCAAGGCCACTTCCATTAAATCCCATTTTAGTCAACAATTTAGATCCAATACCTTTAGTATATTTTTCAAAATATCCAAAAGTATCATTACCTGAATCCAAATTTGAATATGAATGGGAATAAGAATCAGAATTAGGTGGTGAAAAAGTTACAGTGCATTCATCGGTCATTGTTTATACATATGAAGTTAAGGGTATTTCCTTTTTCTGCTCACCACTCTGCATTTTTACCAATATCTCATCTTTGGTTTGCAATTCCGATTTCAGTCGATCATTATCCTCTTCTAAGGAGTAGTACATCAATATCAAGAGAGAGTTATCTTCCTTAATTTGGTGATTGTAAGCCTCAATCTCATCGATTATTTCCTGTTTAGACATCTTACCCATGGTGCACCTATATCTCAGCGCAATCAGATTGAACCAACCGCACAAATCAAGCAATCACACGGTTAAATCATCTTGCTATGATACCAAAACTTGATCAAAAAATAGTTTTTACCCCTGGGTACCATTTCAAAAAAAATGAATACTCTAAATTCTGATTTTAAAATTGATTAAGAGATCAAGTGGGTTCAATTTTAGGTGTTACAAATCCACTCTTTTCCAATTTTCTCTTATTCTATCAAATTTATTTCAATTTCAAATTTCGTGATCTAAGTGAATTTATTACAAAACCATTAAAAATGATCACAAGCTGATTTTTGAATGCATATCAATTTGATTTAATTCATCTTAAATCGATTTATGCACACATTTGGTTTGTTGTGGATTAAAGATTCTAAATTTTAATTTATTCCAATTTTCTAGTTAATTTCCTTGTTTAATCATTTGTTCATTCCTTTATACCAAATTTAAATATGATTATTAACAACAAAATAAACGAAATCACAATCCACACAACTTGATAACAAAGTTCACCTAGTTGGGCTATGTCTCTGGATTCATTTAATCATGAATCAATCTATTAAAAATAACTTGAAGTACAATTTTTACATCTCGAAGTGAATAGTAGATCACTCTCACCTACAAAATTACACTAATTCAGATTTGAAAGCTCTACAAAATATCGAAATATGTTCCCAAATCCATTCGTGGCTCTACAAAGATTCCATGCAAAGGTGTTCTCGGTGAAAATGAGTCATAAAAACCCCTACACTAGGAAAATTATAGTACTATGTGGAAAAATAATGACATTACTGAATTGTATTGGAATTTAGAACACTTCTCTAGTTTACACCGAAGTCTAAAAATGACTCTAAGTGCTCCAAAAAGTAAGTTTTCTAAAATTGATCAAAAATCTTTTACACACCCGAAAAAGCCTTTTTCAATATAAGCTAACCGCTTATATATCTTGCCGAGCCTATGTGGCTCAATGGAGAGCTTCTTGTTTTGTGTGGGTTGGTTCATGGGTTTGAATCCCACCTTCCTCCATCTTTTCCGGTAGTTATAACTATTGTGAATAGTCCCACTTTTACCGCATGGGAGGTCATTGGAGGGTTTAAAAATAGACATGTTAGCCTATTATCTTGTGGTTGTGGCCACATCTTATCTCATTTTGTTTCACACATTGATTTGGCTATATTTAGCCACCTATTCATGCATTGTTGCTTGATTTGGGTGCCATGTAGATTGTGGTCGGCTGATTTAAACATTAAGTATATAACATGAAGCCTTGGTTTGTTGGCATGGAGATCATGACTACCGATTTGTCCAGAGAGATTGGGATGAGTTGTGTGGGAGCTGTCCCAAGTATCATGTGGCTAAACAAATTGGATTTCCACATAGGTGGTGGCACATAGGTTTGAATGGGTGGGAATTTGATCACCCAACCGAAGTTACTCCATAGCTCAAAGTAGCTATCCCAATACAATGCAACCCATCCAATATAATGAATAATTAAATACCCCGCAACAATAATCCCACATGCAAGATACAAAAGTACAATTGGACATACACACACACACACACACACACACACACACACACACACACACACACACACATATAGAAAATTGTGGTAACACTAATATGAAGAAAAGGTGGTAAAGGCACCCCTCCTTATAAAAAGTGGGTTGATCCTGGATGATGGCCCCCAGCTAGCAAATAGTGGGGCCCACCTGTCTAATTACAAGTGAAGAAGACCTACGTTAAAAACACATTTTTTTATATTTTTCCAATTTTTTCACTTTTTCCACATGTCAAGTCTATATTAGTTAGTTGACCAACTTTGACCTATGGTATCTTTTGCATACAAACTCCGTTTTTAATGTTCTTGATATCATCGGAAAGATTTCGTAATTCAATATTTTTCTATTGTGGTTTAGGGAGGTATAGGGAAATTTTGGACCTTAAAATGTCCTCCAGATCAAAATGTGAAAATGTTTCTCCTTGGTCATTCTAAATCCTCCCTGGCCATTTTTCCTATCAGATCATTCTCATCTTGACATATTAGGTCCTTCCCATGTGTTAAAAATATTTTCATATTATTTTTAATGTTGTAACAATGCTCATTCATCTCATATAGAGAAGTGCTTTTAAAGGCTAATTCTCATGTAGGCCTAGAAATGCTAAAATGATCCTTTTTCAAAGTTGGTGTGCATCCTCCAGACAAAGTTGAAATCCAAAATCACATCAAGTGGTGTTGGAAATTTTTTAACATGCTGGAATGTTTTAAATAGCTCGTCCATATCTGTTAACTACATTTCTTTATTTAATAATTTAAATAACATTGTTTTTTAGTTGTATTTACAAGTATTGGGTAAGTTTTAGGAATTATATGCTCGATACAAATACATTTTCTGTAAAATATGTTATTTAAATATCTATGTAATGTTGCATATTATATTTATATGAATGTGTTCTTGTTGATAATGACATTTTTTCCAAGATCTTTCATGTCAAATAAGGATGGGATGACAATTTTACAAAGTGTAAAACATGATTAAAATAGGAAAAACATCTGGGAAGTGCATCAAATCTCATCTCTACCCATATGATACTCCCACAAGCTTTCCAAAGTAGCTCTTCAATAAATATGTTATTACATACCTCCAAGGCTCCAACCACCTCCTTATGGATTATTGTTGTCCATTCTGCTTTACTCACATTTATTGAGTGCACTAATCCAACATATATATAATGTGTATATGCATCTAAATGATAAAATTTGGTATGTGGGAATGACTGAAATGAACTGTTCAAAACCCATGATATAGAACGTTTGGAATGACTCTAATCCCATAAATAAAAATTTCCTTATTTTTTTATATAAGTCAATCATATAAACCTAAACAAGAGCATTGGACCTACACGCTACAGGTACACCCAAATATACTTAACATCAATGTATATAAATAAATTGTCAACTACTTCCCTAGTGTTATGGACTAAGTTATGGACGTATATACAATGTATATTCGTTTGCATAATCTCCTACAATTTTTTTAAATGAGTAAAATAGTTTTTAATTTTTAATATGTGTGACATGGATAGATGATCTTATGGTTAAAATTGATATGTCTTGGCTCGTTTTATTGGAAATAGAATGCCAACTCAAGAAATAAAGTGACTTTTAAGGTAAATTTTACTAAACATTGTCAAAGAGCTTATGCACGATCAGTCCACCCATTCTATCCTATTGCAAACCAACCCAAATCCAGATTGTGATCCACGCGAGGCGCATACATATACAATAGGTTGTATTTATACAGGTGG